>JAWNPA010000012.1:28332500-29050529 GCA_035045345.1 Drosophila hamatofila
GGTTTCAGTCACTATATTCCCTCAATAATGGCTAGTTCTAATTGCTATATACTAGTTTCAAGCAATAGTTCCACTTACTTACTAGCTCCATATACTATATACTCCACACACCAGTTCTACTCACTAGTTCCACCCACTTATTCCCATCGCTAGTTCCAAACAATAGTTTCACCTAGTAGTCTCCACCTAGTAGTTTCAATTACTAGTTCCACTGACTAGTTCCACACACACACAAACACAGAGACTCAGCTTAGCTGCCAGCCCTATCTTTTGAGTATCGCCTACTTACATAGAGAAAGACGCTGATGCCGTTGCTTTGATGCTCCAGCGTTGAAATTAACCTGAAGATGGCCTCATTGGACATGATGGAATAGTGTGAGGTGACCTCCATGCGGCTGAGATTGTTAAGTGCAGCAGCACAAAGCAACAGGGTCTGAGCACAGCAATCGGGCTGCAGCAGAGCTGCCAAGCCGGCAACCAGAGACTCTGCACAGTCCCTCAGTCCCGCAACACGATGCTCCGGCCCGTGCCAGCTGGCCGTGATCTGGGCGAGCAGAGAGACGGCCTCCCGCCGTTCAATTGCCCCCCGTTCCACCGAGCTCTGGCCCACTTGCAGTATATCCCTGACGATTTCAATGCCGCCACAATTGCCCAATTGGGCAATCGCTTGCGGTGCACAGCAGAGCGTGGCCAGAGCCCTCAGCGCCAGGGCGCGCACCGAGCTCAGCTTGTGATCGAGCACAATGACGAGCAGAGCTCGCACCGCCTCGTTCTGCACAAAGGCATCGGAGAGCGAGGCGAAGCCATCGTAATCAATGTTCATCAAAGTCGCAATCATATTGATGTTCGCTCTCAGCAGCAAATCGCAGCGACTCTGCTCAACGCTCAACACCAAAATTCTCGCCAGACGCTCGAAAATCAATCTCAGGGTAATCAGCGTGTGCCGCTTCAGCAGCTGCACATCGTCCAGCAGCGACTCCAGATTGATGTAGTGCTGCCGTTCCAGCGAGTAGCGCGTATCTCGGCTAACTGTGCGTATTTGCTCCAGGTGCTGTTCATATCGCCTTCTCTCCACACGCGCATCATTGAAGAAGATGGCGCGTCGCTCCAACACACAGGTGAACTCGTCCAGGTGCACGAGCAACTGGGTGGCTCCGGCCAGCGCCTCGGGCAAAGTGGTTGCCTGCTGTCCGCTCAAGACGCGCTCGCAGCGCTCGAAGTGCGTTTGCAGATTGAGCGCCTGATGCTGCAGCTGCCGCATCAGCTTGGCCACGGCGCTGGTGGTGATCGTGAAGTTCTTGTACGCCTCCTGGGCAATGGACTTGTGCTGCAGCATGCACATCACCTCGGGCTCACAGCTCCAGCGCTGCTCGGAGCGCCAGCTGTGCACGGCCTGCAGCCGGAGCTTGCTGCTCTTGCTGCGTGCCTTGGGCGTGCTTGTGCTGGCCGTGAAGCGGGTGAGTGCCTCGTATTTGAGGGCATCCTTGAGCGTCAGAGTCTCGTCCAGATTGGACTCTTGGCCGCCGAAGGTAACTGTTTCGTTGTTGTAGGGCGGCGGTGCCTCGCCCAGATAGATGGTCTCATTGTTGTAGGGCGGCGGCGGTGTCACTGGCGACATGAACTCGCCCAGCTCCTGTTCCTCCACCTGCTCCTGCTCCTCCGCCTGCTCCTGCTCCTGCTCCTTTGATTTGCTTTTGCTCAGGCGTTTGCGTCTTCGCACAGCTGGACGTGGCGGTGTCGCTGGACTCATTGTCTTATCCTGGTCCACATCATCCAGTTCATCCAATTGCAGGCTATCGATCTGCTCGAACAAACGACTGCGACTTGCCTCTAGATTCTCATCCTCCTGCTCCGGCTCATCCTGTTGCTGTTTGAAGGATATGCGACGCGTTACGCTGACCAGCGGCGAGTAGAAGGACGATTTGCCCACGCGCCGTATGACAGTGGGCGGCGTTGCTATCGAGCGTAACGATGTGGGCGAGGCAGTGGGCGTGGTTGCTGTGACAGCTGTCACAGCTGTGGCCGTCTGGCCATTGTGCTGCTCCTCGTTGTCCGAGAAGCCCGAGTCCTGCAAGCGTTAACAAAAGCGGAAAGCAATTTTAGATATTAGCTTAGGGAGAACTGCTAAGGGGGCGTGTTTGCTTGTTTGGAAACACAAAGGGGAACGATATGAAATGGAACAGGCATAGATAACGAAAGGAATGTTTGATAGTTGCTTTGTGATATGGTGGAAGGGTATATGTGATATACGATTTTTGATCTAATAAAAGTGCATATAGCATGGAACGTTGGAATGGAACGAAATTTTTGCTGAAATTGGGGAGGCCAATAAATTTTATAAAAGTCATATACAGAGAAATGAAGATGAAGAAAGCAAAATTGATGAGGAGAATTTAGAGGGGGAATGTTGGAATGAAACACATCATCAGTGATTTAGAACAATGAGATACTTGATTTGAGTCAAACAAAAATTTTTGATAAATTAAGTGCAATTAAATAGAGGCAATATAGAATGGAATGGTGGAATGAAACATTAAACGTAAAAAATAAAAATCTAAATATGGAAAAAAAAAGAATTCTAAATATATAAATGCTCAAATAGCGTGTATTGTAGACGGAACGTTGGAATGAAACAACATTAAAATATAGTATATAAAATGTTGGTGAAGTAAAAAATGCTGCAAATGCAGTAGGATCTTTGAAACGAAAAACCCTGTTAATGGAATACATATTTAAATTGATGTATACAAAAGTTAATGTATCGCTTTAAAATGTTCCACTACCACACGTTCCGTGCGCCCAACTTTGGCTTTCTTAACGGAGTTCGGAGCACGCTCCACTTGACTGGGCTGCTTGTATTATTTTAGATAACGCACCTGACTGCGCAGACTGCCAGGACTGTCGTGCTTATGCCAGGAGAGCTTCGAGTTGTTCTGCTCATCGTCCACCTCCTGGATGCTGGACAAGTTGCCAGCGTGTGTGCCCAGATGACGCTCCAGAGATGCGGGCTGTTGAAGCATCTGCTGTTGTTGGCTGTTGTAATTGTAGTGGGAGTAGAGGCCGCCGCCTGTGAAGCTGCTGCTGCTGCCCATCTGTTGGCTATCGGAGCCCCACCAGACTTTGCTATAGCTGCGCTGAAATGCCATGGCCTGCCATAGTGAGAGAGAGAGAGAGAGAGGAGGGAGAGAGAGAAGGAGAGAAAATGCAAATCAGTTCTGTGTGTCAATCAATTAATAAAATTGCCTCATTTGTGGGCAGCGCTTTAAATTTGATTAAGTTTAATGCAATTGACGCCTGCTTAATTTATTTTCCACCTCGAGGCCTCGAGGCCACGGCCACGTCAACAGCAACTTTTTGACCAGCTGGCTGGAATAAGTTTTAAATACAGCAGCCCAAACGCCCACACAACGTAAATAAATAAACAAACCAGAGAGAGACAGAATCCACACACATACACATATATATGTATATGTATATGTATCTGTATAATAATATCCGTTACAGCAAAAAATTAAATTTCCGGCAAGCGACACAAATCATTATTTTAATCAATATACGATGTTTGACTTTTAAGGTCTGCTTTGTTCGCCTGTGCATTTTGCTGAACTTTGAACTGAAATGTCAGTTGACACAATTTAAGAGCTGGTGCAGGAGAGATACAACAAAAATTTAACCAGAGCTGAGCATCTGATTGAACACAGGACGTGAAAGTCAAAATTAAATGGAAATAAATGGCAAAGTATTGATTTTTTTCTATAAATATTTTTATAATATATTGTAAATGATGTTGAGAGTGGGAGTTAAGATCTATTTTTATTATATGAGCTGTAGAGATGTATATTCCTAATCAGTAACGAGGCAGTTTCATTTTGATTTTAAGTAAATTTGGTTATATATAATATTATCATATCGTATCATCTGTCGTCTATCATCTATCATCTATCGTCTATCATATATCATATATATCATTTATCATCTATCATATATCATATATCAGATCATTTCATAGTAAATTTCATTTTAGATATTTAAAAACTTAATGAACAAATATAATATTAAGGATTGCTAAACAGTTCTTAGAACAATAGCCTCATCAACATCAAGACCATATCATATAGTTCTATGGCGAACAATTTACATCCTATTTCATACTTAATCAAGTCCATTTTGCTAGTTGACGTAAATGTTCTGTATGCTTCACTTCAACTGTCAAAATCTCTATCAAACATGTTGGCCATTTGCTTAAGATTTTAGGTGCACAACTTAAGTAGGAGATAGACAGAGAGAGAGGGAGAGAAAGAGAGAGAGAGAGAGAAGTAGAAACTTAGCTTTTAGTAGCAATCTCTAATGCAAAAGTTGCTGTTATCAAAATGACATTTGACATATGGCACAAACATGCTTAGGTCAAAGTAACACAGCTGCCTATCCCTCTCTCTCTCTTTCTCTCTCTCTCAGTGTCTATCTCTATCTCTATCTCTAGCTAGCCCACAGTAAATGTGGTACATATATAATTGTGTTATAATTTCAAAGTAATTGATGTGATGCCAAATTGTGGCCAGGTATTTATGCAGATTTTATGGCCCAAATGGCTAGGCAGCAGCAGCCGGCAAGCGACAGGCGATGGGCGATGGGCGTGTCATCCTACACTCTCCTCTATTATCCTGGTTTTCTCTGCTCTGGCACTGGGCACATCCTTTTGCCTGCGCAGCTGTTTCTGGTTCTGTTTCTGTTACCAAAAGTTGCAAATGCAAATGTTGGCCAAAAACCATTTACGCTATATTATGCAAATGAATTAAAGTAATTATGCCACACAAAAATTGTTGGGGTTGACAGCAAATGTATGTAGCATGCTTTTCCTGTTAACTGGCTTTTGGCTTTATTCTTTTTTTTTTTGGTTTGTTCTCTGCTTTTGGCATAATTACAATGTAACAAACAGAAAATGCATTTTCGGCACAATTTTGGTTTATTTTTGGCGTTTTTTGTTTCATTTTACGTAAATATTTACAGAGTATATTCCAGCTAAAATCATAATAATGCCACAACTACAAATTTTACAAAACGTTTCGCAGTTTTTTTGGCTTTGAAAAATAAACTAGACAAATACAAAAAGTACACTCAAAAAAAGAAATACGATGCAATTAAAATATGTCAAAATAAATATTTGTTAAAAAAATAAGGAGTGGAGTGAAAAAATTTATAATAAATGTTTTCAATTGAAATATGAAACAGTGTAAAGGATTTTTTATTTGCTTGCATAGTTTTTTTATGGGCAGTGTAGCAAAAACTTATGATTTTTATAAAAATGTGATTTTATGATCAATTTTTTCTGCATTTATGAAACACAAAATAGTCAATAATTGCAGTGTTATGGAATATTTGCAATTCAAGCAGCTTAAAGCATAGTTAACAAGGTATGTTTACCGTTCCAGCAGAGTTAAAAGCAGTTTACAGGGTATGATGTCTAGTAGACATTGTCTACTGCTTACAGTCCTAGCTATTTTGAGTATAGTTTACAGGGTTTCAAGATTTTATTTTTATTTAAATTGTAAATTCTATACGATATTTGAGACTTTCTTTCATTATAGGGTATTTGCTAGTCTATCAAATATTATAAATAAGATTTCAGAGTTTATTCAAAGCTTACTCAAAGCTTTTCTTAAAAATTAATTTATTATATAATATATAATTTTTATATAAATTAATAGTTTAAAAAATCATAGCGTACTCTATTATTTTGTGCAGTGTATATTAAATATATTTATTTTCTTTAATATATTATATATAAGGAGTATATAATGCATCCATCAAATAGTAGTGCAAACAACTCAAAAACAATTTTTTTTTCTACCCATAGTTTCTCTGAGTGTATTCACTACTTTTCATTCAATTTTGAGCTATTTATTTACATATTTATTCAATTCATTAAACGTCATTAAATCACAACTTTTATTAGCGATATGTTGATATTGATTCAACATTTAGCTCTTAAATTAATTGCTTAAACAATTTTGTATTAAACTTATTAAAATTTATTTTCAAAAAAGAAAAAAATTAATAAATTTTAAGTAAATTTATTTTGATTTCCATTGAAATTAAAAGAGCAAAATAGATGTTGGTAGGCGACTAATTAATGGAGAGCTTTACAAGTTAAGCTTCGCATTCGGGGAGGGGCGTGCCACAGAAAGGAGGCGTGTCGGAGTGCGTTGAAATGCGCCGTACGAAGGCTTGCGCAATAAATATTGCGCAATTGCCAATGGAGCTTGCAGCAAGGCGATAAAAATTAACGGTACTTAATGCCAATATGGAAAATCATTAAGTGATTTATGCGAACAGAGTAAGAGAGAGAGAGAGGGAGAGAGAGAGAGAGAGAAAAAGGGAGAGGGAGAGAGATGGAATACAAATGAGCATGCAGCAACGATATATATGTATGTATATCGGGCGATTAATATTTGTCAGCGCTCTTTAAGCACTTTCCTGCACATAAAGTCAGCAAGAACAAGAGTGAAAGAAAGATGGGGAGTACACGACTAGGAGATACCCTGGAGAAGACATAATATAAGCAGTTGGGATGAAACTGTACAGAAAATTGGCTTAAAATTTACTAAACTAACTGAAATTTTATATCGATTTTGAACAATTTAATGAACAATAACAAAAAGTTATCGATAATTTGAAGTAAATGTATAAAACTGCTTGTATATATGATTACTACTATATCATTATATATATATATAATACGATACGATATATTTATATATACGATATATGTTTAAAGTCTTCAACTTCATCTTTTGTTTCGGTATAAATCTTTTATCGGTATTCCTGTCTGTCTGTCTATCCGTCAGTTTCTTCGTCTACCCATATTTTCATCATACCCCATTTAACCAACTTCAGCACCAACAAAGAAATAAACAAAAAGCAAAACTTTTTTCCGCACGTGAAAATGCAAATAATGATCGTAAAAGATATTACGTGTTATTGTCCGGGTACGGCACTGGGATTACGCACATAATATCAGAGTTTTATAACGCATGAAGGTAAAGCCAGGCTGGCAAACAGCTGCTAAAATTAATACAGGCGATTGTGATTAATGTGTCTATAGTCTAGACTGATGGCATTTAATAAAAAATAGATATCGTATAGCTGAATGGAAACTTGAGGAAGAATAAATAAAAAACAATATTTAGGGAAAATTAGTAAGGATATATTTAATTAAATATTATTTAAGATTTTTAGAAAAATCCCAGGACAAAAAATGAAAAAAGAATAAATTTTTAATTAAAATTTATATTTTTTTTAGAAATATTTTACTTTTTTTTTTAAATTTATAATACATTTTATTACATTTTTTAAAGAATTTTATAAATTCAATTTCGTTTTAGAATTAAAATTTCAATAAAAAATATATTTATCATGCAGGATCATATAGCTTCTAAGTAGAATTGCTGCAGAAAAACATCTAAAAACAAATGTTTAGGAACTCCCATTTATTTTAGACATATAAACACTCAACTCTTTTTTTGTTAATAATTTTAATTGTTTTTTTTTGTTTTATTTATTTATTTAATTTGTTTTACATTTATGTATATATACATTAAAGCATCCTAGAATACATGATAAACGCATTTTTCTATAATACAAAAATACAGAGTTTAAACAATGTCAAATATTTTCCTTTAAGTATTTCTTGTTCTCTCCTTCCAGCATCGTTCTTGTTCTTCTTCTTCCTCTTCTTCTTCGTTAACTGTCCATAATACAAACGCAAATAATATCAAAACCAAATAGGGGAGTGGGAAAAATACACGCACACTCACACAGATACAAATAAAAGCTAGGGAAGCAAAAAATAATTATAAAACTGTAAAGGAAAATTGGGATTTGGCTTGGCAATGCCATTGCTGTGTGTGTGTGTGTGTGTGTGTGTGGGTGTAGGTGTGTGTGTGTGTGTGTGGCACAGTCAATTAACAAACGCGCGCCACATAAATTTTAATATCGAATACATATTCGTTTTTGGTATTTGTTTAATCAAGATAAACGAGCGCCGCCGCGCCTTGCCACACGGCCAGCAGTTGAGACAGGTGAGTGGGGGATACAGGTGAGTTTATAGCATATATATATATAGGTGAGTGTGTGTGTGTGTGTGTGTGTAGTGAAAGCCAGCACCAATCTTTGCGGGTTACAGGTAGACAGAACATATAGGTATAGGTATATAGTATACATATATGTATATATATATATATATATATATATATATAGAGAATATATATTTGGGCTACAGATCGGGCGCCGTTTTCAGCATCAATGTGGATGTGTAGGTGGCCGTCTTTGCCACTGCTGTTGCCGGCTTGCCGTTCGCCTCCAGCTGGGTGGGTGAGTTGCTGCCTGGCGGCGGCTCCTCCACATAGCCCACAGCGGTTACCTGGACCAGTGTTTTGGTCAGGTGCAAGGTGCGTTCATTTAGCAGATTATTGTTGGCCAGGCCATTGTTGCCCTGGCCCACGTCGCGGACCAGCGACTGGCGCAGCTCCTTGGCACGCCCATTGCTGCGCATATGCTGGTCCACAGCATCCCCAGCATTGGCATTGGCATTGGCCTCCGCCTCCACAATCTCGTCGTCGTCGCTGTAGTCGCTGCTGCGCATCGAGCTGGCGTAGGAGTAGGGCGACTGTAGGCGTGGCGCATTCGCTGCCGCTGCTGCCGTCCGCTGCTGCAGCGTCGTTGTCGACGCGCCGGCCGTAATGTCCTCCTCGGAGATGTCATCGAAGGCAGGTGGCGGCGTCGACATGCCGGAGAGCAGCGCCAAGGCCACAGGACGACTGCCGCCGCTATTGCTGGGCGTGTTTGCGACGTTCGTCCGGTTGAGCGGACTGCGCAGCAGCTGCGTGGCTGACGTCTTGCGCTTCGAGGGGGAATGTTTGAGCGGAAATGTGGGCGTCTTCTTGAACACCTGCTTGCCCATGGCATCCTGGAAGCGTTTCGCATAGAACGAGGGCCGGCAGACGGACACCGTGTCGCCATTATACAAGATGCTCTTGAATGTGTGCTCCAGCTTCTTCTCCAGTCGATACGACTGCAGGATGTCGATGATGCCGATGTAGAGCATCAATCGCTCATCGTTCTCGGAGCGCGCTGGAATGCCGCCCTTTGGCTCGTCGGCGCCATCCTCGATCGTTGCATCCAAATCGGCTGTAATCGATTCCATGGCCGTGGAGTGGGCCACCAATCGCTGGCGGTTCATGCTGCGCGTCCGATTCAATCCAGCCGCCGAGGTGCCCGGTATGGAGGCCGAGCTGGAGACGGGCTGCAATTGATTCACCTGATCCGCCTCGGGTGCATCGTCATCGGGGCAATCCCTGCGCTGGAGCTTAGCTCTTGCATTACGTATGCGCTCCTCCTTCTTCTCCTTGGCCGCCAGATCCAGATTGTGTATGCCCACCAGGAGCGAATAGTCCATTATCTGGAAGCTCTCCAGCACCATGCAGTCCCTTTTGATGGTATTCATCAGCGCCGTGTAGGTGTCGGTCTCTAGGAAAATGCCATTCGGATGGTGTTCGGCAAAGTCCAGATCTTTGTAGGTTGGACTCGCCTTCTGCCGCTCCGCTTTGGATGCCTTTCGCCTGAAGGTCGAACCCTTCAGATCATACTTCGCATGCATCTTAATGTCCGACGGCAGCAGATTGTTCATGGCCACCAATCGAACGTTCTTGGAGTTGTAATGGAAGCAGTACAGGCCAAAGAACTTGGGCAGCAGCGTGCGCGGATTCTGGGAGAGATTCATGTAGTAGCCGGGCAACAGCTTCTGCAGAAATTCACACTCCTTCTTCTGCACCGTCTTGATGATGAACTCATCGTCGTCGGTCAGATAGAATATGGAGCCCGAGGCGCCGGGATTGGACAGCTCCCGCATGGGTGATGCACACATGGACATCAGGAAGTCATCCGGCTCGATGTTGAACAGATCTCGAAAGTAGCGAAAAGCTATCGGAGCATAGACCTTGAAGCGAAAGTCGCTGTAATGATGAGCCGGCGTCAAGGACGAACCGTCGGGCGGAAAGGCGATTGTTTCCATTTCCCAGAAATCGTTCATCAGCAAATCTCGCTTCGGTTTGTTCGCCAGGCTGCCCACCGTGTGCTGGATGCCCAGCTGAATGGAGCCCATAATCTGCTTGGACTGGATTTTCTTATAGGTCACCTCGCCGCCCTCGGCCACGCGCCGATGTCCGATCTTCTTCTCGTGCCGGCCCGCGGTTGAGGGATTCCGCGAGATGCTCGCGTCCGGCATGGAGCCATCGCTGTGAACCTTGGGCAACTGTGTGGCAGCTATGTAGTTCTGTTCCTGTTGCATTAATGCCAACGAGTCCTGGCCGCCATGCCGAGCGGCGGCTTCCCGGAACAGCTGGCGGGATGTGCTCGCTGGGGGCGTGGCTGGTGGGATGGCGGGCAGCACTTGGCTCGACGAGGAGGCCTCATTGATGGAGTTGCCCGAGCCAGAGCTGAGTATGAGCTGTGTTCCATTGTTGTCATTGCTATTGCTATTGCTATTATTGTTGTTGTTGGTTGTTGTTGTTGTTGTGAGCAGCGGCTGCTGTTCTTCGATTTGTTCCACGCGCTGATCCTTTTTGTCAAGCGACTGCAGCTCCAGCTGTATTTGTGTCTCCATATTGCTGCAAATTTGAATTTGATTAGCGAACGGCGAACGGCCAAAACGAAACGGCTAACAAATGGCAAAATGGCAAAAACTCAAAAAGTGGCAAAGTGGCTCTCAAACTGTCTAAATCAAAAGCAAATTCGCCAATAATTGCAGCTCTCAACTATGTGTGTATGTGTGTGGATGATTAAGCTCGGCTGAGGGTAATATATTTATATATGTATATTTATATTCATATATGTTTATGTCACGTTTGTAATTGCACAATAAATACCAATTACAGTGCACACTCAATATGATGCACAATAACAACAAAACAAGGTCGAACGTTAAATATAGATGATGATATGTAGGAAATCAGACTTCTATATTAATGTTTAATATTTATATTTACAAATAGAGTTTTAATGGATTTTTAATGACTTTCTATTCATTATTCTATTGAAATTTGTTCAGTATTTTATTTAATTTATTGTTTTCAAAATATACATTTTAAAAATTATTTTTTAAATGTATTTCATTTATCTAATTTTTAAATTGATCAAAATATTTTGTTTTTGAATTTTATTCAAATTTACGTATAAATTTAAAAAAAGATTTTTTAAAGTTTTATTTAATATTTCCTTAATATTAATATTTTTTTTAATTTTTATTTTTATTTATTTTTTTTAAATTTGTTTATTATACATTTTGTCATAAACAAATCTAATTTATTTTTGTTAATTAATTTATTTATTTTTATTTTATTCTATTTTTTTTTATTATTAATTTTGATAAAACTTTTCTCAAAATTCATCTAATTTATTTTAATTATTTTATTTAATTTTTGTACTTCAAAAATTTTATTAAGCGATTATTTTATTGGTCTAATTTATTTAAATATAATTTGTAGTAAAATTTTTTATTTTTATATGATTTAAATTTTTAATATGATATTATTTGTTTGTTTGTTTTTTTTTTTTTTAATTTCTTTAGTATTTCCATTTTTTTTTTATTATTTTCATATATATTTTTATTATTATTATTATTTTTTTTTAATATAGATTTTGTACATATTTTTCACTTTGTTGATATTTATTGCTTTCAATTGAATTTTTAATTATTGTTATTGTATATATAATGCTTTCTGTTTACTGTTTATTTTTTTAATGTCTTTATTTCATTTTTTCTGCCGCTGCATTCGTCTTTAGTGCTTACGTGCCCTGTTTTCTAAATTAATAAATAAAATCAGTTGAACGCACAAAGCTGCATTCAATTTTGATTAAATTGTTAAGCGAGTGCGAGCGTATTTTCCGCTCTCTCTATCTCTTTTCCTCCTCCCACTGTACAGCTTGCTAAGCAACTCTCTCCCGCTCTCTCTATCTATCTCACTCACTCACACTCGTTTTTGTTTTGCTGCTTTTGGCTTCCACTGGGATTTATTTAGCGCTTGGCTTAGTCAGCGTAAGCGTAAACCCAGCCATATATATATACACACACACACACACACACAAACCGCACTTAATACGTTGCTTATCTTTGTTTACACAATATGCAACAAGAAGAAGAACAATTGCAAACACTTTTATCGCACGCACACAGCTAAGAATAAGCGCAGTGCATGCCAAACTGTGCAGGCGAATGTTACTGCTGTAAGAGACCAACTGTTGCTCCAATGGAATTTCAATTATGTATATATAATATATACATACATATGTACATACAATAGGCAATTGATATATATTTTGTGAATTAGAAATGGAAAGCTAAGGTCTACGAAAATAAATTCTCATTTATTGAATTTATTTTTATACGCGACGTATGCGGAATTATGTATATAGAAAGCGGAAAATTTTGTATATAATATATATACGAATATATTTCATATTGTTCTGAATGAATATACAATATATAAAGTATAGTATATATAGTATATGGCGTGTATTTGCTGAATGCCAAAGTGTGGGCGTTTACTTTTTTTTATTTATGTATACTTAATCTTATCAGAAATACGCGCCTAGAATGTCTGTGGTTAAAAAAAACACACACATAAATTGAATTATTAAGTAATACTTAACAGCATTTCAATGAAGACTCATGTAAACTTTGCTCTGCTGTTAACAGCCCGCTTAACAGTGACATTTAACAGTCATGGCTGATGTGTATGTGTGTGTGCCTAGCTTAGCTTGTGGCATTTTGTAATTGTTTTGCATTTGTGGCTGATGACATGCTTTGTACACATATTTATGAGTTTGCAATTAAACGCGTTGCCTTATAGTTTTGTTGCCTTCTTGTGTTTTTTTTTTTTTTTTTTTGCTTTTTGCCATTTGAATAAATTTATTAGCGTACTTACACATACAAATGCTCGAGGGGAAACGCCGACAAAGGTCACACGCATACACATGCGCGCACACTCACACACACAAACAACAGCGCAGAGATATTTGTGTATTTATATGCAAGCATCTATCTGTGCGTGTGCGTGAGCGAGTGCGAGTGTGTGTGAATAAGCAACAAGTCGTCGACGTCGTTATTGTTGTTGTTGGGAATTGGTCTCGTCTAGCACTCCAGCTCTGTTGTCTGAGCGCTGCGAATTCTTCAATTTTCCTTCACTTTTTGTATTCGCACAAATGGATTTCAGCTAATGCGCTGCCAGCTGCGCTGCTGCCACTTCTTCTTGTTGTTGTTGTTGTTGTGTGCGCCTGCACGATCAATGAGCGTTTTGCTTTTGCTTCTGCTTGTTGTTTTCTCTCTCTTATGTTTCACTCGTTTCGTTGTAGTTGGCGTTGTTCTTGCTGCAGCTTCGCTGTTTGTTGTTTTTCGATTTCCAGTTGATAAATTGCTTTCATAATTTACAATTCCAACAACAATTTCAATGAGTGCCTGTCTGTGTGTGTGTCTCTCTGTATGTGTGCCTGATGACGTCGGCGCAGCGGCAAACAGCAAATTTCTTTTATGCTTCGCTTCAGCAGCGACCGCGGCAGAGCCGCATGACTACGACCCCGAAAATCGGAGCCCCTAGGAAAATAATCAAAGCAATAACACAAAAACACACGCGCGCTCAACAACAACAACTAACTATTTTTGTAAGCACTCGATTTACTTCAACTTAAAAAGCACTACAAGGGCTCTTAATTTTATTTTCTATTAACTTAATTTTAATTTCTTTTTTTTTTTTTCTCGCTGTAGAAACGCGACCGCACAGCTGGTCAAGTCGTACGCGCAGTGTGAGTCAACTTGGCAGAATGAACGTGCGCAGCGCTGAGCCGCAGCTCACTTGTGCGTTAGAGCAGTGCAGCTAGCTATGCGCCGCTGCGACTGAGTGCGACAGCAAGCTGTCAAACAGTGTTGCTCTGTGCTTGCTAGCTGCTAGCGCCATCTAGCTGTCGTTGACAAATAACGATCAGGCCAGCGCCTATCGATAGCTTGTTTAATACGTTACAATTTGTTTTCCCATTTTATGCATTTTGAAAAGTAAAGCTAATTAAGTTATATATATGTATTAAGCGTTAGCTGCTGCGGCGGCTTAGCTAATTAGATTAGGTCTGGCCACAAAGTGTGCCCTGAAGCCAGCCAAGCAACACCAAATGACCCGCCCACACTGTATTTTTTTTTTCGTGGCGTTTATTTACAGCTACAATTTAATGCGCCTCATTAGCTGCAGCGGCAGAGGCAGCGACGGCAGCAGCGCCAGCAGCAGTAACAAAGTAAATTACAATTGATTAAAAAAAGACCACAAAATTGGAATCGATATTTTTTTTCTTCGTGACCAGTGATGAGTAATTTTTTTAAATGGCGGCTCATTAAAAATACAACAACAACAAAAAAAGAAGAAAATTATAATAATAACATGAAAATGCTCATTACAAATGCCCCGAGGCCCAGGCGAAGGCGCAGCCTTGTGACCAGTGTTAAAAAGCGTACGAAATTTATGCACATTCCGATTCGCTGAGCTGTCAATTTTACAGTTGTCACAAGGGAGGGGCATGGATGAAGAGAATGGGAAGAGGGGGGGGGGGGGGAGGGATGGGAGGGACAGCCGTATAGTTATTACAGGGAAATACAGGGATGGGCGTGTCTCTAAGGCCTATTTCACTGATTAAATAATTAAAGAAAATGCTTCTGCTTCTTGCTCCTCTTCATCTTTATGCTATCTGGCTTTTTGTTTAATAAGCGCATCGATAGGCAAAATGTGTCGACAAATCAAATTCATATGCAAATTCAGCAAAATTACTAATAAAGTTGTTTTCTATTAGACAAATACCCTAAACCCCTCTCTCTCTCCTCCCCTTCTCCCCATCCCTCCCTAAACAGGTTTGCCAGCTATCATCAGCATGTGTTGGATAACATTTGCCATAGCCAGCAGCATTCTTGATTGAGCTGCTTAAGGTAAGGGGAGACTCATTAATTGCGCTTTATCGAAATGCAAATCAATCAAATATGTATGTGATTCAGAGACTCGATGAATACCCTGCAAATGCTAATAACCTAATCAAGCGAACTTAAGCGTCATTTGTAAGCAAGTTTCTGGCTTTGTCAACAGGGGTTAGTTGATAAATTAGCTTGAATTGGCTGTTAAATTAAAAGAAAACTTGCTGTTTGATTGATTGACGGACTGATTGAAGATGTGCACGCAGAGCTTAAGCGAGAAGAACTTGAATACTCAACTATATATAATAGTAAATGCTCAGCATATTAAAAAGTTTTTTTTTATGAATTTCCATTTCTTCAATCAGTCAATCGGCATGATTGACAGCTCGAATTGGGAGACATATGGAACTCTAGTTTAAGATATAAGTAAGATAAGATATTAAGTAAGAAGATATAAAGTATATGGGAGTAAAACGCGTTATCTTGTATTCAGCTACCCAATCAATCAATCATTTTTTCAAATTGATTGAAGATAAATACAACAGGAAAACTTGAACAGCTAGTAAATAGCATTTTTCAATAGTCAACTATTTTTTTTTTTACTATATAAGAATATAAAGAGAGAATTTATAAATTCATTTCTTCAATCAATCAATCAATCTGAGGTGGAATGATTCTGGAGGGGCTAGAAAACAGCATCTTTCGTAGTAGTCTACTTTTTTACTATGGATAAGAATATATAGAGAGCACTTATAAATTTACTTTATCAATCAATCAATCAATCTGATTGAGGTGGAATGAGCTAAAAAGCTACACTTTTTACAGACTTTAATTAGAAAATTGATAATCGATAGACAATGAAAATTACTCTTCACATGATTTTCACTTCTGTTGGGAAGCCCAACTTCCTTTCTCTCTATATATTAAGAATTATTCAAGCATTGTCTTACTTATTTTTATTGCCTCCTCCTCTTTCTGAAGCTTATGCACCTGACCTTCTAATAAATTCCACTAAAGCCCCTTTTCCCATTTATGTATTCGATATATTTATAAACTTTTATAGGGTATAATGTGTCATAATTTATGCATAACGCGTTGTCAACAGCCGCCTCATTTAACGGCACTTTTCTTATAAGCCAAACACGCACCAAACCAAAACACAATCGAGGCAGCAGACCAAAAATACATTTTTAGCTTGAAATTTGTTTTGCTTTTTTTCATATTTTCTTCTGCTTTTGATATCTGTCTGATAACAAAAGCTTTGCCCGTTTAATTACCCATATGTAAATACATATATATACATTTATATATATTCTTTGTATATTCATATTTACAAAAAAAATTGAAGACCGAAAAATATTTTTATTAACAAGCTTTTTGAATGGAAGTTTTACACGGCTTTATGGCTGAAATGCTATAAATGTTAACAGAATATTCCATTTTATTTTTAAGCTGATTGAAGTCAGATAAAGAGGGAGGGAGAGTGAGTGTGAAAGAGGGAAGATTATATAATTAAAATAATTTTTTATGGTAGAGAATAATAAAAGAAATCATGTTAATACAGGATAAAGTCAATGGAAGAGAGGGACTAAAGTGGACGAAATCATTTTCAGAATTAATTATTTACTCCAAAATATGTAAATAGAATAGAAAGGCAGATTAAACTATGCATAGAGAATACAGATTCTCAATCAATATAAGCTGACTATGATATGATAAGTCAATGAAGTAGAGCTGCTTGTGTTTCATATGTGCATCCATCGTTACTTTTGTTTACTTATGCTTATTTTTAAAATACACTAATTCTTTGCAATAATCGATAAGTATCGATACATAGCTGACGTTACTTAAAATTTCTATTCTTCAGTTGTGCTGACTAAAGATATTTTTAAGAAATTTTCTATAAAATCAAAAATTATTGAGAGTTGGTCGATAAATATCGATATACTCTTTAGATTCCATGGTTTTTAATTGATAAATTTTCATATATTTAATTTTTTAATGGTATATATGCTGGTCAAGTTTTATTTAATTTCAATCGTATTTTCTTATCACAAAACAATCAATTAATATCAGCCAAGTTTTAAAGCCGATAAATATAGTTGTTATATCAAATTTGTGTTTCTATTAAAATACTATATAGCAAAGCTTAAATTCCATAGCTTCTCTCAGGATAACTCCTGGTCAAGCACCTCTCCACATTGCCTTCCTCATCGATTTACCAGTTAAATAATTTATTGAAATGAAAATCCTTATTGATAGTGGTATTGAGGCATTGAAGATTGAGGCAGGCGCCAATCGGGTGTTTTGCGGTAGTTCGGTTCGGATTTACTTAATTAATCGACACTTCAATTATGAATCCGCAAACAACTTTTTAATAGTTTTGACATTAAATGGTAGAATGATAAAGAATATAAGTAAGCGGGAGATAGTTGGAAATGCAAGACTGGGAGATATCCTGTTATGGTTGCGATGAAGAGCTGAGTGGAATGTGTAGGGTATGAATAGGTACTAGTATAGATAGATAAACGATTGAGTAACTTTGCTCTTGAAAAGTGAAAGAAATTTGTTATCGATTATTTTCTATTCAAGAGCATGAATAGGTAGGGGTAAGTACTTGTGTTCTCTTAAGGAATCTATATATATAAATATAGATAAGAGAATAAGTAGCTTTATTCTTGAAAGGTGCAAGAAAGTGGCTATCGATATTTATCGATTATTCAAAGAGAACCTTTGTTGTTGTATCTGATATGAAGTCTTTTATACTGTTCCCAATTGATGCATACAGAATGATACTTATAGTCAACCATGGTCACCTATATCTCATTCATATACAGGGTATATCAAATATGTATAAGAGTTAAAAAAAGCATGAAGTAAAATGAATTAAATGCGAATAAATGCAAAATAAGCGCAATAAATTTTAATCGCTGTGTTAAGCATTTCCCATTTGTTTGTTCCGTTTGTTGCGCGCCTATTATGATTGTTATTATTATTATAATAATTATGATTAAAACTCGGGTCGCAGCGCCTATTTAAATCATTTATGTAATTCTCTTCTTTTTTTTTTTGCCAGCTGTTGCGCTGATTATATAATGCGAAATATTTATATAATTGCGAAATGTTCTTTTATTTATTATATGCATTTTTTCGCCTTTGCATTGCATAATTAATTGTTGTCATTCAAGTGACAAACAATTAAAAAATAAATCAGTTTTTAAATAATTGCGCAATTATGTTAAATGGACACGCGGTTAACGTGGGGCGTATTGAAGGCTGGGGGGGCCTGGGGAGGCTGGGCAAAAATCAAGTTAAATGCTTGACTTTTTGAACCCCATATAGAAATATTATTCTTGTTGCATTATTGAGGTTAAGCATTGGAATGAATCATTGTTGTATACTATGGAATTTTGACTATAAATTTATATATTAAAATATTTGTAAATGAGGCTTGGAGGTAGTTTGAATACCCTTTTTATGTAGCTCTACATATATAATATAATTTCAATTGAACTTATAACAACTTCATACATGCATCAAATATCCAACTAAGCATCGTTTTTCAACACTTAACCAATAGAATTTAGCTTTGGTAACGTATTACCAAATCAATATTCAACTTCAACTCTAGCTCCAAATCGAATTACAGCGAACAATAAACAAATTGCTAAATGGGCATTAAATAGAATTCATTGTTTTCTTTTATTTATGACACATACATACAACCACACAGCCACACTCAAAGCATTACTCAACACTGCAAATAGTTGAATTGTAATGCGAGCCATTTGACAATTGTTGAAGCCTTTGTTCGGAGTTAGTTATGAGCAGTTGGCCAAATGTTAAGGCCAAACAGACGATTTTATGTATATACGATATACGATCTACGATATATGTATGTTTATACGCTATTCAGTTGCTCCTTTCCACTGAAGGCCAAACAGATGATTGTATGTATTTACGATATACGATATAAGATTTACGATATTTACATATACAGTATTTAGCTGCCTCACCTCCCATCTCTCTCTTTCCCTCTGAAGTGTTAAGGTTTGTATATACGATATACGACTTACGATATATACATACGATATTCATCTGCCTCATATTCCATCTCTCTCTCTCTCTCCCTCTGCAATGCTTATGCCAAATAAATGATTGTATGTTTATACGATATAAAATTTATACGGTATTCATTTGCCCCACCTGCCATCTTCCTCTCTCTCCTCTCACTCTCTCACTCCACTTATTGGCTTTCCACTGTTTGTTTTCATTGGAAATTGAATTTAATTCGCATTCTTAATTACACAATCGACAAATCGTGCATCGTATCGGCATTTGAGCTTTATAGAGCGCCGATCTAACGGTAGTTAATGCTCTCGACACCATTGTCATCGATATCTAATCGGATCGCCTCAGATCTTGAACGAATGTGAATGTGACTCAACTTGAATTGTAGCTCGAGTGAGCTGCAGACTCGTTTTCAGCCATCTCCAAGTTCTCTGTTGCATGCCACTTTAATGCTGCCGCCGCCTTGTGATCAACTCGACGGCAAATGACGCTCCGACTTATGGTCAGCAAACAGCAAATAGCCAGCAGCATTAGCATCAGCATCAGCTTTAGCTTTAGCTTTTGCATTTGTTCTAATGGCTGCTCTTTAACAGTATTCAGTGTGAATGTCGCGACGTGTGTGGCAAATGCCACATGCCACATGCCACATGCCACATGCCATGAGCTCAACTGTCCATAATCAACAAGTCAACAAATACAAATGTTAACAAATTGTTTACAAATTGCAATTATAAATGATTGAAATTATAAATAATTGTTTAAGGCTTGACATTGAAATGAATTCTAATTGGCATTCTTATTGGACTTGCCGAAATGCAAACACGTTTTAAATTAGCTAAAATAGAGTGAGGTGGAGAAAGAGAGCGCGAGAGAAAGAGGGAGAGAAGAGGGAATGACATATCTGTCAAAGACAGAAGAGGGAGAGAGAGAGAGAGAGAGAAAAAGAGAGAGAGAAAAGAGATAGAGAGAGAGAGAGAGAATGGTATATCTGTCAGAGAGAGAAAAAGAGTGGGAGAGAGTGAGAGAGAGAGAGAGAAAATTACATATCTGACAGAGAAAGAGATATGGAGACGAACAAATGCAATGAGAGAGAGAAAGAGAAAGATATATAGAAGATTAAAAAAAAGTGCGATCGAAAGAGAAACAGAGATGTACACCTTATAGAATTTGCAGATCAAATGCTGACCCGAAGTTTATTAAACTATTCCAAATAGAGCCCAAACCTATAAACAAACATGTTAATGTCATAAAAATGTTTTGTGCTTATGGCAAAGTTATGACATTTTATCAATTAAGTAGACACAATCATAAATGAAATATAAAATATACATAAATGATACAAATATATATAATATATAAATGATACACCTCGTATGCTTAATATAGTCAAATATTTCAATATCTTTTAGCAAATATGTTTGTTAGCCAAATTTTAATTAAAATTTCTAAACATTAGCAAAATATTTTGACATAGTTATGAGTGCAAGAAATTTGTTAGATATAAAATACCCTAGAATTATGCTTGGTGGAAAGGAGAGTGTATATAAAATGAATAAGTGAGCTTAAGAATCAGATCTATATTATCAGGTGAATAAATCTACAGATTTAAGCATAATTTACAGTCTGCCAATGGCCTTTACATACAGATTTTTTTAATCTTTTACTGAGTATCCAACCGTCTATCCATTTGTCATTCATTGATTCACTTCTCATAGAAATGTTTCATTAGCTGTTAAAGCTCCCTCATTTCGCAAACAGCTCCATAATAAGTAATTCCCATTTAAAGCCTTTGGCTTAGTCAACTATTTCATAGATCCAAATAAAATGTCAATTACTGAATGATCATTGTGAATATATATATATATCCATTTATATACATATATATATATTATATAGTTATATATCTTTGTCAGGTTGTCACATTGTTTCCCTGAGCTGCTTATGACTCATTGGGATCTACACACAGCGACAGAGAGAGAGAGAGAGAGAGAGATAGAGAGAGAGAGAGACAGACAGAACTTTAAGATAAATACGCAAAACAAACAGAATTCCTGACTCACAAAAAGTGGGCGCTGGGCGTGGCGTCGTCGACTCCTCAGCATAATAAAGCTCACATACTAGCAATTACAGTTAGTGGGAAGTGAAGGGGAAAGGGGGTTTGTTGGGGGGTAGCCTTTTAATGAGGGGCGTTTATATAGCAGAAGGTAAACGACTTTTGTTTATATATAATATGTTCATTGATAAGCTGGATAAATATTAATATAGCGCACTTGCTTTTTGGGGTCAGGCATAAACATAAACTTATTATGAGTGCGAGCATAGCTATGACCTAGGTACAGTGAACTCACTGATAAGGACAGCATGAAAAAGGTGATTGAAAGGTAAAAAGTAAACGATTTTGAAGCTTAAAATATATATAGCGATCATTGTAAGTGTATGCATTTACTGTACTTTGGCAGTACAGTGAACACTGTGAGAGAGAACAGTTGAGTTGTTAAAGAAAATTGTACAACTGTCAGATGAACATGTTTTTGATGCTTAAACTTTATATTTTGATGGTGTGTGGTTATAGCGAGTATTTACTGTATGTATATAACACAGTGAATCATCTGATAGAAGAATGCGCATTTAGCATTTTAAAGAATTGCTTAGACTTGTAGTAATTTGTTTAACATATTGTTAAAGCCTGGCTTTACTGTATTAGTTCAATACAGTAAACACGCAATGTAACGAACGGCGCTTAAAATTTATTTTGTCAAATTTTTGAATAATATACAAAAAAAATTTTTTTTTTATGCTAAAACGATTTAGCAAATTGTTAAAAACAACTTTTTACTGCATTAGAGCAGTACAGTGAATACTCTAATAAAGAAGAAGACCAAAAAGTTAAGGTATTACATACAAATCTGAACAAGAAATAGAAATAGAGAAAGATTTGAAGTGTTTTACTTCCGTCTTCAATTTTGTTGTTCCTTAATGGAAGTCTTCACTGCATTCACTTTATGGCCAACTTACCGTTATTGTTGTTGTCGTCGTCGCTGTGATTGATAAACAAAAGTCGAGGTAATAATCCCAATTGAGTTTTTTTTGCTCTTTGTTAATTTCTTTTATTGAATGCTGATAGTGGGAGAATCCGTATGTGAAGCACGTGTCATACGAATACGGTACACAAAGCACAGCCAAAACAAGTGTGTGATAAGTACGAAGGGGGGGTGGGGTGGGTGGTGATAGACACCCACAAGTATGGTGTTGTAAATAGTTTGACACTGCACAACGGTAAACAGTTAACAGCAAACAAAACACAAAACACGTAAAGACGAAAATACGAAAAGACGAAAAAAATCGCTGTGAATGAATCGCGACGATCGCGATCCTTTGCGTCTGCGTTGTTCGAACGTTTGCGACCGAATGACGAATGCGGCGCAGTCAGCGACGCAGTCAACTAAAGTTGACGCTAAAGTCTGGGAGAGCGTAAGACGATGAGAGAGCGAGAGAGGAAGTTCTGGCTATGCGTAAGCCGCTTCTGGCTGAGGGTGTTCGCAAGGCAGTCTCTGTGTGTGGGAGAGAGAGAGAGAGAAAGAGAGACGAGGCTCAAGATGGGAGAGGGTGAGAGCGCGCTTGACTTGCTTTACCTGAGAGAGCGAGCACCACGAGCTATCCCAATGCCCAAGCAGCTGCTGTTTGCTGCGCCCAGTTTGGCGAGCAAGTCTGCGTCATTGTTGTTGTTGTTGTTGTTTGCTTAATCATATTGTACACAAGTTTCGCATAATGCAGCGCATTGTTCGCCTCATTGCTTGTTGTAGTTGTTCGTGGTGGTTTCTGCTGCTGCTGCTGCTGCTGACGGCGCTGCTGCTTCTTCTCTTTTCTTTGCTTATCACACGCTCTGTCGTGACGTATTGCACAGCTGTGCGCTATGCCTGAACCGGTAGCAAATGTGCAGAGAGTGAGTGACTGAGAGAGCGCAACAAGGAGAGCATGCGTGCGCGTGCGAGTGTGAGTGTAAGAGGTGTGATCTGACTTATGCTGCGCTGCTCACTCTTACGCTATACTAGGCATGCGCGGCATTCCATTCATTTCAATGCTCAGCTGCCGTGATTTGATAGCTGTTGTTGTTGTTTTCGTTTTGTTATTCTTCTGCTCGGCGTTTGGTGTTCTTCTTGATGCATAATTGTATGAAAGAAAAAATTATATATATTTTTGGCGCTTACTTTTTGGCTGTGTCATTTGCATAGCACGGCGAACACGTTAATTGAGCGGCATGCGAGGTGAGCTTGAGCAGTTAACATCACATTTCTTCAAGCATTTCCGTTGTGAAATATTTGTGTTTATTGATAAGATGTGGGCACTTTGTATGACACTTTTACCGATTAGATTTCGTTGATAGTTGGTGGCCAACGTTATTGTGTAAACATTGAGGTAGCTGATCAATCAGTAAGATATAGCTTATAAATATAGCATATATAAACACACATAGTATATGATCGATCTACTTTCGTCACATTCAGTCAACTACTCATCCCACTGAAAAACATTTCGACAACAATTAAACAATTGAAGCATTCGCATTAAATGGGCTGTTATGCCGCCCACCTGATAACCGCAAACAATTAAAACCACCCGCGTACAGCAATTTTGCCAATTTTATAACAATTTCCAGCTGGAAAGCAATGCACGCGCGTTCTCGAGTGCCGTTGCCAAGCGCGAGTGCGTGAAAGTAGTTAAAAAGCAATATGCAAGAGCAGCAGAGGTGGGTGGATGGGTGAAGTAATCACCGAGACATATGTACACACACACACACACACACACTCACACATACATATATAGGAGAGCAAAAGTACGCGCGTGTGTGGGTAAGCAAATTAAAATTGAAAACAAGTGAAAATAATGAACTCAGGGTGTGAAAGACGTTAGAATATCCTATAAAATGAAGCAATTGAAGATTTTACTTGTATCATGCAAATATGGTATTTTGTTTATTAAAAGTTATTTAATAAAATAGATTCGCAGATCTATGCTAATTATAATACAAATTTAAGATTTTATTGATTTGAATCTGTAAATTAAACGCCTTAAGCATATTTGATAATAATAATAACCATTCTATTTTATTATGTGTTATATATTTGTTGTATAACAATTGTTTTCGGCTCGTATAACAGCTTAATTTGTAAATTAATTTGACTGTGTAAATTGCCTTAAGCATATTTCATATTAATATTGGTGATAACAGTCTTCTCGCATAACAGCTTAAATTTTTGTATAACAGTTTTATGTCTTCTGCATAATGTTTTTCAATAGCTTTATTTATTTTGTATATCCGTTTTTTTGCTCGATAGCTTTTTTAGCTTACAGTAATAACTTTCATTATTGGTTTATGTATGCTTTATATTGCTGCTCAGCTTTAAATTTCTGTACTACAGTTATAAAAGGGTTCTGTGTTCAATTATTTGTTAGTTTGTATAACAGCTAAAATTTTCTGTAGCTTCTACCACACAAAAGATATATTTTTGATCAAAATATTTGTTTACATGACAGTTACTGTTATTTGTAAAACAGTTTAATTTCTTTTGTATAACAGTTTTATTCTTGCAAAATACCAAATTTAAAGTCCCTAAGGATGTACATATACCGTTACTAGCACGGCTACTGTTACTGTTATTTGTATAACAGTTTAATTTCTTTTGTATAACAGTTTTATTCTTGCAAAATACCAAATTTAAAGTCCCTAAGGATGTACTTATACCGTTACTAGCACTGTTATAGGGTATACCAATTGTTCTTGTTGTTGCAAGGAAAATAAACTTTGCTACAAGAATGTCGAACTATTTACAAAGAAGAAAATCGTGCAGAGCACAGATACACACAAGTACAGCCACATGTGTGTGTGTGTGTGTGTAAAGAGGAAGACAGAGGGCACATAAAGAAAGTTCAGAGTGCACACGGTGAAAGGAATTTCGTTTCGACGAGCAATATAATTTGTCAGTTCAAAGACCTCTGCACGTAGGCGAAACAACAACAACAACAACAACAAGAACAGAGGTAGAGAGCTGCACACACACACACACGCACACAAACACAGGATGCACACAGGATTCTACGTGCATATTTTGCTCGAGCTGTTTACACTGAGATAGAGATGGCATGACTGGGAGAGAGAGAGAGAGGGAGATAGAGACAGATAGTGGGCAGCAGACAAATGTGCCAAGTGTGCAGACGTGAGCTGAGCTCGAGCCGCGACTCGTGCGTCTTTTTCCCGTCTTCCTTTCCCCCTTTCCATCTGCTTCCTATGCTGCGCTCTCTCTCGCTCACTCACAGGGCGCCATGTAAAAAATGTAATCAATGTATTTTTGTCACGTTAACGAAATTTAGACTTCAACAAAAACAACAACAAGAGCAGCAGCAGCAGCAGCGGCAACAACTGCAATTCATGCACTGCGAGCGCAGCTGCCGCCACTCGAAGCAAAACTCAGTTCTGACAGCTCTAAGATTCTAGAACGGGATTCGAAATCTGTTTTGGTTAGAAAATAGAAATTTTGCCTTTGGGATATTCACAACTCATATTGTAATAAATTTTCAATCATTTCAATTTAATAATCTAAATTTATAATTTAATTTATAATGTAAATAAATTTTATAATATTTAATTATAAGTATTTTTATTAATTTTTTAAATTTTCTATCAAGAACTGAAAGATAACAAAAAGTTCTTTATTTTTAATACAAATACTTTTTTGATTATATGATTTTTAACATTGATAAAATTAAAAACAATATCCACAAAAATATTATTATAAAACTATTTAACTTTTAAATTTTAATTTCCTAAACTTATAAAAAAAAAAAATACAAAATTCTTATTAAATTATTTTAATCAAAATTATGTCTAAGCTTCTTTCTGCTTCACCTTTACTTCCTCATTAGCTTCTCCTTGTGACTTATTTTCTAGAAATTTTTGGTCCATTCAAAAAGTTTCTCAAAACAAGAATTTCCTGTTCTCTTGATTCTACCTGTGATTTACGTACTGCAAAAAAAAAAATCTAGATTTTTTTCTGCGAGTGTTTCAGTTTGGCAATAAACATAAACTCAGCTGCTGCTGCAGTTGCTGCAAATTTGTGACAGCAGCGGCAGCAGCTCAGTTGAAATCCTGGCGCACAAAGGATTTAGCCAAAGGTACACACACTCACTCACACGCACACACACACATACAGAGAAATGTCACTAACGTTAGCTGTAATTATCCTGGAAACTCAAACCGAAAACTCAGCTAAAAATGTCGCAGCTGCCTTTGGCTCGAGCAGCTCGCCATCTGGCCATCTCGCTCACACTTGCGCTCCCTCTCTCTCTCTCTCTCTCTCTCTCTCTCTTTTTGTGCTCGCTCACAATTCAATTGCTCAATTGCATGTTTGTTAGTTCATATAATAGCTGTTGTTGCCCCCACCCTTCGGTTGGCATTGATGTGTGCCTTATGCCTCGACTTCCGAGCGCATTCAACCCCCCTGGCAATGCAGTGCAGGGAGAGAGAGAGGGGGAGAGAGAGAAACAGAGAGAGAGAGAGAGAGAGACTGACTGTAAGAAAACTTAAGTGCATCAGGGCAGGCGGCGGCGGCGTCGTCTGCCAGCTGTCTGCACCCCTTACTCTCTGACTGTCCCGCAATCACCCCCCACCCTCTACCTCTCCCTCTCCCGCCCTCCCTCTCTCAGTCTACTCCTATTGCTTGTAATTGAGTCGAATCGTTATCAACGTTGAGTGTCGCAACTATTTCGATATTGCTGCATTGCTCGAAATTTATGAGCAGCGCATTTGCTCTGGCTATTTATAGATATGCTGGCTAATTGCATAACGGTGCGCACATATGGATGACTACATGCATCGACCTATCGATAACTCGACAATTACTTAAAGTATCTGACTGGAATTTCGGTAGAGAATGGCCTTACGAGTTTTGTTGTTTTAGCTAAGATAAGAAAGTTTCGATAGAGGCAATCAATATTTGACCTAATTGAAATATATATAAACATGTATATATTAAAGAAATGTATTTTTAGTTATCTACCTTATTGGTTTTTTATATTTTAATGATATATGCCCTATCTAAGCTATAAATAACTCCATTTCTACTGCTCTAAAACTTGACCTAATTCAAATACATACTATACATATATTTATTTAAGAAATTTATTTTTAGTTAGACATTTTTTTAGTTGACTTTTTATCTTTTTATATTTGAATGATATATACCCTATCTAACCTATATCTTGCTCCATTTCCTCTGCTCACATTCAGTCAAAAACTTGATAAAGCAGCGCCGTAGAATCCCTTCCGATTGCATGCCAAATTTCATAGTTTTATCTTTGGTTTTATCTTATTGTACAGTGCGATAAACCTAATCCAAACAAATTCTTCAATCTGCTGACTCACCTCTCGCTTTGGCCAAATTTCTTATGTGTCAGCGCGGCAGAAGCAAGAAGAAGAACAAAACAAAAACAAAAACAAACAAAACAAAACCAAATGTAATTAATAACAGAAAGCTGCGAGGCAGAGTGAGAAGAAGAGAGTGCGCGCGTGATCTGTTATGATTAATTCGCAACTCTCTCACTCTATCTCACTCTTACTCTCACTTACTCAAACACTCTGTCGACTCAGCGTATTCAGCGCCGCGACTTCAGCGTGTCAAGTTGTGAGCAAGGCAGGCAGGTATCGATATCTATCTCTTGCTCTTTCGCAATTCGACTCCTTGCATATCATATTTATTTAACCGCTGCCTCAGCACTTTCCAGTCAAAGTCTTATCAGCAGTGACGGCGTCGACGGCGCTGTCGCTGTCGCTGTCGCTGTGTCATACAGCAATATGGAAACGGTAAAAAAAGCATGCCCTGCACTAAAGCAAAACAATTTAACGACGCGAATCGACGCCCCAAATGGAATCAAAAACAAACGCAGATAGCGACGGCAGTGACGTCGACGTCGACAGCAGCAGTAGCAGCAGCAGACGCTGCGCAGCAGCAACAAGTCGTCGGCTTTGTCGCTTGGGCTGTTTACCTTGTGTCAGTTGTCAATGCAGCGTGAAAAAAACTGACGTCTAAAGTTGCACTGAAATTTAACTGTTATCAGCATGTGTTTGTTTTTGCAGCCACGCAGCCCACCCTCCCCCCTCTCTCTGTCTCTTTTGTGCTCACGCGCTATTGTTTATGCAGCTGCAAGCTTTAAAGCATTGACACTGTTCACTTGGCAGCGTAGCTGAACAGCGTTGATGTTAAATGAGTAGCTTAACACTGTTGGAGTAGAGCAGATTAACAGTTTGCTTTCTCTGTTAACGGAGCAGCATAGGTTATGTTAAATCATCAGTTATGTTAAATTGGTACAAACTAACAATGTTACAGTAGAGTAGATTAACAGCTTAGTTAAGTTAGAAAAGTGCAGTCTATTCACTCTGTTAAGGTATGAGCACAGCTCTCATCAGTTATGTTAAATTACCATAGGCTTACACTGTAAGAGTAGAGCAGATAGATTAGCAGTTTAATGATGTTAGAAGAGTGCAGTCTGCAATTCTCTGTTATCTGAGCATCAGTTATGTTAAATAAACATAGATTAGCACTGCTAGCTCTCACTCTCTCATACTTTTAACGTAGCAGTGTTAGAGTAGTTTAGCATTATTCCTATGCAGTTCGCTTTGCCCATGCACAGCTGTTGGGAGTGAGCGAGAGCGAACGAAGATGATCTCACTGGAAAGGTAATGCAGCTTTGTCTGGCGCTCAAGTGGCGCTTATTAAGTCATAGCCAAAGCCAAAGCAAAGTTCACAAGCACTTGACGCCCGCATAAGTATGCAATGCGCCAAGTATAAAGACTGCTGCGGTTGTGGCTGTGCTTGTTATGTGTGTGTGCGCGTGTGTGTGCATTGTGCAGTAATTTACTATTTTAGTAGCTTACTCACGCATACACACACACACTCACACCCACACTTATAGAAGCTTTTGTTTTAGCTTTGTCAGTGTGTGGGCAAGCGAGCTGGCATGCTGTGCGCTTCACTTGAGCCGCATTGTTGCCTTAACTTGTGTGCGCGTGTGTGTGTGTGTGTGGAAAAAATCACACACAATTTACAAGTGTTGAGCAGCAACAGCAACCACAAGACAACAACAACAGAGCCAAGTTAACAATGCAGCGGCTTTTATATTAACAAGCGTTGGCAACAAAAGCGAAGCAAAAAGAATGAAAGAAAGAAAAAATAATAATGTTGACAATGACGCAAAACAAGCGAAAACATTGCATAAACTTGAGCGCACAAAATACACACACACACACACGCACACACTCGTATGTGTTTGCGTGTTGAAATTTATGCTGTGTGTAAAATAATGGAGCTTTAAGAAACGCCGCGTAAAACGCTTTTTTTTCAGCTGCTTATCAGCAATGTGTATGGCCGTGTGAGGTCTTAGTGCACTTACATGGGTGTGTGTGTGGGTGTATGTGTGTGTGTGTGTGTGTGTGTGTGTGTGTGTGTGTGTGTGTGTTATGTAACAACTCGCTGCATTTGAACAATGCGGCGCGCTTTTGTTTGTTCGGCACAGCAGACAACGAACACACATTTTTGTCTGCTCTTTCAAGTTCTACTTGCTTACAAGTTTATATGTGCATGTGTGTGTGTGGAAAAGCCAAAATATTTGAACAATTTGCGCTGCAGATTTGCTTTTGGCAGCAGCAGCAGCAGCAGCAGTCGTAGTCGCAGTCGCAGTCCACAAAGCGCCGCTAACAGCCTTTTGCCTTACGGCGCTTCCGCCATGCTCATGCTGTCTCGCTTGCACCTTTAGCGATGCTGCTGCTGCTGCTGCATATGGCTGAATCTAAGCACTAATGCTTGCACACACACACACACACACACACACATTCTTTGCTCACCCCACTCACTCCGTCCGTCCCTTTCGCACCCATGTGCGCGCTGCACTCGTTTAGCATCGTTAAGCTTTCCACTTTCCGCTTTTGTGTAGCCGGCCACATTTTTCGTGCTAATATCGTTAAAATGTTATTACAGCGTCGTTTTTTTGCTTTAAGTTTTTGTTGCACTCTGGCCCCCCGCTTACCACGCCTCTCCCCCATCCCCCCACCCTATTTCGTAGCCCTCTGCTAGTGTTGTAAAATTATCGTTAGTTTTGTTTTTGCTGGATTTTCGCTACATCGTGTAAAATTAATTGAATGTAGCTGCCTGCAGAGCAGCTGCCCAGCTCTGGCTAGTGGGCATGGGGCGGGGGGCGTGTTGGGGGCCCAGTTGCTGGCAATGGGGCATATAATTTAGATGCTCGCCATGTTGGCAGCTACTTAAATGCGCCTCTCTCTCTCTCTCTCCCACCTCACTCTTTCTTCTCACTTACTTTTGGCCAAATCGTTTGGAGCGAAAAAACTTATAAAATATTTATAGACTAACGAAGCGTTTAAAATATATTATTCTTGTCGCTGATTATAAAGCTTAATTGATATTTTATAAAGCTGTTGTAATGGAACATAGACCAGTTAACAGTCAGCAGTTAACAGATGTGCAGCTGTTATGGAAAATATATGAAAAACATATGCGCTTAAAGTCATTTAGTTACATTAAAACGTATCATTAGTTTTAATCACTTTACTTGTAATGCAGCGGAGCTTAGCTCATTTTTTTTGGCTATTTAAAAGCTGGAAATTTTCTGAGCTCGGGCTGATCAGATCTTAGCTTGAGTTGCAAAAGCACAGACACTGTTGAAAAGCGCTTTTTGAAACTTAAAGGTGAGAGTTTGTACTTAAAGTTATTAATAATATATTAATAAATATTGTTTTATATTATATGTATTTTATAGAACCTATATTAATCTATTCTTAAAATTTAATTTATATTTTTTAATATATTTTCATTGTTATTTTTTATTATTATCATTAATTATTATTATTATTATATTTTTTATATTTTTGCTCGATAATTATGATCAAATAATAAAAAATAAATTAAAATCTCTTATATAAAATATTATTTTTATATTATTATTATTATTATTATTAATATTATAATCTGATTATTTTTATTATTATTATTATTATTATTATTATTATTATTATTACTATATAATAAAATAATCAAAAATAAATTAAAATCTATTATAGAAACTTTGCTTTATATAATATATGTTTTTTATTATTTATATTTTATATATATCACATTCAACCTCAATAAATATCAATTCAGCTGAAAAGCAGCTGGATTTGAGTCACTTTGTGTCTTCCGCCTGGAATGCCATTATCTCACCTCATATCAATTGCGCGCTATTTATGTTTGCTTAAAGCAAACCCCAAGTCAGGCATAACTCAAAATAACTCTTACCCCCTATGCTATGCCTACCTATGACACATATATATATATACATATGCTATATCTACATCTTTGTATGTTGGCTTATCTTATCTTGACTCGCATTCACATGTGATTAAATGCATTGAAAAGCATTTTTTATGTGCCAGTTTTTCCGTTTACCGTTGCACAGGAAAGCATAATACAACAAAAATCATATCTCACAAATGTTATATAATCATATATATATTTGTATATGAAACATAACAAATATTTGTTTATGCTTTAAGCTTTAGCTTTTTTAATGCTCGCAGCGATAAGCGTAGATACATTTTATGCTTGCCTGTCAAGTTGAGAAAGAGAGTATATTGGCATTGTGTAATCTTTGGATTTGGATTGGGTCTGTCTATAAGAAGCCAAAACATTTAGGCTATATTGATGTTAGAGTCTTGAAACTCATGTTTAAATTGAATCTTTTAAATTCTATACATCATATATATGTTATCAGGGCGTGGCTTATAGGAATATGGAAAATTATTTATAATTTCAATAAATTTAGTTCTTTAAACCTGAGCCAGCATTATGCAGTCGTTCACGGCCGATTTGCAAGTCCCTTTATTTTGTTTGTTATTTGCTTGACTGACTCGAAAGTTTGTGCTTCACAGCAGACTGATAGACAGAGAGACAGAGACAGAAAGTAGACTAAACATAAACACATACATACATATATACATATACATATATAAATATATACAAATATATAAATATATACAAATATATACCTTCAACTACATTTGTTTATTTGAAGTTTGCTGCGGCTTGGTTTAATAAACTTTCGTAAATATTTGCAAGGTATAATGAGTTGAGCTTATGAGGGGTGAAGTAGTGGAGGTTGAGAGGGGGGTAGGAAGTTACGTGGGCGTGCTGCTCAATTTTGTTGGATGACCTTGAGACTGGCCGCAATATGAGCGCAAAGCAACGCCTACGCAATGAGCGCGTGATTAGCTCACGTAAAGTCCTGTGAGTCCTTTGACTCTTGTGTGTGTGGGCAGTTTATTTGAAGTGTGTGAACTTGAGTTTATATAAGGCAGAGGGAGAGAGGAGGAGGGGTAGATAGTGAAAGAGAGAAATTAAAGGCATATATTAGCTATATTCGATACTGATGCATGAGTCATAAGTTATATGTAATTAAGACCATAGAGCCTCCTCAACGAAAGGCACTTTGACTGTATTAGTGTTGGAATTGGTAGCGAACTTATAAAAGTAATAGATAATATACCGAAAGCTATATATACCAAATATTCAAGTTAAGGATAGGGACTAATTTATCATAATAAATATTTTTAATTCTTTTAAGATTTCCTTTGTTTCGTACACATAGAAATATTGTCAGCTCAAATTATATCTTTATATCTCGATTATTTTGCTCAAGTCCAACAAATCCGTTTTATAAATCATTTCAATTCTAAGGTATTTGAACGTCATAATACTAATGGATTTTTTTTTACATTTCAGGATATGTGCAAAGTGGCTTACAGAGGTGAGTCGATACTTATATACTAAACATGATGACATACTGTAAGAATTTGGATCTGATTATAAATATAGTACTTTGATTTTTTAAAATTATTTTTATATCTTTAATAATACTTTTAGAATCGAATTTATTGATGACATTTTCAAGTATTGTAAATATAATTTTAGTTTGTATAATTTTGGTTTCAGTTTTCTTCTTCTTCTTTTAGTCCTTTCTTGCTTTACTTCTTTAATAAGCAAATATATATATATTATTTTTAATTATAGTGTAAATACATTTCATATAAAATTTTCCCTGATATATTTCCATTTTATATACTGAAATCATTGAAAATGGGAGTATAGGGTATAATAGCTGTGTGAAAATGTAGGCAGAATGAGGCGTGGCAGGAGTGTCAAGCTGAATCGATCTAGCCATGTCCTTCTGTCTGCAGTATATCTATATACATATAGTTTTCCTAAAGGCCTTTGTTGCTCTGGCATTAAATCAATTGTTAATTAGAATTCAATAAATAAAAAAATAAATATAGTATATCTCCTAGTCGAGCACTCCTGTTGCTCTCTTGTCTCTTCTGCTCTATCTCATCAGGTCCTCATATTTACACATGGTAATATATTCCTCTCACATATATGCTCATCATATACGATGCCTCTTCAGTCACGATCTTTTTATAGACACAGACCACAACATATGCCATTTCATAGACTCTGCCCCTCAATCGACATTCTGATCATCTCTGTTCGCTTTTTTTTAAGACAGTTTCTTAGTTCACTGAAATTTCTTTCCACCCGCTTAAATTATGTCTAAAAAAAAAGTGGAAGCAAAAAAACAACTTAGCTAAGCATAAAATGCGATATTTTGTAGCAGTCGTCGTGTGGCATTTCCCATTTTCTATTCTCCCTTTTCCTTTTGCTGTACAGCTTTTATAAAAATTTTCTTGTATTCTTTTTGCTGCTTTTGGGTAGAAGCGATGAAAAGTGAACTATTAGCCAGTGGGCCATTACGAAAAGGCGCTCAACTGCAACGTGGCGTGTGGCAGGCGGGCGGGCAACACGTAACGCCTACCAGGAAGTGGTAGGTATACAGATATACATACATATACATACATATATATATATGTATATATCTATTCACATACCTTGGCTCAAAACGTGTGGGCGCTGCGAAGCGTGGCAACAGCAGGCAGGCAGGGCAGACTGGGCAGACAGGCAGGCAGGGCAGACAGGACACGCGTCCTGCATTTGTTTTGGTCGCCTTTGCTGTTGCCTTTGCCATTGCCTTTGCTGTTTGCCGTTTGCCTTGGCTTTAAGTTAAAGGAAATTAAAAGGCGCAGCTGGGCAAAGACGTTGTCCGGCCTCCACCTACCTACCTACCTCTTGACTTTATAGTTGACTGAAAACTATTCAATTGCCAGACATTTCTTTGGCCGCTTATCTGTCCGGAAATGAGGCGAGTCCTTCGATAGCCAATGCAAATGTCGTCTCTTCGTCTTATCATCAGAGTCAGAGTCGCCAGCTTTTGTGCTTTTAATCTATTGTGTCTGCGACGAGTGTATTTGTGTGTGTGTGTGTGTGTGTGTGTGTTTAATGTGTGTTTATCTATCACTTTTTGTGGCACGCCCGCAGGTTTTTCGGCTACCAAAGCCCAATTCGTTCATCAATCAAAACTGCGTAAAATCAAAAATGTATGCCTCATTGGCATTTGGGGCACACGCTCGAACGCATGCGGCAGATAAAACCGCAAGAGAGGACCCAATAAAATCGAGAAATCTATGTAGATATATAAATATATATATATATATATAAATATGTGTAGGTGTCTGTGGCTGTCTGTGTATGTCAGTTTCTATCTAGGCTGAGCTGCTAAAGAGCTAAAGAGGAAGTCAAGAAAAATATATTTTTATTTTATATACATTTTATTAACCAACAAACAGGAACAGATACAGATAGAAATGCAGAGATAGACAGATACAAAGATACATACACTTGGAGAAACTGGAAGTAGATGAAGATAGAAATAGATACATGAAAGATACAGATACAGATACAGATACAGATACAGATACAGATACAGATACAGATACAGATACAGATACAGATACAGATACAGATACAGATACAGATACAGATACAGATACAGATACAGATACAGATACAGATACAGATACAGATACAGATACAGATACAGATACAGATACAGATACAGATACAGATACAGATACAGATACAGATACAGATACAGATACAGATACAGATACAGATACAGATACAGATACAGATACAGATACAGATACAGATACAGATACAGATACAGATACAGATACAGATACAGATACAGATACAGATACAGATACAGATACAGATACAGATACAGATACAGATACAGATACAGATACAGATACAGATACAGATACAGATACAGATACAGATACAGATACAGATACAGATACAGATACAGATACAGATACAGATACAGATACAGATACAGATACAGATACAGATACAGATACAGATACAGATACAGATACAGATACAGATACAGATACAGATACAGATACAGATACACAGTACAGTACAGTATAGTATATAGACACTGACCTTCTTTAAGTTTTCTTTATTTCTATATGTTATTTTCTCTCAGTGTATTTCCTGGATACATGAATACAGGCTGTCCGACACAGCAGCTGTTAACCACGCAACTTGGCACTGATAGTTGGCCATGCCATGTGTTAGCTGTAGGGGAGGGGAGGAGGCGGAGCAGAGGAGTTTGCCAGATGGACACTAGCCACAAGTCAGCTGCACGTAACACAGCACCCAGCAATGTGCCACCCACTTCACCCATTGCCACCCATCCATTTTCACCTGACCAACTGGCATTAAAATTGCATGAACTTGAAGTTGATTTGAATGTGGCGAACGTTCAGTTGCCAAGTGGGTCACATAGGCGCGTGTCTGTAGTTGTCTGCGGTTCTCTCACAGCATGTGAGTATGTGTGTGTGTGTGTGTTGAAATATATATCAGGTAGGACGCGCCGCACATGCTCGAATTCCCAAACTTGTTGGGCCGCTTGTCACGGCCAGCATAAATTCCTAGCAAATACAACTCCCCAAAGGATGAACGAAGGCAACGCATTGATAAGCGAAGCCTAGGCGAAATAGTAACGGTTCTTTTAGTTACTCTGCTGCTTCTTCCTCCTCTTCTTACCCTCCTCCTCTTGTTTTCAGTCATAATTTCCACCACTTTGAGCTCACCTAGTTGCAACCCCGCGTGCCATAGAAATCAACGCACGGCAGATGTGCGCGACAGGACACGCTCGAAGGCGCACAGGACACAGGACGAGAGAGTGTGTGCGGGTCGCTAGCTATTGCACTCACACTCACTCTCCCTCTCTCTCTCCCTCAGTCTCTCTCTTCACTCTCTTTGTGGACTTGATCAACCCTACAGCATTTTATGCTTGTTTAATTATAAAAACTTGCTACCAAAATTCATATTGTAATCATTTTCAAGCGCCTTCTCTCTCCCTCAATGTAGTTGCAGTTGTTGTTTTGTTGTTGTAATTATTCTATTTTTTTTTTCTTGTTTTGGTACAGGCAACGATCTTATGTTTTTCTCCGTTGCTTACAATATTTCATATGTTACGGAAATCCTTGATGAAACTTTAAAGTGTTTTCGTTCGGCTGCTCGTTCATGCAAGGGCAAAGCGAGCATATTCGTACTGGTGTTCAGCGTTCTACAAAGCATTCTAAAATTCTAAAAAACAGATTGGGAGTGAGTCTGTTGACATTTGATACAATAAAATAATACAAATTTCATACATGTTTACATCCATAAATACCTAAATACTTACATAGATCTTTACATACATACATACATACATACATCCATAAATACCTAAATACTTACATAGATCCATACATACATACATCCATACATCCATACAATCTTAATAATATCCATACATTCATAACTACATACATTACATACAAAATATATACCCACAATTAATTATATTTTCACTCTTATATTTTTTTGTCTCATGAGCAGGTATTATCCAGTCGATTAAGCTCACTTACCAGTTTCTCATTTGTTTCTTTTATGTTTTTCTTTTTTTTTTCGTAAGCATTAATTTTTGATTTTTGCTGTTTCCTTTTGTTTGCATTTTGAACAAATATTTGTTGCATACACCACACACACACACACACACTCACACATTCACACTCACACACGCATATATTAACACGCCCACAAGCATAAAGCAAAAATTGTATTTGTTATGTATATATTTTTTTATACAATTCATTTGTAATATGTAAGCAATGCTAGAAATAACATTTTTGTGGCCTCTTGCATTCGGAAAAGCAAAAACAACAAAATAGAAAAAATTCTACATGTAAATTGTAGTAAAGTCAGGAGCAAGTAAAGGCGAAAAAGTATTAGGTAATTTAAGGAAATTGATTTAAATGAAAACTTTTTAGGAATATAAGATATAAGTATATTAGAAATATATGTATTTATAAATAAATGTTGTTATATATTTTATCTATGTATATATGCGATCTCTTCAATAACCAAAGTGAATTGGGTGTTTTTGTTATTCAAAATTAATGTAAAGTATTGTTCCCTTCAAGGTAATTATCAGTTAATTTTCTAGTCAAACCAAAGCACTTGAAAATATCATTCCTTGATCTTATTTAGCTCTTGTTTGTGTCCTCGCAATAGTAGTGGAGCGTTATCCTTTTATGAGCCTCTCTAGTTTCGGGGCACCACAAAGTTACTGTGGGTCTAAGTCTAGGGAATATCTTAGGCTATAAATGCTATATAATATAAAATCCCAGATATTCAAATTCGAAATACTTTTACAACTTACATCCGTCATCTATATGACCTTTCTATACATACTTCTAATATAACTACTTTATATATCGCAAATACTCTATAGTTTTAGTGCATATTTCAGCTTCAAATTAATATCTCCTTTTAAGCGTGTCTCTACTGTACTTTCTATAACAAAAGATGTGGATTTTCCGACTGCTGTGTTGTGGCATAAATAATTAAATTTCATTTGCAGATTTACTTTTGCACTTTGGCACAAAAAATTTCTAAGAATTTGGCAAAGAAAAAAAAAAAACGTGACAAAAATGTTGGCTTTGATTCAGCAAGTAAAACTGTTGCACAAAAAGACAGAGAGTGAGAGAGAGAGAGAGACAGAGAAACTCTGAGAGAGAGAGGGAGAAAGAGGAAGAGAGTAGTGGAGTAGCAAAGTAGCTTCACTTTGTGGCATGAAAAGTAATGCAATTCGTTGAATTTCAATCGATGTGCTTTGACATGGCATTCGAAATATTACTTTGAATTTAAAAGCAAAATGCCAAGCATTTTATAGATATATATATATTTATATATACACATATATATGTATTTAGTATGGGTTGCAACGGTAAATTGCATTTGAATAATGGCATAACAGTTTTTATTGCGGCAAATCGGTTTTTATTTTGCAATCAGGCCTCAATTTAATAAATGTTGCCGGAGCAAGCCGAAGCAAATACAGCCACAGACAAACCATTTGGTTTGCCTTTTTTAGAGTTTAGCTAAAACGAATTTAGGTAGAGAGAAGGTATATTGATTTGATAGTAGTGTATGGCAGGTTGGATTTATGCGAATAAGTAGTTAAATATTGTGTAATATAAGCATTAGATAAAGTGAGGAAAATCTTACTTAATTTATTAAAATCTTTCTTCATTCTAAGTCTTTAGTGTTATCAATTTTTTCTGTAGAATACGTATGTATATAAAACATATATTCTTCTTTAGATCGATTATTATAGTTACCCTTTAGGTAAATTTCAGTCATGACTCGAAAACTTGGACACTAAATCATGTGAAATTTGGTATATATGTAAGATATCTCCAATTTGGATGCTCTTTACGTAGAGGCCACGTTTGGCATATTGATGAAAGTAAAAACTAACTTAAAATAACTCCCATTGAAATATACTGGATAACTGCGAGTTGGGCAAACTTTACTCTTTCGTACATCCTTCTATTAACCCAAGGAAAAACTTATAATAGTCCAAGAATTTTTGTTTGCAATTGCAGAAAATATTCGAATAGTTTTCAATAAGGTCCCGCTTTGGGCAAAGGCAACGGCAACGGCAACGGCAAAGGTTGAGACGGTTGTAAAATAGTCTAAATGGGCTAAAAATTATTTAAATTCCTCTTTTTGCTTGGGCAATTGTGTGTGTGTGTGTGTTTGAGTAACTGAGTGAGCTCAATGCTCGCTCGAGCTGAGGCTTAGTGTTCATGTATTCGATTCACATTGTTCATGCAAATCCCAGACAGAGAAAATTTACACCTTCGGGTGCAGTTGGCAAAGCCCCGGGGATAATCCGCATTAGTTGCACAATGCTTTCGGTTTTTGGGCCAAAAGCATATTGGGCCGGGCTTAGTTAAGTTAGTTTTAGTCCTTGTCGCCAGCTGGTTAGCCAGCCATGGAACATGGAGCTACGCAAATTGAATCGTGTTTTGGCCAGCATTTCATTTGGCATTTGGCATTTGTCAAATGTCCAAATGTTAACCTCAATGGACGGCAGTGCGACAGGGCGTGTCGCATGCCATATATACAATAAAATATGTATTGCATATTGCAATTTTAATTTCTCAATTCATTTTACTGGCCTGCCTGCGCACGCTCCTTTTACTACTCCTTTTTTTTCTGCCCTCTCAGCTGCTCTCCCTCCTCCTCCGCCGCCCAGCCACAGGAGTGCCACAAATAACAAATTGCTTGTCATTGGCATCGTTGTTGGCCAACAGCAGCAATTGCAGTCAGTCAGTTAGGCGAGCAGGACAGGACAGGCCATGGCAGGACAGGCCAGTCGAGGCCAGCCGAGGCCAGACTAGGCAAGCAGGCTAGTCAAACGTTTCGAGCTCTGGGGTCATTGCATTTACAATTTCAATCTCTATTAAAATTCATTGAATCCCTGGCATTAGTTGCACTCACAGTGTGACAAAGCCCATGTTAATGGCATGCAATTTGGTAGCGGGTGGGAGAAGCGAATGGAATGTGAAAATTCATTATTCATATTCAATAGAGATGCAATGTTGATCTGAGAGTCTTAATCAGGATCTAGTGTGATCGTGTTGTGGTTATGCTGATATATCAGCAGTTCTTGTAATCATCTATGGTCATTCTAATACAGACTTATCATTAACCTATATTAAATTCTGGGCTATCTATATTTATAGCTAGTTCCACTTGACGGTCATTTTTCTAAGATTTCCCTTATAGACAAATATTTAACATGGGCTGATAAAGATATAGTCTACGCTAATATTTATCATGGGCTGATAAAGATATACTCTAAGCTAAGTTTTCAAATCACTTAAAACGTTCCCAAAAAAGAGACTTTCAGCTCTTTGTAGATACTTCTTAATTGATCTTGAGTTTAGTAACACTTTTTCAAAGCCTTAAGCTCACCTTCAAAGCAAAATTGTAAGATCTGTACAAAATTTATCTTTTTTTCAGCATCTCTGCACCTTTGCTAAACTATTTAATTAAGTACGAATTCGATCTCTATGTAAAACTGAAAGATCACCAAGCGATCTTGATCATACTCTCATCTCTTTAACTAGCTTAGATCTCCAATGACCTTGACTTCATTAAACTATTGATTCATATTCAGTAAACTATTTTATCTTTTAAAGGCTATAGCTCGATGAAAAGGATATTCAACAATAGATCTTTTCATAAAGTGTTAAGCAATCGATACTTTCATAGCTCGAAAGATCTTGCTCCAGTAAACATAAGTGTCAACAACAAATCAGATCTTTGAAATTCTCCTTGAAGAACTTTTAGCCATCAATCTTCACATATGCAGATCGGGACTTAAGACTTTCTCCACTATAAAGTTCCTTTTCCATTAAAAATGCTCTCAACAGTTCTTCCCATTGACTAAACAGACAAATAGATAGAGCAGTCCAGCTCTGTGCTTACACTAAATATATATTCATATAGTTATATAGTACATAATGCTATTCCGCAACGATGCCCAAGTTCTTAATCATTTGAGGCACCTTGCGACGCTGCAGTTTGTCATTGGATGTCTTGGGCAGTGAATCGACAAAGTAAATGCCGCCTCTTATGTGATAGGCCGAACTTAGATACCGCTTGACAATATCGCGCACTTGATCCGCTGTCAGGTTTTTGCCCTCCTCATCGTCGGTGCGCACCACAGCGCAGGCAGTCAGATTGCTGGAGACCTCGTCGGGCACGCCAAAGACGCAGGCCTCGCTCACACCGGGCAGACGTAGAATGAACTCTTCGATCTGCTCCGGATAGATCTGAAAGTTGTTGTACTTGAAGACATCGGTGTCGCGTGTCAGTATATAGAGATAGCCCTCGCTGTCCAGATAGCCAATGTCGCCCGTTCTCAGCCACTGGCCATCGGGACTGAGAGCTCGCCTGGTGGCCTCCGGATTGTGATAGTAGCCCTCCCATTTGTAGCGCAAATGACCATAGATAATGCCAACCTCATTGATGCCAAGCGGCATGCGCAGCTTGTCTAGGACACGCAGCTCCACATTACGCATGACTTTGCCCTCGCTGCCCAGAGGCCCGCCCAGGTTCTTGCTAATGCCGCCCATCTCAGAGAGACCGTAGCCCACCACGAAGCGCATGTTGCCTATCAGATCGTACATGCGCTGGCAGACGGCTTTGCACACCTTGGAGCCAGCTCCAATCAAGACCTTCACAGACTCCAGTTGTGCTCGTATCTTGGGCAAGTCAGTCTGGCACTTGGAGAGCAGCGCTATTTGATGGGAGGCGAGAAAGAGGAAGGTCACCTGATGCCTCTGCACAATCTCCAGCAGGTACTCCACCGTATACGGACGATGGGTGATGATGCGCTTGCAGCCGTTGAGTAGATTGGCCAAGAGCATGTAGGTGCCAGAGATCCAGTAGAGCGGACTGAACGAGAGTACGACTGTGTCACGGGTGTAGGTGTTGGGGCTGCCAGAGGGAAACAAAGAGAGATGAATGAGCTCATCTTCAGTTGAGCTAAAATACTTTTTCACTAACTTCTTGCAATTGCAAATGAGGCTGCGATGCGAGCGAGTGACGCCCTTTGGCATGCCCGTCGTGCCCGAGGAGCAGACAATGAAGGCCGTGTGATCGCCATTCAGCTTGGGGCAGGGCACGTAGCTGGGGAAGAAGAAGAGAAGAACCCATGAACTCATGTTGACTTTAAGCCTTCCTTTAAGACCTACGCAGCTGGTGCTATGGACTCGTCTTCCTTGAGCAGATCCCACACATCAGGCACGCCCTCTATTTTACCGTTCACCAGATAGATCGTTGCTGTCTTAGCCAAGTTTTCATTGACTGCTTTGATAATCTTATAGTTCTCCACATCGCAAAAGATTAGCTTGGGCTCTGTGATGTCAAACATGTATTTGACGGTTTCTGTGAAAGGAAAACTTGAGTGGTTTATCAAGTGATTTCTGTGTAAATGATCTTACCCTGATCAAAATCTGGATGCAATGGATTAATGGGCGTGCCACACAGCATAGCAGCTATGGTGACGCCCGTTAGATAACTTGTATTATTAGCTGCAATGCCAATGACATCGCCAACCTGTAGGCCCATCTGTCGGAAGGCCCGCTCGATGATCAGGCCCTGTTGTGCTAGCTGTCGGCCCGTTAGCTGCACGTCCGTTATATCACAATGCTGCAAGATCTTATCCGCATTCAGATTGAGCACACGCATCGTCACCTCGCCCAGGGTCATTTCGGGGCCATAGAACTCCTTGCCGCGTGGCCCCAGCCAGGTGCGTGTCGCTGCATCGTAGTGGACCTCACAGGAGCCCATCTTGATGGCTGTGAATTGAAGCTACAACTAAGTGATTTATTGCGTCTCGGTATTGTTTTTATATACGCTTCAGCTCGTAAATAGGAAACATATCTCGATGTGATAATTATTTTACCACGTTTCCAGACAGATTTCACAGCTTTTGTCTTAATCATTATTGTCGTCAACTAAAATTTTGTTTAAATAGATGCTGATTTAGGCTTGTGCTGATACCAAAACAGGTGTTCGACTGAGGAAACCGTTGGAAACGTTTCCATTAAAACACCTCTCATGACTCATCAATTAATGCAATTAACTGCTCTAACAGAGCTGCCGCAGAACCAGAAGCAAAAGCTGATGCAAGTTCTAAACATGGAAACATGAAATATACAAATACACAATAGCGCTGTTCTTCGCTTCGCATTTATATGCATACACTCATACATAGGAATCTTTTGCGGTGGGTAGCTCTTTAGCACGTCTAGAAAGTCTGTGTCTAATAGAGGTATTGTCGTATTCTTTATAAGTCTAGAAAGTCTATGTCTAATAGAGGTCTTGTCTGATCAAGAAGCTTTTTTTTCTAAGAAACAATGAAAAGTTTCGAGCTTTTTTAGTGCGTTTTATGGAAATCTATTTAGTTGTAGGATTTATAAGCAGTTTCCCTTTTAGCGATCCCTCGGAATATTTCTCTTGAAGTTTCTCCTCAACTTGTGTTCTCTGGATCTTCAGGATTCCGCCATTTTGCAGTTTTTCACTACAACTTTTTTGAGAATTGCAAGTAGATTTGATTAAATGATGGAATCTCTACATAAATTAATTATTCTACTACGATCCATTGAAGCTACGAATCATTTTAGAGAGTTATACCAAAGTCTTGGAAGACCTATTCTCATTTTCCTTTGAGCTCTTGTAACTTCAAGACTTAAGGACTTTTTTAAAAATAATCCTAATCTTTTTTATATGAATTAAATTGTGCTATAGCCGATTCATGAGCTTCCTCATATCTCTTAGATTACTTAGGAATTTCTTTCCCTGAGGCCTCTTTTAAAATAATGTTAAGCTTTTATATATGAATTAATTCATGAGATCCCTCAGACCTCTTAGACTACCAAGAAATTTCTTAACCATGAGCCCTCAGATTACCTTTTTTTCATCAGCTTTATATAAACATATTATTTAATTTTGTGTTAATGGTTCATTCTTTATTGTAAATTGTATACTTTATATATGCGTAATGCCGCATTGTTGCTTAAGCTCTTGCAGAATGCGACGTCTTTGTATTTTGTTGTTCGTGGTCTTGGGCAGCTGGTCCACAAAGTAAACGCCGCCCTTTAGGTGATAGGCTTCACTCAGATGCTCTGCAACGATTCCCTTAATCTGCTCCGCTGTTAGCTTTTGGCCCTCTTCGTTTTGTTCTCGCACCACAGCGCAAGCTGTGAGATTGGTGGACACATCGTCGGGCACACCGAAGATGCCCACCTCATGGACACCAGGCAGGTGCAATATGATGTCCTCGATTTGCTTGGGATAGACGGGGAAGTGATTGTACTTGAAGACATCGCTGTCGCGAGTCTGGAAGTGCAGACAGCCCTCGTCATCGAAGTAGCCATGGTCGCCAGTCAGTAGCCATTTGCCATCAGGGGTGACCATTGTCTGCGTTTCCTGTGGATTGTGGTAGTAGCCGCCCCAACGCTGATTCAGTTTGACGAGAATGTGGCCCGTGTGGTTGGGGCCCAAGGCATTGCCCTGCTCATCCAAAATGCGCACTTGGATGTTACGCAAGAGTTTGCCCTCGCAGCCCAGCGGGCCGCCAATGTTTTTGCTAACGCCTCCGACTTCCGACAGGCCGTAGAGCACCGAGAATCTGTTGCTGCCGAGCAGCTCATACAGCCTACGCCATATGCCCAGTGGAAGCTTCGATCCACTGCAGACAAACGATTGCACCGACTGCAGCTGCTCAACCAGATCCAGGCGTGGACTTTTGGCCAGCAGAGCCATGTGATGTGGCACGGTGATCACGAAGGTGACCTGGTGACGTGACACGACCTCAGCAAAGTACTCTACGCTGAAGGGCTTATTTGTTATAACGCGCTTGCAGCCATTGACCAGGGAGACGAGCAGAGTGAAAATGCAGGAGACCCAGTACAAAGGACTAATGCAGAATATCACTGTCTTTGCGGTAAACAATTGAGGGCTAAAGAAAGAGCGAGAGTGGGGGAGAGAGAAAGAGAGAGAGGTAGAGATGTTGAGATGTGGGTTAACTATGAACAGTTTCAACTGCCCAGTTATATTTTGATAAGTGGGAAGTGGAATAAGTGAGATCAAGAGAGGTAAAGAGAGATGGAAAGGGGTAAAGAGAAGTAGCTTACTCCCTGGTATGTCAGAAGAAGGAGAGAGAGAGAGAGAGAGAGATAGAGACAAGGGTTAGCTGTAGTCAGAGCGGGACCTTAACCGTTACTCACATTTTGGTATTATTCAAGAGACTGCGATGGGAGCGCGTGACGCCCTTTGGCAAACCGGTTACACCCGAGGAGCTGATGATGAAGGCCGTATCGTCACCACACAGCTGTGGGCAGGCATAGCTATAAGGAAATATAAGCAAACGATCTAAATTAAAGTAAAACTCTACCTACAGCGTCTTGGGATCATAGCCATCGGCGCCATCCTCTAGCAGATCTTGTATATTGCGCACTCCAGGCAGCTTGCCACTGAGCAAAATGAGCTCCGTCTTGAACTTTAAGCTTTCCTTGACGGCCGCCAAGGTCTCGTAGTTGTCCACGTCGCAGAAAATGACCTTGGGCTTGGTTATTTCATACATATAGGCAACTGTTTCTGTAGGACAAGCATATTAAGTAGATGAACCTTTTTCGAGTCTCACCTACCCTTATCAAAGTCCGGATGTAGAGGATTAATGGGCGTGCCGCTGAGTAGAGCTGCAATAACCACCTCGGTGAGGTAAGTGGTGTTCTTAGCGGAAATTCCAACGACATCGCCACGATGCAGATTCAAGTGCTGAAAAGCGTGAGCCAAGCGACGACTTTGCTCATAGAGCTGAGCTCCAGTCAGAGTCTCTCCGGTCGGATCAAAGACTTGCATCACATTGTCCGCGTGTAGCTTTAGTATGAGCAGAGCTACCTCTCCGAGTGTCATGTCGGGGCCATAGTACTCCTTGTCTTTGGGACCCGACCAGATCTTCTCACTGCTATCGTAGCTAGTGGATGCCATTTCTAACTCCAACTTTAAAACACAAGCCAAACAACTGAGCAGTTAGCTTTGTATGTGGCCTATATATAGTCGACCATAGCATCTATCTACTGTCGCCGTCGTCGTAACTAGAATTAAGATCTGCTAATTGATTCCACACGTTTGTTGTGCCACAAGCCAAAGTCGCAGCCGGCGCCGATGACGTTGTCTTAGACGAGGTTCTAATAACATCTGTCGACTGAACAGAGGCTGAAAATGCTAGCTCATGTAACATATCTATGTTTATTAAGACTGAGAGAGAGGGAAAGGCAAAGATGGAAAGTGCGAAAGGGGGAGTGACTGAGATCCAGAAAGCTGGCAAAATACAACTAGATTATTCTATATCAATATCGATGTTACGATGTTGATTTGTGGAGGGAATTGTTAGAAAATCAGACCTACAGATGGATAGATTGATGAGGGAAATGAGCGTGAGAGCTAGAAGAGAAGAGAAGGAAAGACTGACAGAGATGCCACAGTTAGTTAAAAAGAGAGAGAAAGAAAAGAGGATAAAAAGAGAGTGAATAAAAAAGAGATTGGGAGAATGAGGGAAAGATAGAAAGAGAGAGACAGAGAGAGAGAGAGAGAGAGAGAAAGATAGAGAGAGAGAGAGAGACAGAGACAGAGGCAGACAGACAGAGAGAGAGAGAGAGAAACAGAGAGACAGATAAGAGAGAGAGAGAGAGAGAGAGAGAGAGAGAGAGAGAGAGAGATAGATAGATAGATAGAGAGAGAGAGAGAGAGAGAGAGAGAGACAGAGAGAGAGAGAGACAGAGAGAGAGAGAGAGACAGATAAAGAGAGAGAGAGAGATAAATAGAGAGAGAGAGAGAGAGAGAGAAAGAGGAAGAGAATTTAGGAGAAGAATGCCAATAGAAAAAGATTGACTATTAGGCTAGTTCGCATTGATGATTGATTATAACAGCATTAAGTAAACTTACATGCTGCATGAGATGGGCAACAGTTGCCAATAAGTAATTACATAGCTCAACACATTTTCCTCACATCACTCGAATATTGCTCGGACTAAAGCATGTCTCGCACCACTGTGCGCCTGCAGCTCGATTGCATAATTTTAGCGATTAAACACAGTTTGATCTCCTGGCACACTTTCTCTCTCTCTCTCTCGCTCTCTCTCTCTCTCTCTGTCTCTCTCTAGTTGCCTATGCCTGCCCCAGCTTTCACTGTGGCTGCTGCTGTGCCCAGGACTTGTCGCCGTTAGAGAGGCGCATCCTTGATGCGTGTGCACGCTTCATTTGCGTGCTTAGTGAGGAAATCAAGCGTGTGCCTGTTCCCAGTCACAGTCACAGTTGCCGTCACAGTTGCAGGCGCTGTCACGGCTTTAGCATGCAAGCAGCGTCTGCAGCTGGCAAACAACCCACACAGCTTTGCCTCGGGGGGCTTGCAACTTCATTGGGGTCAAAGTTGTTCAGTGTCAGGTGAGGCAGGCAGCGGCAGATGAGAGCAGTCGACGAGCTGATGTTGCCTGTCGCTTAGCTAGTTTCAAGGATGGATTGTAACTGTCTATGCGAGTGTCTGCAGGTGTGTGTGTGTGTGTGTGTGGGAGAGACTGAGGTGAAAAATGCATGTGCTATGTAAGCTGCAACAAAGTTTATTTATTGATTTTGCTTAAGCCTTAAATTTAGGTTAACATGTTTCGGGTATTTTTTTTTTACCTGCTGTCTAAACAACAAAACAACTTAATTAATTACACGGCCCGCTAAATGTGCAACACAATAACAGCAAAAACAACAACAGCAACAACAACAACAACAACTATATGATGAACTGCAACAACAAAGGTTGCTAATAAAAGTTTTGACACAACTTTGATATTGGCTTTTGATGAGGTCATTAAACAGTCAAGCAACAAAAAAAACAAAAAGAAGCTAAGCAGCAGCCAAAGCAAGAACAAGCAGAGCGGAAAAGTTGAGAGCGACTATGGGCGACTATTGAATACCCTTCAATGTGGTAGAGAACTGGGTTTTGATATGAGAAGTGAGTGAAGATTAAATGTAGTTAACTGTAGTTAAGGTTGGTTTTTGATATGAGACTGATAAATAAGTATATACTTATTAAATAGTATATATAACTATATTCACTTTTCATAACCCAATTTTTTATACTGTATGAGCTTTAAGAATATAGTTTAAAAATTTTGATATATTAAAATCTCTCTCAAAAATAAAGATTTTTTCGTATTTACGCTACTATATCCTTCATATATACCATATTTTTGTATAACATATACTTATATATATGTTACATATATATTATATATATTTGTGAATATAATGCATATGAAACATGAACTCCCATATCTATATAGTATACAGCATATTTATAGATAATGTACATTAAGTTATAAGCTATCTATATATTGGCTATATTAGATAAGGTAAGATAAGATATATAAGATATAAGTTATCTGTATTAGGCTCTTATATAGATATATCTACATTGATATTCATATCTTGTTATAGACCAATATCTCTATGTATCATATATCTTAGATATATATTGTAGATATAATATCTATATATGGGCGACAGAAATAAAATTTCATATTTGTACAAAATTTGGAAGCGATATTTTATATATAATATATAATATATTTTATATATTTATATATTTTATATGAGAGCTATGCTAATTGCTGTTGTTAGTAGCCCCTGATAAGAACTTTTACAGGATATCTTTATCGTCGCTGGATGATACTCTAAAGTTGCAAATATGGAGACATATGTAAGCGACTCTTATGAACCTGAAAATAAACTTATGTCAAACTAGTTGCCACTATCAAAATTTATGGTTGCTTTAGTTAGTTATGATAAGATTGTTGCCGACAAAATTCGTGAATCGATTTGTATTAGTGTTAGGGTATATAAATCTTGAAAGCAAAGCTATCAATTTAAAAATACAAATTGATTGCCAATTCATTGTTGGTCTAAATGTTGATATTTCAATTATAAATGGTCTAAGTGAAAGTAAAAGCTCAGCAAATAAATATCATAAACCACATACTAAAGTTTGTCATTATTCATATATCTCTTTATCATTTGTCTACACATTTCTTAACAATATTCTGCAATACTCTACTTAAATACCCTTGCTCAATAACAACTACATCTAGTCGTCCATTTCTCTGTGCTGCCCTGCCAGAGCTGAAATCTCAGCAATTAAGTGCGAGAAATTTTGCGACACAGCCCCAAAGTTAGCAATGGCTCGCTGATGCAGAAGTTCAACTCTAGCCGCCCTCTCCCTCTCTCTCCCTCTCTCTGTCTCGCTCTGACTTGTCCCTGCCTCACTCTCAGAAAATGTAATCAGACTCAACATTATAATTAACCGCAAATGCAGTTATGCCCGCGAGTCCTTTGTGTTGAAATGCGAGCCGCCGTTCGGGTTCAGCCGCTGGGCAATATGTTGCCCCAACTTCAAAAAAAAAGAAGAGAAAAAAGAGAACCTCAGCTTCCCTTGTGGTCAGTTCAGGCTCAGCTGCTATTAAAACTTTTACGACAAGTAGGCGAAAAAATTACTTAATTAAAATGATTGACTAACAGAAAAGTTTGTGCGAAATCATTTTTACTTTTTTTTTTCTCCATTCACTCTCTCTCGCTGTCTCTCTCTCTCTCTCGCTCTTTTTCTGTGTCTGTCTCTGTCTGTGGCGGATACTCCTAACTAGCAGAAATACTTTTCCGGAACAATAGTTCTTTCCGCTTGCAGCTGTCTCTTTTACTCTCTCTCTCTCCCCTCTCTTTCTCTGACTCTTTGGGTCGCGCATTTTTTTGCTGTTTTATTTTTTATTGTTTGTCTTTGGCCGCTGGCGCTGAAAATTGTGTAGGAAACAGCGCGAATGGCTCGGGCTGAAGCTGCTCTCTAAAGTGGGCGACTGTGGGCGTGGCAGTCGTCTATGGGCTTAGATATCTGGGCTCTGTGGCATAGTCAGTCGTCGGCATCTTGTTGTTCATCTAACAAATTAACGAGCGCCTCAAGTGTTGTTGTGCGGTTTCTCTCTCTCTCTCTCTCTCTCTGTCTTTCATTCTCTCTTTCTCTCCCTCTCTCTTTCAGTAAAAACTTTGAAGTGTTAATGAATTGCAATGGGTGTGGGCGTGGCACAGAGAGGCCGTGGCTCGTGGCTCGTTTTGCCTGTAGGCAAATACGGTGTAATGACCATTTGGTTTCTGTGGTTAATTTAGCTGCATGTAATTGAAATTATGATTTAATTGAATTTAGCTGCGTTTACAGCAACTAGAGGGCGGAGTAGAGTTAAAGGTGGTGGGTTAAGTGGGTGGGTGGGGATGGTTTGTTACAGGTAATGCGTCCAAGTGCATCTCAACTTCACATTTTCACTTTGAGCAGGTTTTGCATCGTTTTAATTGCCTGCTCTTAATTATGTACTGCATTTAAGCCTGCTTAAGATGCAGCTGAGGTTCGTTCACTCTCACATCTTTAAATTTAGTATCTATATATTTGGGCATATTAACTCGAATTAATTACATAATTTAAATAGCAAATGTTGCCAGAGGGGGGCCAATAAGCAGATAGTTTAAGTAAAACTTAAAGCAATCATCAGTGAGGTTGAAAATTAATTTTGAATATATAAGGCTGCTTGTTTATTCTAGCCTAGCTCTGATTTAACTTGGCATGGAATATTGACAAGGTAGATAATAATTTATGCCTATAAATGCTATATTTTGTTTACAAACTAAATTACATTTATCGTAAGTTTAATTACTGGCGCTAACTATTAGGGAATATCCGTAATATATAATATATCTAATTAAGTAACATTTCAAATAATCAAGATTTTATTTAACGATCAAGTCTATTAACATAATGAATATAATTACAACAATAGATATATCTACATATTTTTAAGGGAATACCCTTACTTCTGTAAGCAATACGAATGAGCTGTGATCTGGAATACAGTTTAGTATAGATATGTCGACGCTCAAGCCACACCCCTATTTATGTAGAAAATACAAGTAAATTATGATGTGGAATACCCTTTATATGAAGAGTTTTACAATTGATAATCATTACTTTATATTTATATTACATTTAATATAAAGTTTACAGCTGCTCAAATTATTTTTCAAGGGAATACACTTAATTTTGAAAAGTATAACATATAGGGATAATAAGGAATACCTTTTATATTATGTCATTGTACATTAAAATTAGTCTCTATTGAAATCTAATTTATATCGACTCCCAACTATTTTCAAGGGAATACCCTTACTTTTGTCAAATATTACTCGCCCTTAATGTTGTTCCATTTCCTGTTCATTAAAATTAATTTCTATTCAAATTCCATTTATATCGACTCTCCACTTCTGCTTTGACTACTTTCAAGGGAATACCCTTACTAACACACATTTTGCAGCTCGTTAAATTGCACATAAGTTGTGGGCGGAGTCATAAACCGTACACCCACTGATTTCTTAATGAATGTTACGTGCTTCAAGCAGGACTTGGTAAAAGGTGATGACGATGTTGCTGGTAAAACAATTGAAGTGTGATTATGCGATAGAATTTAATAATTCATTGCAATTATGTGTTTTAGGCGTGATTACAAATCGCTACAAGACTAATAATCCGTTCAAATGAGCAATTAACAATTAATTAGATGGCAAGTACTGCTGACACTCTGCATCTGTGTGTGTGTGTGTGTGTGTGTGTGTGTGTGTGTGTAAACCACACTCTTAAGCACACACACCCACATGTGCATAATTGATGAGTGTGTGAGTGGGGGAGAGAGAAAAGGCGACAGAATCTTGGCTTGCTTTTTGGAAACTGAGCGCAGCCACAAACCAATTAAATATTTGATTTCAACATTTTCCTTTACTTTAGCCCCACGCCCGAGCCCTTAAGAAAACAGCTAATGGAGTGGAAAAGACAGCCAGAGGGAGAGAATGGGAGTGACAGAGAGAGAGAGGCTTACAAGTGTTTCAGCTAAATCCCCGATGGCATATAAAAAGCATTTAATTTAAATGCTCTTGATATGCCTTGGCTGAAAGTTCGCAATTTTGCCGGAACAACCAATGGACGCAAATTTTAATTACAAAATTCGCACATGTGCCCCGTTATGCGACCAGTTAACTGAAAATAGGCAATGGCGGCACCAGATGCCAAATAGACGAACCCGGGACGACATCGGGACAAGCGGGCAACGGGTGACAGTGGGTGGGCATGGTAATTGAAACTTTCAACGCCAAACTGCGCACATTGCAGAAATCACAATTGCACACGCAAAAGTTAGCCTACTCCCAAGCATGTTCATATGCAGGCCTTTAAACACACACACACACACACACACACACACACAGATATAGGAGTGTACAGTGGTACAAAGTGATATAATGAGGACTACGTTTTGTATAAGTAGATGCCTGCCTCTACTAGATTTATATACTTCAATGTGGGAATGTTTCAGCATTGAAAGTCAGCTCAATCATTTAATTGATTGATTGCTAACCATATAAGTTTTAGCAGTTTCTATAAGTAGAGCTTATATTATTATAACTCTATATAGATCGTCTATAAAAACTGGAATTTTCTAGCTCTATTGGCTTATACTTATGAGCAGCTCATATCATCAATCGTCAATCATCAGCTCGCTCATTCAGCCAAAGTTTTAGCTTCTTTGACGTTAACAGTCAATTAATCAGTTTGCAGTTAAGCTAAGTTAGGCTACTTAACAACGCAGTTCTGAACTAGTCTAAAGTTTTCAAAATTATTTCAATCATTTGATTGATTGACTGAAAATGAAAGCATTTTTCGGTTTTTCCAACTTGCTACGATTTATATATTATTTATAATATTTATTGTCTATTTATATATAACCCTTGTCTAAAATGTATATGTATGTATATGTATATGTATTATAATAGACAAAGATAAATATAGAAAATTTTCTAAATTTATCAAAATTTCTTCAATAAAACTACATTCAAATTTTTTAATTTGATTTAAAAAAATTATGTTTTGTGCTTTATTCGCTTGAACATTTAATTGCATTTAATTGTAGACATTTTCATATTATTTGGTGCCACTGTGCGCATAGGCAATTCACGGAAAGCAATTCACAGTGTCACCGTCGCGTTTCCGCATTCCCTTAACTAACAATTAAAATGTTCATTTAGCGAGTTTTCTTTGTTTTACAGCCAGAGCTACCATGTGTGTGTGTAAGTGCTTACAATAAGCCAGGATGTGTGTGTGTGTGTGTGTGTGTGTGTGTGTGTGTGTGTTTACGTGTGTGTAAGTGGCAAGCATTTACGCTTGTTTGCCTTTGTGTTTTATTGACATAATTGCTCATTATATGTATGATAAAAACATATGGGCAGCAAAAATTGTGAGGGGGCGTGGCAAATTGAAATTTAATTAATCGTTGCATACTTTGTGGCGCTGAGAGAGACAGCCTGACAGAGAGCGAGAGAGGGCGAGAGGGAGCTGTTGCTAATGCGCATTTCTATAAAGCTTTGATTGCCCTTTATTTAAGTTAATAATAATAATTATTATGGCTATTCATTTACTAATTGGCAAATAAATTGGAAACTAGCATTGTTTATTTGTTAGACACGCTCATAAAATAAACGAGGGGTCACTGAAAGGTTAGTGAAAATATTGATAAATTATTTATTTAATTTATATAGATTTTGAAAATGTTTAATTCCACACTTAACTCTACAAACGAGGGTTGACTGAAGAGTGAATGCTAGTTATCTATGCTAGTTATTTTAAATATATTTAACTAACCAAATTATAATACTATAAATTTTAGAAAAATATTTTGTTATTCCAGTCTTAACTGGGTTGCCTAAAAAAGGAATACATATTTTAATACTAATAAATTTTGATCAAAAATTTTATTTTAATTTTTTAGTTTTTTAAAATATTCTACATTTAATTCTAAAAATTTTCATACATCCCTCGTTATCATTTCTATTTAACATCTTTGGCTTTTTGCACAAAGTTTTCCTTATACTTTTAATTCAAAATAAAAAATTCTCTTAAATTTTGTCAATTTACGCAGTACAAAAAAACAGAAAACTTTTTGCCTGCAGCATAATAAAAGCATATACACTAAGCAAAAAAACTGACTAATAGAAATAGTGAGAAAGAGAGAGAGAAAGATGGAGAGACAGAGATAGAGAAAACAAATATAATTTTTCTTCTAGCCGAGGCCGTATAAAAATTCCTGCTCTGCTTCGCATAAATAAAAGCAAAAGCCAGAAACAATTCAATTCATTGGCTGGAGGCGGCTACGGCTCTCTCCGTACGGATCTGGGCCCGTGTCCGGCTAGGGCTGCATAGGGTCTGCTCTGGCTGCGGAGCTGGTCAACTAGTCGCTGACCAGAAGACAAACTTTGCGCTAACTTGGCCCACAACAGCAGCACAGTTGGAAAAAAATTAAAAGCAATTCTTGCAGATTGTCTGAACGAAAGGTAACAACAAAAAATAGTTGAACAAAAAAAAAACATGAATGAGCTGGGCCAAGAGATACCCTGTAGGCAGAAAAAAAGGAAGAAGATAAGTGTTTGTCTGACAAATTGAAGAGTTGCTGACGAGCTCAATCTACTGCATTAATGTATGTATAAATGAATACATTTTAGTGTTTACTGTACTATGACATACCCTGTAAATAAAAATATATTAAGTTAGTTTTTGTATAAATCTTAATGTAAAAGTATAAATATATTCATATACATAAATATCATATATATTCTTTATATAACTACCGGAAGCAGATACCCTGTAAAAGAATTAAAAAAAAAAAAAACTGCGGTTTCTTAAGTGATAAAGTTTTAGCTTACAGCTTTGCTAAACTAGAAAAAACCCTTAGTGCATATGGTCTATAACCATCTTATAATAACCTTATAAATACCCTGTAAAAAAGTATATAATAGTATTTTTTATACAGTTAAATCATCAATTCTTGAGAACATATCAACATACATTGCCTAATCACTCCCACTAACTTTTACAGGGTATCTAATGCGCTGGTCATGCAGCTATGCCATAGTTATTCAATTCAACTAGAAAATACAGCCCCGTGTTGCAGTTGCCTTAGCCTTTGTTGCTTTTGCTGTTTGGCTCTTTGGCCATTTGTTTGTTTGTTTGTTTATGCGGCAGCTCGCTGCCAGCATCGATGTCGACGTCGCCGTCGCCGTCAGCGTCGCTGTCTGCGTTTTTATTAGCTTGAACGCAAGACACAATGCAAAAAGCCGAATGCCTCTGCTAGTTGCTGCCGCCATCTAACCAGCTGGCTGACTGTGCGTATAAATAATGAAAACACAGCGCCAACAGCCGCAGCCAGAGCCAGAGCCATAGCCATAGCCAGAGTCAGAGCCACAGCCACAGCCACATCCTTGTCCACATCCTCGTCTACAGTCTCTTCCACAGCCTGGAGCTCGTCCACAGGCAGCCTTGCGTAAATAGCTGCGCTCTACTCGTCGCGAAGAAGCATTAACAGCCACAGCAGAAGTAGTCAACACAACACAACACAACACACAAAAAAAGTACAGGGTAAATATAGCAAAAAAAGAAGAGAAATTTGTTTTTAGACGAAGATGGAATACACTTGGATAATTAGATACAGATAATATATAATGTCTATATACTCTATATGATATATGTATATATAATAGGTAAACTTGGATAGGTTTCAATTTCCGGTAACTAAGTTTCTTTAACAGCTTGACATGTTGAGAGGAAAGAAAATTGAAAACAGGGAAAGTGGCAATTGAGCATTCAAGTCGAAGGCAGTTTTGATTATCTAAACAAATCTGCTGTTTTCATCATCGCTTTGTCTGCTTCAATTCATTCTCCTCTTCTTCTATTAATGGCATTCTCATCCAGCATCGATGGCATTATAATTAAGCATGGATAGTTAACTATAGAGCTGTAACCTCTAATACCTATTGGCTTACTACAAAGTATAGACAAGCCTAAGACAATCTCTCATAATCTGAGCTTTGCTTGGATATATGGTTTACTATTGAGCTGTTGGCTTAAAAGACAAAAGACTATAGACACTAGCATACATATTAATAGCAAAAAGTCTAAGAATAAGACAGACAAACTGTCAAAGCAGACTGTGTAACAGGCTACCCTATTTATATATAATATGTATTTTTCTATATTTTCCTTAATCTTCTTACTATATTTATATTCATATTTATTAACATAATTAGAATACCCACAGTTAGTGTACAATGAATAAAAAAAAGTGCAGCTCAACACTCGCCGCGTAATTTGCTGCAAAAAAATAAAAATAAACTTGAAGAAAAAACCGCATTTAAAGTTCTGCAATTGGAGCGAAGCAGCGGCAAAACTTTTTACGCTGCTTGTGTCAGTGTGTTAAGTGCACCCATACACAAACACACACACACATAGAGAGAGAGAGAGAGAGAGAGAGAGAGAGAGAGCGCATTGAATGCATCGAAATGTTCATTACTCAAATAAACACACGCAAAAAGGCAAAAAGTGAGCAAAAGTGGAAAAATAAAACTCGAGCACTGCATTGAAACTTTCCTTAGCTGCTGTCATTTCAATTCATTAGTAGCAACAAAATTTTTATAATTTATGCAAATGCGAAAAATTGCGAATCGGAGAATCGCCGAATCTCTGACTTTCAGTTTTGAATTAAATATTATTTGCAGTGAATTCATTTGTGCATTCATTGGACGCTCTCTGTCTGCACTTCAAATATTATTAGCATCATTTAGACACAAATAAGGTTGTTGGGTGAACTTTGATTATAAAGGTGAATTGCCAGGGTATATGCCAGGGTATATATATAATCATCCTCTATTCCTCCAATCACTTTAGACTCTACCTCTCTCTCTCTCTCTCTCTACCTCTCTCTCTCTCTCTCTCTACCTCTCTCTCTCTCTCTCTCTCACTCTCTCTCTCTCTCTCTCCCTCTCTCTGGCATATCTTCTAGTCATGCATTTTCACTTTCTGCTCATTGCATTATTCATTTTAAACTTAATTGTTCAAAAGAAAAAGCAGTTAAATAAACTTGCCTCGCATTGCATTTCATTCAAGTTCAGTTTAATGTGTTGACATTTTTTTTTTCAAAATTTTATGACTCAAATTATTCTTAAAGAGTTTTCTTAATAGGAGTTTCACTTTTAGTCCTTGCAGCCTGGTCATGATTATCTAAACAATGCGCGAGCCAGGTAACTCTGCCAGCTGATGTCAACGTCAGTTGACGAGGGCTGTCTAATCAGTTATTAAGCATCTTAAATATCATCTACACTATTATGATCATTATTTGTTAATTATCATTAATGTGTGCAAAGTATTTGCTGATGGGACTAGCTTTGAAATGTTATACGATCCATGTCATTATTTTGTTCATTATTATGATTTTATTAGAATTAGAATTAAATATAGGAAACATTTTTATTAAAATATTAACATTAAATATTTCTATTATCATTACCATAATTATTAAAATTTATGTTAGTATTAACCTTATAATTATATTTATCGTTCATTTTACTATTTTTCACATATCATCGTAGTCAACAACAATATCATAATTATTTATTATAACTATCATTTTCATTAGCACAATCATTATAACTATTCTTGGTATCGTTTAAATGTTTGAATTTTCACAATCTTTGTCATTGGTATATGATATTTATTGTAAGTTTGATGGAAATATCATAATAATCATTAAGATCATTATTGTTATTGTCATTGTTTTCATAAAATTGCATAATCATAAACAAAATTATCATTGTAATTCTCATTGAAATTATTATTATCAGTAGCATTAGCATTAGCATTAGCTTTAGCATTTTCATTATCATCCCGATGATGATTATAAAGCTCATTGGTATTAAATTTCCACGTATGTATGCAGATCCTTACTCTTGATAAATCTTATAAAATATTAAGTTTTATACAAAATAGGAATCCTGCACCTTGATTCTATCTCTCTCTCTCTCTCTCACTCCGTCTCTCTCTCTCTCTCTCTCTCTCTCTCTCTGTCTCGCCGTTAATTTATGGCATATATATGTATATATGTACATATATTGTGGAGTTATTTATTTTGAGCAAAGCTTATCGCGCAACCCTTGGCGCGAGCAGGACTAAAGTCGAGATTGCTGCAGGCGCACATCAGCGTCCGCGTATCCTTGTGCACATATACAACTTTGCTCGCTCTGCTCTTTCTTGTTTTCATTTTTATTTCATTTTATTTTGTATTTTTAAGCAAGCGTCGCACAGTTGTTGTCCTTGTGCGCACATATGCGGAATGTCCTTGCCCGCAACGAATTATAACTTGCACTTACCTCAGCCGAAGCTCAACAGCAGTTACAAATTGAGTGAGTGTGCGTGTGTGTGTGTGTGAGTGTGTGGCATATAAATGAGTATATATGAGCACCTGTGCGTGTGTGTGTGTGTGTGTGTGTGTGTGTGTGTGTATTTGGCATATAGAAATTTATTTCTCGCTTTGATGCTCGACGAAGGTTTCTCACTCTCTCTCCCTCTGTCTCCCCCTCTCTCTCTCTCTCTCTCTCCCGGTCTCTCTTGATGTAATTAGCGAAGTTTACTGTTATTTTTATGTGCCACAAGCTGGGGCAGGTGAGGCGACAGGTAGAGGCGGCGTCGGCACAGTTAGTAAAATTTACTTTCATTAGCGTTTTGATTAACGCTTGCAATTTCCCCAATTGAGTTTTCCTTGGAATGCAGACTATGAATATGCAAGCGGAATAAATCAGTTAGTCAGGCGGGAGGCGGTAGGTGGGAGGCGTGATTCGTGTGGGGCGGGGCTTAGAATATTTTTTCCTACTACTTTTTTTCCGTTTTTTCTCTCTTTTGCAGCAAGTGGAAAATTGTATGTCAATTGAATGCCCAGAAATCAGTGTTTAAATTTGCATTCAAATTTGCCGAACGAAGGAGGAGGCAATCGAGGGGGGAGGATAAAAGGGGGCGTGACCGAACGGAAGCGGGTCAAGCTGAGATAACAAATATCAGTAGGTGTCGCCCCCACCTGCATAGGGGTAACAGTAAAGGCAACTGTAACGGTTAACGCGCCATGGCTAGCAGTTGAGCATGGCATGCATAAAACATAAGGATAACGAAGCTGCCAAGCAGGACCTAAAGACAATCGGACTGGCGGACGGACGGACAGACAGACTGAGAGACAGAGAAACAGACACAGGAAACGAAGCATTGTATAATTAAAATTGCATTCAAATGCAAATGTAAATGCGAATGTAAGCTGGCAAAGCGTTAGTAAAACAGCTCCCAGCAAATATACAGATTTTGAGATTCTGACAGAGAGAGAGAGAGAGAGAGAGAGAGAGAGAGAGAGAGGGGGAATGAGGGATAGAGGAAGAGACAGAGCAACAGTTTAGAAGGAGTTGTTTAACTGCTTGCGGCGAGTTGTCATTGATAATGTCTTCTGCTTCACTGCATTCGCAGCGAGTATAGCGCAGAGTGGGAGGAAGCTGGAGAGAGGGCGAGTGTGGAGAGGAAATGAATGGAAACAGAAACAGTAAGATAGAGAAAAAGAGTATGAAGAAGATGGACATAGACAGGAAGAGAGATAAAGGCAGGGAAACAGAAAGAGAAAGGGAAAGAATGAGTGCGAGGAATGAATAAAAGAGTGTGTGTGAGAGAGAGAAAGAGAGAGACTGAGAAAGAAAATAGAGAAAAAATTGAGAAAGAGAGGGAAGGCAGAGATATGGAGGAAAATATATATATTATATGGAGAGAAAGAGAGACAGAGAGAGACAAAGAGAGAGAGACAGACTGTGAGAAAGAGAGAGTGAGAGAACATGATAAATAGTGGGACAGAGAGAAGAGAGAGAGAGAGAGAGAGGTTGGGCGAAAGGGAAAGGGAAACGGAAGACTGATATTGACTGAAGTATACAGTTACAGTATGACAGAACGTCATTCAAAGAATAAGTGAGAACTGGAGAAAACAAGACAGAGAGAGAGAGAGAGAGAGAGAGAGAGAGAGAGAGAGAGAGAACAAGGCAGACAGAGATAGAGAAACAGAGTGTGAAAGAGCTGCTTTCATTCATGCGATTTTCTTTTCATTGATGAAGTGCTCACAAATATCCATTTATCCCTTCCAGCAATCATCACCCAGAGCAAAAATGAGAGCGGGCGAACAAGCTAGTCTGAGACAGAGCGAGGCGAGAGGGCACCTAAGAAGGGCTTGCTTAGCAGCTTAGCCTAAAACAGGCAAGGCATTAACGAAACATTGCTCACCCATATACCAGGACTAGACAGACAGACAGACAGACAGACAGACTAATATGCACACCAAATCACATGGCACACATTGAGAGCGGAAGACGTGTACCTGGTGACAGCTTAGAAGGGTTTCGCTTAGCTGCTTTCATTCATGAGGCTGTCTTTCATTGATAATATCTTCGGCTACATTGCAATCCTATTAGCGTTCGGCCAAACACATTAGTGCTTGCCAAGGATTCTGGCCAAGTTCAAGACGCAGGCCAGCTGCGCAGTAGAACAATGGCAATGCAATGCATCCGGCTTAGCAGAGGAAACGGGTATGGATATGGGCATCGGCATGGGTATGGGCTATGGGCTGGGCAGGTAGGCGTGGTCGTTGCATATTTGTGCATGAATTATCACAGCCAACAACAACAACAACAATGCTTTTGTGCGTATGCGAAGCCTTTTGCAAATTTATGCGCACAAATTCCATAGCTGGCATATTGCATTTTTATTGAGCAAGGATAAATATGTGAGAGTGTGTGAGTGTGTGTGTGTGTAGGTGTATGCTGTGTGTGTGTGTGTGTGTGCAGCATGTGGCAAGGCTGCGAGTTTTGCATATTTTTGGCTCATTGCATTTTCACACCTGGGCGAAAAAAAGAGAAGTACCCTGAACGTTAAAGGCTTAGGGCTAAACTGTGCAACATGTGTGGCAGCTGGCACACGTGCACTATGCCGCTGCGTGCCACAATAGATGATGGGCAACAGGTAGACTGGTGACTGGCGACTGCTGACTGCTGACTGCACCCGCAGGTCGCGTGGCACGCGCTTTGTCACTTGGTAGGCAGCTGCGTCTATCTAACTGCCACGCTTGACTCTCTGCCGCATATGGGGGCAAGTACAAGTATTACACTCGTTTATTGTATATGTGGCACATGTGTGTGCTGGCTAGGTGAATCTGCGGGCTGGCTAATTGATATGCCACATGTGGCAAGCGATTGCTGTTGCACATTGACTAAATCCAATTTGTTACTTTGGGGTCACTCGACTTAAAACTTAATGAACTGCAAATAAGTATTTGCATTTATGCTTGTCGACGCTGCCTTCAGCTTGAGGCATGGAGCACGTGGCTTGGATTTCAATATTTGCTTCATGTAAATATCTTCACAGTGCGCTCGCAATGGAGCGCAACAAATCGCAGCTCAACTGCAGCTCCATATCATACTTTGCATATTAATGGCCAAATGCAATTGCAATCGCAAACAGAGCTCAGGCAGCAACAGCGCGAAGGCGAGTGACATTGAGATACCCTGCAAAACAGGGTTTCAATTGTTGTGGCTATAGTTGTTGAACAGTTTCTATAGTCAGTCTCAGTCTCAACTGAATCTATTCAAGTTATTAAATTATTATTATTATTATTATTATTATTATTATTATTATTATTATTATTATTATTATTATTATTATTATTATTATTATTATTATTATTATTATTATTATTATTATTATAAATTATGCGTGTTTGTTGTCAAAAATTCTGTAGCTGTTCAATTATAAATGAAATATATATAGGTTTTTTTACGTTTAGATCATAATAAATGCCATTTTGTTGTCTTTAGTTCTTAAAGTTTTTAGATTAGTTAAAAAACGTCAAAAATCGATATTTATCTTTAGTTCTTATAGTTTTTAGATTAGTTAAAAAACGTCAAAAATCGATATTTATCGATATTAATTTGCCAACATGGAACGCAATTTTGCTGTTGAAGCTTTTTCTTAATAACTGTTTTATACTTTGTTAGATGAGTTATACTAAAAAATCTCGAAATAGATAGTTATCGATTACATTTACTATTATCGCACACAGCTTAATAATACTAAAACTATTACAATAATTAATTTTCAACTTAAAAAGAATAGATTTTTTTAATATATGCGTCTCTTGCTTCAACGTAGCCCGCAATAAGTTTGATTGAAAATCGATTGCTTCGCTAAGATGTTTGAATATTATACACACTTGTGGTATATCTGTATATATATTACTCTTGCAAGCTGTTACTTGTATTAGTCCTACTTTCCCTCCCTAAGATATCCACCCTTTGCGACCTGTCATAGGGTATGCGCTGTGACTGTGGCAAGCAAGCAAGCGAAACCGCCAAGGACGAGCTCAAGCGTCAAGCGCAGCATTTTCAAAGAAAATTTCACACAGCGCACGCTGCAAATGAAAAGGAAAAAATTATTTGTTTGCACTCGTCGCCTGCGATGGAAAGCTCAACTAACGGGATTTTTTACTATATTCCTCTTTCACATTTTTTACATTTTTTTTTCACATTTTTACATTCACTTTTCCTTTTACCATCCTTGTTTTTTTTTTTTTGCTTTTCTTTTTTCTTTTATCCTTAATACTTTTTTTCAACTCTGTCATCAATGCGGATGCCACAAAAATTGCAATATCAAAGCAAATGTTGAATAAAATGCAAATGAATCGCAGCAAATTGAGAAAAATCGCAAAGCAAATCCATGAAACCATCAGCCGCACAATCCATTGGCATTTATGTAATTGCAAATAGACCGGGCTGTCGATGGGGTTTTCTATCCAGATAAAATTCTAAATTAACTTTTTCATTTTAAATTAGTTTTTAGAAAATAATTAGTTGTTGTTGCTATTTAATTTGTCTAAGTAGCTTTATAATATTCAATGAAAAGATATTTCAAATTGATGTACCTATATAACTGTTTATTTTTATAACACATATATTTATATAGTAAAAGTGCTTTAGCTGGAAGTGACCTAGTAAAATATACCTGAAACTTAGCGCAGAGAAAGTATTCTAAGTAATCTAGCTAATAAAAGCATTTGTTTTAAATTTTTTCAGATTTGTGATAGAAGTGGATCATGTATACAAAATGTGGGAGAATTCATAAAGCAAATTTGGTAAGTCTAGCTCCTAGAATATACAAAGTTTATATAGCATTTTTAAAATGCATAAGAAAATCATTCCGTCTCCCTTATATATCATATTTTACATACGGGATGTATATGTATGTATAGATACACTAATAGGTTATTATATCTATGTATTTACCTCTATACATCATTATATGCGTCTCTATATACTCTTATGTATATGCTTCTTTCTATATACTTTCTCTAAAGACGTCTCAGAATTCTTTTCTATATGCTTCACTTTATACTTTACAAAATACTTTTCTTTATACTTCTCTCTGCATACTAATAAAGACTTCTCTAAATACTTCTCCATATGGTTTTCTTTATACTTCTTTATATATTTTTCCTTATATATCTCAAATGTACTTCTTTCTATACTTCTCTACCTCTTGATGCATTTCCCACAATATACAGCTATTGACAACTCCTTAAAGTTTATCTAACTTAACCTCCATCAAAATTCACTTACTTTAAACACATGTAACAGGTTTAAAACAGGAGACTTAATCACATTGATTATTAGCATGTTTTAGTGTCTGTTTCGCAATGTCTCGTTCTCCGAATTGACAGATTTGAATTTTCGCTTGAGTAACATGAAAATTTACTTAAAATTGAATTGAGAGAGAGAGAGAGAGAGAGAGAGAGATAGAGAGTGAGGTGCAAAAGATGTGACCAATAGAGTCGGCTATTACGGAGAGACAAGAGCAATTTGCTTAGGGACAAGACCCCGGACTCAACATGAGCGAATTTGCATGATGGTTTTTTTTTAAATACTCTGTAAGTGACTTAGAATGGGTAAGATGTGCGGGTGGAACAGCATGTAACTATCTATGTATACCTATGCATGACTATAATATAATAAATTGACGATCAGTTTGTTGAGCAGATCCGATCAAGTCATATTTGTTTGTTCGTCTGTCCGTCTATACATTTGAGCCATCTGAACTACTCAATCTCGACAACTACATAGACTAGGGACTTTGAATTTGAAATATATATTCTATTCTAATGTGCGCAGAGAAATTTGATAATTTTTATTTTTTATCATATCCGATTAACCCTGGATCGATAAAAATCGATACATATACTCAATTATTGAAACATAACTGAGAGACTCTAAAAGAAATCACATGGATATACATATATCTATATCTATCTATCTATATATCTCAATCAATCTCTATCTATATATCTACATCTGTATATCCCTATCTATATATCTATATATTCAGGGTATCTCCTAGTTCTTCTCTTCTAACTAGAGCAAAACTATCTGATTTTTTTCCAACAAGTAATAAATGATACATAGAGAGAGAGAGTGGAAAAGGATTTGAGGCAATGCCAATGCTTAATGTCAGTCACGTAGCCGGGACACTTTGCGTGCAATTCACATTGCAGGCGCGCACTTTGCTACTTGCCACAGCCCTTGCTCTTGTCCTTGCCCCCCTCGCTCACTATATCCATATCCTCGTTCGTGTCCTGGCATAACGGTCAGTTGATATGCAAAAAATGTTTCGTCCTTCAGCTAGGCGAATGTTTCACTTATTCCCTTTTATCATTTTGCATAGATTTAGTTTTCATTTTGCAGATCGAATCGGAATTAGAGTTGAAGTTCGAGTTGGAGTTGAATTTTATTGGCTCATCATTTACAGCAGTCGCTGTAATTGGCTGTAATTTGATAAGCCTGACTCAAATGACTCGATACCCATTTAATAGTTTCTCTCTTTCACTCTCTCTCGTTTTCTCTCTTTCGCTTGTGGAAAAACTTTTGCAACATCTTTACAAAAAGTTTGAGATAAACAAACAGCAGAAGTAAGTATTAGAGCTATGCATGAGCTACACTGCAAGAGATTACGATTTTTAAGCGAGCCTTTAAATGTTTTTTGTAAGAAAAGGTTTAGTAAAGATTTTGTATTAGTTTTTAGTTAAAAGAATGGGGAAATAATTAATAATTAAATTAACAGAATGGAAAATTACTGAAATATTAAAAAATTTAAGTTTAGTAATATATGCATTATATAACATTATTTAAAATAAAAGAGGTACATAAATAGTTTTTATTAAATTTATAAAATTAACATTTTAGAATCACATTAATATTATTTTCTAAATTGTTTTATTTAACAATATTTAATATTTTTAAAATAAATAATTTACATGTATTTAATTTAGTTGAAATATATTTTAATTTAATTTAAATATATATTTCTATCCAATTTTTTAATTAAATTTTAATTATAAATGATTTGTAGTATTTTATTATTATATATAAATGTATAAAACATTGAAAATCATTTAAATTAAATTTCATTTAATTACGTATTTATTATATGCTATTATTAAATATATTTATGCGAATTAAATTATTAAATATTGGTTGTATATCAACAATCTTATTTAAATAAATTTTTGTATTAGAAACCATTTTATTATTTAAGTAAACTCATTTCTGTTAGGTCGCAAATTTATCAGACCTCACTCACATGTGAACTTCTGCAGAATTTTCTCTGACTGCAGCAGCAGCAAAGGAAGTCAATGCCAAAGTGTTGACAGCTTGTTGTAGGACACAGGCAGACACACACACATACACACACTCTCTCACACTCACACACATGCACCCTACCTAGCACACACTCATATGCAGCTGGCAAAAGTTTTGCACAACTCGAATGTATTGTATACAAATGCACTTTCAACGACTGCAAAGGTCTAAGACTAAAAAGCACTCTCACTCTCACTGCCAATCTCACTCTGGCTCTCCCTGTCTTGGCCAACTTTTTGGCTTTCAATTCGAACTTGTGACTGACAAAAAAAGAAGTGGAAGAGAAGTCCACCTGCAAAAGTTTTTTGGGCACAAAGCAAAGCATCGCCAAAAGTTATGCTTGGGCATTATTAGAAATTGAATTAGATTGCGTTTCGCCATCCACACTATGGATGCAAATGCAAATGCAGTGCCAGCCAATGTCAACTGGCTCTATCTCGCTCTATCTCGGTCTCTCTCTCCTTGCAGCTGTCACAATCATACACAATCGAGAACTCATTGAAAGGGAGCTGGCAGCAGGTCGATTGTCAGATCATAAGATGCTTCGTTTCGTCTAAGCTTTGACTTCTGATTCGCTTCCTCAACATGTATCCGATACATACGCACACACATATACACACATACACACACATACACCCACACACACACATAAGATATAATATATATACCCTGTAAAAAGAGCATTGAGTTAAGATGGTTGGTGTTTCTTTCCATTACTATAGCTATGATTGACAGTTGATTTGAAGCGAAGAGTCAATGATTGATATAGAGAGAGAAAGAAGGAAAGAGAGAGAGTGATATATATTTATATATATATATATTTAGAGAGAGATAGACGGACACAGAAACAAAGATAGCGAGTGGCGGATATAGAATTCTTCACAAAGACAGACTGAGAGAGAGAGAGAGACAGAGAGAGAGAGACATACAGAGAGAAAGAGAGAAACAAACATAGACAGATTCACACTAAATGAGAGCGAGACAGAGAAAGATAGTCATGGAGACAGAGATAAAGATAAAGAGAGAAAGGGTAACAAAGCTTGTGAAAGTTAGAGAGATAGAGGCAGAGACAATGTAAGAGGAACAGAGCAAATAGGAACAGAGAGAGAGAGAGAGAGAGAGAGTCTAAGAGACTTAGAGAGAGAGAGGACAAGAGAGAGCAAATGTCATAAAGAGAGAGAGAGAAAGAGAAGGAAGAAAAAAAGATATAGAAAAGAGGAAATATGCTTTTCGTTAATTAAATTAAATTACTCAACAAAGAAAAAAGTAAGAAAGATATGACAAAATATTTATCTGAAGGCATTCTTATGCTTAGACAGTAAGAAAGAGAGACAGAGATGGGGCTAAATATTTACATGCCGACATATTTTGTGCACATACCCAGGACAAAGTTTTGGCTTCGCAACTTTTCCGGAAAAGTGTCAGCTGGTTTTCCCATTGATGATTTTTGGCAATAACATTTGTGAATATGCTTCCAGTCGCAGTTATTTTATATCTTTCTTTTTTGCTGTCAAGTATTTCATCAAAAGTTTCAATCAAAAAGTTTGCCGTAAACAGGAGACAGATATAGAGAAAGAGAGAGAAAGGGATAGGGAGAGAGGAAGAGAATTTACGTTACGATTTGTATACCTTGTATATGTACTCCTTGCACTCCACCCGATTAATCCTTTTAATTTTGAAAGTTTTTTTTCGGTGTATGAGAAAGAGAGGCAGAGAGGGAGAGAGAGAGAGAGAGTGAGGCGTGAGGGCAAAGCAAACATGCGACGCATTCGCTCACTCACTCACTCTCGCTGCAGAAAAGAAACTTTTTTAATAACATGCCCAAAGAGAGCTTGAAGACCCAAGCGAAGTTATCAACCAAAAGTCCAAGTAATGGGAATAAATTTTGCAGCATTACACTGCACAACGTACTCTACATACATTTCTGCACTCTGGTCAACAAACAACAACTGGGAGGCGCTAGAGGAAGTCACCAAAAACTTTAGCAGCAACTGCGCCTGCAGGCGCTCACTCTCCTTCCCTCTCTCCCTCTCTCTCTCTCTCTTTCTCGTTCGACTCGACTGCAAATACGAGTTATAATAATTTCTTTTCAATTTCCTTCAAAGCAAATAGCTAGGAGATGAGAGCTGAGCTGAGTGCTGAAAAATGTTTGAATGCAGGCAACGTTGATTCCGGCACAGGATTAGAAAACAGTCTAAAAAGATTTGGCGGTGGTGGGAGGTTGAGCTATGTAAACAGCATAAATCCTTGACTTGGATGTCTTGGCCAAAATAGTAATAGATGGAGTGGGGGAGGGGAGGGGAGGGGGAGAGCAGAAAATGTAACTCATTTTCTATTTTCTATTTTCTATCATCGTCATTTTTGCTGGCATTTGCATAATTTCAAGCAAACAAGCAATTTGTTGCCATTTCAGGCATTCAAGTCAACAAGCAGCTACTCAAAGTCACAGTCACAGTTGCAGTTGCAGTTGTTGTCACAGTTACAATCACAGTCACAGTCACCGTCACAGTGACAGTCACAGTTACAATTACACAATGGTCTAGCCTCGCCTCTGCCTTGGCAATTTGATCCTTATCAGCCAGTTGGCAGATGGCTGCCTGGGCAACAGCTCAACCTAGCCTCAGCTAATTTGATTAAAAATGGAAAATAGAAACTGCTAAATGGAAAATGGAAAAACATTCAAATTGCATAACAAGCCTCCTGACAAAATGACAAGCTGCTAGCTGCAAAATGAAAACTTTAAACAGAAATGAATTGCTAGAGGCAACAATTAAAATGTTACTCGATTTTTGCAACCAAATTGAAAATGTAAAGAAATTCCATGGAAATTCAACAGAAATGAAAAATGAAAATCATTTAATAGAAAATCTTGAAAAGCCAAGAAATGTCATAGAAATTGATGAGATAATCGATTCGATAATTAATAATCAAATTTTTGCTAAATTCAATTACAATTGAAAGCAATTGTATGAGTATTTAAACAAAGCTTAAGGTTTTAATTTAGATATGCAGGTGGCAGTAGTGGCAGTTAAAAAAAGGAATTTTTAATAACCTTTGTATACTTTATAAGTATCTATATACCAAATTTGAAGTAAATATCTCTTATGGGTCTCGAGATACGCTAGAAAAAACAAATTGAACTAACGAAATTGTAGCACATATGAAGTTAGATAAGCTCTTATTGCTGTTATAGCCTATATTAAATATACCTACAAATTATATATATCTTCATTAACTTCACTAGCTTCCGCACTTTTAGATAAATTATAGAACTTTTATATATACACATGATAAAATATGCAAGTTTGATTCAAAAGTTTTCTCAATTACCCAGAAAAATACTATAAAATACAAAATGAAAAGTTTAACTTAAGACCTTATCTTATATACTCTATTGACATATGTCGCTAAGCAATTTGATCCTCTCGTAGCACTCTTAAAAAGTTTCCCTTATACCTGTGTTCACTCTTCCATCACATGTCGAACGATCAAAGCGAGCCTGTTTTCCAAATTGTTTCGTATCTCAGAAAAAACAGTCTAAAGTCCTACATTTAAATTTATTCAGATTTAACTATTTTTTACTTAATTTTTTTACTTAATTTTTGTTTGTTTTACATTGTGAATCAATTGTTGTTGGCATTCGCTTAAAGTAATTGACGTGACTTTGCGGTGGGACCAAAAAGGTGAGTCTATGAAACCCGAAAACACGTGAATAATGGCAGGAAAGTTGTGCGGCTTGTTGGCATAATTCACTAACTTATTGCATGCAGCTGTTAACTTGGCTAACAGAACTTTGCTTGCGATAAAAGCCAACAGCAACAGTGCTGTAAATGAGGAGAAAGGCGTGAGTTGTGGACTGAGAGATACCCTAATAATTTGAACAACTTGAAAACATAAATTTTTAGGGCTTACATTGAATAGCTTTGAAGTGATCGACGAGGAGATATCCTTTGGATATATTGCAGTCAGTCAAATGGAGACAAGTATGAGTAGGAGACTAGCAGATATCCTGTAAACTATTTTAACTTCTTTCTATGGTAACATATTCTAAAAGCTAAGACTATCTTGCAAAACTTAATAGATCTCGATTAATGGATAGCCTGTAAAGACATTATTCAATCCTATTCAACCTAATGTACAGATATGGCAAGCTATTTAGGACCATCTAGGACCAACTATTATAAGCACTTTAACTTTTTTAATGTGTTAATTATATAATAGCCCATCTTAAGATTTCATTCAATTCTAAAATGATATTTGGAACTTTATTATGCTTCTTTTCCGAGTTATCCAAAAAAGGAATTTTTTCATACTTGCGTATACTCTTTAAGTATCTAGACATACTACATATGAAGACTCTAGCTTTTTTAATACTCGACTTACATATGCTTCAAGCTTTAGAGATCTTATTGAACTCAGAGAGAGAGCAACAGATATTGAACCAAAAACTGGTGATCTCTTCTTATTCCAAGTCAACTGTAAACCGAGTGTAGCTTCTCTTTCATAATTTCTATCAGCTGTGAAAAACATGCACACAAAACTTATATACCCTATATACATAGCCAATTGGCTCAGAGCATTAAAAATGTTTGTCCTGCAAAATAATTTGCAAGAGAGTTTTTTAGTTTTCCTGTTGCAAGTGCAGGCAGAAAGCTATGGCCAACAAATATAATAAATTCAATATTAAGTTGTGCCTACGCACACACACACAGAGACACGAACTCTGTCTGTCTGGCTGTGTGTTTGTGTGTGTAAATACACGCACTCTACAATATTTGTGCTTTGAGAGTCAAAAGTTATCGCCAGGCAAACAGGCCAGGCCAACAACAACAACAACAACAACAACAGCAACAACAAAAACTTAAAGCCCACAGGCAGCGCTGCCCAGCAGCTCCTTTTACACAACTCTCTCTCTCTCTCTCTCTCTCTTTTAAATGTGGGCGTGTTGTGCAGCTGCCCTAGACCTGCAACAGGCATACCTTAACGCCCCCGCCACGCCCCCTGCCTCATTTTTTTGTTGGTCTGCCTGCGTGTGCTGCTGTTTATGACTTGCTTGCGCAGCCATAAATAAACTTACGCTGGCAGGTAATCATTTTACGCCGTATTTTTGCGCTACAAACTCCTGCCCCCCTGTTCCCCCACCCTCTCTCTTACCTGCCCCCTAGGCCGATCTCTCTTTAGGCATCGCTCTCCCGCCGGCTTAGCTTTGTACAGCGAAATTTTCTCTACGTTTCTTCTGCTTTTTTTCTCGTGCTGTTGCTGTTTACACAGTGTGGTTTCAATTTAATTACTGCACAGCAGTTATATTGACGTTGCCTCATTAAACCCCTACCACACGCACACTAACACACACACACACACTCAGACCCACACACCCACACACATACCCAGAAAAAACGGTTCTAGCTGTAAAGCTTAAGCCTGTCAATCGCAAACGTTTTGCTGCGGCTTGCTTTTAGCACACGCTCTAATGCAGCACATGTGTGTGTGTATGAATGTGTGCATGTATGTGTGTTTGTGTGTATATGTGCTTATGCTTATTAGTGTTTGTGTGTAGTGATTTGCTTTAACCGCAACAAACAAACAAGCTGCTGCTGCTGCTGCTTCTTCTTGATTAACATCGGTTTGTTTGTTGTGTTTTTTTTCCTTTGCCAACAATCTTTCTGTGCAATGAAATTATGAAAGGAAATTACATTGTTTATAGCTGAATTAGAGAATTAGAGAATTATGGCTCTATTGCTGGAAATCATGTAAGTGAAATATTGTGAGGGTACAGCAAAATGTAGGTGAGAGGTGAATAGTAATAGTTTTTTTTGGAAATATTGATAAAGAGATAAAGTGTATAAGACCGTAATATAAGAGTATATGTGGGATTCTGTTTAAAACTGTGTGTCCGGATGTGTATGAGACTATGAAAAACAATTTAAGAGCATATAGAAGTAGATGTATTTGTAAGATTGCATATGCCATATTTATATGCCATATATGGGCTATGTATACATCATATATACAGCCATATATCAGACTGTGTGCAAGACTAACTATTAGAGTATATATAAGACTGTGTATAAGACTAAGCATGATAATAATTATGAGACCAAATGTAAGACTTTATATGTGACATATGAGAAGATTTACAAGACCATGTCTGTGACTACGATAAGACATAATATTCTGACTACTTAGCAGCCTATATATAAACCTATATTTACAAGTCAACAGGTGATAAAGGTTAATAAAAAAATTTCTGATTTAAACGAAGACACAAAAAAAGGAAATTATAAATTATATTCATTAAATTAATATCTAATCTTTTGTCAGGTTGAACTTGGTTAGATTATCTGCCTTTATATAAATATATATATATATTTTTTAGATACTCATACTAAACTTAGACTTCATACATACTTATAATGAAACTTATTTATTCAAAATTTCTATAAAACATGTTTAACTTTATTTGTTGCATACTTTTGGGCCTAATATGTTTGTATGCATTTATAGCGTAGAAGTTGTAGAACAAAAGGCAATGAACTAAGCACAGTAAAGTGTCGCACATAAAGATCTATATAAGTTATTTATCAGCTCGTATGTTCATTGTAACTCGCTTCAGCTGATGTAAAACTTGTTCTGCTACTCAGCTACTCTTAGCAGAACATCAACTTAGGTATACTTTCGCTAAGCTTCACTGTAGCTTTTACACTGTACAAAATCTGTTTTTAGCAGGTGTTTAATTAATAGACTCTCCGGCAAGTCCCAATGCAATTTCAGCTTTTGTTTTTTGCACGCCCAGCGGCTCGAACTTTTAATGGGCTTTCTAATACGAGACACACTCACACTGAAACAGAGAGGAGGACATGATGTCCTGTTTGCCATGTGCACGTATAATTACATGGCAAAAAGTTGAGCATTTGGCTTTGGCTTTACCTTTAGCTTATGGCCAAATAGGCCGAGCCCAAAAAACATGCATTATGACTATTTTATGAAGCACGCGTTAGCAAAGTTTGGCAGCGGCAAAGGAGATGCAGCAGCCGGAGCAACAGGACGAGTCCTGAGTTCTGCTGTTGGCCTGTTGTGCATTGCGGTGTCAGGTATTTATATACATAAGTTGCTGCCAGAGCTGTTGGCCACATCCTGTGAATATCCTGTCTCTCTGTGTGTGTGCTTTGCTCATTGTTATCGCAACTGGTTTATGGCTCGACTAAAAGTCTTAAATTCATGAGCTCTCACTATGGAGCAACAAAACTTCAAAGCCCATGCAACAGCCTGAATGGCCAAACTATAACTGCGTATGTGTGTGTGTGTGTGTGTGTGTGTGTGTGTGTTGACCCTCTTCTTGTTAGCCTTCACAGGCATATTATCAACCTATAAACTGCATATGAGTTTCCATTCAGAGCCAGCTCATATCATATCATTCAGAATGGGCTTTTAAGCTTCAGTTAGTCAATGGCTATTGACCCTAATCGCAGCAGGCTAATTCAATAGCACGTCCCATTGTTCTACTATACTGAGAAATGTTAAACAATTTAATATTGAGCTTGCATTAATTTTAATAATTATTAATTTATATTTAATCTTTTTTAAATTTGAATAAATTTAATTTCTGCTTAAATAAGGGTTTAAACAAAATTGCATAATCAATTTCCTTTAAGATCAATTCGCTATCTATTTATCATCCTCTCACATATCCTCACATAATGCCCTTTGACAATTGTCTACCTCGCTCTTACACATATGCAGGCGGCAAGCCGATTGGTGTATGCATACATATATGCACGCTCAATTTAAATGCTCTCTGCCACTCAATGCACAACCTATTTTAGATTTCTGCACTAAAAATTTGTATGGCCGTTTCTCGCTCTGTCTTTATGTCTTGCACATTAGCTTTTCACTCTTCACCTCGTCACTAGCCATGCAGCACATGTTGTCTCAGTCTGACGCACAGTTTAGCTAACTATAGGCTCATTAGCAGTAGCTCAGTGGCAAGGCTCCATCCTTATAAACGAACTGCTTTCGGTTCGATACCACTATGAGTGCAATAAGAATTAGCTTAAATTATATATATTTTACATATTTATTAATATATTTAACGACTAAAAGCCATGTGAAAATATTATTTTTGAAAATTGTGAACAAATAAAAAATAAGTTGGCTTGAATTTTCCACCAATGGCTGTTCGCTTTCTTCTATCACTCTATCTGTCTTGCTCTTTCACATAAAAATGTTAGCTGAAAGCGGAGTTCAAAGCTGTAGCTCAATGGCTAGGATTGTGCATGTTAAGCACGTTGTCCGCGGTTTGAATCCTGCATTCACCAAAATAGATCAAATATTTTTTTTAATTTAATACAATCTTTTAATTTTATATTCTTACGTAAATTTATTTTTTATACCTCACTAATACCCACACTTAGCAAATCATGTTGTTTGGGGTGTTAATCTTCCTTTTGGATACCATTACGAAGTATGTTGGCAAAATCATGGATACTATCTATGAATCGAATTATTACATGGCTCTGGTTAGCTGCATTATGGCGATGATTTTAATGGCGCATATAAAATCGGCGACGGTTATATTGACTGAAATGCGCAGGCCCAAACGTAGCCAATCGCGATTCCATCGACAGTCGTCGCCGATTAACATTTTGAGCAGCTTGACCTACAAGCAGGAACTGTCGGAGACGCTGCGTTGGCATAGCTATCACGAGTTGCCACCGGCTGTGATACTCGAAAACAATGGCTTCACCGTGATAGTGCGTATTTCCTGTCCACCGGAAAGTACTCCATTCATTGCAGGTGGCAATTTGCCTGGAAACTACTATTTTATGGAGGCTTCGTTCAAATGGAGCTCGGAGCATTCGATCGACTCGCACACTTATGCCATGGAGATGCAGGTGTTGCATGCCTCGAACGTGGAGGATGTGCCCTACGAATACCTAACGGTATCCTATTTGTTCGACTTGGCACATCAGAGGAACTATCTGCTCGATCAGATCATCAACAATTTGGCCTCCATACGCACAGCCGGCTCAGTGATTGAGCTGCCGCCCTTTGACCTGGCCACCTTGATGAGTTGCTTCAGGACCGACTACTTCAGCTATCGCGGCACCTATGCCAACGGCAGGTTCGTTCTGCCCAGCCAATGGGCCATTTGTGCGCGCACCTTCTACATCGCCCCCGAACAGTTGGATTGCTTCAGAGATATTTGCGATGACCACGGAATGAACATATTGTGGAATGCCCGCAATAAGAAGCCGCTCGGCGATCGTTGTGTTGCTTTGAATTATTAGTTGTTGCTTGTGTTTATTTGTGGGAGACTGTTGTTTTTGAGTTCATTTTCAGTTAAATATATATCTTATTGTTTGTTAAATTATACATAAATTATATATTAATCATTAAATATATATGCAATGTGGATAGCTTATCATTTTGCATTGCTTGTGGGGCTTAGAGGTGTTTTGGGTACTTCTAAAGCGAACTCTTAGCTCCAATTCAGAGAAAGAGAGAGACTTTTCTAGTTTTTTTCTATAGATCCTTTATTAATATTTATTACAGAATCTTAGTAGCGTTTTTAGCTCCTGTTTAGATTAAAAGATACCATACCATACCATATTTTACCATATCATAAAAAGCAAATTTATACCGAGCAAAGTTTTAGTTGAAACTTCAATTATAAGATATCAGCTAAGTCTTCGAGTAAAGACTTAAGCTACTTTAATAACTATATGTTGAACTATTTTCAGCTTCATTCACTACCAATTCAACTAGAAAGAGCTTTAAAGTTTTTTGAATTTTATATTTTAATATACATTTATGCTTGAGTTAAATCAAATAGTTAAGTTTTAGCCCCTGAAAATTCCCTGACCATTTTTTGTTTGGATCAACAGCGTGCCTTGAGCTGGTATGAGAGTGAAAGACAGAGAGAGACAGGGTGAGAGAGAGAGTTAGTAAGAAATCGGTAAAGAACAGTTTAAGCTTATACTTACGTTCTGGCTCTGCGCTGGCCATAGCCACAATCAAAGCGAAGACAAAACCGCCAATCTTGATCAGTTGCATGTTGATTGTATATAGTCTATATACCGTATATATATATATAAGAGTAAGTCTGTGCTGCGCTTGATTCGCCTTTAAGTCTGATGTGGAATTAGCGGCAGCAGCTGCTTTTATAGCAGCCAAGCGGAAGGCAGCGCCAAAGCAGCAGAAAAACCAACAGTCAAAGCAGCGGCAATTGCAGTTGCAGTTGTTATCAGGTTTTCACTATACCCTGGGAAACATGGAAATGAAGAATAACATGTCACAGTATCAAAGTTAGAGGCACCAAATTTTGGATTTAGTCAGAATATTTTAATTTTTAGATAAATTACACTATTTTCCTCAAAAAAAAAAAAAAAAAAAAAAACATTTTCTTCAAGATTACAGTCTCTGACTCTGATATGATTTGTATATATGATATATGTTATATATATTTATATGTTGAAAATTTCATTAGGATCCCGCAACTAGAACCAAAGTTATCAAGAATCCTATATATGCCATGGTGAAGTGTTATATGTGTAAGTGTATATATGTATATGAGTATGTGTGTATTAGTGTGTATTTGATCTAAGATGTAGATATAGATCTAGAAGCCATAATACAGGGTATACCCCAGTCAGGCACTTTTGACAAGCGCTTTCTTAGCCCTCTAGCAGTTTTTGTTGTTGTCTTGGGCTTTGCCCACAGCTCGCGTCCAGCTTATCACGTGTTCGAAAAGAAAAACCCGAACAATTGAAATCTTTAAAGTGTATTTCAATTGCTGGCAGAAGCTGAGCTGAATGAAATTTGAATGCATTGGAGCACATAGTCAAAGTCTGTTTGAAAGCCAATGAACCAGAGCACAGTGGGTCAATCTGATCAGCAAGCGTGACAAAAAAAAAACTAAACAAGACTGAGAGAGATACACAAATAAACTAAAAATTTTTTATGAGTTACTAATAATAATATTCAAATTAGATTTTTGTCACAAAAAACAACTGATTGCCCCACTGTGCGCTGGGCAATTGGCCATTCGTAGCTAAAGGCAAGCTTGAAACAAGTCTAAATTAATTTCTAATAAAAGGGAGTGAGCATCAGGAGTGGGAGATGGGCGTAGAAGGGGGAAAAGGCACTGGAATGGGGCGTGGCTGCCACAACCATTGACTTCTTCTTGCAGCATAATTCGCATGGTCGCAAAATTCACTTTGAAATGAGAGATGAAAGATGGCGAAGCTGGTTGCAAATTCCACGCGCCCAATGCGAAATGGCAACAGTAAGGCCTGGCTATATAGACTGTCCACACACACACACACACACACACACACACACGCACACACACGCACAGAGCAGCAGCAGCCATTGCAGCCATTGCCTGTTGCCAGAGCAACCGTCTTTGGGTTTGGGCCACACACAAATTGTTGTTAGCTGGAATTTTGGTGCAGTCGAAAATCAAAAAGGATTAGCTCCAGCCTCGCCACCTCCCCCCCTCCGCCAGTTACTGCTGCCTCGGTTCTGGCTGCTGCCTTCTGGCAGTTCCAGCGGACAGCCAAAGTCTCGCCGACACAATCATACGAGCTGTTAAACCAAAAGGCAGGCTTCTTCTATTACAATTTATTTCAGGCGTGGAAATATTTGCGGTAAAAGTTTCAAATAATTGTTGATGTAACGAACCATGCTACAGCTAGGAATGGGGCAGGCTGGGGACGGGGCTGGGACTTGGGGCGTGGGACTTGGGGCTAGGGATATTCCACAAAGTGAAAACAATGCACAAAAATAGTTTTCGCCTTTTGGGGGCAGCTGAAAATTGTTTAAAGTTTCACTCATATACAAAAATATGAAGTCTTCGCTTCTACAGCCAACAGCAATTAAAATAAATTTGTAAACGGGTTTGCCTGACTAACAAATGCTCTGTACTGAAAAACAATGTAGAATGAAATGTCTTAACGATCTCAAATTTTATAAAATAAAATTCAAAACCTACAGTTTTAGATGATGAAGAGTCTAGGTAGACTAAAAACGAACGAATTTAAAATTTTATATACGTTTAAAGCGTATATGAACTAAAACTAAAGACTCTAGAACCTGAAGAATGTTATCGATTTTTATCGATTTATTGGAAATGCAGATGTATATCGATTATATAAAACAAGCCTGATATGCTTGCTGGGTCTATCTATCTATCTATCCGTTAGACGATAATGTCCAGATCAACTTGTCTATATCTGTTGATCAAGCTTTTATATTTAATACATGGGAGTTCGAGCAAGTCTGTTACACATATTTGAATAACAACATAATACCCTACCTACACATTTTTAATAGGTGTAACAAACTTTTAACTTTTCATATTTCCATTATAGCCGCATCGTAGAGTATATATAAACTATATATATTTATATATTATATATACTATATTTTTTATGCGCATTGTCGAGCTCAGTCGGGGGCATTTCCAATTTTATTTACTATCAAATGAAATCAAACGACAAAAATGACAACAATAACATCAAATGTCAGCTTAATTGCTGATCACAAGTTGATGCAAAAAACCCGTTCTCAGCATCAGTGTAAAACTGCGTTTTAGCTAAGCCAATTACAAAGAGAACACGACTAGGGCATACCCTACAGGCAACTGATGTGACTGTTGACTTTTATATTAAGAAAACAAATAATACTCTAATCTAATAAAAAGTTCGACTGGGAAGTGCTACACTATAAAGCCATCAGTTATAAGTATATATCTATTATCTATATATCTACATATTATATATTATAGCTATCACCCGTTTATGACTGAAGCGTCAATTTAATTGATTTTTGTTGAATTCAATTAAAGTTGTCTTTGTAACTGGTTTCTGTTAAGCAGAATTCTCTATTCCGGGAAATTGTCAAGTGCTAAACAAATAAGCTCTTCTTGTTAACAACTGTGCATAGGAAATGTTGCATATCATTATTATTGCAAATACTCTAACCTACAATCGAGGGTATGATGAAAATGTTAGATATTATGACTGAAAAAAATATGTATATGAGGAAAATTTGAGTGAATTTAAGCGAATCAAAAATAATGTAAAGAGAACATATATAGAGGTAGATTTTGGACTAAGCTCTTTTTAATATATTATATACGTAAGTCTCTAATGTTGAATAGTCAGAATATGTAAAATATTCGAATAAAGAAGGGTAATACTTATTCAAATATATAAATATATGTATATATATAGATAGGTTCTATATATGTATATAATAAACTTTTTCAAATGACGCCAAATGAAAGAAATACAGAAAGAGATAGAGACACAGAGAGAGAGAGAGAGAGAGAGAGAGAGAGAGAGAGAGAGAAAGTGAGAGATAGAGACAGAAAGAGATAGAGAGAGAGAGAGAGAAAGACAGAGAGAGAGATAGAGAGATAGAGAGATAGAGAGAGAGAGAGATAGAGAGATAGAGAGAGAGAGATAGAGAGAGAGAGAGATAGAGGGAGAGAGAGAGGAATAGAACATCGGGTAATTCCTTTTATTTATTATTGTTATTACTTTTTTTTTTGGTATTTTAAAAATATATTTAAATATTTTTTACATGTATTTATATATATAAATATTTATATAATATATATATATATATATGTTAAAAATATTTATAATATATAATTATTATTATTTATATATGAATGGCTGAATGAATTAATTTTAATTTTTTTGTTTTTTTAGTTTCTCATATTTTGTACCTTTACTTTAAGTGGTTTAATTTATTGCATAATATTACGATTTTAAACTAAAGTTAAGGGATAAAATATTTGAAATCAATTTATTTTATTTTTATTAATATTCAATATAAACAATAATATATATGAAATTATTTATTCATATAATATATAACATGAACATATATCTCTGTCCATAATCAATTGCTAAACCTATAGTTAGAGTATACAAAATTCGTGGAGCTGTCAAAAGTTTTTCCTGTTTACATTTTTCAGTTTAGTAAACATTTGTCGAAAGAAAACATTGCCATGCAATTTCATGCATTTTCTGAAAGTAAAATATTATTTCACCTACAAACAAATATGAATTTAAATAAAAAAAGTATAATAAAATTAAGGTTTAGTTAAATATTTTCATTTTATTTTTAGAGGCAATTGAGTTTGATAGTTTTAAGAGTTTTTGAAGAGTTTAACCCGTGCGAATGTATTGAACGTTGTCGGTCTGGACGAGCACAGTGCCAGCTGTAAAGATTGATTGATTGATGTTGATGGATTGACTGATTGATTAGCTATTTAAATTTGATTTGACTTACGTTTGGGCACAGGCTCTGCGCTGGCAAAGGCGCCGATGAGGGCCAGGAGGAGGGCAGCTGCTTGGAAGAATTTCATCTTTGGATTTGATTTGCTTATGTATTCGATTGATACTGATTGCAACTGCGAGTGGAGCTGATCTTTTATAGCAACCGCTAGCTGCTGCTGGCTGCTGCGTCGACAGCGCCATCGACTGCTTTTGATGTCGGGAAATTCCTAGAGATTTGGAATTTTGCAGGTTAAAAGATCAGATACTCAATGCAACAGACTATCAGCCGATCATTTTGAGATTTAACTTGAACCGACAACTGGAATAGCTGGACGAGACTTTAATGTATAGAGAAATAGTAGGGATAGTACCTATAAAGTAATATATATTATATTATAATAACAAGATCTAATACTATTGATAATATGATACCGAATACTGAGAGAAACAACTACCACATTAGGGATAGAATATACAGAATAATGAAGATATATAGCACAGTCATACTAAAATACTATGAGATATAAAGATACAGAGATATGAAATACATATTAGGGATTCAAAAAGGTAAAACTCTTAGTTCAATCAATGTTCTGAGCAATACTATTAATACGTATTGTAGCTGTATGTCAAATAGTACATATACATCTAAGCCTCTATATACCTCAATAAACCTTTATCTCTACATACCTCATATATACCTCTATATACCTTTGTACCATTCATATACCTCAATATGTCTTGATACAGTAGAGAACTGCTCTCAAGCCTAGTACTTAGTGCAGTTGTAGTTGTACCTAGAGTAGTACCTGTAGTAACATAGTCAGGGTCAATCTCTTGATAATATATTGAAAAGAGAGCTGAAAGTGCGTACATGGGAAAAACTACAATACTTAAGTTAATTTGACAGTGAGAACACCAATGAACAACCAGCCTATAGGCCTAAAAACTAAATAATATTGTGCATTTAGAACAAGCATATACTTTCTCAAAACGGGTCCAACAATTATTATAAGGCTGATTTATAGGGACAGCAAGGATCTAAGAGCTTATCTTCTATAAGGTCTAAATACTTTTAGAACATTATAGTATAACTTAGCTTTAGATATGTTTCTAATTTAGCTATTTTCAAGTCTGGGCTTTAGAATCGATTGGCGTTAATCAAGTGTCTCGCTTAGCGAAGCTATACTGTACCATATTATTTACATATAATATGTTTACTATTTAGATGCACTTGAAATATTACTATGTATCATCAAATGCAAAATATATTATATTAGCATATTTATATATTCACATATATTCATATACATATTTATATAAATTTATGAACATCCAATTAGAATAAGCATCAAAGTTTCAGTTATCAATTTTGTTGTTGTTGCTCCCGGGCTTTGGGTATTTTCTATATACTGTAAATAAATACTGATTAGCCAGAGACACTGGAAATTCCAGTCAAGCGCTGCTGCCAGAGCTCTGCCTCAGCCGCTGCCTCTGTCTCTGCCGCTGCCTCTGGCAGCCTATAAAAGCGCATTGCAATGCGATCTCTTCGTTCATATAGTCAGAATTAATCAACATGAATTGTCTAAAGATCTGCGGGTTTGTTTTTGCCTTGATTGCGGCGCTGGCAAGTGCGAATGCTGGTAATTATAAATATATTATATGAAATAAACAGTGACTGCAACTAATTTAAACTTAATTAAATTACTATATTTGTCTAGGCACGCAAGTGATTCACTCTGGCGGTCACACGCTCATTCAAACGCAGAATGGTCAATACATACGCAAAAACTAAACTGAAACTGCTGTAAATTAAATTAAAAAACAAAAAAATGAAAAACTAATTAAATTTTGTTTTATTTTTCTTATATATTTGAATTGTGTGTGGCATTTTTTAGTTGAGCAGAGGCTGGTCACACTTGCTTGGCCGCTGCTTCGATTGCCGTTTGCTTGATCGATTATCGACCGACCGCCACAATCCGCTGCCGCTCAGCTGATTTAGTTTGGGCACACTCTCAAGTGCAGCTTAGTTGTGATCTTTTGTTTAGTCGGCTTATCTAAATCTCTTAATTAAAATAGTTAATTACAAGTGTGCATATGCGTAAATATAATACTGTAATATATTATATATGGCATATTGTTATTATAATTCTCTTGCAGGCTTTACTTGACATATCAGCCAGTGCAATTTGCCTTGCCAGCGGCTTAGCTTATCGCAGGCAAATGACAAACAGCAGCAGCTGAGCAACAACAGAGTTCAACAAAAACGTGCCAACCAAAATAAACAAGAAGCACAACAACTAATATAAACAAGAACTAACCGCAAAAAGCCAACCGCAACAACAAGCCACAATCGGCAAAATCATCAACACTGGCGCGACAGTCCGGCCCTTTCAGGCTGCCCAGCGGCCAAACAACTGAGAGAGAAGCAGAAGGAGAATCAGAAAGAGAAGGAGGCAGATAGATTCGTTCGTGTCAGTTGCAATTTTGACAACGCCAACGAACCGCAAACACCCGCGCAAAAGTCATGACAACTGCTGCAGCATCAGCTCCGGCTGCTGCTCCTTCTCCTGCTCCTGCCACGCCTCCGCCTGCGCCATCTGTGCCGCCCCCGCCTCCAGCCAAGTCGCTAAACGCGCTGCTGCACTTGCCCGCAGAGATGGAGTTGAGCCAAATTGAGTTGATCTATCGGGCGGAGGGTAATGCAAATTTGGTGCTGGCATTGCCGCAATTTAAAAAAGTTTTACGTTTGCCAAAAATGATATCCAGCAGCAGGAGCAGCAGCAGCAAAAGCAGCAGGAGCAGGAGCAGTTGCTGCCAGCCGGGCAGCGCAGACCAACCGGAAGGACAGCAACCCAGCGTTTCCGACCCAAGCGAAGCATCAAGCTCAAAAGGTTGAATGCTGCATATACAAACATATATACTATATATAAATACTTATATATATATATATATATATAAGAGCACAGCTAGAGCATAGCATTTATATGTCTGCTGTCTTGTTATTGTTAGTTTTGGCCAGGAAATGGTTGCGTGCAACTTCAAACACTTTGGCTTAAGCAAAAGCAACAACAACAACAACAACAAGACAGAGTGAGAGCTAGAGATTGGCAAAGAGCTATGCAAAGGCGCAAATATGTATTTTAATAGCTAAGATATATAATATATTAGGTATGTTACGCACTTTAAGTCTTTTATGTTAGATTTATGTATATATAATTAATATAGATTTGACTAGATTTGCTTCAGTTAGTTAAGTCTAAGAATGATTGATTGTTGATATAGCAATTATATATAATAGTGCAATTATTTGTATTCCTATTAAGACTGAAGTTTGTCTGAGAGCATAGAAAAGGCAATCGAGTAGATGAGTTTAATTTATAGATAAGAATATGAATGGCTGAGTTAAGTAATGTAAAATTTAAGGAGCAGCAGCAAGAGCTGGCTCTGGTTCGTTTAGGACGAAGCATCTATTATCTATGTAATTAAACAAATAAGGCAGATATGTATAATATATAGTATATGTATATCAATTTATTTACTTATAACATTTTCAATAGGTATTGTAGTTGTACAATCTAAGGCTATGTGTTAAACTCTTTTGTTGTTAATATATATGAAAAGCATAAGGTTATGTGATTAATTGAAAATAACTAAACTAATACTGAGCATAAGCTATGTATATCTATAATTGCATGAATAGCTCAATTCTATGTAGTTGTTTTAATAATGTGATAAATAGATCTGTGTATGCCATAAAACTCATGTGTAAGACACTTAGTGAAGCACTTGAATGCTTAAGACATCTTAGTAATCGATTGATAGTTACTAGACTAGCTAGATGGCTCTTAGACTAATCTCTTAGTTGGATATAGAGAGATGTGTATTTATAGATATGTAGATAAGTAGATTTTTTGTTATAGGGATAGATGGATGCTTATCTATGTTACATGGATATATAGATATAAGATATTAACATATATAGATATATGAGTATATTAAGCTATAGATATCTAGTAAATATACAAATTTACTTACATAGATGTATAAACATTTTGGTATATATATATATAAGATATAGATAACGGCATGCTTTTTCCTTAGTTGCGCTTTAAAAATGTTTTTTTTTTTATATATGTTATGTATGTATGTTAGAATATCTGTTTATAATGCACCACAGCCAGTGTATAACAATAAGAGCTTCCTATTTCAACCAAATCGCAGTCGAAAGCAAAAGCAAAAGCAAACTTGGTTCCTTTTGGCCGTTGCTGTTGGCCAATTTGTGTATTGTGCGATGCTTATTGCCCGCTTGGCTGGCTTTGTATAGCACAGATATATGTATATACATATATATATATATATATTTATATAGATATTTATATGTATAGATATGCATTTGTATGGAGCTGTGACCCTAGTCATATCTGTTTTTGTGACTGGCTGTGCATCTTCTCCTTTGGCCATTGCATCGAGATGTGTTTATTTCATTTATCTTATTTCTTGCCTTTCTCTCTTTTAGCTGGCGTCTTGACAATGCCCGATTTTATGGCTTATATCGAGATAATGCGCCGTCTATTAGGAAATGAGTTTGTCTGTGCAGCGGATATTGTTGCCATACCAAAGGAAAGCGATAGATGCTGGATAAACGAGCACATACGCAAGCACAGGCCGGGTGAGTTCATCTCCGGAGCGAGAGACAGAGACATGGAGAGAGAGAAAGAGAGAGAGAGGGAGATTGAGCAGGATGGGGCTGGGTGTACTTGGAGTGGCAGCTGCTGTGTCATAGTTTTATTTTGTATTTGATCTGAGCTGCATTCGCTGCTCGCCTTTGGCTTGCATCCAAAAGCCGCTGCCGCTGCCGCCGCCGCCGCCACAGCAATCAATCATAAACGAGCTTTTTAGTGCAGACTGTGCCCTGCTCATCCTCCAAGTGCTCCCTGCTCGCTGCTCTCTTGTTCCACTTTCTACTAAATTGTACATCAAAGTGGAGCCACATGGGACTGATTAGTGGTGCCGGCCAATAGTCGCAGCCATATATCAAAATTCGGTTTATATTGCAACAGCACCAGCACCAACAGCAATAGCAATAGCCATAGCTTATAGCTATAGCAATAGCAACAGCAACAGGCGGCAGCTCGTTGTTCGTTGTTCGTTGTTCGCCGCTCACTGCTCGGAGCCACCATTTATCATTGCCCAACGGCGTCTACTATATATCAATATACAGTGAAATCTGCCCTAGACGGACATGTCTGCTTAAAAGAGTTTGTCACTTATGGCAGCTGATAAGAAAGTGGCGCGTAGACATCAAGCAAGTGTTCAAGAATTGATTTGAAAATGTGGTTTAAGTTGTAGTTCTATACATGTACTAAATTTGTGTAGATATTCATTTGCGGGTGATGTGTGAATGTGTAAAGCATGGTATTAAGTGTATGTGTACTAAATAAGTATGTTGGCGCATGTTTCATGTATATAGTAAATAATAAAATAATAAGTGTGTACTAAACAATGTGCTAAAAATCTCCATGTATGTTTGAAATCTCCCTATATGAACTGAATATGAAAGTCCGGCTTAAATATTTTTATATTATATATAAACTCATCTTTTTTAGATTCATATATTATATTTAAAAAAAACGAGACCGAGCTGGAATAGAAACGACAGAACCTTTGTACTAATAATAATAATAATCCTTGTTTATCTATTCAAAATAGTCCCCACCGGCCTCGATGCATTGTTCTTGCGCGATCTAAAGACAGATTTGTATATTTAGCTCATATATGGATATTTAGTACATAGGTAGTTTTTCATATGGGTCATCTCTTATAGAGCATGCCCTATAGGTACTTCGTTTATATATGTACTAAATTTGAGTGTACTAAATTCTATTGTAAAATATACAGTGTGGAGCATCCATAGATGAAATAAATACAAATACAGCCAAATGAGATTTGACTTTGTAATTTTTATATTGTGCTTAACTGAAATGTCATTAACTTATCTATTATATTTGTATTGTATTGATATTTGTATATGCCCTAAATTAAAGTATTAGCCTATGAGAGAAATTGCATTAAATTTAATAAAATTAAGTCTGCCTCTAATAATATAGAAGAGCCAAAATATATAGAATTTGCAAATGTGCTCTAAAAAATGTAATAATTTTTTTTTTTTTTAATCTTTCTTATACTATACAATAAGCAAATGTTTTAACAATAACAAACAATAATGATGGATGGTTTGAACTCCAATGAGCTCAATCCATATATTTACATACTAATAACTAAATCTAATTTAATAATTAATGCAAAACTGTCTATAGTTGTACTAAATAGGCATTTTCCTATAATAAGTTCTTCTGATTTAAAAATGTATGCCAACATTTGTAGCTCCACAAGTTTGAGCAACTGATTGAGCTATGCTCTCCTGATGCAGCTGTCCGTTAGCATTGATTTCACTGTACATCCGCATATATATCAGTTGAGTGGACTGCACTTTACATTCATGTTTCTTCGCTCCTTTTGCAGTTTCGCGTCTGGATAAGGAATTTGTGGGGCCATTCGGTCTGCTGCTGCCAGATGTGACCCAATTGCCTGCCACATTCGATGTTTTACTTGCCAATTTACAGGTGAGTTTCTATCGGGATATTGGCTGCCCCACATATATAATATATATATATCGATGTATATAGATATATATAGACATATATATATATAGATTTTGAACAAGGACAATATTGGCTGGTTGATTTTTTTTTTCTAGTTGCGCCATATGCGCTGCTGCGGTTTAGCTCGCTTTTGTGCACTCAAAAAAATAAAAAGGAAAAACAAATATTTTGTAGCCAAAAACCTAAAACTGTGAGCCGATGCACATGGATGTGGACATGCAGCAACAGCAACAGCAGCAGCAGCAGTAGCAGCTAAGGCAACATAAATCAACGGTTCTTTGTTTTGAATTAAAGTGGGCAACAGTGTAAACACATTGTTGTTGTGTCCATTGTTGCTGTTGTTGCTGTTGTTGCTGTGGCTAGCGGCATTGGCAGCCAAAAAGCTAAAGCCTTCGCCTGGACCCGCTGGCCGTTTCGGTTGCTGCGGTTATAAAGGACGACGAAAATTGCTTTGAAAGTGCCGCCAAAGCCACTAGTTCAAATATACCCTGTAAACAATGGGTGTTGGTTAAAAGGGGTGTATGGAATGAGCGAGAAATGTATAAATAATGAGATATGATTGAAAGGGAAAGCAGCAAAAATCAATGTAAAGCTTCTATGGTGGGATGGGATTAGACTTGAAGGCTTCAAATTGGATTCCAATTGGAATTGGTTGGTATTGATTGTGAATGTTGTTTTTATTTACAGTAAACATTGGTATACTGTTATAGTATAGCTATAGTTTGCAGTTCTATATACCTATAGATAGCTATAGACTTTGAGATCTCTTATATTTATTTATCTATAGAAAGCTATAGAGTTTGAGTTTTATCCATTTATCTATAGAAAGCTACAGATTTTTAGATCTGTTTTTCTTTTCTGGGCTTCTTAATATTTAGTACACAAAGTTTTAAAATTTTCTGCTTTTCACATATTTGTGTGCGTATTCTGCTTTCCGCATATCAAATATATCTTTTTTTACTTTATGATTACTTCACATTTAATATTTGGCCAATTTTGCTTAGAAATTGGGCCCAAAATGATTTTAATATTCCAAAACAAATCTGAAATTTAAAAATGTGCTAAAACTTAGCTAAAACCAACTAAGCCAAAGCGACAACTAGCGCTAGCTTGCACCCAAATTATTAAATATATTCATTTAAATACAAGTATGCGAATTCAAAAATCTAGATAAAAAACTGAATCCAAAGCGGCATCTGGCGTTAGGTTCTCTTGACATCCTACACCAACCGCTAGATGGCGCCAGTGGCAGTCTAAATAAACTGAATAGGATATCTCTAAAGTCCAGTTTGCTGCCAAATTTAAGCCAAGTTAGTGCATGCGATGCTTATATATTCAATTTATGGCTTTGCTGCCAAAGCATTGACCGAAATAAAATTGCAAGAAGTAAAAGAAACAAAACGTAAAAAAAAAAGAAAAATGAAAAACAATAAAAACAAGTAGAAGAAGAAGCAGAATAGTTACGATGCCATAACTAACGCTATATTGGATATGACTAGGAGCTGGGAGCAGCTTCCACTGTCCATTTTCCGCTTTCCACAGTCCGGCAGCAGCAGCTGCTCGGATTGCTGTGCGCCTTGTTTAATTGTGGCTTTAAATGTTAATTTTCAATTTCAAGTTGAGCCGAGCCGCGCACGTGTGGACACCGCCGGCCGTGTGTACCTGGGCACATATATTTCACCTGTGCCATAACTCATCATACAATCAGCGTGGCAAACAGAAAGTTTTCCTTTATGCGGCACAGGACATCGAGGACAACGAGCACAATGCCAATGGCTGGCAGTTACAGTTCATGTTCGCTCTTGCAGCGATAACCGTTGCAGCCGCCTCTTAACTCTTTTTTTGTTGTTGTTTTTTCTCTGTTTTTTTGTTTGCCCTCTTCCTCTTGCTCTGCTTCATTTTATTGTTTTCTGTGTGTGTTGTTTGTGTCGCTGGCAACAACTCCACTTCGCTAGTCGTTGGCATTTTCAAGTCAAAATGACGTCAACGCGGCCTGCACCTCTCTATCTCCCTGTCTCTCTTTATAGCTCTCTCTGTCTCTCCAACTGCAACTCCATTTGGCAGCGCAATAAAAAATAAGCTTGATTTTGTAGGGAGTGAACGACTAAGAGATATCCTATGCTATTGTAATTTGTTGAATAATGTTGGACAATGCATTGTCTTATATATTTAGTTGAGAACATTTTGTGAGTATGAATTAGATTTCTATCTATCCTGTATACTTCTTATAGTTTAGTCTCAAATATTCATTGTAATATTCATATACTTTTGATTGATCTATATGACGAATTAAAAGATCTAGATCTTGAAATTTTTTAAGAGCCCAAATATCTCTCAAAAAATGTAATTGAAATTGAAAATGAGAATGGGGAAGGAATGATATGTTCTTGATATGTCTGGGCTTGCTGAAAGCAAAACCAAAAATCCTATCTCTAGCATTTACAGATTCTGAATATTCTAAAAAGAATTAAATCTTGATAATAAAAACCTTTATCAAGATTTAATTCTTTTCAGAATATTCAGAATCTTTAATGAGTTCATAATGGGGATTATATCCTACAAAATGCAGTTATTTTCGTATGATCAATGTATAGATCAGGAATGTAGACTATCCAATTCGCATTTCTATTTGTATTTCTAGCTCTTATCATGATCTAGTCTTCAATATATACTCAAAAGCGATTACGAAATTATATAGATTTTTGTAAATTTATATATAATATTAGTAGATAAACATTTCTATTATACTAGATTTTTCTATATGAAATAAGCTTCTCTTTGTGAACAAGAATACTTATAGTTTCATCCGAATCCACTTATCTCTGTCTATAAAATTCCCTTAAAGCTAAGCTACCCTCTCTTATACATATTTTCATTTGGGGATCAAGCCATGTATGAAAAAAAGGTGAAAAGAAAGAACCGAATAAGCCAAACGAAATAATTTGTAGGCAAAGGACATGAACATGGACACGGACATGGATGCGGACATCTGCAGCAGTAGCAGCAGCAGCAGCAGCAGCAGGAGCAGCAGGAGTCAGAGTCGGAGTAGGAGCTGCAGTACTGGAGTAAGTCGTCTGGGCGATACATATGCCATCGAAATAAAACCGAAACAGGGCTGGCTCCAGTTGCCAAGTGATGTCAGCGATTTATTTGATTTAATGGCAACTGGCGACGGCACAATGGACCCGACCTGCGAACCTGAACCACAACCTGAACCCCAAGCTGAACCTGAACCCAAGCCGGAAAAGGCAAACGAATCGACGACGACGAGGAAGGTGCGGCCAACGGTTGATTCGTTGTTAAAGCCAGACAAATGCAGGTGTCGCTATTGCAGCATGCAGGTGGTAAAGGTGAGATGATATTAAGTGTGCTGGGGTGTGGATGAGGGGTGAGTGTGTGTGGGTGTGGATGAGAGGTGTGTGCGGAGGATTGTAGAAGCTCTAAGTGTATGTGTGTGTGTTTGATGTGCTGCCAGCTACTTGCTATTTGATTTACAAACATTTACAAACATTTCCATTCTTCTTCTTCAACAACTACTTCCCACTCTTCTTCTTCTTCTTCTTCGTCTCTTCTGCAGCTGCAAATGGGTAAAATCAAACGTTTGGGCCAATATTGTCCATTGCATTTGTTCTCCGGGTAAGTTGTTGGGCTTAACACGCCTTTAAGTCATAAATTTCAATATGCTCCATTTGCGTGTCCTGTCGTGCTTCATAATTCCAACACCTTCAGCCGGGACAAGCTCCGAGGCAGCCTCACCTGTGTGCCTGTGGCGTGTTTTACCTGCAGGCAATTGAATGCCACTTCTTCCTCTTTTTTTTCTTATTTTTTTCTCTTTTTTTTTTTTTTTTTTTTGTTCTGCTCTGTTTCCGGCTTGAGCCTTTACAATATGGGCGCGCGAATGGTTTGTTTTCATATACCCTAAGTGACAGTGAGTGGGGGCGTGTGTGAAAGGGTGGATTCGTTAATTGTGGGTGTTTGTAATAGACAGCTGGGGAAATCTATGATGACGCATAGAAACTCGTGCCTAAGCAGAGGTGAGCTTCAGTTTTGTAGCACAAGATTTGAAGGGTGTTACTTATGAGAGGGTAGTCTGATAAGTTTTAGAGAGAACAAAATGTATATTCAACATAGTTTTAAAGATGTTAATTCTACTTATATATAAAGTTCTTCCTTGAAGCTTCCTTTCTATACTTTGCAACTTTCTCTTGCTACTTATCGATAAGAAATCAATAGAAGAAAAAAAGATAAGAAATTTCAGAAAATAATTTATTTAGATTAAATAAATTATAATAAATAGATAGATAAAAGTAGATTCTAAAACATGAGTTTTTTAAGCATACATCGAAGACATTAAAAGCTAGAGGCGTTGAACTTAGATGGCTTTTGGTTCATTATACTAAAATAAAGAATGATTTTTTTCAGATACCATTTTTATACATTATTTTTTTCTATAGCATAACTCGAAAACTTTAACTGCTAGAGACATCAAATTTGATATGTGGACTCTCGAAACATAGAAACGCAGAATTAATTTAAAGCCAACTTTTCTTATGTGTACCTCTACCTAACTGGTCTTCAGTCACTTAATCAGAAAAGATTTAGTTTAGGCTAAAATTCGCTTAGACCGTAAAGTAAAGCTCTCCGCCTAGTACACATCATCGCCTAGTCGTGCCGGGCCGCCCTAGACTCCAGCTTACTTATTCTGTTGTATTTTTGGGTGTGTGGAATCCCGCGGCTCATTCGTTTATTTGTGGCCCGCTGTTTTAAGTCATGCGTGCATCCGTGCACGAAATTCAATTTGCTTGCGCTTTCATTCCGGTTTACCGCCTGCTTCGCATCCACTTTCATTGCATTTTGTTACTTTCTTTTTGTATGTTTTATTCCTTTTTATTTTCATTCTCGTTCAAGCCCGCGTCGGCTTTTTACGGGCTTGGCGTTTGCCGCTCAGCGCACAAAAATTTACCAGCTCTCAGTCCCTGCCCACTCGAACATACATGCATATATTTATGGTTTAATAGTATTATTTTATATACACACATATAGAGTATACATTTATATATATATATCTTGTTTCTTCGATTTTTTTAGTGCTCCTGGTCGTATGCTCGATGCCTTGAATGCACTTTTCGCTTGTCCGCAAAATAATTTACGTGTATTTCAGAGCGGGAATTTAATTTATGGCGATCACGCGAATTCGATTTCCTGCGAGCAGCTGCACACTCAACTCTTTCCCGGGTGAGCGCAACTTTCATATACTTTCATATCAATATTAAGTGAGTTGCATCTATCTGGATTTATCAGCTAAATGCGAATCAATCGAAATATTCTGCCATTTTCAGCATGTTCGTATTTCTTGTAAATGTTGCTATACTTGCAAGAAATACGTGCACGCTTAAAAAGGCAGAATTTGGCTTTAAATTGTAGTTTATAAAAGTGTTTTCCAGTAGATCAGAGCAATAGAAGTGATTAACAGCTGTTAAAGCAAGATTTCTGTTAATTAACAGTTAATGTAACAGCCCTTCAAATGTTAGGTAAGCTAGCTGTTATTCTCCATATATGTGTGTTTGTAGGCTTCCCTCTTAAAGGTAGAAAGATTAGTTATTTTTTGTCACGAAATATATTAGGCATACAAGATAATGATTTCGACTTTTATACAGTACATATATATCTATATATGTATGTTGCGGCCTTCCATTCTAATTTTATAACTGTGGGCTTTCGCCATGAGCTCTTTCAGACTGTCTATTTTCTAATCATGTTCTCTTCGTCCGCTCCAATCAAAACGCAGCTGCCCAAAGGGCCCAAGTAATTATCTCGCTCACACTCAGCAACACCAAGCACGCTAAGCAGCAGCTAACTCTGTCTCGCTCTCTCTTTTTTGAAGTGAGAGCTGGCGAATACAAGCTAAAAGTAGAGAGTGCAATTAGCATGCAAACTCACTTGATTACTATATTAAGAAGAACACAATTCAAGCTCTCTCTCTCTCTCTCTTTCTCATATATGCTGCTGCGACAGAAGGAGACAGCATTAAGAAACTAAGCTGCAGTGATAGGAAGGCAGCAACGTAAACAGAGTTTTCTATACATTTTACAATATCAGCAACAAATTTTTGTATGAAAAGGTTTTACTTTATTTTCTGCAAAATATAAATATTTGTTTCTCAGTACAAGAAAATTTAGCTTGTATTTTTCGTAAAATAATTGTTTTATTAAGAAAATTTCTATAAATATATATGAAATCTTTGGTATAGCAGCCATGGCTTACAGCTCAAGTTCTTATTGAATAATAAATTGTTAACATTTCGTTTTAAAAAATATTTTCACAAAAGTTACGCATAGATTCGATTTATATTTAGTTAGATTCCTTATGCAAACTCTTTGGAAATACAGTTAAATTTTTGTGAAATAAAATGTTATGGAAAACTTTTCGCTTGAGCTGCATTCGATTGTAAGCAGCTCAAATATTTATCGTATACGCAGCATAAAATTGCCATGGAAGCTAAACAATTACAAAAGCCAAAAAAAAAAAAAAAAAAAGAGGAAAAAATAGAATAGAGTAAAAATCTCAAAGCAATTGTTCGACATGCAAATATTCAATAAATAATGCTCAGACAGCAACAGCCAAACACACAAATTCTCGAATGCCAAACGCTAACACAGACATTTATCTACCTCTCACTCTCTCCCTCTCTTTCTCTCGCTCGCTCTGTCTCTTTTTGAACTCTTGCTATTGGCTATTATGTGCTTGTTCCACTCATTTCAACACCTTTTTTTTGGCAACACGTTGACAACAAAATTGGAATCTGCATTGAAACCGAAAATGCTTTACCAATACGCATTGCCCGTATATTGGGTATATACCCAATGCCCAATGCTATGGTCATAAAATCTGTGGAAATTCTCTAGTGAAATTATGGCGCTTATAAAACATTTGTTGGTCGCCTGCCTGCTTAGGGAATACAGCAAGGAGGAGGAGCAGGAGCAGGAGCAGGCAGCGAATGAAAGCCACAGCCACGTGGCTTCTGCTGCTGCTGCATTTGGGAAATCGACATTCAAACGTTGTGGCATGAAGACAAAGCCAACCAAAACTATAGAAATTGGCAGAGCACAGCACGTAGAGAAGCAGCTGGAGGCAGAGGAGGAGGCGGAGGCGGAGGTGGAGGAGCCAAAGGAGGTGTGCATAGTTGACTTTGTCAAAGCTGTTGGTGGTCAGCCGCAGCGGCGAACAGCTGCTGCTGAAACAGCCAGCCCAAGGTACACAAAGCGTACCAAAATGACAACAACAGCAACGGCAACACAAACAACAACAACAACAACAGCAACAACAACAACAGCAATGCCAGCGAATGTGGCAACACGAATAGCAATGGAAACGGAAACGGAAACGGAAACAACGTCGACAGCGTTGGCTACTCTGAACCCAGCGCCACAACTTGTCGCGTCTCCCTTGGCGCCCGGCGAGACTCAAGCTGGGATCAGCAAAGCGGAAATATTTCACTTACCCAAAAATTGTGTTTTGCAAAAAATTTTGCATTTGCAATTGTTGGTCAAGGTAGGTAAAAGGTGCAAAAGAGCTGGGCATAAGAGGAAGAAGCAGCAATGCACACTGTGGGCCGTTGGCTATCATCGCTTTTTGTTTATTTTTATTATAGGGATGAAATAGGGAGTGGAGAGGGTGTGCAGGGACAGCCTGATAGAACAGCGCTTTGATAGCTATCAGCTGATGGGATACCCTAACAAATTGTTGTTGATCGATTGGAGGGGGAAGCTGACAAAGTGTGGAAAAAGCTAAAAACTTGATGAAGGAAGGAAAATGGTATTTTATAGAGAGGGAAAGTGTCTGACTATAAGATACTTCGCATTTTTACTAATTTGTATTTGAATTTAAGATGTGTTAAAGTAAGAAAGTTGTAAATTTATTTATGGGAATGGATCACTAAATTTTAGGAAGAATTTAAGCTTAAATATGTTTTATAATATTTCTAAACTTGTCTATTTCTTCAAAGTTTTCGATTTCAAGCCAATTTATACAGATAGTAGAAAACAAATAGAATACTCACTTTCCCATCCTCGGAGTTTATCGTCAAACCCTTTTCACAAATCTAGTAATTTACCTTTGGTCTTTAAATTGTAGTTAAGAGATTCGAAACAAATTTTCTCTCTTTCAAAAACAAAGGAAACACTATAAATTCATTGCCTTAATTCTCTCTTTCTCTGGATGTGTATTCATTACATTACAGGGCATTAGCTAGTCTATCACTGCTATTTCAACCTCCTTTTTTGTTGCTGCCGCCGCTGTTCAAGTGCAGTCGCTGTGCACAGACAACTGCATTGAGCTTCACGTGGCTGATGGCTTCAACAATGCTTCAGGCGAGTGGCTAGCGTTAAAAAGGAATAAAATTGAAAGGGCAGCTAAACGGACAACCGAATGGACGACAGACAACGGACAGTGGACGGAGTCATTCGTGGACACGTCATTGAGAGCGTCTTGTGGGACTTGCGCTCGCTGCTCAGTTGGACGGCGGCCAAGTGGCTGAAAGACTTTTGGGTTCGACTGTCGGTGGCTGTCTAACGTCTTCTCTTTTTGGCCATTTGCAGCGACATTTTCATTATATGTGGGCGCAAGGATATGCCCGGCATGACACGCCCAGCTACAAGGCGCTGCGGGCACTGCTCACCAGCTGTCAGCAGGACAATGTGGAGGAGCTGGCTGCCGAGCAGGCTTATATGCTGGGCGCCACAGCGCTCGATTGCTCCATAATGCTGACATTTCAGGAAGTGCAGTGTCAGGTGAAGCATCACAGGTGAGTGACTGACACACACACATACACACACACACACACACATACTTTCCCCCAGCTAATCAGGGTTCACTTCTCTTTCAGTGCTTTGCAGCCTTGGCTCATTTCGCTTCAGGGTCGTCATTTTCTGACCAAGTTAAGCATTTTAGATCTGGATCCGAAGCCCGACAGTCATTTTCACAAGTACATAAAGCAAACGCGTCAGATTGAAAAGTTTTGCGACACATTAAATTAAATAATAAAACCAAACTTAAAATCATTAACAAATTGTCCGCGCTCGAAACTGTGCTATACTTTTTTCACTTGATATGAGAGGAAGTTTCAATGTGCCCTTTGTCTCAGAGTGTTGTAATAATGACTGAAGTTGTATCAGTTATGTCAACAGAAAGCCGAGCAGTGCTTTATATCTATAAGGTAATTATAAATGTGAGTAAGTGATATACATTCATAGATTGTATAATCTGCCTATTAGTCTACCTAAGGACATTTCATAGTCTCTATCATACCAAGTATTGGGTGTTAACGTTTTCAGACCGCCTTAAAGAACTGCAACTTGATCAGAGCTTAGATTATATTTTAGAATACCTATCTATCTATACATCTATATATTAAACTGTTTATCGATCTACATATTAGTTAATCTATCAATCAATCTATCGACTTTTCGATTTATCGATCTATTTTTTTATCTACATATTTATATTCCATTTAAGAAAAAACAAAGTCAAAGAACTGAATCTATAAATAGGAACCTATAATTTGGAACCTCTGTTAGCATCTACTGCACTGCTATTTTTGTAAACACAGCTATATATATCTGCTTATCAATCTATCTATTGATCTATCTATATATAATATCTACCTAGGCAGATTAATAGAAATATATTAATATATTCATAATTCGATCCATATATCTTTTCGATCTGACCATCTACTTTTTTAACTAAATATCTACCCATAAATCTATCTATCGAAGTATGTATATATATGTATATATAGACATAATAATTTTGATACATTCATAATGTAATCCATATATTTTTCAATCGATCTATCGAACTATCTATCTATGTAGACAGATGTCCATCTCTCTCTCTCTCTCTCTATCTGTTGCTGATTTCCCTCCTATAAACCACTCAGTTTAATCATAGTTTCCTTGTAAACTCTACTCTATCTATCTTTTTGTCTATCTCTCTATCTATTCCTAGGGCATTTCATATTCCGCCTCGCCAGCTGGTCGCATAAGCGTAACTGGTTTTTGCTGTTAGCCTCTTTGGCGCGCCCCTTGCCAATGTTTTTAGCCGCGCTGCCTGCGCTGCCGTCGCTGTCCTTTTCGCTGTCAAACTAACCACAGGCGAGGCAACAGCTACAGCGAAAGCAACAAAAAATGAAAGCAAAAAACGTAGCTGGCACACCGTGAACACTCCTTAATTAATTTCCATGCGAATGCGGTCGGGACAAGCTGGAGCCACGCGCTGTCGCTGCCAAAGGCGCCGCAGGATGTGTTTTGGCGCTGCCCATCGACCCACACAGCCTGATCCCAGTTTAACGTTGTTCTATGCAAAGTTGTTGTCCTGGCCCTGCTCTGGCCTGGCCTGCCGTGCCCTGCCCTGCTCTGGCTTGGCGCTGTTTTGTCAGTCGCTCAGCGTTTGCAGAGGCCAGCAGTTGGTTTTGGCCACAAAATGGGCAACAAAATTGTGACATTCACCGAACAGCAATTGGATGACTATCAGGTGCGTGGTCTTTAAAGAGCAGAGCTAAATCATGCTGAAAACTTAAATATAATATTCCATGCGCCAATTCAGGATTGCACGTTCTTCACACGCAAGGAGATATTGCGGTATGTATTTATATGACAGCACAGGGCGTATACGCAATTTTCTGCCATGCTCAAAATATAATAATAAGCGAAACTATTTTGCGTTCCATTGTTTGGCGCAACCTTTTGTTGAGCACACACACACACAATACACACGTGCACACACACACACAGTCACACAGACACACAAAAGCCTTTCATCAGTTGCTCCATTTGCTCAGCTCGGCTTACTCCTTTTCGTCCTTCCAGCGTGCATAAACGCTTTCGTGAGCTGCGGCCGGATTTGGTGCCACGCCAAATGACCGAGGGTCAAGCATCCAGTGTCAAGGTTCCACGCGAATGCATTGAGAAGATGCCCGAGTTGCGTGAGAATCCATTTCGGCGACGTATCTGTGAGTACAACAACAACACACAACAACCCACAACAACAACCAGCAACAACAAACAATTTCCTCATTCACATTCATAAGCAGCAAAAAAAAAATATATATAAAAATATTTTTATTTTTGTTTTGTTTTGCTCTCTTTCTGGATTGTTTTTTTTTTTTTTTTTTTGGTCAACGCCCAATTGTGCCCCTGCCACGCCCACTTGGCAGGCGAGGCCTTCTCACGCGATGGCCTGGGTAATTTATCCTTTGAGGACTTTTTGGATGCTTTATCCGTGTTTAGCGAACAGGCGCCGAGAGATATTAAAGTGTTTTACGCTTTCAAAATTTATGGTAAGTTTCTTCATTATACTCTGTGTATGCATATGGTGGGAAATGGGGTATATTGGTTGGTTGGCAGTTGCAGTTAAAAAAAATAATATGTTTATAAAAATTTATAGGGAATATTATTAGCTTCATTGAAATAAGTTTGACTTTTTTGAAAGTTTACAAAATGATATCTCATCAATATGAATGAAATAAATTTAAAATATTATATATTATTATTAGCAGAAATGAATTTATTGATATATCCTTTTATTTTTTGATCAATTTGGATTCTTGATTTGCTAATAACTCGAGCATGTGAAAATCTATTTTTTTTTATATTTTGGTATGTCGTTTGTCATTGCTTTACAGATCATGCAGACTTCAGCTTTTGAAAAGTTGCCTAGTAACTTAATTAGTATATATTATGTAATTTTTCAATTTATATAAAACAGCATTTCTTAATGTTTGTATTCAGGGTATTTTCCTGCTGTTAAATGTCGTTTTGTTTGCAATTGTGGTGCGCGCTTTTGGCCATGTTCTAGGCCAAAACATTTGCGGGTTATGTTTATGCATTTGCGGGCTATCGCTACACGCGCTATACCTCTCTCTCTCTCTCTCTCTCTCTCTCACTCTCTCTCTCTCTTTCTCTTTCTGGTATTTATATAGTAAGGCCAAGGCATTTGCTTAGTCGCGCGCCTCAATTATTTGTGGCTCAGCTCCAAATATTCCAACTGCAGGCAGTTTACCGTTGTTGGTTGTTGTTGTTGGTTGTTGTTGTTGCTGTTGTTGTTGTTGGCTGGCCGAGTTCAAGGCCAAACATAAATTCTAATAAGCATTTTAATTGAAATTTAAATTAGAATGTGAAAAATGTCGCGCTTTCACTTGGCAAATTGATTTTACAACTTTGCTAAATTTATGAGACAGAGACAGAGACAGAGAGAGAGTGAGTAAGGGCAGACAGAGAAAGCAGAAGCAAATAAACTGTGCAGCAATTAAGTGGGACAGTGTACACTGTGCAACACAGGCAAAAATACATATATTAGTTTCTCTCATATGCTCGCTGTAAATTGAATTGGGAATTGAATCAACAGAATCAAAAACACAAAAACAAATGCAAATTGAATGAAAAAAACTATTAAATAATTGCATAAAGCAAACATAGAGAAACAGAGAGGGAGGAAGAGAGAGAGAGAGAGAGAGAGAGAGAGACAATTTAAAATGAATAATTGTTGTGAATAAGCAAATAGTTTAGTCTCTGTTACAAATTGAATCAAATTGAATTAGATGCGGTTCATGGATGCCTTTATAAAGAGTAATAAAAAAAGGAAGTAATTTAGGACTAGATGACAGACAGCTGAACTGAGGCTAATTGGGCGAGCTAAAGAGGCAACAGGAAGTTGGAATTTAGTTTAAGCAAACTTTTATCTAATTGCATGTTGGGATTTCATTTGTTTATTGACTTTAGATTTAAATGCTAACTAACCAAATATTAGATCAATATGTAAGCTGGTTGTCTTCTCTATAGACAATTATCGGCTCAGCAAAAATGTATACAGATTTTATTTAGAATATTGGAGAAATATGAAAAAAATGACAAATTTAATTTTATATTTACCAAAAATGTTAATTATTTTTATTTATAAAAATATTACCTAAGTTTATATTTCAAGTCAAAGTTAATTTAGTTTAGACTACTTTTTTTTTAATTTTTGATAGAATTTTTTATTTGGTTTCATTCAATTTCATAATGCAGCTGAAAAAATATTTAAATTTAAATTATTATATACTTTTACATATTTTAAAGTTATGGAAAAATTGATTTTTTCAATAATAACAATAAATTAAAGTTTGAAACAACTTAAGCATGCATTAAGAGCTGTGGGAGAGAGCTTTATATCAGCTTTATATCAGCTTTAATATAGATTCGAAATAAATGCTTAAGTCTTTATTTAGCTTATGATTTAATATTATTATTTATTACATGTTTCAATGCTTCCTCTCTCACGTGCATTGCTATCTCATAAATTTGCTGTACATGCGATTATCCTGCATATCCTTTCGACTTCTTTAGGTCTTGAGTAACTTGCATGCTTAATATGTGTTAGGAAAATAGAGTTGATTCTCGTTTCGAATTCGTTGGATTATTAGATTGACACAAATTCGAGGCATGCAACACGCGCGCAGCACACACACATACATCTCTGTGTGTGTGTGTGTGTGTGTGTGTTTGTTAGCTCCTAACTTAGTTTTGCACACATCAATTCACTTTTATATGCATAAAAATGTCAGACATGATAAGCAGCCTGAGCAGTGAGTAAGCAAGCGTTGCCATTGGATTTGAGCGACTGCATAATACCCTTGTGGCGGACAAAATTGGACTAAGGCTTTAGATTAACTTTTAAATTATACTAGAGCAAACTGTAGTTCAAGTGATTTAGCTGGAAAACTTGTTGAATCCGGCTTGAAAACGCCCTTTATATAAGCGTTCCTACAAAACATTGCCATTTGCAATTTATAATGATCTATATGGGTATGCATTTGCCACGCCCCATTTTATCAGCTCATGATATATACGATTATTTATTTTGAAGAGAAACAGGCAGATGGAAGGACAAGCAGATGATTATAAAGCCAAAACCAATATACTCTTTTAAGAATTATGAAGAAGTATAAAAAATATAAAAATTTCTACTCTCACACAAACTATTTTACATTCATGCTCACTCGCACACACATAAAGAAATTGATAGAACGACGAAGCAAGCTATACACCAATATACTCTTCTTGTCACTTCATGAATGCATATAAAATAGATAAATAAGCTAGTACAAGCATACACATACATATACACACATCCACTCGCTCACAAAGAGAGAGAGAAATAGACTGGAAATGAATGCTAATATGCACTCATGACACAATATGTGAGAGAGTATACTCCAGCATAGACACGCATAGTCACAAAACTTATATACTCTCTTTATAATTTGTGAAAGAGTACACAAAGGAGACATCACTGTCAAAGGACTGTAAAAGACTATCACTCAAGCGTGAACTGACACCATCTCTCACATACTCTCTTACAAATAAACGGAGGGCATGATGAACATCTCAAAAAACTAATATAAAGATGGGTATTGCAGATCGAATATTTCACAAAACTCATATACTCTCTCTACAATTTGTGAATGGAGACAAAAGAGACAACATACTCTCCAGTACTCACATACTCTCTCACAAACACACACTCATAAATAAACGGAGCGCATGATGAACATCTCACAAAACTAATATACTCAGTTTGCACTCTTTCGTGAAGGAGCACACACACTCTCTCTCTTTCTCTCCCACACATTTGCATATATGTATGTGGGTACACACACACACACCTCTTACTTATGGCTGTCTGCTGATGACTTTACAGATTTCGATCAGGATGGTTTCATTGGGCACGCCGACCTGATGTCCTGTCTGACGACGATGACCAAGAACGAGCTAAGTCCCGAGGAGCATCAACAGATTGCCGACAAGGTAATCGAGGAAGCGGACGTCGATGGCGATGGCAAGCTGTCGATACTGGAGTTTGAGCATGTCATCTTGCGGGCGCCAGACTTTCTATCCACCTTCCATATACGCATCTAGATGTTGCAAGTTGCACACGTAGCGGTTGCAAGTTGTTTTTGTTGCTTTTGTTGTTGTTGTTGTCTGCCACATCACATAAAAATGCCATCAGCGTGATTAAGTCTGAGTTGGATCTGGATCTGGGCAATTGTCGTGACAATGTGCATGTCAAATGTCATCCAGCTGCAGTTGTTATAAAATTTATAAACCAACTATCTGTGTGTGTGCGTGAGATGCACGTAAGAGATACCCTGTAATGTTAAAATATATTAATGTCTGAAGTAATAAAGTTGCTTAAACCTAGAATTTATACATGCAAAGTATACAAGCGATAATACAAGGTTTAATTGTGGAGTGCGGCGTAAGAGATACCCTGCAAAGTAAGAAGATATTAGTGGAAATCTTGTATGAGGCAATAAAGTCGCTTTAAACGAGAAAACTACTTAAACATATATGAAATACCAATACAAATGTATATACCAATACAAAACTTATGGAGTGTGGAACAGCGTGATACCCTGTAAAGTAGTGCAGCAGTTGCAAAGGAGAAAAATCGTAGTAAAAGTAATATACAAAACATAAATTGGATGTTGTGGATTTACATCCACATGTACATGTTGTAGATAAGCGTGTGAGATACCATGTAAAGTGTGGCCGATCAGAATTTATAGAAATGATAAAAATTTTTGAAATCCGCAAAGAATATATGCATACCCAGAGAACCAATAGGTAAGCTGATAATTGGGCAGTGTCAGCTTAAGAGATACCCTGTAAAGAGTAATATTAATGCAAATCCTATTAGAAGTTGGAAAGCCTTTTTACATTTTTCATTAAAAGTGACAAAAGTGAAAAAAACGAGAAAATCAGAAAGGATAAACGCGTGAAGTACCCTGTAAATGCAAATGGGACTAAATTTATGGAAATATTCAATTATCTAATAAGATTGCCCCGAATTAAAAATTATCAATGCACAACTGAATCAAAGTGTGTGATCGCAACAGATACCCTGTAAACCATGAAAGCATTTAGCTTCAAGTTAATACGATTAGCAATGTAGGTGATTTTAATTAGAAATAATAAACATACTTATAAAAGCATAAGCAATACCAAAGTAACAACGTAGAGTAGGCATATGTGAGATACCCTGTAATAATTATCAGCAGCAGAAAAGGTTTTAAATATTATATGAAATTAATAAGATAAGTCATTAAGCTGTTTTAGATTACAAATTTCAGTTGTCAAAGTGTCAGTTTGAGGAAAATAAAGTAGGTGGACGTGTAAAATACCCTGCAAGTAAATGCTAGTTGGATAGTCTCAATAATAGGGTAGTTAGGTTTACTGTGTGCGCTAATGAGTATTCATTGTACATATATCCTTATTTTTCATACTTAGTTTATGAAGGAATATTTTAGATTAAGATATAGTTCAAGTAATTAAAAGCAATACACCTCGTACCACTTATCCGTATACAGGGTATATGGCAGATGCAACCACAGCGGCCGTAAACATGCAGTGAAAACTGTAACTGTTTTTGTTGTTGCTGCTGTTTGTGTTATTGTTGCTGCTGCTGTCCCTGCAGTTGACCTCAATAATGGAAAGCAGTCAATGGCATGAAATGGAGATTTGGACAACATCAGAGGTCACATACGTGCATGTGTGTGTGCGTATGTCCTTTTCTCTGTCTCTGTGTGTGTGTATGTGTGTGTGTGTGTGTGTGTGTACGCGCGTTGTCAAAGTTTTATCAATTTGCCAATTTGAGCTTAAAGTTGTTTGTGGCAAAATGTAACGCGTGCCGAACTGTTCTCATATCCTGGAGCCTGTGGGAAATGGCTTAAGGGTATATCGCTTTTATTAATGTGTATGTAAAAGATAAACGAAGATGTGAGCAACATTATAAAGGGTATATATATACTTAAGTAGTACGAATAGATGATGATGGAAGCCTTAACGAATGCCTTAAACTCAGAAAGTAATAGGACTGAAGTCTTGGTATATCTTTTAGAATACACTCACATCGTGTATTTTTAGCATATTTATAAATTGCTTTTATTTCCATTTTGAACTTTCAATATTCTTGCATATTTTACATATTCTAGGGTATCTGCCAGTTAGGAACTCCCGATTAGAACCTCCTCTGATTTTTTTCTGTCACACAATTATTGTAATTGGCTTTTTTTCTAGTTTTTTGTTGCAATTGGCAGCTAACGGTAAACCGATTGAGACCGTTAGCTAATTGCATTCGCAGCATATTAATGGAATGTCATATGTCCGGTCTTATATGCGAGGGTGGTCTGTATAGTTGCTTCAATGATACCAATAATATATAGTAGGTAAAATATGAGTCAATTCCTAAAGACCTAAAGACTAAAGACGGATTTTGTAGACTACTCTCGCATATATGTATTTCATATATATAATATGTATAATATATGTACTTATATAAATACATATATATTCTCATATTCACCTCACATATTTGAATTAAATATCTAAAACTTGCCAAACCACCCTCGTCTGCAGGATCACAAAACTCGCTTTGTACACGCAAATCAGTTTTTATTTTATTTCGACTGTTATTTAAATCACGTTCAATTCGCATTTTAATTTAGTTTAGTTTTAGTTTTAGTTTTTGTTTTCTATTCAATAATACGCATAATTTTACATACAATGTCTTTTACATATATAGATTATATATTTTTTTACCATATATATATATATATATGTATATATATATGTATAAATTTTGTGTGTTTTTGTTGTTGTCTTAAACATTAGAAGAAAGTCTATTACAAGTATTCCATAATTGTATTTAGTTTAATATATATATTTATTTATATATCTATTAATGGACTCGTATTACGTATTATTCCAAAAATTAAACCATTTTGCTGTCATCTAAATTGTTTACTTTAGTTAATTGTGCATGTAAAACTGTACGCTTTGACTGACATTGAACTACATACACATATATATACATGTATGCATGTATGTAAGTATATATATATATATATATATTATAGTTTGCTATTGCATTTCGATCTAAACCATAAGCAGGGTATACAAAGCTCTATAGCTAGATGAACTAAAACAGTGAAATTTTGGATGCTATACACAAAAACAACAACACTTAAGTTTACAACTACTAAGCTTAACATCTATATAAGATATATATAAGATATACATATATATATGTATAGTTGTATAGTTTGTATATATATATTATATATAAAGCAAAAATTATTGTGAGCCTTAAAGTTCGTGTTTTTTATCTTCTGTTTTTTACATTTCTTTTCGTATACTTTATGTATTTTATTTAAATTTTATTTTCATTTTAATTTTTGCATATTTTTTTCATAATTAATTCGTTGAGCTCTACTGTTTTTTAAATATTTTTATATTTTGTAGCTTAATTTAATATTTTCAAAATACATTTAGTGGGTAAATATGTTTAAATTAGCTCAAGTTTCTCTCTCGTATACATTCGTTATAGTCTTTTTATTAAATTTTAATATATATCTTTCCTTTTTTTTTTTTTATTTAAATTTAAAACAAAAACACAAAAACGAAATTGTACAATTGGCTTTGAAAACTTTTTTGCTTGGTTCTCAAACTGTACGCTCGTGTGTGGATGCGTACAGTTGCTTCAAAAGTCGTGCGTGCCGCAATTGGAAAAACCGTAATCCGAAAAGCTTTCAAAGCTCTTCAACAAATTTCAGTAGACCGAATTGTGATGCTCGTAGTTGTTGTGGGCGGCCGCTGCGTGGTGTAAATACGAGGGTATTGCCGTTGCATTTAGTTCCGATGCGCGCCGTCGCAGCGCTGCAATGCTGTGGCCACGCCAGACATCCTCGTCGGTGGCGCCATCTGGCGACTGCATGGCCTGATGACAGTGCGGCAGCAGATTTGAGCTGTCCTGTTGCTGTTGCTGCTGCTGTTGTTGTTGCTGCTGCTGTTGCTGTTGTTGATGTTGTTGCTGCTGCTGCTGCTGCTGTTGTTGCTGTGTTGGTGTACCCGACTGCTGTTGGTGTGTGAGACTCTGTTGGTGTGCCTGCTGCTGTTGCTGCTGCTGCTGCTGTTGTTGCTGTGGTTGGTGTGCCTGCTGCTGCTGTTGGTGAAGTGGCTGTGGGATAGGATTGCAGAATGTTAAGTTTAACAGCGCTGTTAGCTGGTGCCTGGTTTGTGTCTTTGCTGCTTACCATCGCCTCGTTGTTGAGTTCATTTTGATTGGGCTGCGCTGCCAGCGGCGGCGGCGGCGTCACCGACGAACAGCTGTTCATGTTGGGCGGTGTTGTGGCGCTCGGGGAGCCGCCCGGCCCACAGCTCACCCCCCCGCCCACGCCATGCTGATACATCATCGAGTCGCCTGTGCAGGTGCGAGAGAGACGACACGAGTTCAATTAAAGACTCCAAAAATTGTAACACTACGGAACAAAAACCTGTCTCCAAAAACCTAATTAGCACGCCTATACGAAAACAAACAAAAATCAAAATTCAAGCAGAAGCAGAGCTCAAAATCATGCCTGCAGGCCATATCTGATAAATTAAGCGCCTGCCTGTTAATTGAGCCAACAAATAAGTCGAAAAGGAAAAGGAAAAAAAAAATGCGTCAAGAGCTCTATAAATTAAACGTATGTGGCTTTTATTTACTTAACAAATTTATTTAAACAAAATGAAGAAGAGCAAGAAGAAGCGAGTTCAAAGAAATGAAAATTCGTGTTTTGACAATTTGTGAAAAAAAAAAACAACGAGAAAAAATGTCAAATGGAAAGTTTTTTTTTTTTGTTTTTGCTTGTGGTATTTTTCATGTGATTTTAATTAGGGGTAGAGGGTTGCACCTACCCAAAGCATTCAAGCCATAGTGCTGATAGGTGCCGGCACCCAGAGCTGAGCCCATGTTTATGCCCGAATTGAGGCCGCTGTTCAGCGAAGTCGTCTGATTCAGCTGGCCAAAGCCTTTGCATCACAATTTAAACACACGCACATATAAATAGTAGTAGTTAGTTAGTCTTCATCAAGTTAGTTAGTTAGAGCAGCTGCTACCTTCGAGTGCTCTGCCCTCACTCACCTGCTGTCATGGGATTGACGCCCACGCTCCAGCGATCGCCACCGAACATCCCGGTGCCACACAGGCCGTCGCCCATGGCAATGTTTGTGATGTTTGCCCCAAACGGGGGCAGGCCGTGCGACGGCAACAGAGCACCTGGCGTGCGGAAGACATTCGTGGTCTTCTTGCGCTTCTTCCACTTGGCGCGACGGTTCTGGAACCAAACCTGAAATCGAGAGGATGTTGAATTTAATGATGGTTATAGAATCTGATTGGAAATAGTTTCCAATAAGAGAATATTTGGAGAGTAGATCAAAGCCTAGGCTGAATTACTGAAAAGCTCATAATATTGGCCTTAGGTTTGTTTTAGGAGAGGGTTCGTTTTAAGGATAATTAGTTGACATAGTTAAAAACAATTTTGTGACTCAAGATTAGTCAGACTAAGACTGTTGATAAATTTAAATATAGAATAGTTTGAAACGATATGTTTTAAATGAAATTGCTTGAAGAAGACTGAGTATAACTCAAAAAGAACAATTAAGTTTAAGGAAAAATATTTATGGGTTCTTCAAAATTAGTTGGAACTCAAAGAGCTCATTCTTTAATTCATTCTTCTTCAAGCTATTACAAAAAATAGAAAGCCAAGCATTCTGGAAGAATTTTATGAATCAAATTCAAATCAAATCAAAAGTGAAATATTAGCTGATTTATTAGATACCAGTCTTTAAGAGATAAAATATGAAATGGCTAAAAATTGGTAATTATGTGAGAGGATTCACAAACTTAAGTTCTGCTTAAGTCTAGCTTTGAATTAAGCAGCTGTTAAACTGTATGCAGTAGATAACACTTGAGGCTGATGCTTAAAAGACTCATATTTTAGCTATGAAACATAACTGCTTTAGACTCAAACAGAGATCTAGCTATAAAGCTGAACCAACTGCATAATCCTCTTTGAATATCTATCTATAAAACCAGCTAAAAACAAAGATAAAGCAAACCTGTCTTTAGCTGCTTATTTAGCAAGACCAACTAACTGACAACAAATATAAACTACTTATATGCAGTTAACAAACCAATATACCCCTACACTCACTTAACAGCGTATATGAAATCTGTTCATCTTGCGCTGAAAAAAAAAAACAGACTCAATTCCATTTTCAAACATTGACTTAAGGCAAGCGCAGGCAATTAAAGTAACGTCCAGGTGAGGTTAAAGCCTTAAGAACGCGGCGCACACATATGTAAATACATGTATGTGTGTGTGTGTGTGCTTGTGTGTGCACATGTGTTGTCTGCTTGTTAAGCGACTTCTCTTACATGGTCTTAATCGAGATCAATTACCGTCGTGACAGTCAAAACATGTCTCGACTCCACACACACACACACACACACACACACACACACACACACACACACACACACACACACACACTCGCACACACACATGTGCATAAATTGCGTATGTAAATTCTTTATCTCCATATAGAAGAAGCAAATTATTTGGCAGCTGCCAACGCGCAGCCCCAACGCATCTTTCTGGTCAGTCGAAATGCTTTTGTCTTCCAGTCAGCTCTTGACTTACCTCAATAGGGGGGGGTGCAGGAGCAGAAGGAGGGGCCTGGGTAGGCGTAACACGTAGACAGCGGTCGAGGCCCATGTCGGATGTGTGTTTTCGAAAATTGGCATTTCCATATGCATAAGAATTAGACAGAGGCGGACAGAGAGACTAGCAAAGGTAGCTGTCTATAGACACATGTTGAGGTTTTGACATTTACAAGCAGCTGCACACACACACACACACACATATACACATACACAAGCACACACATATACAAGCTGCTAGCTGGCTTTGTAAAAAGTATTGCCTACTTTTGAGCGCGCACAATTGCAGCTTCTTTTTTTTTTCTCCTTCAATTTTTTCTCGCTTTTTGAGCCAAACAAAATTTGTTTTTCCCAATGAAGAGCTGAGTGAATGACTTGTGACATGAAAACGATTTTTCCGCCGTGTTTATATATATACATATAGATATAAAAGACGACGACATCATTCGCTGTTTTAGCCATCCACATCACGCGGCGGGTTGACAACTTAACTTGACTTAACCAATGCCTTTCTCTGTATGTGTGTGTCTGCATTTATTGGTTGAAATCTTGAGCTGTCAGCGCGTCGTCGCATTGTCGCCTGACAGTCAGCCGAAACAGGCAACAGAAACTAATGGCTAAGAAGAAGTACAAGCAACAAAAAGCAAAGCCAAAAAGACAACACGGAAAAACTGTTAAGAACAGCAGGTCGCAGCTGAAATACCCTAAAGTATATGAGTAGCTGGGGAAGGGTATACCCCTTTCAGGAGTAAGCTATAATCATATGATGGAATTGAATACTGATTTGTATAGATGATAAGATGATAATATGAATGGGAGTATAACTTGAAACAGTTTGAAAGGAATTAAAGAAAAGGATAGCATAGCTGTTACTATATATATATTTCTTTTTATATGTTTCTTAATCAATAGATATACTTGATTTTGTTTAATTTCTTATAAAAGCCTCATATATAGTTATATATAATATGAAAAATAAAAAACAGTTTAGAGCTGCAGTTTACAGCTTGAATAAGCTTTACATGCATATGAATTGCAGCTGTGGGAAATAAGTCTTTGTGTATACTCTACCAATGATATCTCCTACCATAGTCTGTGTGGATACTCTACATATGTATAAGTGTTCTTCTATAGCATATAAACTTTCTTTTCTTCCTTTCAGCCAAACTTAAAATTGGGATACTTTTAGAAGAGGCCGGAATATTCTTACCATAAGGAAACTGATGTAAGAGGTATGATCTTATGTAGATACCTTATAACTATTTTAAGCTAAAACTCAATATAACTACTTTTTTATGTTCTATGCACAGTAAGACATGCCTATATTGGCATGACTTTTATGCTTCTGCTAAGTTTTGATGATATATTTGATGATATAAAACTGAAATCTTGATCCATTTTTGTAGTAGTTTAATAAGAAAAGCACTACTCAAAAAGATCATGAATAATTTCACTTGCAATCATGGAAAATTGGCAGAAAATGCTTCCATGAAACGTATTTACTTCAGCTACAAGCTCAAGAGTTCAAAGAAACAAGTTTTATCAGTTGATATCACAAACTATCAACTCAATGTTACATGCTCACTCTCTAAATGCATAACGCCCACGCTGTTTAAAGCATATCAAAAGTCAGAGCCAGAGCCACAGTCAGAGCTACAATCAGAGCCACTGCTGTAGCTGCAACTGAAGCTGAAGCTGAAGAAAAATGGCAAACTTTTGTGCAAAGTAACTTTGCTTGTAACGCTGATGGTCCCCAGCGTATTTGTCATATGTCGGCCAGCAGGCAGGCAGGCAGGCAGACAGACAGACAGACAGACAGCACACAGAGCGAGAGAGAGAGAGGGAGAGACGAGTGAGTGAGCGAGAGAGTGACAGAGTGAGGTCGACACACAGCGGGAGCAATCAGACAACTATTTGGACAGCAGCGCTTGGGATCGACAGACGTTTCACTAAGTATGCTCGCAATGTTCCAACAGGGATTTAACTTCAGGGTTGAGCAGCCATTGACTGCGACGTTGACTGTGACGGCGACGGCGACGGCAACGGCGACGTTGCCGTTGACTGCGACGTCGGCAGCGACGACCTTGACTTGTTTATGCTTTTTACGTGTTTATGCGTCGCTCTATTCATTAACTTTTAATTTAATAATTTAAGACAATGTCTGACAGTCTGGCTCTCGCTCACTCGCTCGCTCGCACGCTCTCTTACGCCAGGCTCTCTTTAATGTGCTGGCTGTCTGTCTCGCTCTCGCTTATGCCTGGCTACAATTACATTTTGTTCGCTTCTTTTATTTTGCTTGCCAAATTCGCTTTGATTTCATTCTTTTTTTATGTTTTGCTCGCTTGCTGTGTGCTTCCTCCTGTGTGTGCGTGAGCGTGTGTTCGTGTGTGTGTTCTTTAAAGGCCTAGTCATTGCATAGCTATAGTCGCTGTGGCATACCTCTTAAATTGGCATAACGTGCATGACGTGCCCTGGCACGCAAATAGGCGTTAAAATGTCGGTTAAACAAAACATTTATTTTTTTATTATGCACAACAGCCCACATACACATACATACAGACAAACAAACATACATAAATGTATGTGTATAGGGTGTGTATGGACTCTGCATATGCCAGCAAAGTCTGTGCATGTTATCACTCTCTATGCCATTTCCAACCTTCTCTCACGCCCCGTGTCTCTGTCACTCACACTCACCCACTCTAGCTCTCGCTCCCTGTCTCGCTCCCGCTCTTTGTTTGTTGACGCTCCTTTAGCCGCGCTAAATTTGTATTTCAACGGTAATTTTTTAAGCTTCGCCCTTATGCATAAATTATCAGACGTTGAGTGTGTGTAAAAAAGTAGGAGAAGGGGAAAGGGAAACGGGGCACAAGGCAGATGAACATTTGCGCTTTGACTACCAATAAATAAGAGATTTGATTTATTTAGCTTGCGAAATAAAAAGTGAAAACAAAAAAAAGAGCTATAAAGGAGCTAAGTGAATGGTCTATAATATTTGATTTGTGTTTCAATAATAAAAGACTACGGGAAATAGAGGTCAGGGTGTATAATTGGTAAATTAATGAAAATATGAAAGTAAAGGTGAGAATTTAATATTTGTTTAAGCAAATAAAAGACTTCTTTGAGCATTTTTATACGAGTTTTAATGAAATGAACTAGAGATATATTTAAGCTCAAGGAAGTAGAGCTGTGAGCAAAAGTGAAAAAAAAATATATATAAAATTAATATCAAAAGAGTTTTGTAGCTACAGAAATATATATTTATTAATAGATTTTCAAAAAAAAAAAATGCAATTCTTGCAATACTTCTGAAAATTCTCTCGATATATTTAAAGGAATTTTAAAGCATTTTTCATAGAAAGCTAGAAGAGTTAGAGATATGTTGCTTTTCTGGTAAACATAGGTCTCTAATATTTAATATTTGAGTTATTTAAAACAAATTTGTTTGTATTTCTAATCAATATTATAACTATCAAGAAAAAGACTAAAGTCTTGTTCTTTAAAATTTAAATATTATATACTATTTCAAATTTCACTTAATTAGCAAATCCTTAGTTTTCTTTATGAAATGCATTTCAAAAACTTCAGAAATTTGAAGTTTCTCTATAAATTTCTCTTATTTTTCTCTTCAATTCATATTCGAAATTCTAAAAAAAAAAGAGTGCACTCCATTAGCATTCTTTGGCATATTCTAATTCGAAATGCAATTTCAGTTGGCAAAGGACTTCAATTTGCAGTCGAAAGAAAATAAATGTAGCCACCACAGCCCCTGGCCCAGTCCAATCTTTTAGCTACCTATTCAACCATCCCCCAACCAGCCAAGCAAATGGAGCAGAACGCAATCAAAAGCCGAAGGCACCAACAACAACAACAACAACAAAAACGAAAAGAGATTTCCAAAAAAGATTTTTCTGGCCATATGCTGCAAAGCAAAAGCATTTTCATGTTTGGACTTTTAATTTTCACTTGCGACTGACAAACGGGCAAAAAAAAAAAAAAAAAAAAAAACAACGAAAGAGAAACAAAAAGACACCACCAGACAGACAAAAGGTGTGAGCTCAGTAACAACAACAGCAACAACAACAATGAGATGAAGAAGAAGCATTACGAAAAACTGTTGCAAATAATAAATGAGTCAAGTTCATGAAAAAGCAATTTCTTGCGGCAGGCCACAAATATTAGCACCAGCTACAGCAACAACCACAGCAACAGCAACAACCACACCCACATTGTGTTGATCCGGGCACACCCGAAATACGCACCCTTAGGGGGTTTCCAGAAGTCAGAAATTAAGTAGCTGCCAAATGACATGCTGCATCAGGGGGACGCTGCCAGTGAAACGAACCCAAATGGGCTAAACAAGTGATTTGCTTTGATTTTATGACTAGCGCCCTAACTGGATGACTGAGCTGGTCTGGTCTGGTCTGGCCTGCTCTGGTCTGGTGGTTGTTAAGGGGTCGTTGTTGACTACACTAGTGTCAAAGACCCAATGGTATTTTTATTATGAAAGTGAACCTGTTTATAACTCGGTCCATATGATTGCCAGCCATTTATAATGGCAAATCTGTGTCTCAGCGCAAAGGGGGAGCCTCGTTATGCAACATTAATTGCGCATTATGGCTAATAAACAGCTGTCACACTATTCTAGGTGCAAATAACAGTTAGATAGCTTAGCTGAGCTGTTGATCAAACTAGTCATTTGTATAGAAATTTTAAGTTTAGTATGAAGTAAATTGAAATATGAAAGGTATTTATATAGAGCATGGCCTTAGACATGTATGAGCTTTGCCATGCTTAAATTTGTGGTCGGTGTGGCTTAGGAGCTAGAGAGTCGGTTGCAATTTATCTGCTCTATCTTAAGCCAAACCAGGGGACGCAGGTTCGACTCCCGGCAGCGGCCTTCTCTCTCTGTTCCTTAGTTAATGCGTGCTCAATAAGAAAATTTTCTTTCTCAAAAAACTTAATTATTTTTTAGTTAATTTAAATGTTTAGGCACATATTAGATAAGCAGTAGGCGGTTGCTGATTCGACTCAAGCCAAATATAATACTAATACTAATATTGGGAGTCATCATAACAATTATATTTCATTTGCATTCATATTTTATCAGCTGACTGCAAAATACCTTATTATTTAACTCTGTTAATATTAGTACAGCAATAAAACTAAAGTATGAAAATCTATTTTTTTAAACAGAAGCTAAAGCTAAACGAAAAACTTACTAAGCAGCAGGTTGCAGGTTCGAATGCAAGTGCCAACAATAACTGATTTTTGTCCTTTTGTTATTATTATAATTTTTTTATTTAACAAAAAAACAACAAAACAGAAATTTATTAGAATTAGGCTTTTACTTTTGTATATACTTCAATACAAATGGTCATAAGTTTGCTTAGCGCTGACGAGGGATCAATCTATATACACATTGTTACTTAACAGAGAAGTATTTTTAGCTTAACATTGAAATCTTTTCTCTGCATTGGAATTTTGTGGAAGTTAATGCTGTTATGTATTATCTTTGTCAAGAAAGTAAAAGCCTTGTCGGTGGCTTAGTGACTAAGGTGTTGGCATGTGGGGAGGGAGGCATAGTTGAAATTAGGTAGAGTTCGAACCTCACTCCAAACAGAAGGAAACTTTTTTTATTTGAGATTATTATTAATATATTTTTATTTTTAAATATTGATTAAAATTTATAAATTCACTTAGAGAAGACTGAGCTACTAAAAGTAAGCAGGTGCTGTCAATTAGGATTCGGATTTAGCCTGTTAGCTCAGCTAATTGCGTTCCAGCCAAAGCAAATTACTTGACATTGCAACCAGGCAATACCTGGTTTAATTTCTGTTCGTAAACTATACAAATAATTCTTATATTGATATGGAGAGGGCTCTGTTTATGGATGTGTATTATTTGCATATGCCGCAGACAGCAAGTGGCAATTGCTGTACCCGGTTTGTTGCACTCTCTCCATACATAGAAATGCACTTTGGCCACTTGAAAAAAGTCAATTTCAAAAATATCAATCACAATTGAAAGCCAGAGAATCGCGTTGCCAACTATCGAAACAGCAATAACGACAACAGCAGCAGCAGCAACAACAGCAACAACAACAGCAAATGGTAAAATTGCAATCAAAATTCGATTAGCTGCAAAATGCAAATATTATTTATTAAGCCTGCAAATGTCATATAGTATAGTTGGCCAGGACCAGAAAGGACAGCCAGCAAAAGTGCCCCCAGCCCAACGCTGCTTTCTCGCTGTGTATTAATAAGCATTTGATTGGCAAACAGAACGATGGAGGCAAAGAGAGAGAAGGAGAGGAAGAGAGGGTGACGGAGAGGTGGAGCGCGAGTGAGTGAGAGCGGGAGAGCTAGAGCTTGCAATAATATTTGGCTTGTTTTTATTGACAATTTTTGCTGGTTAAGCGAGCTGTTGTGAACGTTTGTTTGTTATTGCTGCTGCTGCTGCTGTTGCTGCTGTTCTTTGCTGCATAATCAAAAATCAATTGGGCCGTTATTGCATTTTCTTTGAAGCTGAATTGTTCGTCGTGGCCTGGCAACCGCATGAAATAAGCACTTCAGAAGGCAGCCAACTCAGCTCCTCTCTGCCAATGGCTTCTGATGATTGTATTTTGTTCTCTTTCGGTCTCTGTTTCTCTGTTTCTCTGATTTTACTTTGAAGTCCTTTTGCCACTTGTCTTTGGCAACGAGCTGCTTTTTATTGGATGGCCTGAGTGGTTTATGGAAATCGCTTTTCGGCCAATATCTTTTCATATAAAAATTGCGTATAAATTCATAAAGCGACTCAGTTGCTGTTGTTGTTATTGCACACAAATGGAGTCGATTTATTTTATGTTATCCTTTAAATCCTGCTTTACGAGCCAGCGCCCAGCGACACTTGCTGCGACTTGCCACCCAGCCAACCCAATCAACCACCCACCCACCCACCCATCCACCCATCCACCCATCCAGCCTCCCACCCAGCCGAACAGGCAGCCAAACAGCTTTGCTTTGCTTTGCTTTGCTTTATCCAACCCGCCTGCCTGCTGCTACACTATGTCTGTCCCACTCTCTCGCACACGCTTGCCCCCCAGCAGGGCTCGGTGGTTGCTCTGCCGTCCCTTTTGGCTGTGGAACTATTGGCTCAGCTGCTTAGGCTTAGACTGCGGACTTTGGACTTTTGGCGGATTTATGAAATAGTTGACCATTGGACTAGGCATTAGTTGCATTACTTTTGCCACTCACTGTGTGGATGTGGGTGTGGGTGGGTGTGGGGTGTGTGTGTGTGGAGTGGAGTGCAGCGCAGTGCATATTTGGGGCTGCCTTTGGTGGGGCACACGCAATGCAACCCCCAAAAATTGTTTGGTGCATGCGCAGCTCGTGCAAAAGCTAGCGAAATTTGCTGGCATTTTTTTGGCTTTTTTTTCTGTTTGGATGGAAGTTGGAATGTGAGAAAGCTAGCGATGTTTGCCGTTACCTTTTTTTTAGCTTTTTTTTTTTAGTGTATTGCTTGTCTGAAGAATGTGAAAAGCTAGCAAAATGCCGCATTGATATTTAGTTTTTTTTTGTGTTGGCTATTGGTTTTACTTTTTTACTGTTTCAGGGGAAAAGGATAAACTTTTTTGGTCTTGTATTTTTTTCATTTATCAATGGACCATCGCTGGTCGCTGATGCCCATGGCCAAAGGGGGGCGCGCACAGTGAGGACTCGATGGCGCAGCAGCTTCGACACTTTGGGCACGCCATTTTCACACAAAACATTTCAATGAAAAGTATCAACGAAATTGCTTTCGAAATTGCTTCATATGCCATAAACAGAATGCGTGCCAGATTTTCTTTATGTGCATTTTATGCGAGACAGCGACTGGGCCACTCGCCCGCACTTGCACTCGCTCACTCCCACAGCCCCGTCTCTCTCTCTCGGTCTCTCTCTATGTCTGTCTGCCTCTTTCTAGCTGCTGTAGCATATTTTCGTTTTTGGTATTTCAATTAAAGTTTAATTAAAACGCGCTGCCATGGTTATCTAAAAGGCAAAACTGCATTTGGCTTGACTTAACTTTCTTTATGCTCTCATCTTTTCAGCATTCCCTCTCTCTCTCTCTATCTCTTCTGTTTTTTAGTAACTGTAATTAAATTCGCATAGAGACTGAGCCACTGACTGAGCTCTCATAAATTTTGTCTCTTTCCACCCACCTCGATTGGCCTCTGGCCTCTGGCCTCTATCCTCTGGCCCCTTGCAGTGCTTCGAGTCTCGCATTAGACGGCTTAGCACATAAATTAGTTCTCTCAAACTGCTGTGGACATCATTTATCACGACTCTTGCGCTACCCTTGCCTTGGATTTGAGTTGACTGAGATCTTTGTTAATCAATAGTTGTTTTGGATGAAGTTGTTCGGAGAATCTAAGTCTTAGGAAGAGCTTTTTTATAACTTTTTCTGGGGATTAGTTGTGCTCTTTGCTGCGACTATTTCTTACATCAATTTCTCTTTTATTAGAGCTAATAGATTTACAAATTTTCTGCCTGAATTTTGTATCATATTAAATCTTTATTGTACCTTGAAAAACTCAAGTTAAGCGTAATTGTAAAATACTTTAGGAAATTGTAATTTACTTTAGGCGAAGTCATTTAAGAAATGACTTGAGGTCTTTCTTAACTGAGTTTTGAATTTGTTAATGAAAAAAATATGGAAAAATTTAGTCAGGTTTTGTAGTACAGTTCTAATAAACATTTTTGGGCTAAATCTTCAGTTTGGTTTATTAAAAATGTAAAAATGTATGTGAAGAAAATAAGAATTAATAAATATTTTAAAAGGATTATATTTTAAGACTTTTCTTATCTTAAATTTTACAGATATATCAAGTAAAGGTATACATATATATATTATTATAACTGTATATGGAGCCACTACAAAGAGAATTTGCGGCCTCTTTTCAGAACAAGTTTAGCCAGTTTAACAACTCATTTTATGAATCTTTTACAACTGAAGCGTCACACACAATTAACAGCTCTTAAAATATGGGGTGAGTAATTGGAAATTGATTTTTTCTCTTTTTTTTAATATTTTTATGATTGATTTGAGTGCCTCATATCCTTTTACAGTGTGAATTTTTGAGATGATTCAGATTAAGTTTTTGAGAAAAAAGAAATCACAGATCCCAATGAAACGCAATTGGGGAAGATCAAAATTTATTGTTTGAAAGAAAAAATAAAGGAGAAAAATTTTATCATGTAATATTGGCTAAAGCAACAAAAACAAACAAAAATTTTGTACGGTTCTTTCATCTTTTAATTCTGTTTAATTATAATTTGTGATTTCTTCTATATAGAATATACTATGTATATATATATATATATATATATATATATATATTTATGTTAACAGAAAACCCTAAAATTAAATCTAATTAAAAAAGTTTTATAAACAAAATAAATCGCTTTTCAGCTTTGACATTAGTATTCCATTCCCTTTGAACAATTCGATTTTTGTGTAGTTACCTTTTCTACTTCTGCTTCAGCTTCATCTACTTCTGCGAATGGCAATTCTAAAAGTTGAAACGAGTGTCCTTTCAAGTTGTGAGAATTCAATTTGTGCTCGGGCAGCACAAAAACCCTTCAAACTAAGCCAACAAAATTATGAATTTAAACAATTTTTAGTGCCTGATTAGCTGGAAAACTTTTCTCCCAGGTAGCGAGGCACTCGACTAAGCCACTTGATGCCGAATGTATCTGTGTGTGTGTGTGTGTGTGTGTGCCACTTGGCTATGCCACTGCCACTGCCACTGCTATTGCCACTGCCAGTTGCCAACTAGCTTTTGCTTAGCTACGTGCCACGCCCCACTTTTGGGTAGTTGCCAAGGAAAATTAATCATGTGAGAAATTCATTTGATTCACAGAGAGACTGAGAGGGGGGCGAGAGAATTTGTGGCACGTGCCTCGTTTCTCTGCCCGTTGCAACAAATTTAATAAACAAAGCAATAAATGCAAAAGCATTCCAAACATTGCTTTGACAATGTAAAAATCATGATAAGTCAATTTTGTGTGTGACACGCTCTGTCCACACCCATCCCACCCATCCCACCCTCCCCCCTCTCTCTCTCTCTATCTATCTCTTCCCTCTCGTTGTGCGTGTGCCACATGCAGTGGCATATTGCCTGGCCGCGGGTGGTGCTAAGACGCTTAGGCCTTAATGCACCACACAAATTGTTCATTTCTAGCTGTGAAACAAACAAATTAACAATTGCACCACACGCTGAGCAAACAGTCGCAGTCAAACCCACGCCTTCCCCTTAACACATATTTTTTCAGCCTCTCTCTCTCTCTCTATCTCTCTCCTCTCTCTCTCTCTCTCTCACTCTCTCACCTTTATTCACCTCACTCTCTTCATTTTTCTGCTATTTACATTTAGTTATGGTTTACTCTGATCTGCTATTTTAGATCACTTATTTGCTGGCTATTCAATTATATTTACAAGTACAGTGAAGGTTCGGTTGACGAATAGTTGCATTAAGCGAGCATGATTTCATTAATCGAAAAATTGTCATTTATTTCTTGAACAAAATGCGTTAAAATAGCTACAAACTTATGTTTAGTACATTATTTAGTATATCTATAGGAGCATCATCTAGACATTTCTTTTATGAAGACACTTACATTTACATAGATAGAAAATAAATAAATCTAACATATACATAATATATAAATATAATTTTCTTCGATATATATATATATGTAATATAATTTATAAACTATGCACCTTTTTAGTACTATTCAGTACTAAATAGACGCCTCTGATAGATATCTAATATATGAATTTCATTACATTCTCAGTTGCTGTCAAAACGACACAGAAGTGTCGTGTGTCCATAGCAAATTTCACTATGGAATTTAATATGTGCCCTAACTGCACTTCTCCCATTTTTGTTGTCACTCTCCTTTTGCTAGCACATGTTAATGATCTCTCTTCATCGCTGTCTCTCTGCCTGTAGTTGCCGATATTAAGTGCACTCTCTTCATCTGCTTCCCTCACTCTCGTTTTCTAAGCTGATGCTTTGGTTAATGCTCACTCTTCATCTCCCTCTCACTCACACGTTCGCTGCTTACATTTAGTTAATGCTTTGCTCTGTTATTAGAGCTCACTTATTTGTTGCTTATTCAATTATATAAATATATTTATATATGTATATATTAAATATATATTTTATTTCATATATAAATATATATGTAGTGTATATTTACTGCATAATTAAGCAGCTCATATGCCAACAATATCGCATATCCTGGTTGCCTATATCCAGCCACGTCTAGCTACGTGAGCTTCATAACTTATGCAGCCAACACGCACACACTTACACCCACACCCACACCCACACTCACACTCACACATACACACTCCGTTTCAGCTTGACTTGCTTTACGTGTTAAGACTCCCACATCCCTTTTTTTTGTGTTTTGGGGCATCCTTTTAGCAAGTGGCAGTTGGGGCTGTCTTTATGCCGTCATTAGCTGCAAATCCTTGCAGATTGATTTAGGGCCAGACGTGTGTGTGCATAGCAAATGTAAGCGTTCAAATTGTAGGCGTGCCACGCCTTTTTGAAGATTTCCAAATGTATATAGAAAATATGTAATGCAAGTGTGTGGGAGTGTGTGTGTGTGTGTGTGTGTGTGTGTGTGTGTGTGTGTGCCGTACAGTGGTACAAAAATCAGCATGCAAACTTAATTTATATGCTAATTTTATTAACAGAGGGCAGAAGAGAAAGGGACAGAGATAGAGGGAGGCAGAGGCAGAGTCGTGAGGCAGCTACAATAAGTCCTTGCTAATCCAAAGGGCTGACATACCATAAGCCGCAAAAGCCAAACGACAAACGAAAAATCAAACATTATAGCGTGTTAATAGCAGCAGCAACAACAACAACGAGAACAACATCCACCCGGCATTATTCTTGCGACCCCCCCTTTGAGGCAGCAGACAGGATACATTAACAGCCAGACACTGATACGCAATTATTAAAAACAATTTATCAAAGTAGAACATCCGTTAGGCGCGCGCGAAAAGAGGGAAAAAAAGAGAAGAAAAAAGAGCGTGAGTGTGTGTGTGTGTGTGTGTGTGTGTGTGCTTGGTCAGCAGCTAATTGTTAAGCCAAAGAGAGCACAAGAGAGTGAGTGAGAGGCAGAGAGGGGGACAAAGTCCTAGTCAACTTTTTGGCACTCATTGATGGAGTAGCACAAACATAAGAGAGACGCAAAGCAACAGCAACTGAGTGGGATTGGTTGGCTATCCCAACAGGGAGAGCAAGAGGGACAGCATGCAGGAGTCAAAGCAAACTGCTTGGCACCTATTGAAAGTAAAACATCCGTTACTCGCAAAGAAGCTAAAAATAGAGTCAGCGTCTCATGGCGGCAGCACAAATGGAAGAGAGCGAAACTAGAGGCGATGGCCTCCAAACATCCGTTAGGTCAAAAAAGAAAAAGAAGACAAGGCCAGCAACAGCTAATTGTTTAGCTAAGAGCGCAGAAATGAGAGAAGGCAAAAGAGAGTGAGTGGGGGGCAGCCATTAGAATTCAAAGGCTGAGCAAAGTTTTTGGCATTCATTGAAACCGCAAAACAATTCGCTGCATAGTTTCACACAATGAGCAAGTGAGCAAGTGAGCGTAAGTGTGAGAGGCGTGCGGGCGAGAGGAAGAGGGAGAGGGAGAGGCAGATACACAGTAGTCTCAGTGCAGGAAGCGGAAGCTTAAACACAAATTTAATGAAGCAGTAAATTCGATTGTCGCATAAACAAACAAAAGCCCGCCGCCCGCAATGCCAAAGGACATGCCGCCCAGCCAGGATAATGCCAGCAGCGCCTGCCTGAAGGGAGCGGCTGCCAGCCGCAAAAGGATAATGCTCTCGCCCTGTCTCTCTCCCACTCTGTGTGCGTGTGTGTGTGGGTAAAGTTTTTGTGCTAGCTGCGGCAGTCATAAGTCGCACAAGGAGAGCGAGTGGGAGAGGGAGCGGAGAAGAGAGAGAGGGACTGCTGGGCAGATGGGAGCGCAGCGCCGTCTAAATGTGACTTTATGTGCTTTAATAAAATATAATTTTCGTGCGCTTAAATGGCGCCGAGTGCAGCCAAAATGCTCATAAAAATGAGTGAAAATTGTGAATTAAAGCGAGAGCAGAGAATAACAACAAAAAATTTTCATATAAAAATGAAGAGGGAAAACATAAACAAAAGGGAATAGGGAATATCAGATGAGACATGGGATATCCTATACAAATGCTTGAAGAAGTTAAAGAGTATATTCAAAAACTGAAAAAGGAATTTTAAATAAGAATATGTATTGTCTATAGTCTAATAAAGTCTATAGATGTTTGACGGTTGATATAACTCTATTAAAGGTTGGCAAATTAAATGTATTGAGTCTGATTGGAGCTGATGAACTTCCCATTGCTTCTTATATGATTTCTTCAGGAATTAGGTAACAAAAAACATTTGTTTTTATTTATAAACTTTAGCTCTATTTATTTATTTATTGATTTATTCTTTTATTACTTCAATCTGTGCCACATTTTGATGCCAGTTTTAATATCTACCGGCAGCAGAATTTTAAAATCCGTTTCATATATATTTGCCTGCTAATTGTTTGTTAGGCAAATAAAAAAAATGTTTATAAACTAATTAGTAATACTATATAAGCGAAAAATGCTTGTAAATATTTTTAAAATTTACGATACAGTTATGAAGAGCGAATGCGAATTTACGTATGTATTTAAAAAAACTGGTTGAAGCGGAGAAAATTTAGAATATTTTAGTATACTACTCTCATATAGAATATACTATATAATATATAATATAGTATAGTTGACTACTTACTATCCTATATTTCCTATATATTAGACTAATGAACAGTCCTGCTGTTTTTATATTTTTAACTAGCAGTTAAAATTTACCCAGAGGTCTTTGAAGGAGTTTGAAAAGTTTTGTAGGATTCTAACAGAAAGTTGACAGTAAGCAGACTAACTTAGACTAACTATAGCAAAATATTTTATAATATATGTATATTAAACTCTCAACTGCTGATTATTGAATTTTGACTAGAGTCTAAGAAAACAAAATATATTTCAATATACTTCTGATATTTTGAGTAGTATCAGGATTGTCTTTCGCTTAGCCTTTACTAAACTTGTTTAGTTTATCAAATCTAGTATTGTTAGAAGTATATTGAAATATATTTTGTTTTCTTAGATATCAAAATATGTCTTCACATACCTCCAAACCTAACTGCACTTTTAACTAGTAGTTAAATTTCGATTTCTCCTCTCTCAAATCTGTAAAAACTTTTGAGGAAGTTTGAGTTCAAATCGCGATTTGATTTGGTTTTTGTCTGCGGTTTCGTGCGTGCAAAATGTCCTGTCGCGCTAAACGTTCACGTGTCAGAGGGACATGCGGACAGACAGCTGCCTGTCGATGGGGCTAACTGCGAGTCAAATGTGAAATGTGAAATGTGACAGGCCAATGCCGCAACAAAGCCGCAAAAACTTTGCCAGCAGTTAGAGAGGCTTAAAGGTAACAGGTAACAGTTAACAGGTAACAGGTGACTGGCAATGGGAGGCAACTCACCTGGACACGCGACTCGGTTAGGCCAATACGCATGGCAATCTCCTCGCGCATGAAGATGTCCGGATAGTGGGTCTTGGAGAAGCAGCGCTCCAGCTCATTTAATTGAGCAGGTGTGAAACGTGTGCGATGTCGCTTCTGTTTGTTTTTGTCCAGGTGCTGCAAAGAGACAAGCAGACGGCCAGAGAGGGGCGCACGGGGCGTGGCTTTAGTATTGTGAATAGCAAAAGAGCGCAAATTTACAACAACAACAACAATAACATGAGTTTAGTTAAATTGAATAATAACAGGCACTAAATTATTTCAACTACAAATTAAACAATACAAAATAAATAAAAAAAATAACTTTTTTTTTTAAATAGAGAAATAAAATCACACTTACTTTTTTTTTATTATTATTTATCATTGCACATAAGATATATATTTTGTTTTATTTTAGTTTTTACACACAGAATTTACACATTCGCATAGATTTTTTAACGATTTTTTGATTGGTTTTCGAATTGGATTTTTTTAGCAGTTTATTTTATTTTTTTGTTTTTGAGGAAAAAAACATCGAAAAGAACATGGATTATTAAAAAATTCTTTAGCTTGTAGTGAGAGTGAGAGAGAGGGTGGCAGGGGGAGGGCAATGGAGGGGTAAACAGAGAGAGAGAGAGAGAGAGAGAGCAACACTGCCTCCCCCTCCCCCTCGCACACTCGCTCTCTCTCGCTCTCGCTCAGCGCTTGCTCACCTGATCCTGTTGTTGCATATTGTTGTTGTTGTTGCTATTGTTGTTGTTGTTGCTATTGTTGTTGTTGTTGTTGTTGTTGTGATTGCTTGCACCATTTAGGGCATTGCTATTGTCGCACAGTCCGCCTGTCACATGCAGCCGCGCAACGCCGCCCAAACTAGCTGCTCCACCTCCGCCACCTGGTCCACCTCCACCACCAGGTCCAGCACCACCGCCGCCTAAGTCAGCGATATTTGGCGGCACGGGCAATTGGCCGAAGCTGTTGACGCCCGCGTGCAGAGCTGTGATCGCTGCCTTGGGTAGATCACAATCCTTGGGGCCTATCGAGTGAGTAGGAAGAGAAAGATTGCAGAGAGAGAGAAAGAGAGAGAGAGATTAGTTTAAGGTTAGTGAATGTTTTATATTTAGAAATAGACAGAGGGTGATTCAGAGAGAGAGAGAGAGAGAGAGAGAGAAAGGGAGTACGAGAGAGGAGAGAGAGAGAGAGAGGGTGGGAAAAAAGGAGTACGAGAGGAAGAGAGAGGAAGAAGTGAAAAAAGAGATAAACAGATATTTAGTTTTTAGTTAACAAGAGAGGAGTAAACAAGCAAGAGAGAAAAGAAGAGAAGAGAGAGAGAGAGAGAGGGAGTGTGAGAAAAGAAAATGAGAGACAGAGAGAGAGAGAGAGAGACAGAGAGACCAGATAGAGAGCACAAAATGATTGGAGTTTGCAAATTATATTTTCATATTTTTTTTATTAAATAATAATATTTGATTATGCAAATTAATTTCTTTCTTTCTTAAGAGCTGGAATATCTTTAGAGGATCTATGCAGCAGACTCAGGTGCAAGTATTTTCTCAAGCTTATAATCAATTTAAGCTCATATGTTGCTTATATAGATAAATATATATATCGTTAGATATATCATATATCATTATATATATCGTTAGATATCCTTGTATATATTTAAATATATCATTAGAAATATCATTAGATATTTTTAAAGCTTTTTCTTTGATTCTCAAAGCTATTTGAGCTCACACTTATTTGTATATCTTGCACACAATTTAAAGACTTTTAAGACTTTAAGTTCATTTCGTTGATTTCACAGATGCTCTCAATTTTCACATATTATTATTATCAGGAATTTTGTACACTGCATAATAGTCATAATTAATTGCTTTTACTTAAATTAAATCTTTGCAAGTCAACTTTTGTTTATTTATCCATTAATCAGTATTCCGAGAAATCAATTCTAGATTTCTAGAAAAAAAAAAAACTTTTCTAAACATTTCATACATATTTATATAAGAGAGAATCAGTTGGAAATTCCTTTCCTTTGTTTATTAATCTCTTCGTTTTGGACGACAAATTGAATTTGATTTAATTAAAATACAGTTGAAGCATTCACTCGAATTATAAATGCAAAGGGTACAAGGGCAGGAGGGAGGGACACTCACAATTGGCGCTCACTGTAAAAGGCAAAGGCCGACGCGATTTTCCGTTTGTTTTTCCGCTCAACTTTTTGACACCGAACGCGAAATTTTTCTTTATTTATTATGTTTTTTATTTTATTTACGTTTTTTCTCACGTTTTTCTGTGTTTTATTTTTTGCCGTCGCGGAACGCGAGTTGAGCTCGATTCCGACTTGTTTTAGAGCTGAGCGCGAACTGTTTTGGCCCGCTCGAATCGAATTCAATTTTTCAACAACCTGTCATTCAAAACGATGCCAAAAACAGCAGCAGCAGCAGCAGCTCAGAGAGGTGCGAGACACACACACACACACACACACACACACACACACACACACACACAGACATTGGCTAGCTCTTGGCAGCGGAGGCTGTGCGCTTAACCCCTTTTAACAACAATTTTTACCTTTTTGGCTACGTAACGCGACGTCTTCCTCCTCTTCTTTTTTTTGGGAAATATCACAATATATATATATATGTATATATATAAAAGAAAACACGAAATCATAGGCAAATACAAATACAAAAAAAATCAAAGAAGAAGAAGCAGAAGTCGATGCTTGTGTAGAGATCTGTAACTGAAGCTGAAGCTGAAGCTGAAGCTGAAGCTGAAGCTGAGTTCAGCGTCTGGAATTTTTTAACATGTATGTGCGAGGCGCTGCCTGTGAGAGAATTGTATATGTATATGTGTGTGTGAGACCTGTATCTGTATCTGTGTGTGTGTGTATTCAACTCTTGCTGCTGCTGCTGCTGCTGCTGCTGCTACAAGTCAAACATTTACTCATCGCCAGTTGATGCGAACTCTCGTCTATGGCTTTTGCCTTTTTGGGCACGACTCTTTGACAAGAGATGCTGTCATGGATATTTCGTTCATAATCATTATGCATAGGGATAGGGTATATAGAGAGTGTATGTGTGTATGTATGTGTATGTAAAGGGCACTGTGTGGGTGTTTGTGCAAGTTCTGCTGAAAGCGAAATGTATTGGAAATCGTGTTGAGTCCATGAATATAGTAGTAAATACTCTTTCTAGCAGCTTATTGCAATTTTTCATAAAGTACAGTCTATAAGGGGCAAGTAGGGTGTATAGGGTGTATGGTATAGCTGTGTGTGGGCGTGCGAAACTATAAGACATACTCTTACCAGTTCTTTTGCGTTCTTCGTATGAACTATGGGGTATATAGGCATATAGAGTATGCACAGTATGAAGATGGAGAGATCTGTGTAAAATATCTGATGTAAGTGAATTGTCGTGTAATTTGTGAATCTAGAGTATATAGAAATGCTCACAAACTGCATGATATTTTACTTACATCAGTAATTGCACACAGATCTCTATATACTCTATATACCATATACCCTTTTGAATATTTTATTCCAATTGTTCAAGTGAAACAAATACAAATATTCATACATTGGTAGATCAATGTGGGCCCAATTATGCATACATTTCAAGGTGGTAATATTTATACTATATACACCATACTCTTTGCTGACTATAGGGTATATAGTTAGCCAACAATCAACCATTAGTATACTTAGTCTTATTAGGTTTATTACCATAAATGAGGTAAATGAGATAAATATAAATATATACATATTTGAGTAATTTGAGAGTAATTTGTGATGATAGCAGAAGCCAATGCAAAGTATGTAGTATAGGGTATATCTACATACTGTATATTGGATACTATATACCCTTTCGAATAGCTTATACTCATCTATTTCACTTGTCTATAAGAGTACTCTCAGTAATTTCTCAACAATATCTATATCAATATCTCTATCTATACCCTTTACCCAATACCCTTTCTAGTCACTTTTCCCATTTGCCGACTTTGATCTTTGCTCGGTTCGTGCGCAGCATCTGAATGATTTTTATTGTTTTCGAAATGGACTTGTTAAAATTTCGGCAACTTCACAAGGTTCGATTCGAGTAGCCGCTGCTGACTGCAGCAGCAGCAGCAGCAACAGGTGAATAGGCGGTGCCTTCAAACTGGAAATGCCATTGGAAAGAGCCATTGGCCAGAGGGAAGAAAACTGGAAGCTGGTAACTGGAAGCTGTTGACTAACTAGCTGGCAGCTAGTAGCTGCTGCTACAAGTGCTCTGACTGCCTCACAGCTCATAAAGCGAGGAAAGAGTGCAGCGCCGCATGAAACACGGGTGTTTTTAGTGTAAACCAAGTGACTAGCAGATACCCTGGGAAAGTCTATAATGTGCATATGTAGTTTATAAATATAGAGTGAATTTAGAGTGGACCACAAGAAAGACAATCCATATTCGTGCAGCTTGGGATTTGCTTTCTTGACAGTCTCAAGTTCATAGTCAAGTTAAAACTTAGACATATCGAGTCTAATTTGACTCGATTGTGAATTTTTATTTCTTTTCATATATTCTGTGCTTTGAAATCAATAAAAATCATACCCCTTTTGAATATGTTACACTTGGAGTGTTTGAACTTGGCCTCTACTATTGTTTTTTATTTAATCTAAACTGTCTGACTCTAGCGTGAGTTAAAGCACAAAACACAAGCTGTAGATGGAGATATTTATGTATGCCATACAAATTAGAATCTGTATTTATCTGTATGTTTATATTATTCTGTAAAATTGCATGAATACCTAATCAAAACTCTTGCTATAAGTCTTATGGACTTTGAGCTTGACTAGTCCCCTGAGCGAGAGGCTAGTTAAAGCTGAACCTGTGCTGGCTGCAGCCCTTTAACTATTTTTTAAGCATTTAAATGTGAATTGAGTATTTTTTTTTTAAGGCTGACGCTTTGTACTTAAGCCTAATAAAATTTGGTGAGCTGTAATCTAGTTGTATATATTTTATAAATTATTCAAATACTTGCAAGAACTACTATGAGCTTCAGCTAAAAATGGCCAAAGACTAGACTGGATTATATCTGAATGTTGCACTAAGAAAACTTATTAAGTTAGAACTGAGCTCAAGCAAGATTTTGTTGTATCTCTCACAAACATTAGCATAAAATGCCATATACCCTTTTAACTTTAACTACAGGGCATAAAAAGCGGGAAAGTTGTTGTTGTTGTTGTAGATTTGTTGTGTTGCTTCTACTTTGTGGTTGTTGTTGTTGGTCTTTGATAGACTTAGACTAAAGTCACTTCACTGGCTATAGTTGTTGTTGTTGTTGTTGTTGTTGTTGTTGCTGTCAGTTGTTGCTTTGACTCCTGTTGTTGCTGTTGTTGCTCAGTCGCTTTTAAAGCGTTGCCAGCAAAGTGCTAATTTTTACACATACACCCAGCGCAGCTACTGTTCATTAGCGATTTTTTGACGCGCCCGATATGCTCACGACATGACGCAGATAACACACAAGCCCAACACACACACACATGCACACACACACAGATATATACACACACATACACACACACATATAGAGACAGCTTTGTCTGCGAGCAGCTTGCAACATTGAATATTTGTCAAATATGGAAAAAGAGGCAGCAAAATAAAGACAGAACTTTTGGGGAAACACAGAAATGACTGCGTCATACTCGCTCAAGCGGTTAAGTTAGTTATATTGGTATAAAAAATGTAGAAGGAGAGGCTCGATGCAGACAGAGGACAGCAATATATATTCCTAATGTTAAGTTTCTTGTTTATTAACAGAAAATCAATATACTCTCCTTAGTTCAGAATGTGAGCGAGTGAAAGGGTGAACCAAAATAGATTTCAAACAAACTCAAACACTCTCCATACACACACAGCTAGATTGTGCTTACAATCATACAGATAAACTCTCTTTATAAATTACGTGGGCGAGCATAATGATAAGAGAAACCATTCCAAAGACACCCACACACAGCATGGCTGGCTGACAGCAAGTCGAACATATTTCAAGCAAAAGCTAATTACTCTCCTTACACACTAAGCTAGTATGAGAGTCTATAGACTAGAAAAGAACACGCCAAACCCCCTTAAAGTCAAAGGGAGAGTAAAAACACTGGAAAAAACCCCTCAGCTCAAACATATTTTAAACAACAATCAAGATACTCTCTGTATTCATTCTATGAGCGAGTATTAAGATCAGAAATAACTTCATTCACGCCCTCAAACTCTCCCAAACACACACAGCCACACTGAGAGCAACCCTAACATATTTCAAATAGAAAAACCAATATACTCTCTTTCTGTCCAAAGCCGAACGAGCATATCAAGTCAACGTCAGCTTCCGTGCTTGACTATTGTTGACCATTGCAGCACTTTTTACAGTTAAAACGCAGTTGGCCAACTGTCAAATGCAACTGTAACAGGGCCAAAGAAGAAGACTTTGGCAGCTGATTCGGAGTCGGAGTCGGAGTCGCTTGGAGCTCTGCTTGTAGCTTCGTCAGCTCTGTCCGTCAGTCGTGTTTAGTAAATTTAAGGCGCGTTGTTTAGGTGCGATCTCTGGCCAAACAGTTTACGCTCGACTGCAGCCGCAACTTCAGCTCGGAAACAGCTTTAGACTAGGCAACAACTGAAGAGGAAGACACAGACATAGATAGGTGGCTGAAGAAGAAGAAGTGCGACTTTTAGCATTCATGTGCGCAGCTTCCTTCAGCGCAGAGTTTGAGTTTGAGTTTGAGTTTCAGTTTGAGCTTGACGTTGCTCTGGCCGAGGCTCTGTTTAAATCGCGCCAATTCTTGAAATCTCACTCGCTTTGGTCTAGCTTCGAGTCTTTTGCAGTCCAAAAACATTTTACTGTTGTGGCACACAAATGCGAAAAACAAAGCCAACAGCTTACCAAATGCAAACTGCAAACTGCAAACTGCAAACTGCAGCAGCTACTGCACTGCCAAAGGCAATTGCAACTGCAACTGTAAATCTGCGTGAGCCTGAGACACTTGGCTAGCCACATGTTTGCCGAGTCTAAGGAAACTGCATTTCTTCAAGTAGCAATCGTTCAGCTAACAGGGGGAATTCATAAACATTTGCCTGACTTTTAGCTATGATTCAGTTTCGATGCTGTTGTTGATGTGTAGTAATAATCAGTTTATCACTCAATCAATCAGTCATTCAGTCAAGTACTTGATCTATCTATTAGTTATCTAGTGAGTCTCAGGCTTTTAGACTTTCTTTCAACTAATCTATTACTGCATCTATGTTCATTAGCAAAGAAAGCGAATCTAACTATCAGCTCTCTCTCTCTCGCTCTCTCTCTATTTTATTTTCACTATATAAGCTTATTTCGCTCTAACTCGTTAAATTAATTAAAATTAGTAATACATATCTTCATATTTTCACATTTGTTCAATTTTATGTCTCTCTTTCTATATACATATATAAATATATCATATCACATATGTATATATCTCTTTTATTCTCATTCTCTTTCCATCTATCTAGTCATATGTATTCTCTCACTTTCAATCTCTACGTATAAGTTCAAAGCTGTCTCTCACTTGTCATATTTTCCTTTATCTCTCTCTTTTAATTTCTTTCTCTATCCTTTCTCTCCCACTCTCTATTTGTCTATTGCTTTGTATTTCTCTCCTTTTCTTCCTCTTCCTCATTTCTTTTGATATATATCCTATCTACATATATCCTTCTTTCTCTCTCTGTTTTCGCCTCTTTCTTTTTGTCTTTTCTTATAGAAAGCAATCATTTTCTCTCTCTCAATCTCTACACATATCTCTATCTGAATTATGTTTATAACTACTCTCCCTCTCTCTCTCTCTCTGTTTCTCTCTCTCCCTCTCTTTTTCTCCCTGGATATATGGAATCAATCATTGATGTAAAAGTCTCTAATTGTCTAATGTGAAATCGCATCGCTGTGACATTAGTTGAATGCTCTGTAAACGCAATATGGAGGTGCACAAGAGCACAAGTGTGTTATGTATGTGTGTGTGTGTCTGTGTGTCTGTGTGTGTGTGTGTATGGGCAGTGGGGCGGCCATTTTGGCTGGGCGTTGAAAACCGCACAAAGCGATTAATTAATTAAAATTGGCAAACATGAATTTATCGCGCAAGCAATTTGCACAATCAGTTTAGCGGCTGCTGCAGTTGCAGTTGCAGTGGCTGCTGCAGCTGCTGTTGCTGCTGTTGCTGCAGTTGCCGCTGCTGCTGTGGCAGCTGCAGTTGTTGCACTAAATGCAAATATCTGCCGCAAAATATATGGCAGCAAGGACTAGCAGGGACTATGGCATTCAGAACGTCAGCTGCAAACGCACTGTGCATAATTATTGAAATTTGGAAATTGTGCGGTTCGCCGGCTTTGCACGAGTGGGAGAGAGAGAGAGAGAAGCGGAGAGGGAGAGGGAGAGGGGGAAACAGGTGGGGGCGGTGGCGTCAGATAGGACAGAGAAACCGCAGCAACAGTTGCAGCAGCCACAAAACATTTCGATACAAATTTGAAGCCTGGCACAAAGCGAGGCCCAGGCAGGGGGCGTGGTCGAGGGCGGGGGCAGTTCGAAGAGGGCAACGCGAATTCACATATTTCAACAGGCGACCGCAAAAATGCCAACGCACAAGCCGGCATAGTTGGCTGTGTGTGGGCGTGGGCGGGGGGCGTGGCTGGCAGGCAGAAAAATTACAAATGCAATCGTGAAATTAATTTAATTAAGCCCAGGGCATGCAAAAAGTTGCGTAACAAAGAGCAAGCGAGAGAGAGAGAGAGGGAGAGAGAGAGAGAGAGAGTTGGAGTCGAAATGTTTTGTCGAAACGATTTAAAGTTTTTTTTTTTGTTGGCCCAAAGTGGGGGACATTTAGATGTCGCGCGTTCGCTCCTTGCTTTTCGCATGCAAATTGTGCTTAATTGAGCAAGCCTCGGGCCAGCTTTCCTCTCCTCCTCCTCTCTCTCTCTGTATATCTCTATCTCTGCTCAACTGGCAACTGGCTATGGCCTACGCTGCGTATACGTAATATGCAAATTGTTGTCGCGCGTCTGTTGCTTTCGCCAAGTTGCTGTAGTTGTTGGCAGTTTATTGTTGTTGCTGCTGCTGTTGTTGTTGTTGTTGCTGCTGTTACTGTTGAGCTTATGAAATTTATTAGTTTTGTGCTGAAAACAGCTGCAGTCGGCAAAGGATTTCACTTGTCCCAAAAAAGGGAGGTAACAAAAAAAAAAAACAAAAAAAACCTGAAATGAAGCATTTTTCGCTTTAACTGACAAAATATTATTGAAATTTATAGCGGGCCAAACGAGAAGTGTGAATGCGCTTGAAATTTACGTATAGGATATGTAGGGCTATTTTAGTTTTACGCGAAATATGTAGGAACAAAATTCTCAGTCGAAAGAAACATATCAAATGGAGTTCAGCTAAGCCAAAGCTCATCTTTTACATTAGAAAAGCTCTTCAAAGTCTATTAGAATTTCTTTTTCTATTCGCTCACAAAGTGAATGAACTATATTCTTTTTCTTTCGTATGATCACAAACCATTTCGCCGCTATTGAAGCTAGAGAACTTTGAACCTCTTATAAAACTACACAGTATATGTGTATATCAGTGGCCATAACAGGCGTGGCTTTTTGAGGTTGTGGCAAATCGGAAAAAGCATCTACTATATTGCTGCATCTATAGTACATCTATTAACTTATGTTACTGCAGACTTCCACTTGAGATGCAGCAAGGAAAATTTAAGTGTTTTTGGAACGAGTCTGCTGTAATCAGTGGCGATCGACTGTAAAATTCCTATTTGTAATTAATTATATTTTTAATTTTTAGTGAGCAATTCAAATTATGTCAAATTATAATATAAAAGTATTACGATGCGCTTTTTAAATATTTAATATAATTGTAAGTAATTTATATTACTTTGCTTTACTTTCTATCAATTTTTTCTATATAAAGATTACTTTATTTTCTAGAAAATCAAAATCAATAAAATTAGCGCTTATATAAATTTACTTTTATTGCCTTAAGAAATATTTAAAAAATAATTATAATAAAAAAAAGTTTTAAAATGAATGAATGAAATTTTAAAATCCCTTGACAAAAGACGATCATCTAAAACTTCATTCTTTTTTTTGATGCGAATATTTTTGGTTTCTTCTCTTCAATTCTTGATTCCTTTTTTTTTTATTTTCTATAAAGTTTTTAATCTCTAATTAATTTTATAGCCAATCAAATATATAATATCAAAGTATTTTTTAAGATAATTTGTACACTAAGAAATATTTTTAAAATATTTAATTTATATATAAAAAAGTGTTATATTGATATTTAAAAAATATTAATATTTTTATTTAAGAAATATTTGCATTTATTTATATATATATTTAACCAAAGACGTATTTTTTGCCGGATTCTCTTTCCAAGCCATAAATATTTATTTATTGCAACAAATAACTATTTATTAAAAAACAATATTTGCAACAATTTACACAGCTCTTACACAAAATATATACAGATATGAAACATGAATAAAATGTGAAAAAAGGGCAAAAGCATAAATTGCGCATACGCCGCGTTAGCCGCAGAGCAGAGCAGAGCAATTTGCTCATATTGCATGGCAATAAATTAATAAAAGTAATTAATTACAGAAAGGCGAAAGGCGAAAAATATATTCAATAAAAGCGCGCCACATAATTCATTCGAGTGCAGCAGCAGCAGCTGGAAAAGTTGCAGCAAGTTGCATTTGCAGCTATAAAATTTGATTGCCGAAATTGAAAGTGCTTGAAAAATTGATCAACAATGCGGTTTGGAAAAAATTGCCATAGATATATGAGTGGCGCATAAATATAAACTGATAATTATGTTTGGGGAAAAGCATGTAAGAGGGCAATTATGTCAATTAACAGGTGTCTACGTGTGTGTGTGTGTGTGCACACCTGCTTTACAGCTAATCATAATAATAAAGAATTTAGTTAAATACAACTTAATTATTGCTAAATGCAAGCGCCAGGCCAGGCCAGCACACAGAGGCGCTTAGACATATCAATTATAGGCCATTTAGCAGCAGAGATTGCTCTCTGAGACTCTGTGAGTCGGAAGTAAGCTGCACACACACACACACACACACTCACAGTATGTTCAAAAAATTAGTTTAATTATGGCCAATCGAAGCGAGTTTAATGCATTTATTATTATATATTAGCAACTCTCTTGTATATGCCTCTCTCTCTGTCTCTCTCTCTTTCTTATTCTCTCTCTCTCTTATATTTACTTTACACTTACCCAGCACATTGGCCCCAAGATTGTTCAGCATGCTTGCCGAAAAGTTGCGTATAGATAGCGTCGACAGTTTGTCGCCTTTTCTCTTCTCTCTTTGTTTACTTAATTCTTATTGAAATTCAATTTAATTGAATTGCAGTTGTTGGTTGAGGCAGACTCCAATCGGGCCGTTGGATATCTGCTCGTATACTTCGTCTATCACAGTATAGTAGATTTCATATGCAACTCGTTTACATTTCAATCTTTTGATGTTGGCGGAGCTAAAAGTGGAAAATGAAAAAGATGAAATGAAATGTTAGTAACCTTCAGGGTAGACAGTAAAATGGATATGGGATCTAACGATCACTTAGAATGTGATATATCGTGAGGATCTAATATAATATATACATATACAACTTTGCAGTAGCAAAAACAAAACTTGTTAAAGGAAATCTTTGTTGAAGCAGTTCAGAAGTCATGAGAAATCATGATAAAAAACTAGAACATTATGAAGAACTAGATCACAGAAAAAACTTATTAGGAATTACATTTATAAGTACAGAAAATAGTTGAGCTAAATTAAAGCTGAGAAACATAAAGAATTTATACAAATATTGAGGGTTTCAATAATAGGAAATTATGTTTCTTACAAAGAGATAGATGTATAGAATACAAAGTAAACAATTTTAAGCATGCAAAAGTAAATTCTCAATATCAATTAGACCAAATAAACTATGATCAAAAGCATGACTTTTGAAGAGAGCAAAGAAATTAAAAGAGAGAATGTTCATCGAAGAAAAACTTAAGATGTAATAGAATTTTTAATATTATTTTTAACATAAATTTATCAGAGAGAATTTAAACTTTATAAAATGTCCAACACATCCAAAGTACTGGTGTCAATGTGAGATTTTCCGATAAATTTCGAGCTTCTGTAAGATCAAGACAATTCAAAGACTTCTGTTCGTGCAATGGCAATAGGGAAAATCAGCGAAGTAGTCTTTCCTTCTATTTGAACTTTAACGAATCAATGAATTACAGAACTAAATTCGCTCTGCCTTTTCTTATTTTTATAAGATCTTAAAACTTTATATGTGCTCAACTTTTATATGCACATAAATCATAATAAAGTATTATATGTATATACAAATTATATATTTAATATAGTACAAAATATATGCTAGATCTCTTTGCGAATCAAAATAAATAAGATTTGCAGTTGCTTAAATTTGGTAAAACAAATCATTAGAAAATAGAACAAGCACCTGAAACTGAAGAGTATTTAGTATCTTAATGAAATGCCGTATAAATGAAGATATTGACATTGATTACCATAAAATAACAACTACTCAAAACGCAATCAAAGTTTTTACCGCAAAACCAACAATAAATCTTCTCTCACTATTTCAGCTGGCAAATCAAAACAAATCTAATTTGTAGCTGCTCAAATTGTTGATTAGAAATTTGCCCAAGTCTTAGCTTTCGTCACTCACCTGGCGACCCCTTTGACTTTCTGTGTGGCTAAAGTCTGGACTCGTATGTAGAGCAAGCCAGCAGCAGAGGGAGCTGCTGTGGCCGTAGCCAAAAGTTAACCGCCTTCGGGGTCAAAGTTCAGGCCAAAGGCAAGACGTTCAAATTGCCATAGTAAAATTAATTAAATGCCTTTGACCATAAAAACGAAAATGAATGCCAAAAGAAATTAAAACGAAGTCACTTGGCCGGAAGTTGAAAAGTTTTCTAACACGCACATTAACACTAACACACACACACACACAAACGCACACACACTCGGAGACACGTTGAAGGTAAGCACGCAATAGAACGGAAATTGTATCGTTTATTGATGAAATGTTTGCCGCAATTTAGCTAGACTGCGGTTATCTTGTTGTTGTTATTGTTGTTTGTATATATATATGTATATGTATGCTAAGCTGAGAATCAATTATAGCAGCTGCACTTGTCGTTTACCAACACACGAGCACACGTACACTCCCACACACACACACACACAGACACGCTTAGGCAACACTTCTTTTTGCACATTTTGGCATATTTGATGTCAAAATTAGTTGAGCGTCCGCTGGGAATTGACTTTGCTTCCGGTTTATGTTAACCCGTATAACGGTTTCTTAGCCTTTTTAGCGACGGCGTTTTGCGATACGTAACGTTACGCGTAGCGTTTGTTCAGCGACTCGCTCGCATTTGAGACAAATGCGAAAAAATCAAAACGAATTGACTCGATGATGATAACGTTAACGCTGGCGCTGACGCAGAACGTCGACGCCGACGCCGACATCGGCGCTGACGCTGACGACAACAATGATTTCAATCGCCAACACCCAACACACCCATCCACCCACTCGCTCACTCCCCCTCGCTGCCAATAGCTGGCTGGCTGGCGTGCCAAACAATCGACAAGTGAAAAGCGAAAAGCGAAAAGCGGGTAAGGCGCGCGTTATCTGCTTTTCTATCTGCCGACTGCTTTGATTTGCAAGGCGGGCGTGTGCTGTGCGCACGACAGAGACAACTATAGTATGCAGCTGCCATCTTAACGCGAGCAGCATTCAGCACGGCTAGCTGTCGCGCTCTGACTACTGCGCAGTTGCAAGTAAGAGGGAGATAGCAAGTGTTTGCTGTGCGTAAAGCAAGCGCCGCCCACAAAAACGTATGCATTGTGTGCATGTGTGTGTTGGCTTGGCCAATGGGGTGGGGGGCACTCAAGTCGATAAACGGCTATTGTTTTTGGCGCCTGTTGTGCAGCGCCTATCGATAGGCGATAGTCGAGAAAAAACAAGTGCTAAGAAATCGGCGCAGCCAGCTTCTCGCCCCCTTTGCATTTGCTGTTGCGCTGGCAACCAGCCATTCACAGTTATTGCCAAAAGACAACTGCGGGGCGTGGGAGAGACGGCGGCCAACAGTGGAATTTGTATAAAGCATAACTCTCAGAGGATGACAGAGATTGAGCCGCGTGCCAGCTAAACATTTGCAGCTAAGATGGCTCCTGGCTGCCGCTGCTGCCGCTGCTGCTGCCACGGCTGCCACGTGTGCCCACTCACCTGTTGTAACAGTCGCCCACGCCCACGCCCCGCCTCCACATTGTCAGCTCGCCTCTCTGCAGTTGCTTATTAGTTTTTTGTTGTCAGGACGCTGCTTTTTGGTGGAATTTGCTATATATATATTTGTTGCAGCATGCAAAATGTTGAATTAGCCAGCAAAGAATGTTGCCGAAATGAAACTTGCCATGGCAACCGTTTGCCCAAAAAGCAAAATAAAAGGAGAATTCCCAAAAATCAAATGAAAATAAAAAAAATAAAAAACTCGCCCTCTCATCTCTCTCTATCTCCCTGTCTCTCCCTGTCTCATCTCGCTCTTTCTCTATCAATTGCAAGCGCAAGCAAACAAATTCGTGGCGTTAATTAAAAACTCAAATTCGAGACCCCCGAAAACCCAACCACAAGAAGCACAAACAAATTATTCAAGCTGTTGTACAAAGACCCAAATTGATGTCTGTCTCAAGCAAGAAGAAGAAGAAGACATAGTAGAAGTAGAAGTAGAAGTAGCAGTAGAAGTCCAGCAATTGATACAGTAAAATACATTTAGATCTGTAAAATATCACACACAATTCTTAGATCTGACAGGTAGCCAGCCTTCTACCTGCCTACCAGTTAAGTAAACACAGCATCCAAGCAAGTAGAAAGAGAAACATTTTAGATATCCACAAATATTTTTCATTTGTTTGCAAAAGAGTTCAAGAGCTCTTTACAGATATTGAGTAATATATACATTGTATAAATTATATAATATACGTATTTTAATTGTTTTTAGAGTTTTTTTGTATGGGCTGAAATAATTTGATTCAGTTAGACTTGCATATATATCTATATATGATAATTAAATGTACATTTCAGAAATTGAAAAAAAGGGTTAAAAATTATTTAAAAGGATAAAAATGACGTGCATACAATGTATGAAGATTTTAAATGAATTTACTTAGGCAGAGAAATAGATGAAGGAAACTTATTTAATAGATTAATATAATACAGAAGGTATATAACGTAGATAACTTATTTAGAATCTATAGAGTTGAACAAAATAGCAATACAATAGAATGTGAATAAGCTTAAGATAGCATGAAGAATTATATATCATTTTTGTATGGATAGAACTTAATATTAAATAATGAATATATTTCGAATTCATAGTTAATTATATAAAGTAAAATTTAGATATAAAAATAATATTATTAAATAGTTATACATGATTATTATTAATTATTTTCTACTTATTTTTATTTTCATTCATATTAATTATTATTATATTAATTCAAATCAAAAAACCTAATTTCGATTATTATTAATTATTTTCTACTGATTTTTATTTTCATTCATATTTATTATCATTGTATTAATTCAAATCAAAAAACTTAATTTCGATTAGAAAAGTTTAAAATCATTTACAATATTTTTTATTTGGTATATGAAGGGTTCAAGAGTAAATTAATATATGAGATAAAAACTAAAATATAGAGAATATGTATAATATGCATAAAAAATCTAAATTATTAAATTATATAAAGTCCACCAAATCCATTGATTAACTACTTTTGAATCTATATAATATTAGATTATAGTAAGTACTTTTTTTATTGAAAAAAAGAGAGTTATATTTGACTTTACAAAAGATATCACAACTTGGGTTTGTTTATTACTTCCATTTTTGCTTTTCAAACTCTAATCTGTTCAGTGTAATAGATTAGGCTTAGCTAACTTACGTTGTTTACCCTCAAACACCCAATCATTCATCTATTCCCAAAGCCCTTCCCATTTTTTGTGTGTAGTGCCCACAAAAATCAATAAACAAAATAATCGTGAACAATAATAAAAAGAAAAACATCTCAATTCGATGTTGGGCTCGTTTATTAGAGCTTAAATCTATTTATAGATTTGTGCACGAAGTGAAATGAGAGTATATTTGTTATTGCCAATGTTTAGAAATGAGAGATGATTGTAGTTAGGCATATAGTATATTCTTTTGTATATCACATGAGATCTAGGCTATATAGGTATTCCAGAATTTAACTAAGTTTCATAGTTTCATTAATATTATACTAAACTAATCTTTAGTTAGATCTATAAAATATAAAGTACGCCCAATAAAGCATGATATTTCAAGCACGTTAATCAATTAATAATTGATGTTGACTTTCTAGCCTGAGCAAGTATTATACAGCCAGTTATACCCAACTGCATTGTTCTGCCTTCTTTTCTTTTTTTTTTTTTTTGTGTATTTTTGCTTAGATTTTGTTATCAGCTATGTTCGACCGTGTTAATTAATCAAAGGCGTTTCAGGCTGTTGCGCATTTGATAGACTGATATAAATACATACATATACATATATTGTGTATATATGTACATATTTGTCTGTATATACATACATATTTATATGTATACAAACGTGTATGCCTCTTATACTACGTTAACAACTAGTTGAATTTCACAATATTTTTGGAATTGTTTAGCTGTCATCAAGGCAAACAGCGCCTCAATTAGAGCTCACTCAAGAGAGGAAGAGAAAGAGAGTGGGAGAGAGTGAGAGAATGAAAGGCGCACTTTTGCATGCTCTGCATGGACATGACATAAATCACTTTACAGTATATTGGCTGTTGAGTCGACTGAGTCGCTGAGCCGCTGGCATACTAAGCTGCAAGGAGCTGAAGAGAGAGAGAGAGAGAGAGAGGGAGGGAAGGGTGCAGTGGTAAAGTGGTAGAGCGGGAGAGTGGGAGAGGGACACATCTCTCTGTCTGCTATGCTTGGCACTTGGCATGTGCGCGGCATTTTTTGACTTTGTGTCAAAGCAACGCTTAAGCCGCCGCCAACGGAGCGGGAGCGGGAGTGGGAGTGGGAGTGGGAGCGAGACAGAGAGAGTGGGTGAAGTGTACGTGCAGAATATGCAACGGGATCTCGCTGCTCTCGCTCGACTCAAACAAAAAATGGCGTCCAGTTTAGCAGCTCCTTTGCTTTCCACATCAATTGGCTTTTAAGCTAGAGCATAAATCAAGCGCGAGATTTACACAGAAGAAGAGAGCAGAGTAGAAAAACAAAACAAGAACAAAAACAAAAACAAAAACAAAAACAAATGCGTAGCATCGAGTGGTGGGATTTTTATTTATTTCGTTTTTATTTTTTCGGGGCGTTTTATTGAAAGGATAATCGATGGTAACGGCAACGGCCAAAAATTGCATTAAAGGCTTTGCCGGGGACCTTTAAAAACAGACACTCGAAGAAGATGTCGACGAACTTTGAAATGCGGCTCTGCGGTCAATTTAATTGAATGATGAATTGCGTTTGGACACTGGCTCAAGGGGCAGGGGCGATGCGGCAGGGCGGCGGGGCGGCAGGGTGGGGCGTGGCAAAACGCAGAAATTTCTTCGCTTGAAACACAAAAAGCAAGCCAAAGGAAGTGAAAGGGAAGGAGGTGTGAAAGGGGAGGGGTTGCTGGGAAGTGATAAAAGTAGCTGGCAGTGTTGATGCTGACGGTACTTTCCCACCAGATTTAGCTTTATTAAAGCTAAAATTTTAGGAGGTCTCATATTTAGCAGTGGAATTCAGCTTCTTTTTGAAATTTTTTACTTATGAGGAGATTTTAAAAGTAATATTAATCAAAAAATTTATTTGGTAGTATATATATGGATTTCAATTTTATTTAAATTTATTATTTACATTTTTATTTGATTTATATATATAAATTATTAGTAAAATACATTAGTTTTTTTTAAATTTTCTACAAAATAGTTTTGTTTTAATTTCACTTTTCATTCGCCTAGCTTTTTTTTTTGTGTCAGCACTGGTAGGAGTAGGGTTACTGTTAGCCAGGGACAACGGTTCCTTGGGACAGTGCAGCGACAAAGACGAATACGCATAATCAGTCAAAATTTATGACAAGCAGACCAGAAACTCAGCTTAAGCATTTAATTGGTGCCCGATTGTTGTTGTTGTTGTTGTTGTTATCCTCTGTTGTTGCTGGTGCTCCGTGTGGCCCCCTGGTTGACTAATTAGCTAAAGGCATATGGCTCCATTTTTGGACGACATTTCATTGAGTTTTTGCTAGACCCGAAATCTGAAAAAATTCCCTTGGAGGATCCTTTGCTCTGGGTTCGTGTTTGTGTTGTGTCCTTTTTCCAAGCTGACGGATGGCTTCAGCTGCAGTTGCTGCTCTTTGGTAATTTGTCTAGGCACAGGCGACATGCCACACGCCCACTCTTTGAGGCAACTAACGGGAACTTGAGTTGCTTTTCAACTTGTTTGTGACGCCCCGTTCCCTTCCTCCCTCTCCCCCCTTTCTCCCTCTGTCGTGCAGCCTGTGACGCATAAAAAAGGAATTCGCTGCTTGTGAAAAGGCAGCCAAAAATGTTGGTGCTTAGTGCAGTTCCATGTAACGCATTATTCTTGCTTAGTGTCTATCTCTAAAGCTCTTTCTGTCCCTCTCTCTCTCTCTCTCTCTCTCTCTCTCTCTCACGCGCTCTCCTTGTCTCTTTATCTGGCTCAGCATTAGTTTTCACTTTGTTTTTGTCTTGTTCTCCTGCAGGCTTTCTTAAAAATAGTTAACTAAATGTGAACAAAACTTAACTGAATCAATGACAGAAAAAATTAGCTCTATAATATATTGTTTTGTACTAACTGTCTTATCCCTTTATGTGTAATACCATTGCAATCCCTCTATTATAATGTACTAATATTCTGTAAAAAAAATCCTACAAAATAGAATGTTTATAAAAAAATGTATTTAAAATACCACAAGGTTTTCTATAATGCATTCATATAATAATATAATAAATATAATATTCCTTTTGCTATTAAGTAGCTACAGGGCATCTTCTAGCTGAGTGAATGTAATTAGTTTTTATGATTCCTTTCTATATAAAATTAATTGCCAAATACCTTTGGAATTCTAAAATGTTTTTGTTATTTTCACCCAATGCACAAACCGGTGGCATAATGCTTTACTCACAGCATAATCCAAATTCTGTTATTTAGCTAAGTTATTAACCACCTGCTTGTGCTTCTAGCGCTCCACATTTAGTTCCAATTGAGAGGTGTGAGTCTCTAATAAATATGGATGTTGTGGTGTGTATTGGTGGTTGATATAATAATCTGTGGTTGGTGGAGGCCATAGTCGGTAGATGTGGATGCTGTGGACTGCTGCATTTTAACTTAGTAATGCTTCCAATTATGTGGATTGTGGATGCTAATATTGATATGAATAGTGTGGTTTGTGGCATCGATAAAGTAAAAGTTGTGATAAGTGTGGATGCCGTGGCTTGTATCAGCTACGTTTTGTGAATGATATCGATGTTCCACATGCTAATCTAAGCTGAGACACACAGCCTGGTTTAAGCCTCAGCCTAAATGGTGAGAGCGTTTGCCATATACAACAGTTGAGCGTTTGCGTCCGTGAAATTTTCTGTTGGAAATTATAATTTAGTTAATTTACGTTTTTTTAATTAAGCTTCACACAGGTATCAAAACGATCTAATAGCTTTCAGTCTTTACATATTGGGAATATAAGAATTTTGATTGACCCTTTAATTAAAAATGACATTCGAATGTGTATGTGTTTATGTGGGGTGTAAAGATAGTAGTATGCATGTATAAGTGTGTGTATGGGGCTGCCTGCTTGTGTATGTATGTATCAAATACACAAAACATTCCAAAATTTACATTCTCGGTAAAAATCTTTCTACTTTGACAGCTATGGGAATGGTTTACAATGATCTCCCTTAACAGTTTTCACTTTTTATTATTTTGTTCATTCTTCACTTTTCAAGTAGGCGTTGTTTGTTGTTGAAAACAGTCTCCGTCTGCACCAATGATACCCTATAATATAATTGTTATTGGTTCACATCTTACCATTGTGGCAAAGCAAAACAACAACAACAATAACAAGAACGGCTGCGGTTTAGGCAGGGGTGGGGGAAGTGCGTCTTTGTCGCTTAATGAGGCCAAGTAACAATAAGCAAAAAAAAAAAAATAACATTGTAAACAAACGGAAGGACGAACACGTTAACGCCCCTAAGCTGAGCGAGAGAGCTGCTAATGAAGTACTCTAGCGCTCAAGGATATACAAAGGACAACGACTCGACAAAGGTCGCATGCTGCGATAAGGATCACGATTACATTGCCAGCTGAGTGGCAAATGGAGTTACAGTAGCCGAAATGATCCTGCGCGCAGGGATGAGAGCTAAAATAGGAGACAAATAGGGGAGGAAGAGCGCGAAAGGTAGAGCTAGAATAGCAGTGAAAGCTGGGAGAATTGCTGAACAAACTGAAGTAGAGCATGGATGAGTAGAGGAAAGATTTGACGGTATACAACAGATAGGTAGATAGAAAGACTACGACTGATAAAGCAGGGATAAAAACTATATTAGAAAGATATAGTGATATAAATATACATGGAAATTATAAAGATAGAGAATCGATTACGAAACGAACAAGAGAAATCGAAGATTCTCTTATCCTTTAGTTATAATAAGAATAAGATTAACAGATTAAATGAGATGTTAGGAAGATCACAGATTCCGATTAGACTACATGAATTAGATGATGGATAAGGAAATGTAACAGATTGAGTTAGAGCTATAGCATGGATAACATAAAGTGTAGATAACGACGGATAATCAAGGATAACAAGTAGATCATGATCAAGTCATGCAAGGATAACAGCTAGAATAGAATAATAATAATACCTATAAAATTTAAGTAACATAGGATAGTCTAGGATAAAAACTAGGATAGCAGATAGAGCTAGAGTAATACCAAGTCGAGTAAAGATAACAGCTGAAGAAAGTATAACATCTGTAAAGGAAGTCAAGCAAGGAAAACCGGATAAGAAAAGTAGAGCAAATGTGGTTTTAGCTGCGGCTAAGCAACTGTAAAGGTAGAACAGGACAATTGATCAGGTAGGCAGGCAGGCAGACAGACACACGCACACACACATCCAGGATAGGCAGCCAGACAGGAACTTCTGCTCGATGCGTGTTTTGCTGTTCATTTAACAAACGCACTGCGTCGTTAATCCTGCTGCATGAGATTTTCCCTTTAAGCGGATTGGCCAAACAACAAAGTTGAGTTTGGAGTTGTTGAGTTTGTTGTGTTTGATGTCCTGCGGCGCATATTAACATTATCAGCTGTGCCCAGGATCAAGCAAGGACAATTTTTATCGCAGCATTCGAATAATGTGTGAAATTTTACGCCTGACGGAAAAGGCGCCCGCTGTGCAGCACATAGAAATTAGAGAGGGGCAGAGAGAGGGAGGAGAGAGAGAGAGAGAGAGAGGTGTAGAGAGGGGGAGAGCGGAGGTCATTGGTCTAATCAACAAATTGCGTTTAAGTGATTTAAAGGATATACTTCGCTTAATGCCCGCCAGCAGCTATCCCAATCGAATTCCTCGCAAATGTTGTTAGCCAATTGCGATGGCTTATCGACTTTGCCTGCCTCACTCACCTGGCTTTATTTGACGAGTGCAGTTAAGTTCTCTTTATCGATGTCTCACGCTGTCTTTTACGCCTGAGCTTCATGCAAATTTTGTGTGCTGGGGTATATTGCTTTGATGGGCTGTGTTTGCTGCAGGCAAGAGAAGATAGAAAATTGTGGAATATGATTTCTTCTTTTACTCCACTTTAATTTAGACTTTAGAACTTTATATACCTCAAATGTTTCTCTTTTAATACAGCCTGTTGTAGAAAATCTACCATTTTGTACAATCTAGCCTCTGTATTTTGAACACCTTTAACAACCAAATTTCCTTTTCTCTTTTTAGCAATATCTCTAAAACTGGCAAAGGCAAATTTGGTATGTACATACTCTTTTTATATACACATATATTAAATATTTCACTTTTTTCATATCCCAAAATTATTACCCAAAAATTTTATATCAAACTAAAATTGCTGAATTAACTTGGCTATTGCCTGTAAAGTAAAGATGTATAAAGAGAGACTTACTTCCTTGCAAATGCAGATCGTTTATGGAGAGAGAGCAATTCCAAGTCATGGTTACTCAAGGTCACAGTAACTGCAAGTCAGGGTGTCTCTATTACAGGGCATCTACTAGTCACCCACACCCTCCTCATCACCTATACCCAATATGTTTCCCCAATATATGCAATGCTGGTTGCAAGAATCTTTGCAACTACAGTTTGTGTCCATAGGAAAGGTGCGTTGATGAAAGGCAGGGTATCTGTTAGTTGCGTAAACCCACACATCAGTTTTACCTGTTCTGCAGCGCCAATGCATAGTAGGAGTCTAGAGTCTTCAGCTATAGCAGAGGTATGATATTTGCAAGTTAGAGTGTGTCTTAGACAGGGTATTTACAAGTCCATCACATTAGTTTATAGCACCTAGACATTCCTTGTGCAAAAATCCTTTGCATGCACAGAAGTATATAATTTATTATAAAGTCCAGGTAAAAGGGACTTAGTTTTATTGCTAAGTAGAGTATCTGCTAGTCTGTAATGCCTAACTCTAAAATTGGTAAAGCTGGCAATGGCAAATTTGGTATGTAAATACTCGTTTTACTTTGCTCTATTTGGAATGTCTAAAAGGCGACTAAAGTCGACAGCTGTCTTTAGTCTGGCTAGTAATTCGTTTCCCCAACTAGCAGTAGGGTAACTTCTCGTCGAGCAGACCACTATTTTAGCGCTCTGCTTGCTATGCTCTCTAACAGCGCAACGCTTTCAATTGAATTCGCGTCAGTTTAACGAGGTTTTCGAACGGAAACGGAAATTTCTTTCGCATGTTTGTGAGAGGCGCCAATTTGTTTGTGAGTCAAGTCAAGCCAAGCCAAGCCGAGCCATGCAAAGGCAAGCCAAGCCAAGTCGAGTCGAGTTGGGCTCCATTTAAGTGCCTGTAAAATCGGAGCTATGCATACCATTAGACACAATGTTTATGCAGACAAATATATATGTATAAAAATATATATACATATAAATACTTTATTAAGTGGATTCTGACTCTCTTTTCATGGCCTCCAAGCTGCTGTATAGCTGAGCGACATAGTAATATATCTTCACGAATCCCGGTCTCTTCCTCCTCAAGTACTTTACGAAGTTCCCATCGAAGTGGGCGCCCAGCTTCTTGCCCACTTTCTCAGCGTATCTCAGCGTTTCGACCGAATTCTTGCACTTTAAATATTTGGTGTTGATCAGCTCGGGGCGATAGGAGTGTATGAAGGCGCAGAAGGCGTGGCCGCTGGTCCAGGATGTCGAGAACTCGTACATGGGTATGCCGTAGGGTCGCATTATCTTCTGGCAAATGATGAGCAGCTCACGATGGCGATCTCCGAACGTTTTGCCATCCAGTGTGCAAATGGCGGAGCTTCGCTTCAATTTGGATGAAGTGGGTGCCGAGGTCGACGATGACTTCAGCTCCAGCTTGAGTTGATCCTTGCTATCCAGCGTCAGCTTGAATTTCGACAGAGCAGACGACGAGGACAAAGTCGTGTTCAGCTCCAGCTCGACTTCTTCTAGCTCGAACGTGGAGACGCTCTCAGAGTCACTGAAATATAACAGGGTATCCGTATCGGAACCATCTTCCTTCGATTTGGAGAGCTCCTCGGATGGGGAATCGTCGTCTGTTCGGCTTTTTCGACTCGACTCAGTCTGTTCCAGTTCCTTGGACAAGTTTGCTCTGCGTCTCGCTATCTGCGCCTTGAGCAGCCAAATGTTTTCGCAAATCAGCTTCAAGTCGCGAATGGCCTCCTCACTGGACAGATTCAGTATGGAGAGATAATCCTCCTCCTCCGCCTCCTGCTCCAGATGTGGCGAGTTTTTTAGCATTTTGTGAGCGAGTGAAAATATATTTACAGCTGGTTTGTTTTGTTTTTGTTAGGCACTCTGAAGAGGCAAGAAAAAGAAAATACTAAATAAATACTAAATTTAAATAACGAAATTAATTTGAAATTTTGTGCAAAGGCAACTGCCATCGAATCAGTATAACTAGTCGGAACAACAATATTTGAATGATGTGACTTAACGGAACGGACGGAAAAATCAAAGCCATAAAAATGTACAGTTACAAACATATATGTATATAGACAAACTTCAAAGGAAAAAGAAAAATATTCTTAGAAATTAAAATTTAAGGGATCTTGGTGGCCTTCCAAAACACAACTAATAAAAATCTTTGGCAGTTGAACAAAAGAGTAAACACAAGTAAGAGTACCCTATGAAGTCTGAGTCGATAAGATAATTAGATATTCATCTGTCTTACTTAAAGATCCTGTTTCTAAAACTGTGAATGATAATAGTATAATAGAGTCCAATGATACAAGAATATAGCACTAATACTTTAATTATATTAGAGTTTTATGATATATGAACATAAATCTAAGTTTCAAGTTCCAATCTGTAACGTCAGAATATTGAAGATATTCTTTATTGTTTGCAAAAGATCAGAGCACCTTTGAAAACAAGACTATTCACGAATATATATATATCAAGCTCTGATGAACAACAAGACCAACATAATAATAATATAACAATTTTGCGGCTATACTTTCTGTAATCATCTAGCTCTAATCTTGATTGCTGAATCGTTCATCCATTCAAGATTTGACAGTAATTAAATTTATTTTAGCTTTGACTCCAGTGCAAAACTCAATTAAACCTCAAAACGACCAGAACGACTTTGATGAAAATCTAAACAAGTTCATTATTCTTATATTATTATCATTACTATTAACATCATCATCATTATTGTGATGATTGTTGGGCAGTGCTCGAGGCATTTTTGGGCTTACAAATAACATTGTTAGTGTTGCGTTCATGCCACATGTTAACCCCGCAATTTGCGTGCAACAGCCACAGCAGCAGCAACAATGCGAAGTCATTGAAACATTTGCAACATTTGGTGGCAGACGACGCCCATACGACTGCCACGCCCACTGGCCCGCAGCAAGTCAAATAATATTTGATAAAAATGTCATAATTCAATCAAACTTCACGGCGAGCAAGACAGAGAAAGTGAGAGGCAGAGAAAGAGAGGGGAGAGTGAGAGAGAGAGAGAGTGCGTGCTGAGGGTGCGTGAGTCCTGTTCCTGGTCAGCTTGTAGAGTGGGCGTGTCCACGGGGCGTTCGCTGACTGCACTTTGATTGCTTTTTGACAGCAACAACAAAATTTGTATGCTAATCAGCGATCTGCTTGCAGCAAGTGTCAAATTTCAGCGAAGAAAACTAGTTTAGTGGACATTGCGAAAAAGTCATTAAAATAAATATGTATAATAAATAGATATAGCTATATATGTATATACATATAAGATGTACGAAAACTTTGTAGAAGCTTCAAAAATAATTTCCGCTTTTAATGCTCATTTCGCATTTTGTGTATACAAAACTAATTAATATCCTTGCTGCAGCAGCAGCGGCAGCGGCAGCAACAGCGCAGGATATTTGTGCAAGTAATTTCCGACGCTGAAGAGTTGTTCGCGTAATTAATTTATGCTAAATATACAACAACAACAGCTACTACAGCAACAACATCTACAACAGCAGCGACAGCAACAGCAACAAAGCATCGCCAACAACTGCCCAAAAATGCAAATAATATTGCAAATTTTGCGCAAATTTGTTTTTGAAAATAATTAACTTTTAAGCCAGGCGGCTTAGTTGGCTTTCGCGAAATACCCTGTAACGAAAAGCAAAGTGAACTGGTAGCGGGTAGATATGTGTTGCGGAAGCCTATAGCTGAGTTGAACTGACGTGATTGAGGCAATCTTTCCGAATGTTTATCTCTCGTTATAGTCGCATGTCCGACCTTCACTTTTTTCACATTTCTATTCACCTGTCTCTCTATCTATTTCTTTAACTGTCCTTTTATCCATAAGTATAACTTCGATCTATCCGGTCTTATGTTTGTTTTATCCGCCTCTCTGTCCTTTATTCCGTTCATCTGTCCGCCTTCAACTCATTTTCTGTCCTTTCTTCCGTTCATCTGTCCGCTATCAAGTCGTCATTTACTAGTCCGACTCCCTGATCGACTGCTCTCATGTTTGTCTAACTCTTATATCCGGCTCCTTTTTATGTTCATCCGTCTGCCCCTTTTTCCTTTATGTTTGTTTCTCTTGCCGTCCGCGCATATGTCCGTCCATATAGCTGTTATTTATCTGTTTTTCTCTATGTCTGTCTGTCTCTTTGTCTATCTCTATATTTCCGTGCGTGCTTTCGTCTGTCATTTTGTCCTTCTGTTTTATCCTTTAGTGCTTCTATCCCTCCGTCCATCTCTCTGTCCTTTCCGTCAGTTTTTCCTTCCATCTAACCGTTCTCTTTGCCTTTATATTCATCTCTCTATCCGCTTGTTTGGTTGCCTATCTGAATATACCTTGTTCCTCTGTCCGTCCTTCCAACTGCATGAACAACTGCATGGAATGGTTTGGACCAGAAATCCTTAACATGTGCCATAACTCGAGAAATTTACTACAGGCACATAATGACTTCAAATACTTTCCTTTTTTGGATATCTTTTAAAGTTCAGTAAGAAATATATATATAATAATTATAAATAATAGAATTCTGTAGTCTTACTTTTGCACTTATCCTTTCACTTTGGTACAACTAAAAAGCAAAATACTCAATATCTCAGGGGCATCATCTAGTCGAGAATTGAGTCACACAAAGCACGCTTGTTATTTGGGGCTTATGAACTCCAACAGGAATATTTACTTCAGTTGTGTCTTCATCTTCGTTCAGTAATTCATCGAAATTTATGTCGAAATAAGTTATTTATTTGAGTTTGTTTCTCACAAACGACTGAAAGTATATCCCGATTAGATCAAAGAGCTACATAATATAACATACAGAATGGGCATCTGCTGGAATTGGCTGCGCGAGCTCATTTCCCATTTCGTGGTGGGCCCTTTGGTGGTACTGATGTGGGCTGTGAGTGGAGCACTTGTGATGCTCTACAATTTCCATTCGAGCTTTTGCCTCATCGAGCGTCTCAGGGGCTGCGCCTACAACGATGAGCAGGATCAAATAGAAATGGACACTGACGAATACATTGATGATGCTGATCCAACGACTGGCCTGGACTACGGCGCACTGAACGGGCCACATACATGGCAAACGGCACTGAACAATCAGAGTCCCATCAACATCGACACGCAGGATGCTGAGCAGCTCTGCATGGACTTGTCCCTGATGTGGATGGGCTACGATGAGCTGCCCGTGGGCATACGCCTGGAGAACAACGGGCATACCCTGCTGCTGAGGGCCTGCTTTGAGAGAGAGACGCCCTTCGTCGACGGCGCCGATCTGCTGCACTCGTTTCTGTTCCACGAGATCAGCTTTCGCTGGAGCTGGCATGACAATGCCACCGGATCGGAGCATTCATTGAACAACAAGCACTTCCCGCTGGAGATGCAGTGCTTGCATACGAGCTGCGCTGATGGCGACGAGGTCTCCAGCCGCAGTCTGCTCGTGATCTCCTATATGTTTGAGGTAGCTGCAGAGAATCCATTTCTCGATGTGATTGTTCAGTATCTGGTCGCCGTGCAGCGGGCCGGACAGTGCGTGGAGATTCCGCCGTTCCCTCTGAACTATCTGATGCCTCCGTTCTACACGGACTTCTATAGCTATCACGGCTCGCTTACAGAGCCGCCCTGTCATCGCGGCGCCGAGTGGTTCATCAATCCGTTGCCCTTGGCCATCAGCGAGCGGCAGCTTCACGAATTCCGCAAGCTGCGCAGTCGCAGCGGCTCTCGCATCAGCCGGAATGCTCGACCCGTGCAGGAGCTGGGCGACCGGACGGTCACATTCAACCGCTACAATCCTCTCGGCGAGTAGAAGGACACGACGGAGTGCGGTGTATATGGCAGAGTGAAACTGCAATATGTAATATGTTCAGTATATGTATATTTAAATATAGTAAGTGTAAAGCATACAAGTCATTGGCTGATCTAGTTAAATGTGTATTGATAAGAGATAGGAGCTTTGAGCTACGGAATACTCAGCAAACAGTGAGATAATAGGAAGACCCAAATGAAAGAGAGAATGAATAAAATATTAATAGTGAGAGAGGGGGAGAGAGAGAGAGAAATTGAGAACTCGATAAATATAAATCAAAAGAAAAAGAGAGAGAGGCTGATCCTAATGGTTCCTAAGAGATCTATTAGTGCAAACATCCCAAAACGTGGGAATTATTAAGGAAGTGGGTTCTGGTATATTATGGTAACCTAGAAGGAATTCATATGCATTTTATATTCCTTTCTCATATATTGAGTTATAGAAATATGCGCATGACCAATCAATTATACCATCAATGAGTTGGTAATTTTATTCGGGTACTTTTAGAGCACCTACATATTATATTTAATGTGATGAGCTCTTCAAGTTCTCAAGCTATGCTCAAAATAAAAATTTTAAATTTTAAAAATATAGGAGAAGATATTGCTATATAGGATATATAATATATAAATATATTTAATATAATATTAGATATTGAAATATAACACTCACTACATTATATTTACAGTAATTAAAAAATATAGCTAAATGAAAGCAAGTACTTATATCATAATGAGTATTGAATCAATATGGTTATGCTATTTACGAAAAAAGTTATTCCTAATATTTGTATTTCTTAAGGAAATCTTCATTTACAAATCTGATCTCTTAACTTATTATAGTTCTCGAGCTGTGCTTGGAAATGCATCTAATACTTGACTTTTTGTCGAGGAAAATTCTCTTCCCATGTCCAAACTAAATCATTTATTAATTTATTTTTGAAGTCTACCAAAAATGTCTTTGATATGCTAGCAAATTTCTGAAGCTCGTTAAATCCATTCCAGTCATAATTTAAAATAAATTGCAATTAACGTCATGTAAATAGATTTGTTTACGTATTGGTTAATTGGGTTTAAGGGCTGCTGTCCACCAGCCCTACCCCTGCTTCTGTCCCTGCGCCTGCCGCTGCTGCTGCCCCTACCCCAACTGCTGCTGTCCCGGAGCTAATTAGACCAGAGCTAGAGCTAGAGCTAGAGCCAGCGCAAATCTTCCGCACAATTTCATTGGGCCAAGAGAATTCGCAGCGTTGCGTTCTAATCCACTAATTAGACGTTCAAAGAGCATTTAGGCAGCGCAGTAGATGTCGTTGCCGGGCTTCGTCCTGCTGCGCCGCAGGACACGGCTGGGCAGAGTCGGTCATCCATGTGTTAGAATTTGTGTAGCTGTGTTTGTGTTCGTCTGCGTCTATAATTTCGTTAGTGCAGCGGAAACTGTTGCGGACATGTTGCCCAGCCCAACAAATGGCAATGCGATTGGCATTGGCAATGTGTCCGGTAACTGCGATTGGGATTTGGTTTGGCATTGGGATTGCGCTTGGGCTTGGGCCTGGGCTTGGGCCTGGGCCTGGGCTTTGGCTATTGGGATTGGGATTGGGATTGCGCCTCCTGCGGTGACGCACCCTCATCTCTCTAACTCAAACACTCACACACTCTGTCTCTGTCTGTTTCACTCACTCTTATACAGTATCTCCCTCTCTCTCTCTCCTTCTCTCTCTCCCCCTCTCTCTCACTCTCTGGCAAGGCACAGTCAAATTATATGTACACACACATAAACATACAGCTGCGTTGACTGCGTGCCCTGTTGTAGCTTCTAATTATCAGTTGGCCCAGCAGTTGTTACAGATGCAAGGTACACTGAGAGAAAATCGGAGTAATATGGGGCGAGCTTAGGTAATGGGAGTTCGCTGGTGGAATGAGCAGCATAGAGAGAAAAGATTGGAGTATGGAGATTAAAGATTAGAGAGTGTAAATTGGAGAGTAGAGAGTGAAGAGCACAGAAAATAGTGTGGAGAGTCGAGAGTGGAGAGTGGAGAGGGAGAGTGGAGAGGGAGAGTGGAGAGTGACGAGTATAGAAAAGAGAGTGGAAGGTGGAGAGCTAAGAGTATATACATAAGAGCTTAATGTAGAGTGTAGTGGTAGAATTGAATAGTGGAGATACATTGGTGGAGAGCACACATAGTAGAGATTCTACTGAAGAGTAACGAGAGAGATCATTCAGAAAGAAATAGTGAAGAGTGGAGAGAAGAGAGAGTAGAGAGTAGAGAGTGTAGAGTTTAGAGTGTAGAGTGTAGAGTGTAGAGTGTAGAGTGTAGAGCATAGTTTAGAAAGTGAAGAGAGAAGAGTGGAGAGTGAAAGGCGGAGAGCTTAAATTGGGGAGGGGAAGTTGAAGATTGAGGTTGAAGACTGGACATAGAACGCGAAGAGTAAAGAGTGGAGAGTAGAGTAGGAGTGGCTACAAGCCTGCAATAGAACACAATAAATAAAATTTATTTAGCTTACACATTCTAGAGATATCAACACACATTTTCGCTCAGTGTACGTATGCTATGTTTCATTCCACATCGAAGCAGTAATTACACTTTATGGAAGGTGGCCGCATGGAGCTGGCTGAGGCTGGTTTGATTTACCATTTGCCTCAGACGAGAACTAAAATGCGTTCGATTTGATGCAGAGCCCCACAGCATATATCTAATATATATATATATGTTTGTACACATAAATGTTTATATATACATATATTGATATATAGAGAGTCTGCTATATAATCAGGTGCAGCCTGTTGGGTCTGTTGGGTCTGGGGCTGGGGCTGGAACTGTTTGCAATTGCGAATTGCATTTGCTGCAAATCAACGCTAATGAAATTATTCAAACAACTTTTCGATTGTTGTTGTTGCTGTTGTTGTTTGTCCATTTGGCAATTTTGTCGATTTGCAATTTGTTTTGGCAACTTAATTGAATTGCAATTTTCACAAATAAAGCTTAATTTTTGGCTCGATACCCAAAAATTTAATTCTTTTCGGCCAAATAATTAGTTTTGAAAAACCAGAAGAAAAACGATGGAAATGGAAAAAGTTTATAGAAATTCTGACCAAATTGCAATTAAAATGCATAATTGAATATATTAATGCAAATAGTCGAGGGAAACGTTTGTTCATAAATATCGAAAAATGTTTGCCATTTTGGCCATAATTAATATCATTTGTTTATTTGTTGTCTGTGAATACAAAATAATGTGCATAATTAATAAGAGTCTCTAATCAATAAACATGGCCCCGAAATGTGCAGAGAATTTTCAATTTTGTTGCCCAATCACCAAATTGTTTGACCAAATGAAAAACATATTAAAATGAAAATTATATTAAAATGCATAAAATAAAAAATATGAATTAAATTTGGAATTAAATTTCATAGACCGAACTCACAAAGGTTCACAAAAATCATATCTTTATCTTCTTAATACTACTCCTGTTTCTATTGCTGTTAACTCATAGCAGGTATGTTAAGTTTGGTAATGTTAAGCCTTAACATATGTTAAGCTAACTGTCAAACCTTACAGTTAAGTCAATTTCAATTAAATTAAATATTCAATTGTAAAGCTAAAATCGTTAGTATTTATTTTTAGCTCAAGTCAATGACAATTGAAATTGTCTCGAATCCTGTTCGAATCCTGTCTGGCAATCCTGGCAGTCGCTATGTTAGACAAACATATCAATCAACATTCTAATTGAATGTAATTAGAAAAACGCATGAGCTGCCAAATCTTAAGGCAGACAGCAAGCAATACAGAAGCTGCTGCACTAACCAAGGAGGGCCAAGGAGGAGCAGGCAGGGAGCAAAAGGAGCCAAGGATGCGCCGTCGTAGTTTCGCACAGAGCCAAGAAAATGAAATTAGACGAATAGAATGACGATGTAAGTGCCATGAAAAGACGTTAAGACGAAGCGCCTCGCCTGGATGCTGTGGCTGCTCCCAGATGCCAAGATGGCAAAGATGGCAAAGGGGGCAAAGATGGCAAAGCTGGCAAGCTGGCAAGATGGAAGATGCTCAAATTGAGGTAAATTGCATTTAAGTGTTGCCTCTCTTCATTTAGCTGCATGAATATGTATGGAGCTGGGGCGGCAGCAGCGGCTTTTGTGCCACATAAATTGAATGAATAATTGAGAAAACGAGCGAATGATGGCATTAGTGTGTGATTGTGATTCACTGTATGTGTATGTATGTGTGTGTGTGTGTGCGAAGCTAATGAATTTTAATTGGTTTTATTAAGGCAGAAAGCAGCAGCTGCAATCAGCCCAAAGAGTTGGCATCAGAAATCGCAGCAGCAGCAGCCACTTATTCCTCTCTCTCTCTCTCTCTCTCTCTCGCTCTTGCTCTCTCTCTGTCTCTGTCCCTCTTCTTCATGCTTTTTGTTAATTGTTAATCATTAAATATTGTTGTTGCAAAATCAATATGGCGGCTGACGATTAATTAACGCCATTTTGTAATTATCTGCGTATTTTTAATCCAATTAAATTCAACAACTATAAAAAAAACACGCAACGCCTGCGACAGTCAATTAAAAAATATGAATTTCACAAACAAATAACTGTAATTGCGAATTGTTATTGCAAAAGTAACCGCACATAACACAAACACAAACAGAAACACAATAACAGAAAAAAAGCAAAAAAAAAAAAAACAGAAAAAGGCGCAAAAAAAGCTGTACAACTGAATGTGTGCGGAACAGCAAAAACTCGCTATAACGCACCCATACTTTGTGCCCTGCCTTTGGTCCTTGCACATCCTCTTGCCCTACGGCGTACTTCCTTTTTCAATTAAACGCCACCATTTTCCATTAACGAATTTGCATGCATGTCTATGCAAGTGTGTGTGTGTGAGTGGCAGACACACACACAAGTACATTCGCTCACTCTCTCACTCACACACACACACACAGAGTTCGCCTGTATTTCTATAATAAAATTAAATTAGAAGACCAGAAAATTAAATCATCAAAGCTTGACGTCTGGCGGCGGCTGCTGCTGCTGTGTGTGTTTCTGTCTCCCTCTCCCTCTCCCTCTCCCTCACTCACTCTCACACACACACACTCTTTTTGTCTATGCACATGTGTGCGCATAAAATGGCGTGGCACACACTCACACTCACACACACACACACACACTCACACATGCGACCCAATTTGCAAAGCGACAGTTACGAGTTCATTAATTTCTCAGCCTTTTTTCGCCTCGACGTCTGCACTTCTACTCACTGCGGTTGGAGCCATGCCCAACTACCCACACCCACCCCCCACTCACCCTCTTCTCTCCTCTCACCCACCCACTCGTTCGCTCTCTCTGTCTCTGGCAGCGGTCTGGGGGTGTGAGCAGCATCATAAATTAAATTCTTCATCAACTCAAACTCGTTAAGCGCCAATAAAGTGACAGAGAGTTATTTTCATCACTTTTTCAATGGTCTACCACAAGGCGTACACACACACACACACACACACACACACATACACACAACCATACACACACATACATATGCATGCTTCTCATTGAATGCGCCGAAGCGCTCACTGCCTGTGCTCGCTCTCTCCCTCTCTCGCTTTCGCTCTCTCGCTCCACGCTGCTTCGTTTAGGCCACGCCCCTGCTGCAGAAGCATTGCTATACAGCAGCACAGGCGAGAGCGAGAGAGCAAGCGCTTGCTGTGTGCGTGTGTGTGAGGAAGATGGAGGACAGCCGCTGCTTGCTGAACTGGTTTTTGGCTGTTGCGCTGGCGCAGCCCGCTTTGATTTGATTTTGAGGCTCGAGATAAAGCTAAGTGCAGTCCACATCAGCAGCACATCAAAGCCGACTGCTTGTCGAGCAGCTTGTTTAGATCGTAATCGGACTGAAAATGAACCATAAATGGATTTTGAATTATGCATTCAATTATTGTTGTCTGTGGGAGAGAGAGAGAGAGAGAATGTGAAAGAGTAGGAGCACAAGGAGGAAATAGGAACATAAGGAGAAGAAGCAAGGGGGCAGGGGAATGAGGAAGAGGAGGAGGGCGAACAGTAAGAAGAGGAGGCGGAGCAAGTGGAGGCAGAGAGCCAGAGGTGAGGGGAAGAACCAGGACGTGGAGCTGAAGGAGATGAAAATGAGATCGAAGAGAACCAAAAGACGAAAAATGAGAAAGATTAACAAGCTGAGCAGGAGAAGGTAAAAGGGGTAAAAGAAGGCAGCAAAAGTGAAGTAAAATGTGATACAGTAATCAACAGAGAAGGAGAGAAATTTAGAGAAAAAAGAAAATGTAGCAGAGGAGATGAATTAACTCCCTAAGAAGCAGTAAGTGAGCTAGATAGAAAAGGAGAAAAGAACGAAAGTAGAGCAGAAGAAAGCAAAGACCCAAGAAGTAAAAAGATAATTAAGACAAGATAAACAAGAAGAGTAGGAGGAGTAAAACCCAAAATGGGAGTAAAGTAGTAAGTTAGGAAGCAGAATGGAACAGGAAGGAGAAGGAAGAGCACTATGAGGAATAGTCTCAGTCGACGAACCGTACAAGTATTTACCGTAGCAGAAAACCGCTAAGGAACTCTGTTGGAAGCACTAAAAATAGACGGAAATTTGAGTGAATTGTGTTGCCAAAAGCCGTTAACAGCTTAACGATAAAAGCAAACTAATTAAAAGTACGAAGCAGGAGAAATTGCCACATAATAAAGCAAATTAAAAGCAAATTAATTTAAAACACAGCAAAAACAACGAGAAGCGCAGAGCAGAGAAACGGCGAGAAAAGCGAAGCGAAGCGGATGCAGCGCAAATGAAAATGACGCAAGGTGGTTGCCCCACACACACACAAATATATATACAGACAGGTGTATGTATGTGTGTGTGTGTGTGTGTGTGTGTTGCCAGCCAGCCAGTCGAGCTCCACTTCAATTAAGCAGCGCGCCAACATGGCAGCCTCTCACACACATCCACACACACGCACACATTGCTCTCTCTTCATCTCACCCTCTCACCTACACACACACACTCACACACACACATACACTAGCAGCACATATAATTACGTTTGGCAAGCTCGTTATGCGTAAGAATAAACGCACATTAAGAGCTCATTAGTTGGCACAAATCGAATCGCTGGCTAAAGGAAACCCCCGTGACAGACCAGGATAACAGCTCTGCTGGCTGTCTGTGCCCTCCCTTTGTCTCCCTCCCGCTCGCCCGCTCGTCCTGCGTCTCGACATTTTCATTTAACGTGTAATGGAAGATAGCGTAAACGAGTAAATGAGTCAAGTGAAGTGAATTGAATTGAATTTGAACCGAGCTGAGCTGAGCTGAGCTGAGCTGAGCTGGTGCAAAGAAGCCGCAACTCATGCCAACAGGTACGAGAAAGGTGAGCATAGCTAGATACTAAAACTGTTAAGTTAGGCTAACTGTTAAATAGGCTAAGCGGGCAAGTATTTATAACAATAGCCGAATATTAAAGACTCGGGCCATGGCAGTACAGTGGGCGGATGGGCGTGTTTGCCACTCTGCTGCAACGGTTCTTTGGTCATCTTTTTGACCGATGCTCGCTCATAATTTGTTGCATATTGTTGAGTGAGCGCCAGTTGTATTTAAAAGCGAACAAAGCGGCAGCTGCCAAACAAAAGTTGTCGCCTATGCGAAAGGCAAAGCACACACACACACACAGCAGACAGACATACATATATGCAGAGCAGAGGCACGCGTGCTGCTCAGACAGACAGACAAGCAGCTGAGAGAGAGAGAGACGAGTCAGACAGAGAGCAACAGAGGAGCTGTAAGCCGCATGCGCTGCTCTCTCTCTAGCGCGCTCTCAGCTTTGCGCTAGCTCCGCCCCTCACATATATATGTATGCACACACACACACACACACACGCACGCACGCGAAACCGGTTTTCAATTCGCTTGCTGACTGGCTCTGGCTCTGGCTCCGTTGCTGCGACTTGTTTATTGCCAACTCTGCCTTGGCACCGTGCGCAACGTATTTCGGTTACGGTTCTTGTTGGCATAACAGTTACTAATACAAGACATAAGACACGCAAGCCGTCGCAACTCAAAACTCTTGTCAAGTTTGTGCGTGTGCGTGTGTGTGTGCTGGTGTGAGTGTGTGCGACTAATAAGAATTACCATAAGAATTGCTAAATATAGAAAAACAATGGATATTAAGACCAGAGCTGCAACGCCGCCGATGCAAGCCACAGCTGCTGCTGCTGCTGCTGCTGCTGCAGCTTCTGTTGTTGTGGAGTCTGGCTCAGCGGGAGCATCCAGTGTGGAGCATAAGCAAACGTTTCAGCACATCTTCGAGCAGCTGGCACAGCAGAGCGGCGGCCATCATAAAATGGCGCCCAAACAATTGGAGCATCTGCGGCATCTGTTGGCCAATGTGCGAGATGCGAAGAACTTGCAGTTGATTGTGGAGAAGTTCAAGAATCTGGAACAGTTTCAAGAACACTATGCTCAACTGGGCAGCAGCAATGCCACCAACAACAACAACAACAACAATAACAACAACAACAACACTGTGATCACAGAGGGTAAGAGAGACAGAGAGAGAGTTAGAGAGAAAGAGAGAAGTTCTCGCAGTAGTTTAGTTAGCCGGAAAGCGGCTGCCATTACGGATTACCGATTTAATTAAGCACAAATTGTTGCGGCACATGAAATGCTCTCTGTATATATACTGTACATAGATTGACAGCGTGCACTGTGCGAATGCGTGTTCACGGACATGTTTTGCATTTTGGGCCGAGCATTAACATGCACCCGGGCCTGGCATTTAAAATAATTTGCAAATTATAAACTAATTGCCCAGGCATGCGAGGCGCAAATGCAGGGGAAAGAAACAAAGAAGAGGAAGAAAAAACTCAAAACATTTCCATTTAGCATTTTAAATTCGTTAAAAATACATAAATTAAATGATCGACAGCAGCGGCAGCCGCAGCAGCAGCTGGTAAAATATTAAAATAAATAAAAACCGTTGCCTACTTTTCAGCGTCGCCTTTGGCATGACAAACGCTCATTAGAAAAAAAATCATTTATATATGAGTGTGTGTGTGTGTTTGTGTGTGGTTTTATGTTTATATAGAGCGATTGCGGGCAATATGTCGCTTAGTTGCAATTACAGTTTTTAGCTCGTTAAAACTGTAAATAAAGTTGTGTCCACCCCATGCCAGAGTCTGTGTATGTGTGTGTGTGTTTAAACATTCAAAATAGCTGACAATATTTGCATGCACTCGGAGAAATAAAAGAGTCTGTTTATTTACAGGATTTACTCATGAGAGTTAAGATAAAATTACTTATTTTACTTCTGATTATATTTTTTATATTCTGAAAAAAAATCTAAAACCTTTCATCTCTTTTTTCTCTATTTATTCCTAGTAAAAATATTCCAATGATCTTCCTGTTTTTCCATTGAAAAATTTAGAAGTTAGAAAATTATCAATTTCTTTTAGAACTTAATATATAATCTAATACAGAAAAAAATGCGTACAGCTCATGAAATTGCCTCAATGGCATCAGAATATGCTTAGGATAGATAGCTAGATAACAAAGAGCTGGGAAAGTTGGAATTTTCAAAACAAATTTCATTGAAACTGATATATGTCTCTATGTATGAGACATGATTTTTAAATAAAAATCTGTTCTGGATTATGTAAAAATTAATTTTAATAGCAATTCATAATAGCAGAGGAAACAAACACAATATATATGATTTAAGAACTTGAAAAAGTGAACCCAAAATGCGCATGGGAATCAAATTTAGCCCTAGATCAAGAACGTACGAAAATGAAGCTTAATCTAAGCTTAAAATACGAGGAGAAAACTTCATAAAGTGCAATGATTGTAGTTTCATCAAGAAACTTATCTATGACTAAAGATTCTTGAAGACTTTTTACATTATACTCCCAAGTTATACTGTATCCATATCATAATATTATTACATTTGTAGTCCCTCTCCACTACTGATTTTCTCTGAGTGCACTTGCTAGTTGTTGCTGTTGTCGCTTGTGTCGTGCGCCTAATTGACTTTGCCAAACTGTTGGCAAACAGGCTTTTAATTCTCATGCATGCCAGTCAGCAGCCAAAGGCCCAGCTAGCACACTCTTCTCTTCCGCTTTCTTGTGCTGCCTCTGATTCTGGTTCTGGTTCTTTTTTGTTGCAGACAGCGAAATGTCGCTCAAGGACAACGCACGCAAGTTCGGAGCTGGCGGTCAAACTTTGACGCCCCGCCACACAATCGACGCAATTCTCGGACTCAAGAATCGCAATGGCCAAGCGCAAAGTCAGCTGCAGGCAGCAGCCGAAGGCAGCAGCGATGGTAAGTAGGATGTCTGATCTACTAGATGAGTGTGTTTTGGCAGTGAAATGTCCAACAGCCTACGAGTGACCAGCTAAGACAATTGCTGTAGATGTACTAAATAAAGTACTAAATGGAATTTTAAGCCTATGGGCTTGGGGTTTCTATATATGTACGGAAAAAAAGTACTAAATGCAAGTGTCTGTCTATGAGCGTCTAAATTTAGTACAAAATTTAGGCACATGCATTTATACATAACTGCACATATGGAATAGTTCTACCCCATGGAATTTCTATATATGTACTAAAAGGAAATGTTGGCGTATTACTATGAGAGATTTCAAATTTACAAAATTCCCATATATGTACTAAATAAGATACGAAACTTCGATTAATGTACTAATTGTGATGTAGAGCTCTCTCTATAAATAATGTACATGATTCCCATATATGTACTGAATAATGTACGAAACTTCGATCCAATGTACTAATTATGATGTAGAACTCTCTATATGCATTAAATCCTGTGTACAATTTATGCATGTGGAAAGGTGGAAAATTTCCATATGCGTACTTAAAATTTTTCAAAAAATAGCTGTTCATCTGTAGCATCCTTAAAAAATGTTTTAAAACGTAGAGTAAAAAGTCTGCCTCAATACTCTTAAGTAGCACGTTAACTGTAGCTAGCTCGTTAGGCACAGCTCTTCACAGTCTTCACTTGTCTCGAGCAGAGTGTGGCAATCGGAATGCCGATAGAGCGATAAACGATAAGCGCAATGCAAATCGATTTCAATTACAGTGCCACACAATGGTGAATGGGGAGCGGCAAACGGCGAACGGCGAACGACAAACGGCGCATTGTTGCGAAATCAACAAACACAATCGCAAAATTATATTAGCATTTATTTTGGGCTCAACAACATCGCGTGGGCCGCAAGTCGTTTCGGCTTGGCTTGGCTTGGCTCTAACTGGTGTAACTACTCCCACTACTACTATTTCTACTCCCTTTTTCACTCTCTCCCTCTCTCTCCCTCCCACTGTTTCTCACTCTCTCAGCTGGCATTTTGGCGTCTGGTGTGCGATGCACGACAGCTGATAAGGAGAAATCAGTCAACGGTAATCGTTTACATGGCCAAAGCGGGATTAGAGCCATGGCTCTGCTCGTGCTTCTTCTTCTTCGTCTTCTTCGTCCTTTCTTTTTAGTCAATTTAAAAGTTTTATTACATATTCCATTCAGTTAGTTGCAGTCGTTATTCTGAAGGCTTTTTAACTGGATTATAGTGGGATTTATGTCGCTGTCGGTGCCAGTCGCCAAAAACTGTGCTTAACTAACTGCCCAAAGCACCTTCTGCTTCTTCTTTCTCTGCCTCTTCTTCTGCCTCTTCTTCTTCTGCTTTGGCACGTCGTTAAAAATGTATTTCATTTTGTGTTTTGATTGCCAACGAGCGATTGTCGCACAGCAAAAAGCAAAGAAAACAAAACGAAAACCACTGAAATTTGCGAGTTGTGAAAAATGGGCGGCCAGAAGTGAGTTTCTTTTCACCTGAAAAGCCATTTGCGACAGGTGATATAGGTAGTGCTAAAAATGAGATAATAAGTGTAGCTATTGTTGCCTGTATTTATAGCTGAAGGTGGTTTATTGAAGATGTATATGGTAGATATTTCATAAATTTGTATAATGAGGGATTTGACTCTGGCAGGATATGTGATCTAAAATGTAGATGTGAACTAAATGCAAATTAAAATTAATATTTTAATTATTTTTAAATAATGTGTTAAAGTCAAGAGAAGCTAGAGAGAGTTAGGAAGAGTTCTATTGGGTATATATGATATACATAGAGTAACTGTGTTATTTAATATATTCCATACACCATATGGTAATCCATTCATACCATACACCCAACACCTCTTATTAACTCACAGCCTTCTGCCAATTAAAGTTAGCAAAAAAAAAAAAACTGAATTCAAGCCAATAATTTGTGTTTAAAATAAATTATTTTGTTGCAAAAATTATATATAATTTATTAAAATATTAAAATATTTCAATTCAATATAAATAAGATAGACCGAGATCTATCTATATTGTGGCATCTGTCTAGTGGTAGCTATTGCTTAGGCAATTTCCTGCTTGTCATTTAACGAGTTGTGCGAGACACATTGAAGGCGAAATCAATTAAAAGACGTTGCAAATTAATTTAATTAAGGCCTGCGATGAGAAGCGCAAAGAGAGGCAGCTAGCTACAACGACAACAGCGCAGCAGAAACAACAGCTAAACAAGTTTGTGTAAACACAAGAGGCAAAAATATAAAAAACGAAGCGAACGATACAAAGCGCAAAATTAAATGGCCGCAAATTAATTAGAAGCCAGCAAATAAGCTGGTTAAGCAGGTGAGGCAGCAGGTGAGGAGGTGGAAAGGGGGGGGTGGAGACTGAAAGGGGCCTGAAGAGGTTTGCACTGAAACTCGAAGTCATAATCCTAATTGAAGTGCGGCTAGACGCAAGCTGTCAAAAAGCATTTAAACTGACAGCGCTGGCGTCACACAAAGAGAGAGAGAGATGGCGAGAGAGAGAGAGAGAGAGAGAGAAAGAGAGTCAAAGAGAGACAGAGCGGCTAAGAGCTGCAAGTGCATTAAGCCAAATGCAAACTAAAGCAAGTCAGATCAAGATAAATAAGCAAGCCAAGAGACATTGTATGTATATGAGTGTGTGTGTCTGTGTGTGTGTGTGTGTGTGTGTGTGAGTGTGTGTGTGCCTGTATATGTAGCGTCACATGCCCATTCCCGTTTGATGCGGCATTAAATTGAGCATTAAGTCACTTTAATGATCTTAATGCGTGTCCGAAGCGAGCTAAACGCGCGTCGGTGTGCGCGGCTTATTAACAACAATAACAACAGCAACAACAACAACAACAACAGCAACAACAACAGCAAGCAGAGCACTTCACTTCAGTTGAGCCAGACAATTTGATTGACAGTTTTTGTTTATGGCTCGTTTGATTTTATGATATGCGGCTCGATTGGCTGCGATGGCCAAAGCGCAGCTCGAGTATCTTTTCATCTCAACATATATATCTATATATGTATATGTATGTATATCTTGGGCAACGCCGGAAGATCAGTTAATACACAATTTGCTGTTGTGCATTTCCTTTTGTTAAGTGTGGCCTACCTGCGCTGCTTACCTGTTGCCAATGACTTTCCGAAAACATTTCAATTAGGCCGCCTAATGGCCAAGTTTGATGTGATGTTTCTGTCAAATCATGCGATTAATGTCAATTTTGTTACAGTAAACGCTCGCTAAATTGTAACAAGCCCAGGCCCAGACACAGGCCCAGGCAAAGAGGCTCCACTCTCAATTAGCAAGCTGAGGGCGTTTTGACGTCGCCTTTGTCTTTGTCTGCCCTTTTCTCAGTAGCTGACTTAATTTGTGCCTTTTAACATTTCAACTTGACTTCTTTAGCTCACTCTTGCCTCTCTCTCTCTCTCCCTCCCTAACTCGTGTCTCTTTTCATAGTTAAATTTGTTAACAATCCAAAATTTCCAGCTGCCAAGTTTAATTGCCACAGCTAATGGCCAAAGCCAACGAAATCATTTCTTAATTGAACTGTCGATCAGGCAATTTGCTCGCGACTCTATGAATGAATTGTGAATAGTGAACAAGTAAAGAGTGAATTGTGAATAGTAGAGGACTGAATAGTGAATAGTGTGTGAGCTTTGCCTTGAACTGCAGCTGTAGCTTCAGCTTTCATAGTTGATCTGTTAGAGAGAAAAGTTTTATTCATGATCAAGGCCAAGATCTGAAGATGTGAGCTGGATTTTTAGCTTGAGCAGAAGATATTCAATAATAAATATGCTACAATAAGACTTGTAATAAGCATTTTAGTTAAGTTTAGTTTAGTCTTATATAAGATATACATATACATATATTATATATTTGATCAAGTTATTTTGCTGATTGAGACAAAGTGAAAAGGAGTAACAAAAGAATCTCAAATTGAAGAAAAGTACTAAATATAATGCTTAAAGAAATTAAATAGATCTAGTAACTATATTCAGTTATCTATTAACTTTTGTTAGCTGTACGTAAAGATTTTCTTTTTTGATTAATGAGGAACAGTTGGGGTAGTATCTTATATAGTAGCATCTTATATTGTATTACATCAGGAGATATATTGATCGAAGGGCAGCTTTCTATACACTCACACACACATCGACCCTATTTGGCACATGTGAAGCAAACTATACGCAAATTTAATAAATCAAAAACAATTTGATTACGCAGTCATGCGTGTGTGTGTTTTGATGTGTGTAAATCATGTTGATCGTCAATTCATTCAACTCGAATTCGTGTTGGTCTTTTCTCAAGCACACGCAATTAATGCACGCACTCGGTGTGGCCTACGACGATTGAGATGCCCCAGCTGAACATTTGGGCCTGGCTTTGACTCTGACTCTGACTCTTAGTCTGACTCTGACTTGGGTTCGAGATTGCGGCTACTGGCGCTGTGGCACCTCATGTGGTGTTCACGCCTTTCCTAAATGCTCTTTTCTATTATTACACGCATATTTATTATTATTATTATTATAATAAGTTTTCATTGTTGTTGCTGTTGTTGGCCTTTTGTGCTACCGCATTTTGGTTTTCTCACTTTGTTTCAGCATTTTTGGGAAGTTTTTGTTAATTTCATTAACTACAAATGAAGCTCATGCGGTGCGTGTAAATTTCGTTTGATTGGATGAATTTGTGGCTGCTGTTTTTACCCCCTCCCCTCAGTTAATTAGCTAAAAAAGAGAAGCATTTGACCCACTTTGAGAGCTGAGAAAAACTGCCAAGAAAAAAATCAATAGCAAAGCACTAATTATTGCAGGTAATTACATTAGACAATCATCGTCAATGCAAATTAAATCGATGTCGACGGCAATGTATGTATGTATGTATGTATGTATTTGTGTATGTATGTACATCAGAAAGCAATTACACGAAAGACTAACGAATAATTACAGAATCGTTAATTGGATTTTGGATTTCAATGAAAACTCAATTCAACATAGAAATTGAATTTAGCTAACACAAGCCAAACAGACAGCCAACTGCAAAAGTCAACCACTTTGGATACCCACTCGATAGAAATCAGTTGGATTACACAATCCGAATACCCTATATAGTCACTGTGAACACACAGTTGGAATACCCTATGATAATACCCACTTCTATGATAATACCACACTCTATATACTTATTCTGTATGCATTCTGTGGTTACTCTCTCACTCTTAATGCTCCCTCTATCATAGTCATTGACTGATGCTCTCAGAAGACCTTTGCCTCGCTCTGAACATCCTTTTATGTTCACAATTGTTTCTATCGGTCTCTCTCTTTGTTTCTCTCAGTCTCTCTTGTTTATTCAGTTTCTTTTTCTCTCTTCCTTTTTTTCTCTTACTCTGTTTCTTTCCATAGTCTCTTGCTCTCTCTCTCCCCCTTGTTTGTTTCATGTTCTCTCTCTTTTAGCCTGCTCTATCTTCCATGATATAGATATATATATATCTGTATATACCTACAATTATCTCTGTATCAAGTCAAGCTAACTTCTATCTCCATTTATAGTTCATGTTGCAACTCTTTTCAATTTCTAATTTCATATTATTATGTTGGTATTCGTCTGTCAACAAATTGATATTGAGTAACCCTAAAAAGCGAATCTATCATCATTTTATGTAACTAACAACCTTCAGTTCAGTTCATAACTCCATGTATATAATTTCAATCATGATTTACTCACTCTGCGCTAGAGCTGACGATTTCCACATAATACTCTAACATTTGCTGGCCTGATTAGATTTTAATTAGCCTTTGAGGTGGGCTGGCTGGACAGTTGGTCAAGTCATAAAGCTGTCGCTGCCCATGTGGTTAAAAGCCCTGACGCGGTAATAACAATGTGTTATTTAATTTTGGGTTGCAAACAAACCACCCGAAAGCCACCCAAAACCCAACCAGACTAAACCGAACCGAGCCGAACCGAGAGTGGACTAAAACCCACCCACCCATACACCCACACACCCCCACACCTGTTGGCCATTAATAAACGGCTTTCAATTAGTCGCCTCGTATTTACAATGTGAGGCAATAAAAATTCTCAGAAAGAATGAAATGCCGAAGGCCGCAGGCAACTTTATGCTGCAGAGTGGTGCAGCGAGCGGTGCGGTGCTAGTGGGTCGACGGGGGCATTAGGTACGAGGTCGGTGGCTCTAATGGGCGTTCTGGCTCTGCTCGACTATAGCACACATATCACGTGACATGCGAGGAAGTCATTAGTTGTCGCCGTCAATAGACGAGTGGGAGGCGAGTAGAGAGCAGAGAGCAGACAGCAGAGAGTGGAGAGTGCATAGCGCAGTGCGAATGAGTGAGAAGGGGCTATGCCGAGTGGCTATAGAGGAGTTATTCAGTGTGGGTGCACAGAGATGTGTGTAGAATAGGAGCCAGGTAAGTAGATAAGTGAGTGAGAGTGAGAGGGTAGGGCAGAGAATGAGAAGCAGAGCATAAAGAATGAGAGAGATAGTAAGACAAAATGAGGGATATAGAGATATTTAGGGATAGTGACTGAAAGAGAGAGAGAGAGAGAGAGAGTGAGAAAGAGAGAGAGAGAGAAGATTTGTCTTTAGTGACAGAGACAGAGAGAGAGAAAGAATGAGATAGAGGGAGAGGGAGATACAGAGGCATAGAGTGAGAGAGATAACGAGGTAGAGAGAGCGTGATAGAAAAAGAAGAGAATAGCGTCAGAGAGCAAAAGTGAAAGAGAGAGAGAGAGAGAAAGTTAAAGAAAGAGAGAGACAAAAAAGAAAGTGTTTAAGAAAATCGAGCTTAAAGTTATTCATAAGTTCTTGTATATACTCTAGATAAATAGGGTATATTGTGTGTACTAATATACTACACAATTTATGTTTCGATGTTAAATAACCTTGTAGATGAATGAAGATATCTCCCTGTACCGTACAGCAGAGTAGAGTATTAACTCGTGAATATCCTATACTCTTTTGGTTGATTTACTTTACTTTTCAATTGATATTGCTTCTTCTTCTGCTAGATTTGTATTTTTGCCTCGAATTGGTATCATTGGTTCACCCTTCAGACATGATATAATGAAACAGTAGCCTAGAGATCTCTTATACACTATGCACTCCTCTGCTGCTCCACTCACCACCCACTCTCTCTCTCTCTCACTCTCTCTCCCTTTACTTATCCAGGTGATGGCGATGCCTCGATGGCGGAGGACGACGCCACCGATCTGCGCTGCAGCAGCATGTCGCTGACTCAGCTGCGCCACATGGACAATCACATGGCCAGCATGCTGCAGCAGCACTCGAAGAACGGACTGAGCTATGGGCCGCCAACACCGCCGGCGCCACCGCCGCACCATCAGCACCAGCAGCATCAGCAGCAGCAGCAGCAGCAGCAGCAGCAGTCGCCGCTGGCGTCGCATCATCACGGCGCTCCCTTTGGCTACCACAATGCCTTTGGCTACAATCACGGCGGCGCCACACACTTTGGCCACCAGGAGGAGGCAGCGGCCGGCAACTACCTCAACTCGATGCATCAAATGGTGGAGGCCAATCAATTGCAGCCCCAGGCGCAGTCGCAGTCGCAGGTGGGGCAAATGGGGCAGCTGCCCCCGCCGCCCCCGTCGCCCGCCGTCTACGGCAGTCATCAGCAGCATTTGGCAGCGCTCGCTGCGCATGCGCAGGAGCAGCATAATAAATATGCCAAGTCATCGTCGCCAGCCTCTGCTGCCAGCTACTTTCAGCCGGATGGCCAAGGCTCGGCAATTGGTGCGAGTGCAGCACGCGACTACGACGAGCGTTCAATGTCCTCGACCAGCGAGCTGGAGGAGGACGACGATCATGATGCTGCAAAGCTGCAGCATGAAGCGAACATCGATGTCACCTCCCCACCCACACCGCGACCCATCGCCAGCAGCAGCAGCGGCAACAACAACAAGCGCAAATCCACCTTCATCGACGATAATGAACCGAAATTAGCCAACGGTCAGTCGCTGGGCAATTATGGCATCAGAGCACGCAGCCTCGACGAGGTGCAACACCAGCAGCAGCAGCAGCAGCAGCAGCAGCAGCAGCAGCAGCAGCAGCAGCAGCAGCAGCAACAACAGCAGCAGCAGCAGCAGCAGCAACAGCAGCAGCAGCATCAACAGCAACTCTTTCAGCACGAATATCGCAACAACAATAGCAACAACAACAACAGCAACAACAATCAGGTGGAGCATGTGGAGCGTCTGAATGGGGACAATGACAGTTTGGTCAACGGCAGCTGCGCCTCCAGCGAGGATCTCAATCAGACCAACAGCAGTGAGCAGGGCGAGAAAATTACATCCGGCAGCGATGATGAAGGTGAGCGAGCTTAAACTAGTTCAATTTGATGAACTAGTTTCATGAACTATATTGGTAAATTTGGTTAGCTAGTTCCATTAGTTAAGATCAGCATGATTTTTATTTACAATGATGAGTGGAAGCTAGCACAGCTCATTTGCTCACTCTGATTCTTTATGAACTAGTGAATCAAACATAAACTAAAACTTCTTTGTTGGATTAGATAAAAAGGTTTGAATAATTGAGAATCCGATCAGATCAGGAGTTCTGCTCAGGAGTTCAATTCAAGAGCTAAGTTCAGAATTTCAGTTCAGGAGCTCTTCTTTGAAAGTCGTTCTATTGAACTTTAGCTAGAGTTTACTAAATAATTCTTTTAAATTACAGTTTCTTCTGGCTTTTACTGACTCGCTATCTTTCTCTCTCTCTCTCTCTCTCTCTCTCTTCTACCCTCTCTCTCCCCCCCTATAGGCCAGGATGATAACTGCGCCAAGAAGAAGCATCGTCGCAATCGCACCACATTCACCACCTATCAGCTGCATGAGCTGGAGCGCGCCTTTGAGAAATCGCACTATCCGGATGTCTATTCGCGCGAGGAGCTGGCCATGAAGGTGAATCTGCCTGAAGTGCGTGTCCAGGTGAGTTATCATAGGCCAGCCAGCCAGCCAAAGACCATCCATATACTATCTACGTTAATCAGCGAGCCTTATTTACTAGCTGGCTCTCTCTGCTAATTGTGCAATCAACATGTCTGCCCAGCCAGGCGCCGGAAATTAAATCATTTCCGTTTGCAATTTATTTTAACGAAATTAAGCTGTGCCAACTAAAGCAGCTCCCCCTCCGCCTACAGAGCGAGAGAGAGAGAGAGAGAGAGAGAGACTGGCCAGCTAGCCATATGTTATGGCTAGACATGGATTTATGCTTCGCATAGATAAACATTGGCCTGAAAGCGCGTTGGCTGTAGAGTGGCATATCTGGCAATTGGTATAGTTGAAAATTGGGTTGTTTATTCCGAAAGTAACATATCATGTCTCTAAGTGGAACTTAAAAAATAAAAAACATTTGAAGTCTAGTTGGACTAGCACAAATAACATCAATCAATGTTATTCTGTTGCACTTACTCGCTGGCTTTACATTCATTTAAATGTTTCATAGTTCTTATACATTTGTGCATTGAATATCAGTTAGTTAATCATTCAGTCCGGCAATATTATATAATATAATATTATGTAATATAGTATAAAAGTTTACTACTCTCTAATGCCACATAGATTTCTCATACTTCTGCATAGCTGCAATCAATAAGTAGATATAATGGCTAAAACTATGCATTGATTAATGAGTCAATGAATCATTCAGTCAGCCAATGTAGTAATTGTTATACTCTAAAAGCTTACTGCTATCTGTATCTACATAGGATTCGTGAGCATCAAGATCTTCACCCTTTAGAGAATTGCAAAGGACATATCAATTGCTAAAGTCCAAGGTAAAACATTGCAATCCCAACCTAAATCATTCATTCATTCATTACTCTAGCTATTCAATCTCATTTGTTCTACTCATAGTTCCAATTCAGTCTGTACTCCAACATATCTTTCCTGCACCTTCCAGCATACCCAAAATGAGCTTCAAGCGTTACTCACCCATCGAAAACTCGAACCCCGTCCCGCCCCCTCTCTGATTGACTCCCTCTCTCTGTCTTCTCTGTGCCGAAAGGAGTAACTTTTTCGCAGCTGGGCCAAAATAAAAAAAGAGAGAGCAGGATAGGAAAAAACTTGCGCAACTTTCTTTCAGTGCATATTAAAATTTATGTCTCAATTGCGAAATGACAATGCGAATGACAAGGCTCGCGGTCTCTGGCAGAAGGAGCCATCCATTTATGCTGAAGGAATTATGCACTTTTATGAGAGTGTGCGCCTTTTGCTTTATGCTCGCTCGCGCGGATGCATGTCTGGCTGCCATTCGTTTCGGGTGGCAAATTGCGACATTAACGGGCGGGGCGCCTCGTAAATTCCTTTCACGGCGGTGTAGCATAAAAGACGCCAGCGTCGCGACGCAGCAATCGGAGAAGGCCAAAAACGAAAGCAAGTGCAGAGTGCGATAGGTGCAGGAACTGTGCTCCACTAGGAGATACTCTGTACAAAAATTGAGGGATTTTGGAAGAACTTTGGAGAGAGAAAAGACGAAAGAGAAGAGAAGAGTTATCAGACTGGAGAAGAGAGAAGACGGAAGGGAGAAGAGAGAAGGGAAAATCAAAATGGGAGAAGGGGGAAGAGAGAAGTAAAAAGTGAGAAGACTGCAGATAGAAAGGAAATGATATATGAGAGGAGAGAGGAGGCAGAAGAGAGAACTGAGAAGAGATATGAGATCGGAGTGGGCTCAGAAAAGAGGAGTGAAAAGACAGAAGCCGAACGAGAGTCCATAGAAAACAGATTTAAAGGGATTTAAAAAAGCTATTAATTGTTCACACTAACATATCATTGTCAAAGTTTCTTGTTGAAATCAAACCCAAATTTAAATAAATGTCTTATAAAAAAAAAAAAAAAAAAACCTAATGCTTGCCCTTTTTTGCAAATAAGCCTAGAATATCAATCATAAATAGGCTTTCTAGGCATATCTCCCACTGTCTGTCACATATTCCCTCTCATAAGCTACATACCCCTATAGAATACCTAACTCGCAGTAGGGCAACAGAAGAGTTCAGCAGTCAAAGAGCTCGAGTGGCATTTTCTATATAGCTAATATATCTATAACCATATATATAAATGTATTATTTAACTTAGCTGTTGCCTTTTTTGGGGGCGGCCATCTAATTGCATAGCTGCATAGTGGACTCCAGTCTAAGCCCGTCGCCCTGTGGCATAGTTTTTATGTGTTATTCTCTAAGTCATAAACTGAGTGGGTAAGCTGAGGACCTCGCCTGCAGCTCCAAAGTCGAAAGGCGACAGGCGACAGTCTCGACTGACGGCAAAGGACATATCAAATTTCATGAATTCGTTTACTCAGACGACAAATCATTTTTATTGACTAAACATTATCGCAGCTCTCTCACTCTCACTCTCTCTCTCTCTTTCGCTCTCTCTCTGCTTGGCAACACAAATATAGGCACATAAATAAATAAACAAATTTGAGAGAAAAAAAAAGTAAACGAAATACAAAAGTAATGAACGAAAATCGCATAAAAATTTTCTTTGCCGCGTTTTATCCGCGTTTCTCTAGATGGCCGTACGGCCCTCATGTGTCACTTTGTCAAATTGACACGAATTCAAATTTGGGCAAATGCAACCCGGCTAGATATACCCTTTAACCCCTATTTACCGCCCACATACTCGCACCTCCTTACCCTTAACCCTTGGTGTACGAAGCTGGCGAGTCCCCAAGTTCAGCTCGCTTTAAATGCTCTGGAAATCATTGAGAATGGGGTATATTGATATTTACGGTAGAGGTGCAAACAGGCGTGACAGAAAAATAACCTCAATTTATTGAAATGTTCTATCTCGGAAAGCTCAAAAACTAGAGGCTTAAAATAAATATAAATATTTAAAGCATAAATATTTTGGTATACCGTTATCAATATAATAAAACCTTTGTTCAATATCGCATCATTTTTGCTTACCATGACTAAGACTCTATATTAATATTTGGTTTTTGTGCATAGATCGTAAACTATACGAGCTAAAGATGCCAAATTTGGTATGTCGTGTATCATAACGAATACAGTGCTTATGAATATTCCTTTTTTCTTGTAGCTCTTCTAGTGCTCATTATAATTAAGAAAAACCTCAGTTCCCACAGTAAGGTTTATATTCATAAACTTGTATGACGGGTATCTCTTAGTCTTGCACTGATCACAAGATTCCGCTGACTTCCTTTGCTTTTTCTTTTCGATTTGGTGGGCACATTTTTTTGGTCTGCGCACCCTCTGCTTGTGTGTGTGTGTGTGTGTGTGTGTGTGTGTGTGTAATCGCATTTGCGGTTAGTTTGCATGAAGTTCTAGTTATCGTTGGAGCTGTATGGAAATTGCTTGGTGTGCAACTCGTTGAAGGTGGAAATTTGTTTTGATTAAGTTTGCACACACACACACACAGAGACACATACATGCTCGAAGAGAAAATATACAAGAAAACTGAACTATGAAAACGGAATCGAGTTGTTACTCAAAAAAAAAAAGAAAAAAATATAGAAGAGAGTTGGACGGGTCCCCAGTTCAGTCAATCAGTGGTTCAATATTCAGTTCAATTTCTCGTTTAGATGAGTTCATTTGCCAAGTCGGAGAGGGCGGTCGTGGGTGGGTGGTGTGGGGGTGTGGCCTGAAGAGTTACATGTATTGTAATAGATTTGCTAAATGTTTGTTTAAAAAGTTTGATTGGATTTTTGCATTTGATGCATTGTGTGCTCGTATTTGGCATTGTTGTGGCTTGTTTGATTGTTGTTTAAATGGCCAATATTGCCCTGGCACTCGTTTACATTGTTGTAATAGAAACGAGCAGTTGTCTCTCCTTTCAGAAAAACAACAACAACAACAGCTACGGCAGAATAACCAAAATTGCCAAATCAAATTGAAATTGTGTCATTTTGTGGTTTGGCTGTTCAGCCAAGGCAATTAATATGCCAACCACAGAGGCAGCTATATAAATTGTTTCCTTCTCTCTCTCTCACTCACTCTCTCTCTCTCTCTCTCTCTCTTTTCTTTGGATATATCCAGCTTAAGCTGGGTCTTATCTACGATCGTAACCAAAACAAAATGCGTTAAGCTGCCAAATTAAACAACAGCTTAACGAGCTAAACAAACGCAAGACACGCAGACAGAAACATCATTAACGCTGAGACAACGGAACTGTTCGCAGTTCGCAGTTCATCAGCTGCCAGTGAGTCCTGTGAGTCCTGTGAGCTCGAACATATGGCTTGGCGCGCCAAGTGCCTGCCATAGATGACAATTATTTTATTTGGATTACACGCTGACAGCTCACAAATTTCGGTTTTCGAGGGTTTGCCAAAGTTGCCACGTTTAAGGGTTAAACGTGCCTCAATCATACGCCGCATTTAACACAATCGAGTGAGTTAGACAGCCGCGCAGACAGCACAACAACAACAAAAAGAGTAACAGCAACAAAAACAAGAAAAAGAGTTTAATTAAAACCTAATTTAGCATGGCAAAGCAAAGCAAATTGCATGAAGAACTTTTGCTCTCAGGCGTTGATTGATGGCCAGCAACTGGAGCAGGCAACTCGTTCAAAGCGAAACTAAATGAATATATTTTTATCGAATGTGGCTAAGAGAATTGACTTGGAAAAAGAAATTTGGGAAAATTATGCTAAAGCTAAGAATGAGTTAAATGGAGGCAGAAATGAGTGGGCTGCGATGTATGTTAGAGGGGAAGACATTAAAGATGTATATGCGAGAGAATAATTAGGAATTTTGCAGTTGTCTGAGGGTTACGTTTATTAGATATTCGATAGTTGATAAACATTTATATTTCTTTATTTTTCTAAATTAATTGTAGTTGTCTGAGGGTTACGTTTATTAGATATCCGATAGTTGATGAACAATTATATTTCTTTATTTTTCTAAATTAATTGTATCTGTCATTGCTGGTATATACAACTAGTCTGTTTATTTTCTTACCCAATACTGGCCTATGTCAAGAGATACTTAATCGACATATTCGATAATTCGATAAATGATCTCAAAAATAGATATCAGCTGTTATTATGATGATCGAAATTAAACTTACAAAATATTATAAAAAATGGTTCCTCAACAATAGTGGAATTCGATAATCGATATTCGATATTATATTTTCAATCTTTTTCTGGTAAGATAGCAAGACACAGTTTCTGAAAGGATTTATAAATGTATAGAGATATATATATATTGGTAAATACTTTGATAAGAAAAGCTTCTGCATTAGTCAGTTCTATTTCACTCCAATCTCTAAATGAATTTCTATTGATATTCAAGAATCACAGTAAGTTATCGTTAGCTAAAGCCTGCTCCATTATTCATTCACATAACGTAATATACTCTGGCCAATGCCTTGGCGTGTCTTGAGCCTCTTGTCTGTTTGCCTTAACTAAATCAAATAAAAAGGAAAAACAATATACAATCTTTGTTATTTTATTATATTTATATTATTTTTGCTAACATGCGTTCACGTTTATCAAATAGTCAAGCGAAGACAATTTTTATTATTAATATTATTGTGGGAGGAAGCAGAGAAATGGCTGTCAATTATCTAGCATGGCCAAATGATTAAATATCGTAAAACTGTCAAAGAAAATATAGCAAATGCAGAAAGGAAAACAAGAAAAGCAAATGGAGAATGGGCAAAAGGGAAACACGATTTAATATACACATAAGAAATGTTTGTTTATATGCATATTGCGCATACGACGTGTGTGACGTGACAGAGTCGCTGTCTGACTGCGTCTCTGTGTGTGTGTGTGTGTGTGTGTCTGTGTGTGTGAGTGTGTCCCTGTGTGTGTGTGCATAAAAAGCAAACAAATAAAAATGTCATTTCACTAACAAATAAAATAGATTTTTATTGCAATTCCACTTTTGCCTCCGTTAGACATTTATAGTATGTTTATTTCTTGAATACCCCTACCCCACACCCTCTCCCTCTCTCTCTCTCTCTCTCACACTCTGTCTGTCTGTCTGTAACGCTCCATTTGTCTATTGCCTATCGACAGCTGTAAGCGAGTCGATTCGTTTCGCTTTCGCTTTCGTTTTCACATGTCGTAATAATAATAATGCATATTAGGTTCATTTGCGGACCTTTTTTATTGAAATCCTATACAAATCTAATAATGAAAATAATCCGAAAGCAAGCCAAAGGCAAAGGCAAACGCAAACGGAAAGGCCAAACAGACAGAGAGAGGGAGAGAGAGAGAGAGAGGGAGAGAGAGTTCTCAATATCCAAAATTGGAATTGCCAACAATTGCATAAATGAGTTCCATTTTTTTGTGGCTAGTCCCTCTCTTTCTTCCTCTACTTCCCTCTCTTTCTCTCTCTATCTCTAGGGCAGTCAACTTTTAGGTTTTGGCTCGCGTTTACAATTGCTGGCAATTGGGCATTCTCTCTGATTTGTTTAGCGCCCAAGTGACCTGTGACCTGTGCGCTGTAACCTCTGACCTTTTATCCGTGATCCCTAATCCCTAAGCTCCCAGTTATATAATACAGCTAATAGTATTAGACCTTAGACACTCTCACTCTCAGCGAGAGTATTTATAGCCCTAATGAAGGCTAAAAAGTAACTCAACGACAGCTGTATTCAAGTGCCGTTATTAATGCGTGGGCGTAGAACAATTAACACATTATGCCACCTTTGACACAAACACACACCAATACACACACACACACACACACACACACACACACACACCAAGTGCATAGACCACAACAAAGCAGCCGCAAGGGTAAATAATAAATAAATATAAATAAATAAAAGCAAGTCAAGTCAAGTCAAGTATGAGGGTTGCCCCTAGGTGTACCTCTGTGTAAGTGTGTGTCTGTATGTGTGTGTGTGTGTGTGTGTGGTGTGCACATCTGCTGCTTATTCAAAATTATGCTGAAATAAACTGTCCAATAACACAAAGAGCCAACACTTGAAGGCGAGCTGACTAATTATGTCAAATAAATATATGAAATAATAAAAAGTAAAACAATGAAATATGCAAAATGCCGTTAAAATAGGGGCTACAGTGTGACCAAGCTATGAAGTACCAATGGGAAAAGCGAGCGAATGAAAGGAGTTGATGTAAACTACATCAAATGCAGAACAGAGCATTTTAGTAAGCAGTAAATGTATATAAGAGGCAGGAGAATATTAAGACAGATTCCAAAGATATATTCTATTGATCAGGCTAAGTACTTGAGTCTAACTAGAAATCTGAAATATGGTATAAGCTTTACGGATTTTATTACATTTTTTTTATGTTCTTCGCCTTATACAGAATTTCATTATTTATATTTAAATATCTACTCCCATTCCCATTATATCAATTCAAATTGTTTTACAGATTTTGTTTTTTAGGCACAAGTCGGGAACCCTAAGAGCTATAGACTTGCACTTTGATATGTACGTGCATTAAAAGAATATATTTCTAAAACAAAACAATTCTTTGACTAGCTCTTATACAGTCTCTTTTATAAATACTTTATGGAAAATCCATTCTATGCTTTTGCTAAAAAAGAAATCAAGTTCTTAGCTTTGACTCAATTTAAACATATCTATTATCTACTACTATTTATCATTTGAAATTGTTTTAAAGACTTTGCTACCTTAGCTCTGCTCGATAAGTGATCAATTTGATTATGGTGATATGGAGTAATATAACAAATTTGCTTATCTAACTAGATTTGTGCTCGTGGCTTTTAATATATATATCGAATAACTCTTGATATAGATCAACATATATCCCAAGCAAATTCTGCCCCAAGCCAAATCTTTCATATAGTTGAGAGTCCATGTTTGATATCCAAAAGTACAGTTTTGCATCTCTATATCTACTCTCTCTCTCTCTCTCTCTCTCTCTCTCTCTCTCTCAGTCTCTCTCTTTCTCTCTCTCTCTCTCTCTCTCTCTCTCAGTCTCTCTCTTTCTCTCTCTCTCTCTCTCTCTCAGTCTCTCTCTTTCTCTCTCTCTCTCTCTCTCTCTCAGTCTCTCTCTTTTCTCTCTCTCTCTCTCTCTCTCTCTCTCTCTCTCAGTCTCTCTCTCTCTCTCTCTCTCAGTCTCTCTCTTTCTCTCTCTCTCTCTCTCTCTCTCTACAAAGTAACTTTTGCCTAAGTAAATCCAGTTACATCACAATTTGCCGCTCGTTAATACGAAAAAAAAAGAATTATAAAAGAAAAACAATTTGCGAGCTTATTCGATTTGCTGTGAAGCACTTTTTTTTCTTCTGTAAAAAAGGGATTCAGCGCTCAGCTCTTGACATCTGACACATAACACAATCAAAGAGCGCAAGTGCCATAATGCAATAATAATAATAATAATAATAATAATGCGAAAGTTCGAAGCAATCGTGTCCTGTTGCTGTCGCTGCTAACTTTTGACTCCGAGGCCTTTGAGCGAACAGATGTGCAACTCATTACACAGCATTTAGGCACACATCAAATTGAATAATATTCATAAGCGAGGGGTGAGCAGGAGTAGCAGGAGTAGCTGGAGTAGCTGGAGTAGCTGGAGTAGCCACCCCCTTCTAGAGTCCTTATGTGTCCTTCAGCTTGGACATGCACTTGACGACTCAAGTGCGACGCTCGATGCTCGATGCTCTTTGACTCGAGCCAACCAACTAAGCAGCTGCTCTCTACACAGACTTTTCTCAGAACTCATCTCTCTCTCTCTCTCTCCCACTCTGTCTCTCTGCTGTGTATACTCTCATACAAAGTAATTGTAACTGTAATTGTAATTGTATTCGCATGATTACATTTGATCATATTTTGTTTCAGTTCAAGCCAAACATATTTACGCCTCGCTTAGGGGTTGCGCATGCAGCGCTATGTTTGCTGCCCTCTTTATTTATATATCCATTTTTTGTCGTTCCTTTATTGTTACCCCTGATGTCAAGTGAGGTTATGTTTGTGTGGTGTGCGCGCACGTCCTGGGGGTTGCTACAGCGGCCTGTCGACGGGGCAAAATGATTTATAATTTCATTCCTTTTGATTTATACACTTTTATTGAAATGTGTTGACAGGTTACGCTAAATTCGATATGAAGCCTAACGAAATTATGAGTGAAAGGAGCCCGTAGCCCGCAGTCCGTAGCCCGTCGTCCTTCGTCCTTCGTCCTTTTGGGCCTAGTGACAGCCACTAGGCAAATCCGACGCACGCGCTCGTCATTTGATTTGATTAGCCGGGGCAAAAAGCGCAACCAGCCGCTGATCGAGTAGCTTGAGTCGAGGACACGTTTCGCAGCTTAAATTACGCACACGCTGCGCCACGTTGTCCTTTAACCAAAAAGGATGCGTCGCATTGCCCGAAGTTTAGCCGCCATATGAACGGCGGCTGCTTTAAAGTCTTTTGCCCAGCGGCTGAGACAGACAACGACGTCGACAACGACACCCTTTGGCCAGGACGAGGACCAGGACGAGAGCCAGGCCAAACTCAATAAGTCGCATAAAGGAATGAAATTGGATGCCATTGCGGCAAACAAACAACAAATGCCTCAACAAACGATGCCGACGACGTTGTCCTTGCTCTCTGTCTCTCTCTCTATCTATGTCAGTCTCTCTCTCTTTCTCTCTTTCTGCTGTGTTTGCTAACTGCGTCTTCTTTTGGCTTAATTAATTGCGACACGCATTCGCTTAGGCGTTTCCCGATCTCAGGTAGAGCTACGCCTACGCTGAAGGCTAAAGGCGGCTTCGCTTTTGCTTTTCTTTGTGCAACGAGCTTCTAATGGGGGTTAATTGAAAGCGGCAAAGCTCAAGCGAAAATACAAAAGAGCTAGAATTGATCACGCAAAAGAATAAAGTTGAATTAGCTGTGGGATAAACCAAGATCATGGCTGGAATGTGACATGGAGTGGGTGAGTTAGCAGAGGAAGAATTTAGTTATTAGTTATGTATGCTCAAGCAGGAACTATATATCAAGTTTAAGATCTATCGCGCTTAAAGTACTCGAGATATTTTAATATCAATTATGTTGCTATGCCCTACTCTGTGTATCCCATGAATGGGAATGGGAAAGCATAAGACTCTTAATGTATAATAATAAACATGATTCCATTTAATAATAAGTCTTATTCGAATGCATTATTCGTAAGCCTTCTCACTCTCTTTCTCGTTCTCTTTCTCATCAACCTGATACCATGCTCCCACTCCGTTGCTTAATTGAGCCTATGTAGGCGCATGATTGTTTGATTCATTCTTAAGAATATCTCTTTGTATCTGCGTATTCCACAATCATGTCAAAGGTATGCCGCTCACAGTCTCCTCTCTCTCGCTCTCTCACACACTCTTTCTCTCACTCTCGCTGCCTCTCTTATCTGCTGTCAGTTTAAATGAGCGTTGGCTTAAGTTGTCAAATTAGTGCGGAAGAAAACAATTTCGATTTTGGTCGAGTCAATCAAAGAAATATTCACCCAGAGAGATACAGAAAGCAACGTTAAGAAAAAAGAAATTTTCAACAGAAATGCGGCAGGTACTTATAAGAATTTGTGCCCCTTAACAAATGTAGCAAGAGTGCTCTAGTCGGGTGTAGACGACTAGGCGAGTACCCTGTGAATTCAATTAGAAATCGACAGGAGCGATATATAAGTGAATAATTCGATAAATATAGTTAAACTTTGATATCGATAGTCGATGATAGACCTATATATAATATATAGTTTTTTGCGCCTTTAGCTCTTATAGATTACGTTTTGAATAAGTTTATGCACAAGGAAGAATAGTCGGAAGGGCAGAGGGTAGGTTTCCTCCCGGAAAGACAGAAAGACAAAAGAAAGACTTCTGTGCTAATTGTGTGATCTTAATGATAGAGTAGAGGTGAGAGAAAAGTGAATAACTCGATATTTGTATATTTGTATATATATTGATTACGATCTGAATTAGTTCATGCAAACTGGAGCATAGTCGAGAGGACGGATGAGGGCAGGAACAGACAGAAAGACTAACAGACAGATCTAGATCAAAGGTCCTCACTCGTTTCTCCTAGTGCCTGTTACATACACTCTAACAAAATCAGCATAACCTGTTTGGGCCATATTCACAGGGTATCCAGGGCACCAAAAAATAAAAATAACAACGATATGTGAAATGTGACTTAATCAGCTTTATATAAATGCTTGTTTTGACAACGAGCAGGAGCAGCAGGCCGCTAACTTTGACAGGGTTTTTGGTTGTCAACCCACACACACACACACACATCTACACACACACACACAAGCTGCTTATTATAATTATATGGAATATATATATATTTGTGTATACATTTTTATATATATTTCCATTTGACATGCTTTGTGGGTCTTTTTTTGATTTCCGCTTTTAATTAATTTTGTGTAACATGCTAATTGGTTTTATGCGTTCTGCTTCAATCATTTGCTTATTATATAATTTCGTCTACATTTGTTGTTGCTCTTGTTGTTGCTGTTGTTGTTGCTGTTTGTTGAATAAATCATAAAACACTTAAATAATTTTCCGTGCGCTTTGCCACTTTATTATGTGCTAATTAATCACCTAACAAATTTTTCGGCTTCCATATTTTTTGTTCCTTTTCGGTTCTCCTCCAGTTTTAGCGCACGCACAAAATACAAAATATAATTAAGTTATCAAGCAACGACAACAACAACAACAACAACTTGAGTAACTCGCAACTTGAACAACTTTTAATATATGCAGCAAAGTTTTTTAGCCAAGCCAAACTCTCCTCTCGCAACGTTGACTAATTTATTTTGTCATAAAACATTATTCAAATTATGCGAGTAATCAGCCAGCGTGAGGAGCCGCTACTCCTGCCTCCTGCCTCCTGCCTCCTGCCTCCTGCCACCTCCTGCCTTCCCTAATGCGTGGGCAGTGCAGACAGCAAACAGCAAACAGCAAATCAGCCAGCGAGAGGAGCTCTGCTACTCCTCCAGCCTGCCTCCTGCTGCCTCCTGCTGCCTCCCTCTCTCCCGCCCTCCTCTTCTGCTCTAAAGCGTGGCCAGCGTTAATAGCCTCTGGTTGAAATAAAAATTAGAAGCACAGGACATGGCTGTGTGACACTGCGAGGGCTGTTACCATAGTTGCTTATGAGGGCTGTTTCAAAAGTTGTTAGCGTTTTTATGCTAACGATTAGAGAAGCTGAGAATAGAACTCTTTTAGATTTTATTTTTGCTATGCCTCTATGTTATGCTGTGTACGAAGGTTATTCCTTATGTTTTGCTTAACTGTTTGCATACATATATAAATAATTCGATCAATTTATTAATTTAAAAATACAGTATATAAATTGAAAGAATTTCAAGTGCCTTTTGTATAATTAGATGATTTTTAGCTTTACTTTAAGTTCAAGTCTATCCTAATATAATAAATATTTGAGTGCATAGCATTATAAATTATATACCTATTAAGTTGGCTGAGTATCTAATGGATAGGCTTAATCAGAAACAAAAAAAAAAGATTTTAACTTCTACACAGACTCTTTTAATAACTGCTTTAATTTGTCTATGTCTATTGACTTATAATTCTGCCCTCGTACTTAACAGCTTCCTATAAATATATGTAAAGACTCCCCATAATATTATTTACTACACAAATTTATTCAGCTTATTCAAACAGTTTCAAGTTTTCTATACATATTAAAGCTAAAGCTACCCTCGCACTATATATATATATAGATTACACGCATATTTATAAAGCTACCCTCTCACTTAACAGATAGGCTGCATATAGATGTAAACACTACATAATATTAAATTTAATTTACCACACAAACTAATTTAGCTCAAGCTTTTTATACTTATTACTCGCATACTTATTAAACTGCCCTCGCACTTAAGCTGAACTTGTTTCGCTTGGCCACAGTTGCAAATTAAAAATGCGTTCAGCGAGTGTCAACCAAAGAGTGAGGGAGAGTGAGTGAGTGAGAGAGAGAGGGAGAGAGAGAGCGCTCGGACTAATAGCTGCTTTGCCATGTGAAGCGTGTGACACAGTTGAACTACCCACGCCCCCTTTAGTGCCCCGCTTCGCGCCCTCGCCCCCTTTGGCAGAGCCCTAATCAGTGCGATGCTGGTCCGACTATTTGCCAAGGCAGCTGCTGCTGCTGCTGCTGCTGCTGGGCATATTTTGTCGTTCTTTGTAGCCGATTTAACTGCTTATTAACTGTGCGTGCGCTCGCTCGTTGCGTTGCTCCTTCTTTTGTGCTGCTCGGCATGTCAGCGAGTAAATAAATAGCTAATTAAATACAGGGTGACACGTGGCGCACTGCAAACATACGCCCCGGCAAACAAACCAAGTCGAATTACCCACCGCCCCTAACCAAAGGCCAAGTCAAAGTCAATTCAAGTTGAGCAGAAGAAAATCCACACAGAGAGAGAGAGAGAGGGAGAGAGGGGGCGAAAAAAAAGGCCACAATTGAAATTGGTAGGAAATTTGAGCGAGAGTTGATCGAGTGGGTGTTAAGCTATAGTAAGTGAAGGTGGGGAGGGGGAGCTAAGGACACTCGCCTTTGACTTTTCACATGCGATATTTGAGGCGTGGCAGTTGTGTCTGCAACTGGCAGGCCGAAGAGAGAGAGTCGTGTGTCTCGCCTTGTATTACAACCATTCGTATGCAAGCGAAACTATTATTAAGCATAATGACGAAGCGACACTGGACACTTGAACTGCTGCTAAGCACACATAATCTAAAACAAATCAGGAACAGTCGAAACGCAACTCTTATGATAGAGTTGATGAAGTAGATTGGGTGTGGGTTAAAACACTTGGAAAGTCCTAAGTACACATGAGGAACTAAATTGAATTTGGAGCATTTGAAATGAAATTTTAACGAGCCAGTGATGAAGGACAGGCTGGAAAGTATTAGAGACTAATTACATTTGATAAGAATAATATTAGGAATTTTCGAAATTAATTTGAATTGAATTTTCTGAATCAAGAAAGTGGGAGTGTGGAAAAAAAACAAAAAAAAAAACATGGGCAAAGATAATGTTTAAACTCTAGTCATAAGTAGGGTGTGAAGTAAAAAGAAATGGGTTCTGCTTGAACTCTTAGGTAAGAGATGTTGGAGGACTTCTTAAATTGAATATTCAGGGTAAGAATGTATAAGAAATTATTACGGAGCAGCGTTGATCTACCAACAGTAATTGAACGATTACGAATGAAAATTAATATAATGTAAATATGTATTGTCAATATGATATATAAGCCACAAGAAAATATGATGAAGAATTTTATTTATGCTTATAAAAATTGAAAGAGATTGTAGCCAATAATAATGAAAGATATGGGAAAACTTTCTCTTAATGCATAATTAATGTATAGCTAGTAAATAACTAATGAATAACTAAATTGAAAATCAAAAACAATTTAAATGAAATGAAAAGAAATCCAGAAGTGATTATAAAACAGGATACGATGGAATGTTTCGATGTGAAATTACAATATTGCCAAGAGAGCTTTAAAGCACCCAGTTGGAAATAATTAAAAATAATTTGTATAATTAAAAAGCATAACAAAGCATAATTTATCGTATCAAATCAAAATTAGTATTAAAACTCTTAGGAAAGACTTAGCCAATATATCTCTATAATCAAAATGATAGATTATATTATACTATCAAAGCAAAATTTGTATATTAAAATCCTTAGGAAAGACTTAGCCAATATATCTGTATAATCAAAATTCTCCTCAAAGTTCCCTGGAGCAAACGTCATGCAGTCTTGGTCGAGAGTGAAGCGGCTCTGGAGTGTAAATCAATATGCTTGTCGGCTTCTAAACTAATTAAAACATCTTCTTCTGTGCGCGCTTTGTGTGTCGCCGAAAAAAAAGCTTTTGTTTGCTCCTGCTCTGAACAGGATATGGTCCAGGCACAGAGAGCGAGAGAGAGAGATAGATAGAGAGAGAGGGAGCTTGAGCTCTGCCGGAACTAAAAGCCAAACAACAATGCAGAAGCAAAGAACATGTCATAAACTAGCGCTAAAAGGACGCCACGCTGTGTCTTTGTTCGGCAGTCGGGTCGGGTCGGGTCGGGCTGGGTCTGGTTTGAAATTATGACAGGCTCAACTCACGTCTGCTGTCTGATGTCTGGCGAAATCCTGCACAGGCATATAATTAGGGTCGGGCCAGCGAGCTCGTTGCGCTAGGGTTTGTTTTTTAGCCTTTCAGCGCTTCGCTGTTGCGTCGTCGTCGTTTTTTCCTTTTTCCTTTTTAATTGAATTAAAGCTTCCACACGGCAGATGCCAATGCATTGCATTGGCATTAGTTTAGGCGCCGCTATCAATATCCTTGAGCGCAGCAGGAGTTTTCATTTTAATTATAATGCATTTCGGCGAGTGAACCACTGAACGACTGAACGGCTGAACGAGCGCAATTAAATGCTTATCGCAATCAAAATTGATTGAATTGCATGAGACATGGAAAAGCGATTGGCAGTTAGAATGAGATTATACAATATGTATAATTGCAGCTCTAGATTCTTTTCGAACGATATGCGCAATTATTTCCCCAAAGACTCTTTTCGGGGCTAGTTAGCCAAAGAGCACTTAGCCAATGGCCATAAACGGTTTTCCAATTTGTTTGGCCACAAAACCCGAGACAGAGTCAAAGCCCAAACGGAAGTATTGCTATGCATATTTCTCAACAATAAACGTGTAATGGACAAGCCACTCTCTCTCTCTCTCTCTCTATCTATCTCTCTCTCTCTCTCTCTCTGTCTCTCTCTGTCGCTCGCTCTTCGTGTGCGTAGCAAAAGTTGGCAACAGTTTTATTAAGCTGCTGAGCTCTTGTGTTTTAAAAGTCAATTTTCCAATTTGCAAACTGTCAAAAACATTCGAAAAGCAATTTGTGCACACACACTCACACAGAGAGTGAGTGAGAGAGAGAGAGAGAGAGGTGGGAGAGAGTGAGAGGGGTAGAGCGAGAGAGTACAAGCCAAATTGCGTATACGCCTTGTATGCTGCTTTTGCTTTTTGGGCGACGACACTTTGCGGCAGAAGTTTTCCAATAAAATGGCAAAACTTTGCTGCGAACAAAATTAAAGAAGACGACGAAGAGGAAGAACAGGAGAAGGAGAAGGGGAAGGAGAAGGAGCAGGAGCAGGAGGAGCAGAAGCACCAGTAGATGTAGCAGCAGGATAACGTGCGCTGTGGGCTTTCGGCCCTTTTGCTTTTTGGGGATGATGCGACGTTGGCGACGCTGGCGACGTTGGCAGCGCTGTTGGCGACGCAAATTGTTTGCTGCCAATGTGAAGTTTATGAAAAAGATTAAAGTTGAAAAGTGGTTGACGAGGCGAACGGCATGAGGAGGCGAGGGGGCGTGGCAGCTGTTGCGGCCAGGCGCGTGCTCTCAGCTTGGCAGCATCCCAGCATCCCAGCATCGCCTGCGATGCTTCAGCTTCAGCTTCAGCTTCAGCTTCATATGAATGGCAAATGCTGGAGGCATTCGCTTGGGTTTGCTGGGTTTGCTGGGTTTTTGGGCGGGCTAGCACAAAATGTAGCAAAATTGAAAATGGCTGAAGCATGTGTATGTGTGTGTGTTTGTGTGTGTTTGTATTTGTTGTCTATGGGGTGGAAAATTGAGTTTGGTTGAGAGTGGGAGAGAGTGGGAGAGAGAGAGAGAGAGAGAGAGGCTGCACGCCCAGTCGAGCAAAACAGCCAAAGATGAAAGCAGACAATTTGCCAAAGCTCATAATGAAGTTGTTAATGATGTTGATGATGCTGTTGATGTGGCTGATGGGCGGGCCAGCCTTCAATATATACAAACACACACACACACACACATACACATAGACATGCACGCGCTGCCTCTTGCTGGCTACTCTCGCTCCCTCTCTTCTCTTTCTCTCTCTCTCTCTCGCTCGCTCGCTTTGTAGCGCTTATGACGCACCATGAATGGAAATTACAAAATTGATTTTGATGATTTAATTAAAATGAAGAAGCACAAACTCAAATTATAACAGTCGGCGTACAGCAGCTAGGCAGCCAGGCAGCCAGCCAGCTAGGCAGGCAAGCAGGCCGTCAGCCAGGCAGCCAAGCATTGCCTTTGCCTTTGCTCTTCGTCTGCTGCCATAGCCAAATGTCTATATTCATTTAACATTTGAAGCTTTTACTCTATGTGTATGTGTGTGTGTGTGGGTGTGTGTGTGGGTGTGTGTGGGTGTGTGTGGGTGTGTGGATGGGGGCCAACTGTGGCCTAGAGCTGCTAACTTTAATTTATTTTCTTCGTACAGATTTGAGCGACAGGAAATTAGACTTTGAGACAACTCTGTGTAAGTGTGTGTGTGTGTGTGTGTGTGTGTGTGCGTGTGTGTATGTATTCGTGTGTGTGTATTAGCTCCTTGAGCTTTGTTATTTCTGTCTCTCGACTAAGCTAATTGATCTGTTTTTCTTTTATTATTATTAACAAATGTTTTGCGGCCATATATTGACAGCTTACTATTGAGAATATAATGAGCCGAAGCTCAAATGATACAAACACTAATGTTAGAGAAAAGTATAAAATGATATACTATAAACTAAGAAGTAACAGGCTGCATAAGGAGAATATAAATACTGCTTTAGTTGAGCTTGACATTTATACATAAATAGGGAGAAGACAGGCAGAAATCAACAAAGCTAAATTCTTTTTGCTGTTGAACCTAATAAAAATAATTGAACAGACTTAAATAAATTTTGTAAAGTTTCTTAGCTAGGTATTTTACTAACTATCCAAATATCTTTGAATGTAGCTTATCATATGTAAGAAAATATTTCTATGTGGCTCACTATTCTCTCTAGACAATTATAAAATGTAATCTTACGGGGTCCAGCACTGTGTAGCTTTCATTTTTGTTTACAAGGGTGCAAAAGTATTTCCACAAAAAGTGAACGCATTAAAATATCTCTTATAGTGTTGGAATCAGTAGCAGCAATTGTTCGTCAATAAAGCAATATGCAATATGAACAATAGAATATATAATATATGGATTGAGTTCACTGCAGCTCAAACCATACGGCCAATTAAGAGTTATTGTTAGTCAATTACTTATTGTTTAGCTTAAGCCAAATTGCATATATTATATGAATTTCAATTTTAAAAATCTATCTGACCATAACTCGTTAAGATAATGCAGACATCATCAAGAAGCGCCATAGAGATGATCCTCAAATTATTGAGATGTGAAATCCTTTGATTTTCTGTTGCCTACTTTTGGGAGCTTTGTAAAATTTATAGTGCCCGCGAAAATAATTTAAATTTATATAAAGAAATTAGAAAATTAGCATAGCTTATGATTGAGTATTTGATTATGATACCATGACTTCTCATAGGTTACTCTATAAATCATTTGATCATATATATTATTGAGCCAGCCCAGTGCTCAATTAGCAAGCAGCTTCAATGGCTTTAACAGCTTAATTACTTTGGCAAAGCGCTGTTTGACTCGTGGAGAAAAACAAGAAAATTTCACTTTCTGTTTGCATGCGCCAACAACATTTTCCCCCAACAGAGCTGGGAGAGAGAGGCGGATGCTGCGGCAACTGTGGCTGTGGCTCTGGCTGCTGCCGATGCCGCTGCCGATGCTGTTGCTGATGTCGATGCTGTTGCTTTTGCTTTTGCTGCACGCCCTGCAAATTTGTAATGCAAATCAGTTTTTGCCTGTGCGTCAAATTGACAACGAAAATAATTTTACGCGCCATTATGTTTAATTAAACAGCCGGAGCAACCAAAGCGCCGCACACAAAAACACACACATACAAACAGAGAGAGAGAGAGAGAGAGAAAGAGAGTGTGAGAGAGGCAAAAAATATATACACACACTTGCTTGTTTATGTATTTTGCGGCAGAGCTCAGAGCTCGACTAAAAACAACCAGAGCAACAGCAACAGCAACAGCAACAGCAACAACAACAACAACAGAAACTACAGCTACAAGAGCAACATCAACGACATAATGGTAATGAAATTTCCATCAGAAATAATTTCTTATTAATTTGCGCAAATTGCATTTAATTACTTTGAGCGCAGCAGCAGCGACGCCGACGGCATAACGGAAATCCAAAATACGCCACCCATTTCACTCGCTCCCGCTCAGACGGCTTCATTCATTCAGGCGCTCTCACTCGCACTCACTCTTACACTCGGTCTCTTGCTTTCGCACTCTCTTTCAATTGCTCTCTTTGCTTTAATTAGACAGACGCTTTGCCTGCGCTTTGGTTGGTGGCAGAGCTGTTCACACACACACACACAGACACACAAACACACACCGACACACACAAATACACACAGACACACACGCATATTGTAACGATAATTCTAATTATAGCCACGGGCACTAATTGAATTTTATTTCTACAGCTTTGGCTACGTCAATCGCTGTTCTAGTTGTTGATGTTGTTGCTGCCGCTTGCTGCTGCTGTTACGCCATTTTGTTTGTCTAACTGTCTGTCTGCCCATGCCGCTGCTGTGGCTGTAGCTGCTGCTTATCTTCTCTGCTCTGCCTCTGGCTAGGCTTTAGCTGTCTATCTCGCTCTGGCGCTGTGTGCGGCTGCCTTCATTAACAATTTCGGCTGGGCGGCCATTTTGCTTTTTTGTTCAACTTGATGTCTCTCTCCCTCTCTCTCTCTCTCTCTCTCCCATTCGCGCTCTCCCATCCTGCCGCTGTTGTGCTGCTCATCATGGCTGCGTAATTAAGCTCATTCAGTTTTCCAATTATGTTGGATGACCTTCATTTCACTGTTGTTGTTGTTGCTGTTGTTGTTGTTGGCGGCTGTTTAGACACTCGCCATTTTGTGCCTGATTAAATTAACGCTCATCTCCTCGACTGCGTTTAATTGCCTTCTGCGCGATTTGCTGTTTAATTAACTGACACCTTCTTACTTTTCCTCTGCTTCTGCTTCTGCTTTCTTTTCAGGTCTGGTTTCAGAATCGACGCGCCAAGTGGCGCCGCCAGGAGAAGTCGGAGAGCCTGCGTCTGGGCCTGACGCACTTTACGCAGCTGCCGCATCGCCTGGGCTGTGGCGCATCCGGCTTGCCCGTCGATCCGTGGCTCTCGCCACCGCTGCTCAGTGCGCTGCCAGGTGAGTTACGAGATAGAATGGCACAGTAGAAGAGAGACTCATTTGAGCTACTGTTGGTTTCGCAGGTTTCTTGTCGCATCCGCAGACCGTTTATCCCAGCTATCTGACCCCGCCGCTTAGCCTAGCCCCGGGCAATCTGACCATGAGCAGTCTGGCTGCCATGGGCCACCACCATGGGCCGCCACCGCCGCCGCCGCCGCACGGGCCGCACAGCGGACAGCTGCCGCCGCCGCCGCCCAACGGGCCCCAGCCGCCGCCCCCACCCCAGCATCCGCATGCACACGCCCTCGCCGGCCACCATGCGGTGCCGCTGTCTCATCTGTCGCCGCACCTGTCACGCATGTCGCCGCATGCCACGTCGCTGACGCCTCTGCCGCCAGCGGCGACAACCACGACTGCATGCTCCACCACCTCGTCCTCGTCCTCGTCGCTGGAGTGCAGCGGCCCAGACGTCTGCATGTCACCGCAAAACCTCAGCATCTCCAATGCCGACTCGAACGGAGATCTGCGCGACTGCAGCGACGCGGATGCTGGCAGCAGCAACGGCGCTGGCGGCAACGGCCTGGAGAAGTGCAACAACGAGCTGCTCGACGTGGGCCGGGAGAGTCCACCGCCCACCGCCTCCTCGCTGGCCATCAAGCGAGCATCAGCCGGAACGCCGCCCTCGGTCGACATGCGCAGCAACTCGATTGCCACGCTGCGCATCAAGGCCAAGGAGCATCTCGATAATCTGAACAAGGGCCTCGTCTCCATGGTCTAAATGGTGCAGCAATTCACATAAGTTTAACTCGAAGTGTTTAGGCCTTAGTTCTTCTACACAGAAACCAATCACAGAGATTTATATATATATATAATCATATATGTTTAGTTGCTTGAGAGTTTTAGTTTAGAGAATTTCATCGTTGTAAATCTTATTTCTATTAGAACAGAACAGAATCAATCGAAGAAAACAGATCAGAGCAGAGCAATGCAGATCAGAAGTCCCAGTGAATAAAAGTTCTATCGAATCATCAAAACAAATCAAATAAATAGGATTTTAATGTGCATATTTGTAACATCTATCTAATTCCTAAAGACAAAAGCTAATTATAATAATATTAACTATAATAATAATATTGAATAATGAATAATATGTATAAAACAACATCCTAATCCCCTCTTGCATATTAGCACAAAATACAAATAAATAAACAAGTTTTAGCTCACATCGAATTGGACAAATTTTTTGGGGCAGCTGCAGCAACTGAAAATGTGAAAGAGAAATGAAAATCAAACTGAACCTGACTGATTATTGATATATCTCAATTTTGGGTTGATATACATTACCTGGGAGGAAGAACTTTCGTTTGAGAGCTTTGCATTCCTCAGCAATTATGTGAGGTATTGCAACCTTTGGCCCAAGACGGGATTGAATCAGAAAATCAAGCAAGTCTTTGTTTATAGCTGGCTATAACTTTAGTAAATAAAAAAATAGCAAATTGATTTAGAATATGAAATTGCATTCAAAAATATTTTATAACTTTTAAGGTTTTGGGTGCACATGATTCTAAAATCTCAGAAACTTAGCATAACTTTAACGGTATTTATCGCTCGATTTCCGAATTAGGAATCTCAATTCCAAAATTCGTCAATCCATATCCGAACATATTAATACTTATTTTCCTGACATACATTTTAAGTCTTTCTCAAGGCTTATTTAATGTTCAGGGATAACATTCATTGTTAAGTTTATTAGATTAATCCTAGATTATCAGATCTCGTGTACTATGCATAAGCCTAAGTTATCAGATCTCATGTACTATGCTTATTTACGTTATGTATTTATACTTCAACTCATGTTCTATATTTTTTTTAAAAAGGAACTCAACCTCTTTTTGTCTGCCTTCAGCTTGTAGTAAGAGCTTCTTATGTAAAGTGTGACAACTTAATGAGCCTCCCTCGCTTTACCCTTAACATTTTGAGCAGTCACTCTATGAAAACGCGTATCAGTTGTGTTGATCAGCTGTCGAAAACTCATTAATGACTAAATTAATAATCACAAAAAGAAAACGTAAACGAAAACTAAAACGAAAAGGCTGCGAAGCACTCGAAAGGAGCATAAACAAATTGAAAATGCTGACAAGCGGCAATTAAATGCAATTAAAAAGGACTAAATGCACAACAAACAAAAGGCGCATAATGACACATAATTGAACAAGGAACAAGAGCTGTTCTATTGCCATATCGAAAGAGAGCGAGAGAATAATAGAGAGAGGGGAGCGAGAGAGAGAGAGAGAGACAGAGCCTATGCCCAGCTAGGAATGTTATAAAATAATGTATAAATTATAATTGATTAACGCCGCGGACAATTAAAATGCAAGCGAGGGCGACACAACTCACATATACTAGACAAATACCATATCTCACATATATATCTGTACACATATGTGTATCGGTGTGTGTGTGTGTTTGCCTGCTTTAACAATGGCAAACAGGAGCTGCACAATGATAATTGCTAGCAATTACACTCTATGCGCTTATCACACGCACAATATCTTTGAAAATACTAGCAAGACTAGCAAGAGCAATGCAGCAGGGCATAGCTGACTGCTTGATACATGCTCATAACATATTAGGGGAAGTTATGTTGTCTGATTTGCTATGATTGCAATAAGAGCTGCAAAAGCTAGCCAACTTATGCAGCTTGACAGTTCTAGTTTGAAAAACTGTTTAAGATATAGAGATTCAGCTTCCACTTCCTATTTGGTACCAAAATAGCTTAGCCTATAAGATTAGTCTATAAGCCAGTATGATTATCCAATTTCAATGCTCTAGTATCAAAAGTTTCGAAATGCTTCATATTCATTTAGAGATCTCTTTCAAGACAGCGAAACGAATGTAAAACCAATATACCCCCATTTCTCTCTTGCTAAACGAGTATACAAATCTCGCTATGAAATGCTTTAAATGCAAAACAATACTCTATATATGTATAAGTATATATTTTATAGCATAGCCAACTATCAGGGGAAATAAACGAAATAGGGAATTGTGTCTAGAAACTAAATTTCATGTCCTGCAGGGGTTGCAGTTTGGGCCATGGCTTGGTTTATTTATTTCAAGGCAATTGCCATCGTTTCAAAGTAATTTATTTCATATTTGATTAGTGCATGGCCAATGTGGAGAATATTAAATGGAAACAAATGCAGGTTTAAACTACTATGTATTTAGTTTTAATTTATAGCAATTACTTAGCTCAGTTTTTATATTAAAAGCACAGCCAAAGACAAAGCTGTCAGCCTTATATATAATATATTATCTATTTTCTAATCTTTACTGAACTCAGTTTATTTAGTTTTCTATATAACATAAATATAATTTAATTAATATATTCATATTTAAATTTCTGTTAAAAATGTTTATATTTAAGCTAATAAAAAATTTTCGTTTGCAAACGTGGCGCCATCTATGAGTCATGTATAAAAGCGCGTGCGTCTTAAACTGCTTGCGGACGCAAGCAGTTCATTAAGCTTCCATTAAATATTGCACACAAACTGAAAACATCAATTATTAACACAATTTTAATTGAGTTTTTTTAAATCAATATGCATCAGATATTCTATTCAATAATCAAAAGAAATATAAAACTATATTCTGTCTAATTTTGGTAATTTTTTGAGTTCGCTGTCATTCTCAGTTTGAGTAAAAAACTAAGTTGTCACATCACAGTGACTAGAGCAGCCAAATGCATCAATTGCATTTGGTCTGACTCAGTTCTAAAATCGCTAATCATTTCTAGTCATAAATGCGCGAGTAATGCTCAATTATGTGCATGTGCCTTTTTTAAGCCCACGCCATTGGCCAGCGCACCTGCTGCCCATAAAACAGCGAAACTCTCACGCCAATCGCTTAGAGTTTCATGTACATGCGCTCAGTTGGTTGACCTTGAAACAAATTTTTGTAAAAATTCTCACTCAAAGAATTTCTGTCGACCTGCTGTGGCCCGCTGCTCGCCTGGTATATTTCGGAGTCTTACACTAACATTGGACTGGTAAGGCAAATAAATGCAGCTGAGCCCACGCCATTGGCCAGCGCATCTGATGATCATAAAACAGCAAAACTTACTCTCTAATTGATCTTGAGAGTTTCATATAGTTGCACTGAATGTGTTGACCTTGAAACAAATTTTTGTAAAAATTCTTACTCAATTATTTACGTCGACCTGCTGCGCTCCTCTGCTCGCCTGGTAATATTCGTGGTTTTACGTTAGAATTCGACTTGCAGGGACAATAAATGCTGCTGAGCCCATGCCATTGGCCAGCGCATCTGCTGATCATAAAACTACAAAACTTACTTCTAAATGATCTTGAGAGTTTCATATAAATGCACCCATATGGTTGACCTTGAAACAAATTTTTGTACAAATTCTCACTCAAAGAATTTCTGTCGACTTGCTGCGCTCCTCTGCTCGCCTGGTATATTTAGGAGCTATACACTGTCATTGGACTTGTAGGGCAGCTGAGCCCACGTCATTGGCCAGCGCACCTGTTGCCCATAAAACAGTGAAACTTACTCTCTAAATGATCTTTGACAGTTTCATATAAATGCATTCAAGTGGCTGACCTTGAAACTAATTTTTGTAAAAATTCTCACTCAAAGAATTTCTGTCGACCTGCTGTGGCCCGCTGCTCGCCTGGTATATTTCGGAGTCTTACACTAACATTGGACTGGTAAGGCAAATAAATGCAGCTGAGCCCACGCCATTGGCCAGCGCATCTGCTGATCATAAAACAGTAAAGCTTACTCTCTAAATGATTTTGAGAGTTTCATATAGTTGCACTCAATGTGCTGACCTTGAAACAAATTTTTGTAAAAATTCTTACTCAATTATTTACGTCGACCTGCTGCGCTCCTCTGCTCGCCTGGTAAATTTCGGCGTTTGACGCTAACATTATACTTGCAGGGCAAGCAAATAAATGCTGCTGGGCCCACGCCATTGGCCAGCGCATCTGATGATCATAAAACAACAATACTAACTCTCTAATTGATCTTGAGAGTTTCATATAATTGCACTCAATGTGTTGACCTTGAAACAAAATTTTGTAAAAATTCTTACTCAAACAATTCTGCCGACCTGCTACGCTTCTCTGCTCGCCTGGTAATTTTTGGGTTTTTACGTTAAAATTTGACTTGCTGGGCAAATAAATGCTGCTGGGCCCATGGCATTGGCCAGCGCTTCTGCTGATCATAAAACAGCAAAACTTACTCTCTAAATGATCTTGAGAGTTTCATATGGTTGACCTTGAAACAAATTTTTGTAAAAATTCTCACTCAAAGAATTTCTGTCGACCTGCTGCGCGCCTCTGCTCGCCTGGTATTTTTCGTGGTTTTACGTTAAAATTTGACTGGCAGGGCAAATAAATAAATGCTGCTGGGCCCACGCCATTGGCCCACGCACCTGCTGATCATAAAACAGCGAAACTCACTTGCAGAATGCCCTTGAAGCCCTGTAGAGTTTTATATAAATGCACTCAATTGGTTGACCTTGAAAGAAATTTTAGAAAAAATTCTCACTCAATGAGTTTCTGTCGACCTGCTGCGCTCCTTTGCTCGCCTGGTATTTTTCGTGGCTTTACGTTAATATTTGACTAGCAGGGTAAATAAATGCTGCAAGCCAAAAGTGCATGTCATGAATTATCACGCAAGGATTTTTATACAATTTTCGGTGACCGTCTGCGAAATTCTGTTCGCCTGGTAATTTAGTGGAATTTTTCTAAAAGTACAATAAGCCTGCAAAAATTGTCGGCCCCCCCCGAGAGAATGCCGCATTAATTTGTCTGAAGACATTACATTTGCTGCCTAAAAGTATGCAATAAAAAATACACTCAAAAATATTTCTTCGGCAACTTTCTGCAAACTTCTGTTCGCCTGGTATTTGAGTGGAAATTATGTAAAAATTCGATTTTTTGACAAAATCAGCAGCCACCAAAAGTTTGCAATATTTTACATTCAGCAAAATTTCATTTCGTTTATTTTATTAATGGCAACCTGTTGCCACAATCATTATTCTGTGTGCATTTAATGTTGTTCCTGAAAGTCTGCAATAGAAAAATACTAACTACAAAATAAAAACACAGTTCTTTTAATTGATTCAATTTGTTTTGTTTATTTAAAGCATTTTGAAGTAAATTTAAGTACAATATGTATTTAATATCTAGTTTTTATTATGTGATAGGCTTACAAATTAATTTCTGATACAATTAAACATTACAGTGTTACAATGCGTTTATTTCAAATATTTCGATTAAAAATTAGCTAAAATTAATGCTTAAAATCTAGTTTTTATTTTATATACAAAACAATAGATTTAAATTTATTTCCGATTGATTTTTGACATGGTGTTCTGTATAAGCTAAGCGTACCTCAAAATAATATATATATCTATATAGTAGACTATGCAGGTAACATTAAAATTAGATAAATCTATCCCTTCGTAGAAATGTCAGGCCAAGTATTATCATTGAATAGATCTGGAATAGTATAGAAAAAATATTAATAATTGATAAATATGACTATATTTTCATTAGCTTACCTTCACATTTTCGCCATGATGCTCCTCTGCGTTTGTCCATAGTTATGGCTATGCTTCTCATTGCTTGTCACTTCATGTTTCACCAGACAGAAACCTAAATGAAATTAGAATTTATTAGAAAGGTTTACATATATATTTTATATATTACTAATACTCACAATTGAACAACAAAAACTTGTTGAATTTCTGGTTTCCATCTTATGGACTTCTTCGGCTCTTCTTATTCTCCATTCAGCAAGATGAGGTTTTTCGATCTGCAATAAAAATTGTTTTCTTTTTTGGTAAAAACAGTATGAAAAATCAAATAGAATTGAAAAATCACGAATATATTTGAATTTGGATTCCCCTAACTTGAGTATTATTATCATACTAAAGATATTATTGATTCAATGGTATGTATACGTTAATATTATTTCTTTAGATTTTGACGCCTATCGCGTCTTACATATATGAGATTATACATATATGGAGTAGCTGAAACAAACAAAATATATATATGAGCATTTCGATAGCAAGCAGTAGAGGCAAGCAGTTAACAGACGAGAAGCATTGTAGGAAAGCTTTAGCATAAAAGCTTTGCGAGAGAATCGTCACCTGTTTGAAAGCTTTTACGCATGCATTAATAAACTGAATTCAATATCGAAAATGTTTGTTGGCAGCTGTCAAACTGTAAATGAGCCATGCGAAGGACGAAGAAGAAGAAGTGCATGCGGAATGCAGGCTACGGACTACGGACTACGGATTACGGACTGAGGACTGCTGCACTTCAGAACTAATGGGCGTTTATTATTAGCCCGCCCGCTGATTGAGTGATAGGAAGATGGGAAAGCCAACCGTGAATCATGCGCTTAAGAATACCAGAGATGAGCGAGTGCTGCTGTAGAGCAGCAGCCCATATAAGGCGAAAATGCAGCAGCCGCCGCCGTAAAAATAAAGAACTGAGACACACCCATGTGGGTGATGCCTGCCAGCTGGGTGTGCAAGCCAAGTGCATAGCCGAGTCAAAGTCCAATTGAATTGAACTTGAAAACTTGTGACGCGAATTAAAATGCCTTCAATTTATTTGTGCAACTGCGCATCGGGATCGGGGCTAGCATTGGGCTAGCACAGCTACCACAGACAGCGACAAGTGTTCCACAAAAAAACAAAAAAGAGAAAAATAGAAGAAGAAGAGGAAGAGAAAGAGAAACTCTTGACTGTGCTGTGCTATATATAGAAATTGTCAAAAAACCACCGAGTCCGAGTCCGAGTGGATGGCCTCAACGGAAGCCCCAAGGCGAGAAGCTGCTGCGACTGCTGCTGCTGCTGCTGCCATAGAGAACTTCCGATTCGACTAGCCAAAATGCCCATCTATTCACTTACACTTTACATACATACCCTGTATATATCAAGCTATCTATCTATCTGTTGTTGCCGCTCTTTCGATTCATTCTCTAGATATATCGCATATTGATGACATACAGCTGATCTAGCCCGTTTGGTCGATGATGAAAGCGTTGGCGTTATTTTTCATTATATATACACATATTTCTATATCTATATAGCTATACTCCTTCCAATATATATCTATCTCTTTCGTGTGTGTTTTGTTCTATGCGCTTGCTTTTTGTGTACATAAAATAACAATGTTAAAAATAAAATCTTCAACACGAAATGAAACCAGCGCCAAAGCAGCAACAACAAAAACAACGAAATATAGAAACAAATTATTGAACAGCATTTCGTATATGTATTTAGCTAACTCGGAAAAAATCTGTTCTAGCGCGCACCATAAATGTCCGCGTCATTTATTTCCATTGCCTGTGGCGTATGGGGCAAGAAGAGCGAATGCTCAGAGCAAAGCGATTCGGGTGAACCAAAGCAAACAATTGGAAAAAATTGAAATTGAAATTTAAGTCTTTGAAATACTGTGTTATCAAATCTAAGGGATGAGATCGAAATCTTAATATTTATTTAGTACTTATACAAAATAAAAGAAAGTTGAACGAATTGTATATACATATTAAAAAATCTTTCATTTCATTTTTATAATAATTAAAAAAATATATTTTTATATGATTTTTCTATTAATTTTTTTATATTATTTATTTATACTTATTTATTTATATTTATATTTATTTATTTTTATTTGTTTTCATCTATTTTTTATTAAATAAAAAATAAATTTTCTACATATGTATTTTTTTTTTCTCTATTTAACAAGTTTTCATTTCCCTTGGCGATAACTTAAATAGTATTATATATTATTTTGTAAACGAAAAATTATATTATATACAATTTTTGTATTCCTATTTTATTTGCAAACTGTTTTAAGCTAGAGAATAATCCATATATTTACATTCTCTCTTGGAAGATCCAGGACGTGAAATCCTTTTAAACGCTTTCGCTCGCTGTTTTCTAGAAGTTTAATATAATGAAAATGAAAACTACATTTTTATTTTAACAAACTTTGCTACTCTTGCTAAGGTGTAAGCATTTGTGATTTGTATGATTGAAGCTATTCCAAAGGAAACGAAATCGAGTGCAACCTGTATCTACTTTTTGTATGTAGCCAATAGTAAACAATCAACAATACTAATAGGAAACTATTAAGTGATTCAAGTCTACAAAATTCCGATAGTTAAAATATACGCAAACACCAATATTATATATTTAAATCATTAAGCTAATATATGTTTGCTAGTGCAAAACTAGGTCCACTCTAATCTACAGTATCTACAAAAGCATGCATAATTGTATTTCTATACTGTTTGCCATCAAATTATTTCAAAGTTTTTTTTTCAGCATTTCTTCTCTCTTTCTCTGTCTCTCTCTCCCCCTCTCTTTCTCTTTATATATATATAAATTTTTTTTTGTATGTTCTCTATTTCGTATTCCGTTTTCTGTTCTTGAATATTTTTTGTTCCAACTGGAGGCGTACAGATATATATACATATATATATATATATATATATAGACATAGAATTGTTTTAGAATGCGAATTGTAGCGCATAGTTGAATGTATTTCGAGCGCATTTTTTACTATATAGATTATAGATTATATAGATATCGAGTCTGCAAATACATACGAAATTAATATATGAATATGCACATAGGCTCCACTTATAGATCAGAAATATAAATATGTATATGTGTATGGACACTTGTCTGCTTTAAAAATGATTGCAAGCAGCACGTGAATCCAAATATGACTCAAAAATTTGACTCGCAAATGGAAAATGCTTGATTAGAAATGAAATGCGATATATGCATAGAGAAATGATTAGTGTAATTTTGCAGGAAGTTAGAGATATAATATATACATATATATAATTTTGTATTTATAATTAAAAGTATGTGTATACTCGGAACCTATTGAAAATAAGAAAAAAGGGCATAATGGTTTCGTGTAAATGTATGTAACAGGCAGAAGAAGGCGTGAAAGACTCTATGAAGTATTTATGGTATTGATCAAGACAACAAGCTGAGTTCATCTGCCATCTGCTTGTGAACGCAGCCATCTCGCAAGCAACAAAAGCTGAGAGTTTTTAATTTGTTTAATATAATCCTATATACCATAAGCAGGAAAGGCCTTTCAATTTTAATCGATAACTCATTCCATTTCCTAGCTATCGATAATAGTCGATCTTTTTTAATCTTTTTTGAATGCCACAAAAGCTAAAGAATTCAAATTTTTTGTGTAGATCCCTCTAATATATCGTATTCAAGATTTTGGATTCGTCCACCATAAAGCTCAATTTTTAAAATTGATTTAAATAAAAAAGACTTGTGCAATAAAAAAAATAAAAATAATAAAATAAAATACAGATAAAAATGTTATTATAGTTTAAAAAAGTTGATAATTCCGATTCAATTTAATTCAGCAATTAATTTCCCATAAAGCCCGAGTGTAGGTACGTGGGCTAGAGAGGAGGAATGAAGAAGTAGATTATTTGCCATAGCAACTATGCTCAAACTGCAGGGTATTTAAAAGTCGAACATGCCCAACTGAAGCACTCTTACATGTTTCGTTTCCAGTTCAAGTTTTCTTGCCTTCAGTTGCTATATATAGGTTTTGCTCCATGCAGGCAGTGCATGCACTCAATTTCCCGATTCGATGAAGTTTTCACCCTCTCCTTCTCCTCCTTCCACACTCTCTCTCCCACTCTCTCTTTCTCTTTGTGTTGTCTCACACATTAACACAAATGAATGTTGGCAGCATATTCTAATTCGGAATCGGAATCTGACCTGATTTTTCCACAAACTCAAATTAGCTGTCCAAATTATACAGCTGCAGCTGCTGCTGATGCTGCTGCTGTTGATGCTGCTGCAGCTGGTCAACAATTGGTGAATTAGCTCAATTAATGGGCATAATAGGGCATTGTGGTTAAACCCCTTCTTCGGCACAAACTGGACAACACTTCAGCAAATCAATTTGCAATTGTTTGTTTCACACGCACAAACCGATTTCTCGGGCTGGGGGAAGTCCAAATCCAATAATGTGCTGTGGCTCGTGGACAAAAACTAATTTGAAATTAATTCACACAGACACACACAGACACACACACAAACACGCCCACACTCACCCACACACACTCGCACACTTTGATGAACTCTGTCAACAAGCTGAAAGTAGCTGCCAAATTGGCAACTTAATAAAAATTCCGCAAAGTCGAAATCATTGCAGGCTTAAGGGTTCGAGGCACGGCCAACAACTTCATTAGCAACTTCATTATGATGATGATCATTATGATGATGTTGTGACTGTAGCCATGTAGCCACGCTTGTTGCCTTGGCTTTGGGCGTCGTCTGTGTGCATTCCGCTCGGCCTGTCAAATGCGCAGCGCAGCGCAGCGTCTGAATATCCCTTGTACCCCTACCCCTACCTCTGCCTCTACCTCTACCCTTACCCATCTGCCCACCCCCACTGCTGTTCTATGTGATGTGGTGGCCACTTTGTCACCGTTACAGGCTCAATTGCAATTTGTTTTCGTTGATTCCCATACCCAGCCAGGCCAGACAGACAGACAGACATAGCTCTCTTTCTCTCGCCATCTCTCTCTCTCTCTCTCTGTCTCTCTCTCCCAGTGACACCCCCTCTGTGATTGTTTACTTAGGAACGTAGAGCTCGCTCACTCGCTCGCCTCGACTCGATTTTGGGGACATTCAAACGGGCATTGGATAATTCACAAATGAATCCCTTTAGTGTTGGCAATTTGAGGCACGTGCACTAAAACAACAACAAGCTCGAGCTCGAGCTCGGTTGGGCTCGGCTTGGACTCATTATTAAAATTCCTTCTTCGACCCGGCGTGCACACAATTGACTGGGTTCTATATTAAAATTTGATTTGGCCATTTATACAATCTATGTATTTGCAATTTGATTTTGATTCTGATTTGGATTCATTCGTATTTTCATAGCACAAACGACAAAAGCTGCCCGCCCAAGGGGGCGCCTCGAGGCGTTTGGTGGTCTTTGCTGGGTTTGATGCGATTTGATTGCGATTATGGCGCGAGTTTTGATTGTTCATTTGGAAACATTTTATTTACTGTTGTCTTAAAAGGTAGCTCACTAAGGGCTGAGAGGGTGGCGATATGGTAGCTGGAACGTAAACAACCTGAGAAAATACCATGAGAAATTAGTTGGGAATTAAAAGAATTGTGTAGAAAATTGATAAAATTTAATGAATGAATGAAAATAGTTTTAAATGTAATTAAAAGGAATTATGGAATAGCAGAAAATGATTTTATAGACTTATAAGAAACTATTTTTAATGCTGGAATGTGATATTACATAAGAAAATACAAATATCTTTCTATTATTTAGTGTCTCTCACTTTTATTTATCTAGAAATGTGTGCAAACATGTTTTATAAATTTTGTATTTACTAAGTTTTTTTTTTTTTCGGGGACTAAACTCTTAAAATTATAATTCAGAAGAAGATGAAGGAGATTTATAGATTTGAACAAATAATTTAAGAACCACGATAATTTAAGAAGATGATAATGTGATTGAGTAAAACGTATTGCAATTTTCATATGTATAGAAAAATTTTAATATTTATGGATTTCACTTTTTTTTAAAAAAGTTTAAATCTATTTTCCAATGTTAATATACTATAATATATCATCATATATGATCAAGGAAATCATTAAAATTATTTTCATATATTTATAACTTCTTTAAAAAATATATTATTATTTTAATTATTGATCTCATGATCTCATGATCAAAAAGTCCACAAAAATGTCTGGACATAAATTCAATTGATACTAATACTGGATACAAAAATATATTTAACTATTGATAAAATACCAAATATATATTCTATATATACAAAATATGTATTCAATCAATTTAATCAAAGGCTTAAGTTCAATAACTTCTTAAACCTAGTTTAAAGAGACTTTACATTTTCGATATTGTAGACTTAGAAAACTCAAGAACCGATTTCAACCAGAAGAAGAACTCAAGAAAGTCATATAATTAAAACGATAATTAGATTAGTTAGTGTGTAGAGAATTCGTTACAAGTTCAACGTCATAGTATTTATGGAATCGAAAGGAAATGGCTAAGAAGCAGAAGAGTGTTTGTCTGTTAGCAGCAGAGTTAAATATAGTCAGAGGGAACAACAAATCTAAATAGAAATAGAAATTGAAGAAAAGAAAAACAAGTTTTTGGCAAATTAAAAAAATTATTGAGAAAAAACTGAATTCGAAATCGAAAATGTCCGTGGATTAGTCATGGCAAAGGCGGATAGGTCTAAGCCCTACCATACATACACATATGTATGTATCTAAATATGTATGTATGCGTAGCTATGTATGTCATGTATATATGAAATATATATCTATGGATATGTCTAATAAAAGCATATGGCCTCGCCTGTTCCTATTTGCGACATAAATCTTTTTATTCTCTTACTCTAACAACATGAAACGCCAATTTATATACATATATGTATACATATCTGTGTGTGTGTGTGTGTGTGTGTGTGTGAGTTGTTTCCAACATAATGTTGGAACAGAAAGAGAGTATGCCATAAAACGTAAACATGCCCCACTTAGTTGCCGCTAAAAATAAAGCATAAACCCAATTTAAATGGATACCCTGCAATGTGAACGGCCCCCCAGCCGAGTGAATGTAAATTGTAAATAAACAGTTTAGTTACTTGAATTATGCTAGTTACACAGGTGTGGGTGGGTGGGTGGTTAATGGGAGCGGAATGGAGGCGTGGTCGGCGAATCAGTTGAGAGAATATGACCAAAAATAGAAGTGCGAACCGTGGAATTTCATTGAAGGTGCAAACGTGCGAGAGATTCGAGCTGCGAGCAGCAAGCGATTGAGATGTGAAATATCGAAAATAGAAAATGAATTTATTACGACATACGAAAAACACGAAAAGTTATGAAAGCCAAGCAGTGGCTGCCCGAGCAAGAGAGAGAGAGAAAGAGAGAGAGAGAGAGGGAGAGCGCCAGAGGTTGAGGGAGAGAGGAAGAGGCCACATAATTGGGAGCGAGGCAAACAAATTTAATTTTTCTAAATCCCCCACGACCTAAAAACAAAACGAACAAAAATTGAAAAATTGAAAAATTAAAAAAAAAAAAGACGAACGAAAGCATATGCAAAGCAGAAAGGCAAAAGAACAACAACAACGGCGCATACGTGCTCTCGCACGCTCACACACCCACACGACGCTGGCGGAGAGCGTGAGAGCGTGAGAGCGAGATCGCTGGAGCAGCAGCCTTGCCTTATACGGCACTTTTGGACTCTGCGCACGTAGCGATGCGATGATTGCCTCGCGAGCAACACGAAGGTGCCGACGCCCGAGGCACGACGCCCGATTGCCGATTGCCGATTGCCGATGCTGCTTGCCGATTGCCAACTGCACGCTCGATCATGCCGAACTGCTTTTGTACGTCGCTTGCGCCCTCACGCTCTCTCGCTCCCACTCGAGCGACGGCAGCATTGTCCAAAGGCGGCCCCCCTTATGCTGAAGGATCTATTTTTAGGCGCCGCCGTTGCCGTTGTCGAAGGTGGGCAGATATCCATGAGCAGTGTCTGCACTTGTAGGTATGTATGTATGTGTGTGTGATATGTTCTTTTTATGCTGGTATTAGTTCATGCTGGCATGGACTGTGGCTGTGGCTGTGGCGGGGGCGAGGGTACGGCAACTGTGACGATGTTCAATTTTCTTGGATGGCAAGAAATCGGTGCTGCCCGGTATAAAATCCGAGTACCAACGCGGGGATACGTTAGTCAGTCAGTTGTGTTCCAAAGCGTACACATTGCCGTATTTCTTGATTTAAATTCACCCGTGGTACCGTAAATACAAACCAAACCCAGACAAAATGTGTGACGATGAGGTTGCTGCTTTGGTCGTTGACAATGGTGCGTATACCAAGAGAAAAGAGAAAAGAAATATAATAAAAGCTAATGGATAGACATGGATTATACATTAAATGTGGATTAACTAATGTCGAGGATAATGTCAGTGCAGTGATCAAAAGTGCAAACCAAATTGAACTTATCAAATGAAATTTCTGAGATACGATTCAAAAATGATTCGAATTCAAATTCAACCTTCCAAAAATCCACCTCAAGTTGTTCATACTGGAAATTTCCAGAGATTTCTTCACATTGTTCGCTGAGCAACATATGTATCAACAATCCCTATCTAGATTTCCAAACATATAAGAAAAAATATATCAAATATTCCACAAAAGAATCTAATTTCTCCACAAAGATTTCTCCAAGATTCTTCAAACAAAATAGATCTATTTTTAGATTTTCAAGCATAGAAGAAGAAATATATCAAATAAATCGCTAAAGGATCTAAATTATATAGTTTCTCCAAAGATTCTTTTTAAGAAATTTCCAAAGACTTATCAAAATCTGAATTTTATATAAAATTCCGAAAGAATCTTTATATAAAACTCCAAAGATTCTAATCACGTAGAGCATATAAAAGATTGCTCGAAATAGTTCCCAAAAGAATTTAATTCAAAATTTTTTTAGCTTCTCTCCCACTCAAATTTTTATCTACATAAAATTTCTAAAATTCTTGGCGATGAGTCACAGCCCCGAAAAATTAGATCACTAGAATTTCTCTCACTTGCCGTGAGTCTATGCTATTTACCCATGTACCATGTGCCATGGCGACTTAGGGTCGCTCCGTTTCGATGTGTAGTTCCTTTTGGCTAACGTTTGGGCTTCTGTCTTTGTTATGCAGGCTCCGGCATGTGCAAGGCCGGTTTCGCCGGTGATGACGCACCCCGTGCCGTCTTCCCCTCCATTGTCGGTCGTCCACGCCATCAGGGTGTGATGGTCGGTATGGGACAGAAGGACTCGTACGTCGGTGATGAGGCTCAGTCCAAGAGAGGTATCCTCACCCTGAAATACCCCATTGAGCACGGTATCATCACCAACTGGGATGATATGGAGAAGATCTGGCATCACACCTTCTACAACGAGCTGCGCGTTGCCCCCGAGGAGCACCCAGTCCTGCTGACTGAAGCCCCCCTGAACCCCAAGGCTAACCGTGAGAAGATGACCCAGATCATGTTTGAGACCTTCAACTCGCCAGCCATGTATGTCGCCATCCAGGCTGTGCTCTCCCTGTACGCCTCCGGCCGTACCACCGGTATCGTTCTGGATTCCGGTGATGGTGTCTCCCACACCGTCCCCATCTATGAAGGTTATGCCCTGCCCCATGCCATCCTCCGTCTGGACTTGGCTGGTCGCGATTTGACCGACTACCTGATGAAGATCCTCACTGAGCGTGGCTACTCTTTCACCACCACCGCTGAGCGTGAAATCGTTCGTGACATCAAGGAGAAGCTGTGCTATGTTGCCCTGGACTTCGAGCAGGAGATGGCCACCGCTGCTGCCTCCACCTCCCTGGAGAAGTCTTATGAACTTCCCGACGGTCAGGTGATCACCATCGGCAATGAGCGTTTCCGTTGCCCCGAGTCCCTGTTCCAGCCCTCATTCTTGGGTATGGAATCGTGCGGTATCCACGAGACCGTCTACAACTCCATCATGAAGTGCGACGTGGATATCCGTAAGGATCTGTATGCCAACATTGTCATGTCTGGTGGCACCACCATGTACCCCGGTATTGCCGATCGTATGCAGAAGGAAATCACCTCCCTGGCCCCATCCACCATCAAGATCAAGATCATTGCTCCCCCAGAGCGCAAATACTCCGTATGGATCGGTGGCTCCATCCTTGCTTCCCTGTCTACCTTCCAGCAGATGTGGATCTCCAAGGAGGAATACGACGAGTCCGGCCCTGGCATTGTCCACCGCAAGTGCTTCTAAGCATTTACTTGCCACACCACCTCCACACCAGCATCGCCTTAGCCATCTCTGCCTACTTCTATGCTTGGCTATGGCTCTGGCTGTGCTGTGTACACAACAACAACAAATCAACATCTATTTACCATCTGAGATGTTGCTGAATGTCATTTAACCAATGCGTCATCCTTTGGTTCCCGATTATTTTTTGTACTGACTGAACACTTATCTAAAATGAAAACGAAACCCCATTTAATTGTTTAACTATTCTCTGTGTGTTTTCATCAATGTTAACCATCTGATTGTTTTATTAAGAAATGTCAACTCTCTTTTAAATTTTTTGTATAGAACACAACATCCTCAATGTGGCTTGTGGGGTCCAATTGTTACGAAATATAAAATGATCGCATGAATGTAATTTTAATTAATTAAAAGGAATTTATAATTATTTATAAATAAAAACGATTTTTTAGATTTAATTTTTTTCTAAAAAAAATGCCTCAAAGGTTTTTGTGGTTGGTTCGGGTGGGGGTGGGGGTGGGGGTGGTTGTAAGGATCTATCGATCAATCGATCGATTATTCAATTCATACATTCGACAGCTCAGCGAGCTCTGGCTTCTGGTCTGCTCTCTGATCTTTTCGAGAATGTTTCGCTTCATCAATTTTCCGATTTTCTAATTTTTCATTTTGAAAAAGCTTTGGAGCTTTCACTTCCAGCCAGCGGCGTTTCATATTTCCCTTGGCTTTCCGTCGAGCTTTCTGGCATGCCAAAAATATTTTTGAAAAAAGAAAATGTGTATTCGAAATACCGAAAATATTTTTTTGGATATTTTTAGCTAGCAATAGAGGCATTCCAAAGCATATCGAGAGAGAGGGAGAGCGATAGAGAGAAATTGAAAAATTTTGTTTATGCACGAAAATGCTTTTCGTCTAAGCAGTAACTCGATAGGCCCCGACGCAGTTGCGGACCGAAGATAGGAAAACTTGGACCACTGAAATCTCTTTGGCATGCTGAAGATCAAAGCAATTCGAAAATTCGTTTGATGGAAATGTGGCACAGGGCTAGAGATATGTAAGAAATACCCTGTAAGTTGGTTGCTAATTGACCAAAGATGTTGAGAAACTAGAAGAGTTGTGTAAACTGAAAGAATATGAGAGATGAAATCTATGGAATTAGAAACAGATGACAAACACAGTTGGGCAACTATCAAAAATACCCTGTAAGTAGTTTGTTTGAAATTCGATAGAAGAGGTTGAGTAATACCAGAGTAGAGTAGAGTGAAAGAATATAAGTGGTACTGTCTTAAGATTTAGAAACAGAGGATAGACGGAATTAGATAAATTGTAAAAATACCATGTTAAGTGCTGCTAATTGACAAAAGATGTTGAGGAGAAATATTGAAAGAATATGTATTGAGAGAATATCAAAAATGATGCCATGAATACAGATCATGAAGAGTGCAGGACAGCTATCAGAAATACCCTGTAAATTTTTAGATCTAGCAAATAGAAGAAAATAATCTGAGGGAGATATAGAAATATTATAAATAATATCTGGAATATAAAAATATATTTTGAACTTGCAAAACATTTTAAACAGAACTAAAGTGTACTGACTAAAGGAAACACCCTGCTTGGTAGTATTATGAGTTTTTTCAAAGTACAAAACCAAAATGGAAAACTTTTAATAAATATTTTTTGAATCTTTCTAGTTGACTATGAGCAATGCATTGCGCTATGTGAAGATTCCTTCTGAATTCTATTCAATAACCAGTTTTATTGCTCATCATTTTACATTATTCCCAAAGAGATAATTGACATCAAATTATGATTAAGAAAACTTGTATAGAATATAGAAGGATTCTTTTGCATAGAGCTAACAGACATTCTGTACTAAATAAGGAATTGATCTTAAAATCAGTGGATGAACATATCAATTTGGAGTACTATGAAAACGGTGCTATACAAAGTGCAAAAAGCATAAATATATCTTAAATAACAAAAACAACTCTAGCATACCGTGTCAAACTTTAGTTAAAGACATTAAAAGCTTATTTAATAGCTAGAAGACTAGGGTATGTCAAGTCAATGACTCTCAATTAGGTAGTTCGCCTAGCATACCCCATCAGACTTCACTCACAGCTCATTCATTCACTCGCTGCCAGCATCAATTACATGGGCAGATAAAACAAATTGTCGACCATATAATGCTCGAGATGCAAAGACAAATTAGCAACTCGCCTGGCATGCGCTGGCAGCGCGATCAATCTTTGGGTACAAGACGCGACGATAATCAAACGCTAATTGCACTGGCAACGAGCACACGAAATAATTTGTCAACATTTGCAATAGATAGAGAAGGCGATTTTCATTCATGAAAATGCTGCAAATGCTGCATCTTTCAGTTTCTTGCTGGCTAATAAATGGTGGCCAAGAGCTGGCAGAGAGCCAGCAGCAGCAGCAGCAGCAGCAGAATGATGATGGCCCAAGTCGAGTAGAGGCTGTCGGGCAGAGAATTCTCAAGTTCTCAAGCGAATCACTTTACAGCGCAGTGCACAACAAAGCCCAAAAGTCGAATGTCGAATGTCGTCTATCGAAGTCAAAGCCAGCCCCTCGAAGTCCGGCCACAGCCACAGCCACAGCTATATAACAACCCCATCAAGTTCAGCCCACTAATCAATTTGCACAAAAACAAAAATAAACACGCACACAATAAAAAAAGCCAAAGCGAATAACGTATAATGTCGTAAATAATGCAATTTTCACATTTTATTTTATTTTATTTTTTTCATTCCATTCAAATTCGATTTTCAAATCGAATAATAAATAATATCCAGACAAATAACGCGCTCAACAGTTTTCAAGTAGGCAGCGGAACAACCCATATGGTCAATTAGAGCTGCACAAAGCACAATGAGAACTTCTTCTCAAGAAGCTTTTGCGACCGCCTCACACTCACACACACACAAGCACACACACACTCGCACACACATTGTTATTCACTTCAATTATTATCGATGCCACCAAAAAAGGGAAGAGCCCAAACCTGAACTTGTATTCACTCAAGCGTATTCAAAGTGCGCTCGAAACTTTTTCACAAAATTAAATATTTCCAAGTGTTTAGAGCTTAATTCGACTTAGAAGTATTTGGTGTGCTAGCGAGAAGTTCTAGCTGAAGAATGAGAAGGCGATAGAAAGGCGATAAACCAAAATGAAGATGGTTTGATAAACCAAAATATACAAAGTTAGGCTTTAAGTCTGGTAATATATTAATAAAGTAAGTACATATATAAATCATTTCCTTTTATCAAATTTTTGGATGGAAGCTCAGAAAGCGATGGCAACATGATAAGAAAGCTATAGAAAAACGCTTTGAAAACAAGAGTATGCCCCAGATATAATTTGTTTATTAATTTATATAAGATTATTAGCTTTATTTGTCTGTATTTTTGGATTGTTAGTTGGGTATCAAATTTAATTGAGAAATGTATATTGAATTAATAAATCTAATCATTTAAAAAATATATAAAATTTATTTAATTATTTAGCTATTTATAGTTCACAATTATTTATACCAAAATAAACTAAAAGCGATCAAATATATTTAGTATAGTTTTATTCTGAATTCGTTTAAATAGAAAGCCCTTGAACTATTTTAAAATATATCAGAATTGCACAATTAAGTTTAACTTAGTTAACTCCTCGCCTAATTAGCTGTAAGTTCTATAATCTATAATTATAAAATTGCAGTGTGCATTAGCTCATTCATTCATTAGATCTTTTGTAGTATTTCCAACTTTATATTAAATTTCTGCTCGAGCGCTTAACGAATATATTTTCACTTGGCAGATTAACAAGCTGCAAAGAAAAACCCCTTTCAATTCATCATTTTAGGTGTACATATATATAAAATATATATATATATGAACTGCATAAAATTGTGCGAACAAGGCGATTTAATTTGATTGATTTCAATTTTGTGCCCACTCCAAATAGCTGCACGAGATTCGCTGGAATAATAAAAACGCGTCACATTTGATTGCATTTCTGCTCTCAGTGTGTGAGTGTGCGTGTGTGTATGTGTGTGTGTGTGTGTGTGAAATTGGGCTGACAATGTGCGCTGACCAAATAAAAAGCAAAAAAGCGAAAGCCATTCAACTGCGAACTGCCACACATAAACGTAGACAAATGCCAATCACCCCCATTGATGCACCCCTTCTGATGTGAGTCTGTGTGTGTGTGTGTGTGTGTGTGTGTGTGTGTAAACGTGTTAGGGCTGAAAAGAATTGCACTTTACGCAATTTATGTGCAAATTTCTTCAATGACTTTAAAGCCAAGCGCAGTTTGAGGCGGACTGCAACCCCCTGGCTACTCCTGGCTACCCCCTACTCAACCCCCAACTCCAACTTCAACCCCAACTCCTGCTAAATGCCATTATAATCGCGCGCTAATTGACTCTAATCGACTAGACCTGCACACACACACTCACACACAGACTGAGAGGGGTTGTTATTTTATGGCATTTGAATATTTGGTTAGAGCACTCGAATGCCTCGACCTGGCCTAGATCTTAAGCCGTCTACTCCAAAGTCTAGGCATTCAGAGCAACTTAGCCTTAGTTTCGACCAAAATTACACTTAAGTACACTTCACATTCGAGTGTGCGAATGTCTGTCTATGTCTATGTCTCTCTCTGTGTGTGTGTGTGTGTGTGTGTGTGTGATAAGTCCGTTCATTATCACGCATGCATTGCCCACAAATTAGTCTATTTAACAGCTCGAGGCGACATTTAAATAAGCCGAAAGGACGCACGAAAGGCGACAATTTGGCAACAATTGCCAGTTGAAAGTCCCACACACACACACACACACACGCATTGTACCCTGCTTACCACACACACACACTCTTACACACACATGACACCTTTTCAAGCAGAGTGTTAATACCTGCCTATATACAGACCAGAGACATGTGTGTGGAAAAATAATTATGCGCCTGATTTAACTCTAAATTGTTGCTAATTTGTCACAAATGGCACTGCAGTTCACACACACAAAGCGAGAGAGAGAGAGCGAGAGAGAGAGAGAGAGAGAGCGAGAGAGAGAGAGAGAGAGAGAGAGAGAGAGGGACTGCTCTGAAGCGTGTGTATTTGTTTTTTATTCAAGTGTTTTCCACTTGAGTTTTGAGGCTGTTATTCACTATGCCTGTCTCTCTGTCCGTTTGTCCTTTGAAGGACGCCGGCAATGGCAAAGCAACTTTGACATTTGCATTGCAGTCGAATAGATCCGCAATCAGCCAGAAAAGCTGCTCACCAAAATGGCCACGCTCATCGAATTATGAATTCATGTGTGTTGACAGCCAACCAAATAAACACGCAGCTTGATTCGAGAGTGAAAAAATATACGTGGATATATATGTAGATGCTCTGTAAACAGTTGATATTAACTGACTGCTATAAGTATTCAATACTATTTAGTAACTTTTATTACTGGTCTTTTCACTGCCTAGAACTCAAAGATATATTGGTATCTCTCAGATACTATTATATCACCAAAAACTTAAAGCAACTACAATTTGAAGAAATTAAGCTTGCGTAAACACGCCTACAACGACTGCTTTTATAATTTAAGAAAATTTCTATAACCAAAGCATACTTTTGCATCTCGATAATACTTTCGTATACAAATTTTTTTAAGCTGTACATCACAGTTTTATCAAAAAATGCAAATATTTCCGAATCAAAATTTTTAAATGTCCTTCAAAGTCTTAAGAGCTATGGCACACGTAGTTCAGTCTTCACTTTCGCAACCTATGCTAATAGATAATATTCTCTGCCTATATTCTCTTATGCGCTATACCATCCTCTGACCACGCCCCCTGCCAAAAGCTGACTACGCTTCAGCTGTAAAGTGCCTAAAGGAGCTGCCTGAATTCATAGCCGCAGCTGCGGAAATGGCCAAGGAAATTCGCATTTATTATAATCGTCGCCTAATCATAGGAAATGCGAAAAGTGAAAAGAAAATTGTCCTCAATTTCCAGTAGTCAGATCAAAAAAAAAAAAGTATATCTCTTTATAGATATATAAGAAATAAAATTAATTTGGCAAAAAGACTTCAACAAAGCGACAACAGTCGCAGCTCAAACTTTGCAATTTGCGGCGCGTTTCCTGCTTCCGCAGTGAGCGTGAATGAAGGACGAAAGGAAGAAAGGACGAAGCAGGAGAAGAATATTGTCTGTCTGGCACTGGGAAAAGGACGCAGCAGCTTCAATTGTCATCAATTTCGTTTGATGTGCTTAACAATTTTATAGACACGCTCCATCCCGCTCACTCCCCCTCGCTATCTCTCCCTCTCTCTCTCTCTCTCTCTCTGTCTCCCCAGTTTCGTAAGTTTTTTTCCTTCGATTAGCACGCACTTAGAGCAGCTAAGAGCCCCATTGAGTTTATTAAATCGGGCGTAATAATTGGTCCAATTGCGAGTCAATTGAGTCGACCTAGAAATTCCATTCAATTCGATGCGAGGCAGGCTCTGGCTCTGGCTCTGACTGTGGCTCAAACAAATCATTTAGGCCAAACAAAATTCAAAATTCACTTCGCAAGAGAAAATTTCCGATTTTGATTTTAGACAAAATGCCCTTCGCCGACGATGAATGGCAGCCGAATGCCACCATCAACTACATAAGCAGCGAATTGGGCAAGTGAACAGCGATTAACTAATTTAGATCTAAACTAAAGTGTTATTTTCTTTCATGCAGAACGCACACACCTGGCTCGCTCGCCTCAGCTGCTGCAGCAGCTGAACAGCCTCTGCGAGCCATGGCAGGAGCTTGGCCAAACAGAGTCCTTTCGCTTGAAGCAATACTACCACGGCGAGGTCTAGCAGGAGCTGAAGCTCTCATATATACATATATCTGTATGTGGATGTAGAGTGAAGCTATTCAAAATCGGCAGAAAAGTCATCAGCAGCAACACCTGTCGCGCTCACACCTGCCAATTAGGCGCAGAAAACAAACACAGCGCGCGGACAAAAGCGGGAAAACGAAGCTAGCGAAAGACACAAATTGTGACAAAGTTTCGGAAATTTAATTAAAATCAAATACACTCAATGCCAGCGCTTGTGCTGATACACCCTCCAGGGTATGCGAAAAGGGGTAGCGAATTCTCAGTCAGGTGTGACTTCAAATAGTTTATAACATGCTTACCAGGCGCGAGGCTCTCACTCTCCCACTCTCCCACTCTCACTCTCCCTGTCTCTGTCTCTGTCTCGCTGTGTGTTTCACTAGTTTTCCGCGTCGTTGAGTAAACAAAATGTAAACAAAATTTAACAGCTTTCACACACACACATCTATATAGCTCTAACTAACCCTAGCAAAAAAAAACTCGCACTCAAGCCATTGTCGCCTTTGGTTTGCCCGCTCAAGCCATTCCAAAGCGGGCATATTAGTTATGTACACATGGCGAGGGATTTGAAATTTAGCTTAGATATTGCTACATGCCTTGAAAGGGTAATCAAATCTTTTGGCTATGCCTATTGGGGGCGTGGAAAAGAGAAGATAACTAGATTGCATTCATTTTAATATGATGAGAAGCCGATGTTATGATTAGCTTAAGGTCCATTTCTTTTAATGTTTTATTACTCAATTTAAAATTATACACAGGCTTACTAGGATCATGATTTATTAGCAAAAGGTAACTACATACATTTTTCTATCAGTCAAAGAGCTCCCACAGTTTTTTTCCCAGCTGAGCTCCATTACAACTGAAGCTATAAGTGATATATATGATTTGTTCATAGTATACTCTATATATGCACTCATTCTCATCTCAAACCTTGAGCGAGTATTCTGCAGTCGGCACTCGCCTAACCAGCTCTCATATGTTACTTTTTTTATGAATATTATTTATGAGCCTGTGGTTGTGTTTTGAATGCCTGCCAGCAAGGTGTAACTGCACAGGCAAACACCACACACACACACACACACACAACCACACACATATATATATACCTACACCTACACACACACACACACGCCTATACACCTACACACACACCTCACTTCCACATTTGGCTTTCGATTTGTGTTCAGCAGCTGCTCAATTTCACATCGCTCACATTTGATTAACTTAATTTAATAGTATTTTTTTCCTCGTCCTCTCTGTTGTTGTTGTTGTGGTTGTTGTAGTTTGCTCCATATTTTGATATATTTGTTTGTTTATTTAATTTATTATCATTGTAAATGGGCATGGCTTGTTTGCTTTGCTAAAAGGAGGGAGTTCTCGTTTTTATTGCCGCCGATTCCAGAAATGCGACAATGCAAAACGGAGCTTTACGGCGTTGCGATGCTCGTATATAAATACTATGATGGGAAATGTATAGAAAGTTTCATTTATGGACGCGCTATAAGCAAAAGAGGTGTTTGCTTAATCAGGTGTGGGTTGAAGTAATTTTTGGAATATTAGTTGAAATAAAAAAATTAATTTTACTTTTACTTTGATGCAGAAGAATTCTTGGAATATGACTGATGAATGACTATTAACTCACTTTGAATCAAGAGTCACGTTTAAGCATACGATTAAGAAAATGTAAGAGCCAGGCATTCTTCAGGTGTTCTTTGACCAAAGCCATCTTTGTTGAGTCTGTTTTAAAACTCTAAAACAAAGATTTTAAATTTTTTCTAGATGTGTAATTTTCCCGAATTTATACATTTCATGTCTGCACACTGAACAAACAACAGTTCGTTAAGCGTATTATAATTGAATTAGGAAATATCGGCAGGATTCAGGATATACTCAAGTCGTGTACTCCCAATTAGAACGCTCTTCCGAGCTTCTTTATTTTTATTTACTTATTTATTTATTTAATTTTTTTTTTGTATCTACAATTTTTTAAACTAAATTCAGGAATTAGCTTTAACTAATAAATTCAATTAAATAAAAATTTGTTCTTCATATTTATATTCAATTTAAGCTATGTCTTTTCACCACATCAATAAATATTAATCTTTTTACTATATATCAAATTTTGGTTATCTCTTTTTCCATTAACTCTCATTACCCAACACTCGGCTTGATTTTATTTTGATATCCCTGCAAAATCTTCGGCCATTGTTAAAAAGTATCAATATCAAAATGAACATAAAGCGGCAAATCCTGCAAAGGACACCATGAAAACAGAAACATAAATAAAATGTCGTCAAGAGGCCTTTGTGAGCAGCTAGCAATAGTCTAGGCGACCATTGGCTAATGAGCAGACAATTAACTGCACAATTGCACAGAGGAGTCGGAGCTGGCAGCTGAGCCAGGACGTAGCCAGGACATCGGCAGGATCTGGCTACTGTTACCTGGTCAGCAATGCAGATAAACAACAAATCGAGTGAAATCAGGCATGAAACCGAAATGCTAAACAAAAGGCCAAATGCGACGGCGGCTATTGCTCATACTTTAATCACAACAAGGATAACAAGGACAGCAAGGATCAGACGCTCAGCTGCTACTGCTGCTGACAGCGATAAACAAGGCATTGGCTTAGCTCATTGAAGTCAGCGCAGCAAAACTTCACTTCACTTTCCAGTCGAAGGATCTCTCGCTCCTGGCGGCTCGCTTTGGTGTGACAAGAAAAAGTATCGCATTTCGTGACAACTCGAGCGACTGTCGCCCAAACTTCCTTACAGGATATATCCTGTTCTGTAATTGTTGCCAATGCTCGTTGCGGTGTGATCAACGATCCTCAATCTGCTGCGTCATGCGATATGCCTAGAGCCTCTCTCTCTCTCTCTCTCTCTCTCTGTCTCTGTTTCCCCCTCTTAAATTATCGTAATTATCCTTGTAGTGAAAAACAAAATGGCGCTCATTAGCGAACGCCCCCACATATACACATAAAAGGCAAGCGCTGTAGACAAGCTGCATAATTATGTTGCTGACAACTTTTTGATGAATTTATAATAATTTCTTAAGTGCTGCAGGCAACTGATGATGCTGCAGATGATGATGCTGCAGATGATGATGCTGCTGATGCTGCTGTTGCTGTTGCTGTTGCTGTCGCTGTCGCTGCTGCGGTAAACAGCACGAAACAGTAGGAAAATCTGACTTGAGCATCTGTTGAGCGGATTTAACTTGTTTAATTACCGCTGTATTCACATTCCTTGCCATCTTTTTGTACCCAATGAAAGTGTTCCGAGTATAGGGTATATTGGCTGTTGGAGTAAGATATGGAATATACAGAAAAGGGCGTGGCATAGTTCATACAGTATATATATGTAAGATTATGTTGATAAACTAAGTGAATTTATCTTACAAAGACATTTTTTCCTATTCATTTGACTATTTGTCCTCTTAAACTTCCATCTATTCTTCGGTATGAGCACAGTAATCTCGAGAACTACAAAAACTAGAGACTTGAAATTTGTCATATAAATTAGTGAATAACACAGGCAGCATAATAAATAAAAGAATTCGTTATGATCACAGTTCAATCGGACTATAATTCATAGTATAGCGATATCAAGCGAATCAAAGACTCTGCATGGGTATCTTCTAGTCGATCACTGTTCGCTCTTCGTTGTTTTTTTGCTGTCGCGCTCATTTGGCATATAAATGTGCACAGCTCTTCAAGTGTCTCCCTTGTACAGTATGCCCCGTCTATGAGCAACTGTTGCCAGTTTTAATGCGCTCGAGCTTTCTGAGTGTCGTTCCCAAAATTGATTTTCATTTCATTGTTCGACCGCTGAAGAGGTTCATAATAAAACTGCAAGCGAAATGCCAATGTGCTTGATTATGTTTGATATACACACACACACACAGACATACATATACACACGGTCCCTCTCTCTCTCTCTCTCGCTCTCTCTCTCTTCCATTTACAAGGTGAATGCAAATACACAAAGGCACTCGACACTCAATTTCATAGAGCCAAAAAAACGAAAACTCAAAAGGCCACTTGATAAATTTCATATATTTATAGCCCGCAGAGTAGCGCGCTGCATTTGCACACTGAATGAAAATCCTTGCACACACACACACACACGCACACACACACACACGTATACACTCAAGCACACACAGCGCCAAGGACAAAATCCTGCCGTTGCGACTTCATGCAGCTTGGCCAAACACTTGCACAAATAAAAGATCTACTTCAACTTATTGAATTTTCGTTGATAGAAACAAGATGAAAAGGCTATAGCGACAATTGTATGCCCTATTTACTGATAGCTAAAACGGTATTCGTAGATTGAAACTAGCTTAGGGTAGTTCAGTTCTCATGATGTAAAGTATATAATATCAAATTTGTATAATTTTGTTTCTTATAAATTTATTAATCTCTTTAATTTATATGTGTAATAATACTTTTCACATGGTATAGTAAACCACTATATCTCCATATCTGTCATTTAGTATGTTAAATCGTTCTTCATGTATCCACTTTCTCATTGTTCTCTTTCTCTCTCTTTCTCTCTTTATATATGTCCCCCTTTCTCCCTCTTCATCCCTCTCTGTATCTCTCTACATATATATCTGTCTCTGCCACTTAGTCTCTCTCTTTCTCTATATTTCTTCTTTCTATCTCTATATCTTTGCTGTCTATCACACCTCTAAATTTATCTATTTGTCTCTCTCCACCTTTCTCTTTCTATTTATCCCTATATATATCTATCTATATATATAACTTTTTGTAAATCTCTTCTTTTTATATATCTCTCTCTGTCTCTCTCTCCTGTTCTCTTATTCTTTCGCTATCTCTTTCCAATTCTCTCAATTTATATGTCTCTCTCTTTCTCAATCCCATTCAAATTCTTTCCTGAGGATCTTTCTCTCCCATTTTCTCCATTTATATCTATCTATACCCTCGCTCTTTCTCTTTCTTAGGATTCTTCTATTCTCCTACTCCTATTCACACATTTTGTAACTATTCTCTACATTTCTTTAGTCTAATAATAATACTAATATTCACATAATATCTCTTCTTTCTCTTTCTCTCTCTCCCTTTCCTCGTTAATTTAACGACTTTCATTTAGCTGCTTAGTTCAGCTTATTAAATATGCATCCATTCCATTCCATCCATCCATCCAACCATCTACATCTTGTACACCCACAACAACAACAACAACAACAACAACTCGATTGCTGGATACATTTAACTGGCAAACGGAGCACAGACACAAGTAGAAAGAGTTTGGGAGGCAATTGGGGCTGGGGCTGTCTTTTGGCTGCCACGCCCACAGAAAAAAAGGGGAAATAAAAGGGAAAAACTGAAAAGAGGAATTTGCATATGAGTTTTATATGAAAGCTTCTTTTGACGAATGCGACGCTGCTTTATGAAAGGCGACTCGAGTTGCCAGTGACAAATCCGTTAAGTCGCATTCAACCCAATGATGATGATGATGATGATGATGATGATGTTACCATCATAGTAGTATTTGTGCAATGAATTTGATTTTGACCCCACAGAATGTTAAGTGTAATCAAATTCATCTGGAAGCTGAAGCTGAAGCTGATGCTGATGGTGAGACTCGACCTGAAAGGAGAAAAACTTGTCGAATTTTATTAAAATTCGCACACAATGCGACGTCCTGTGGCGCCACAGAAAATTATTAAAAAGTAATTATGGCACAAATTACGAGATATCAATACAGCATTTAGCACCGCATGTGACCGAAGGGGCGAGAGCACACAGAGAGAGATCTCTACCCTAAGGGTAGCTAAGCGGTCTCGGGGTGGGTCGGGAGGGGAGGGGAGGAGCTGCACTTGAAGTATGTTGTGCAAATCCTTTAGCTCACATCCTTGTTGGCTGCTTGTTTCCGCTCGCTGCTGTCTGTGGCTCACAATGCGATTTCTGCAACGGCAGCGACTCCTGCTCCTCTTGTCATGTGTTTTCTTCTGACATAATATCAAGATTGATTCTTTTGATTAAGTCGAAGAAACAACGGGCCGCATTTCGCTCACTTCTCGGGGTTGTTACAATCCATGGCTATTCCCGAGGATCAGCTCCATTGACTCGATCATCAGCAGCAGCAGCAGCAGCAGAAAAGGTCGACAGCTCATTGCATAATGGGCATTATGAGCAGGGAGCGAACTACTACAACAACTCTATATATAATGGGCATCATTATAACTATTGAGGGCAACTACTTGAATCTTACTTTGATCAATTGTTAATTGTTGCGTCTCGGATTTGAGAACCAAGAATGAGTAAAATGAAATGAAGTCGGAAGAATAATTGAAACAAGTTAAAGTTCAATTAGTTGTTGAAACACTATAGCAGGTATTCACTGTAGTTTTTTTTATTAAAAATAATGAAAGGAATTTTAGAGTTTTATAATATTAGGGAATACTGAATAAAAATGTTATTATACATAGTACTTCAATCTTAACTCATGTCAGTCCATCAGTCTTGACTATATAGTGAAGTAGACCAAAACTATAATAGTCATTCCGTTCGTCTTCTTCTATACAACTTAACTAAGAAATTCAGGATCTATGCACCTTAAATAAGACATAGACCCCTTATGTTGCTATAGGCAGTGTCTAAGTTGACGTAGATCGTAGCTGACGATAACATTATAGAACTGCCATTAGTTAAATCGATAATTTTTAATCGATAACAATAAGTTATAAGATAGATTACTTATTTTGATGCCAAAATATTGCATGCAAAAACATTGGCATGGAAATATAATTTATAATATATAATTTCTATGAAACAAATTCATTTAAAATGCTGTGATTGTATATGAAACTTACGAGCACTATAGAAACAGGCTCTCAAATTTGTTATGCCCGCAGCTGGTAAAGATATAATACTCGAACCTTTCCTTCTTCATTATTTATTGTTGCCGAACATCAAATAAATTTTAAAAATAAATAAATAAATTATATCAAATAGCCCAAAGTAAATTGTACTCTCTTATCCATTTCCTTTTTCTCTATTATATCATATATAACCCAATTATAACTCTTTACATTCATCATTCCATTTTGCTCAGTCTACAAAATCGCAATCCCTAAATACAATTCAAATATTTAAAAACAAATTGTTTCTTTAGTTTGATTTATTTTCGTTTTCTTTTGCTCTTAAAGTAATATTAATTTACAATAATTAATTACTAGATATTATGACAGCAGATCTTTAAAACTAAGTCTCTTATAACTAAGCAATATTTGTGAAATATTCGCAAAGACAAACTGATAGTTCATTTTGGCCATAAGACTATATACACACGATCCATATATATTGAATATAATATAATTAGGCGCTAGGCTATATACACACACGATCTATGATATATATATGTATATATCACTTTTAGACTATATATATACACGATCCATCCAGTATATATATATCACTATATCAACTGCTGTGCCAGCTCGCCCTTCAGTCTTCGCTCTTGGTGACCACCGACACAGGTGTGGAGGCATTACTGCTGCCACCTGTGGCGCTACGTGGCGACTGCGCTGCCGTCGAGGTGAGCGTCAGGTCGCCGGAGATCAGGGTCGTAGCACCGTGCGAGAGTGGATGCGTGGCCAGGGAGTTGGGGCTCTCACGTGGACTGCTGTTGCTGCAGGGCGGGCTCACCTGCGCCGACGACGACGACGAATGCAGCGACAAGTTCTGCGGATAGCCCACGGAGACCGAGGCAGAGGCAGAGGCAGAGGCAGCGGCCGCCGCTGCTGCAGCGCCAGCACCGAAGATGCCATTCAAATTGCTCAGGCCCATGTACTGGGAGAGCAGCGTGTGGAAGTTGGGCAGCTTGTAGTGGGGCGGCATCAACTGCTGCGGCAGCAGAGCCGGATTGAAATGCTGATGCAGTGCGAAATGCGGAGGCCAGAACTCGGCGGGCAGCGGATGCCCAGGCAGGGCGTGCGGCGGCAGCGGTATGCCCAAAGGAAACTCAGGCAGGCCTGCAAAGAGAGAGAGAGAGAGAGAGAGAGAGAGAGAGAAAGAGAGAGGGTTAGGCTTAGGCGTGGACGTAAATTTTAATTATGTTGCGCACTCACCTTGGTCGGGCAGCAGATAGCCAGCCTTGTCCTGATTCATAAACTTCTCACGTTTACGCCATTTGGCGCGTCGATTCTGGAACCAGACCTGCAAGAGAGAGAACAGACAAAAGTTGCAGTTAGCAATTGCGTATGCATATACAGTAAAGTCTAGAGATAACGAACAGACGAACAGACGAACAGAAAACTAATTAAATTATAAATAGAAATGTCAGAGATTGAACAACTTTCCATTATCTACTTTATCAACGACTAGATTCACTGTAATTGTGTGTGTTCGTCCATTTGGGCTTCCACTGTACGCTAAATGGAACGAACGTCTTTTGTAATTTGGCCTGGCCAAGCAAAAAGTTGAGCCCGAGTCTGCAGCTATGTCAAAATACAATGGCAGCCAATCGGAAGTGTGCAACGGTGATTTGACAGACAGAAAGAGAGGGGGCGAGCGAAGCAGAGAGAGAGAGAGCGAGCGAGAGTGGCAGAGCTACAGGCTCGTCAAGCGACTCAAGCGAGTCTCGAGTCTAGTCAGTGGGTGGGAGCGGGACTTCCGCTTCGATAAGGCTCATCTATGCATCGTCTGTGCTCCTCTTGCTCTTTGGCTTGTATTAAGAAAATTAATTGTTTGTAAATTGAAATCACTTGACAACTGTGCGTAAAGTTGCTCCAAGAGTTGTGCAATTATAGACACCCTGTACTTAACTTGGCACACACACACACACACACACACACACACATACACAGAGAGAGAACACATCCTTGGCTGGCATAACAATGCGTGCATCGAAGCGAGTTGCAAATTAGCAACGATTTCCTTGCAATAATTGCTGCCAATTATTGTCCTCTGTCTGTGTGTGTGGGTGTGTGGGTGTGTGGGTGTGTGTGGGTGTGCGTGTGTGTGCCACGCCTACCACCCACGCAACCCTTGTGATTTTAATTGTTGGCAGCGCAATTATAATGCGACTAAAACCACTTTTCAAGCCCAGCCAAGCAGTTGGCGAGCCGGACGAGCCGAACTGGACTGAAGTCCTTAAAGTTGAATTCACGGATATCCTGAACACATTTATCGCACATGTGCGATCAAAATATTATAATGACAATACACCTAACTGGTCTAAGACTCTATGTGCGATATGTAGAAGTTCACAGCGTGTGGTGAGCAAGTCTAGAGGCAATATTTAATAACTGGTAGAAGATAAAAGTTTGATGGGATGGATGGGATACAGAAAATGATTTGAAATCTTATATAGTATATAGCATAGTAAGAGTTATACTGATAAATACAAATCTATCTCTGTTTTTGTAAAAGAAAAATCTAACTACTATATCAGCCTTGAAAGTGTTAAGCTTAATAAGATTAAATTACCATATATAATTAAATTCCTATATAATAACAAACTAACTTAACTTATATTCCATTACTCCAACAATCCCATTCAAAAAATCAACTTATATTAACTCATATTATGGACTCTCTTATTCTATCTCTCTCTTTGTTAAACTTTTCGCTAAGCAACTCGCTTGAAGCGATTATAAAACAACAACAAAAAAGTATGAAAAATTGCGATTTGTCATGGAAAATGCGCTTTAATACAAACAGATAAAAAAAAAGTGCTTCAATTTCAAATTGGCCAGACTGTCAGCAAATCCCAAAATAATTGACCGTTTATCAACCCCTTGGCTGAAAGAGTAAAAGATACAAAAGTATCTGATAGATATGTCAAGGAGAGAGAGGGAGACAGAGAGAGGGGGAGAAAAACAAACAGCTGAAAAAAAGCGCTGCTAAATGTGTTACTTTTTTGAGGCATTCAAGTGCACGTCTAACGTATGCGAATCAATGACCAATTACGCTTAATCTGCCAGCCAGAAAAACATACACAAACAAGCACGAAGGACATAGGACGTAGGACGTAGGACGTAGGACGTAGGACGTAGGACGCAGCGATAATCCCTCAGTGAGTGCCAAGCGCTTAGGTCAAGTTGTTTTACATTTTTTGTTCATCTCTATCTCTAGCCCTATCTATTTATATATACATATATAGATAGCTCTTTCTATGTAACTGTCAACTCGAGTGCTAGCCAAGGATCACAGCAAGGATCTCGATTACATTCAATGTGTGTTTGTGTGTGTGTGTGTGTGTGTGAAGCAAAGCCACTTTAATTGTTTACCCCCTCGTCAAAGCGAAGTTAATAAAAATACCAACACCAACAACAACACGAACTTTTCTGGTACTGGCAAATTTAATCATTTGGAAAATCACAAATATCTAATGTTCCTGAGCCACCCCTAAATGCAGCAACCCCCCAAGTATGTTTGCATACAAAGCGTGCACTAAAGTGTTTAAAAGACTATTTACAAATTAAGTCCTTTGATTGTTGGGCAGTTTTTTTTTTTTTCACTCTTTTACTCTTTGCCTGCACGCGTGATTATTTTTTGTTGGCCAATTAAAATATATATAGATACCCTGTATAGCTAGCCTGAGAACATTTTTTAAGCTTCAATGGAAATTTGTTTAGATATTTAGATATAAAATTAATTGTATTAGCAGCCTTTAGAGGCAAACAAATAGATTTTATCTACAATATAATTAGACTTTAGATTTTTAAAAATAGAATAAACTTAAATACAACTCTTAAATATATATATTTTATTTAAAAACTATATATATTAGAAAAAAATAAATATAACAAAAAATATTGTATTGCCATAGAGCATGTTCTTTAATGCACAAATCATCAAAAAATTTTATTATTATAATATTTTAAAAATTTAATTTAACAAGTAAAGGAAATTTGAATTATTATTATTCAAATATCCTTTTTTATCCAATAATTAATGAAATACTTGACTTTAAAATCAAACAAAAAACCGAATTAAAAAAAAATAAATAAAATAAATCAAATAATAAAAACCGAAAAATTAAAAAATTAAACGAAAAATACAAAACTAAATATATTTCTAAATAAAAAAAATTTTTTAAATTTTTTTTTAGACTAATTTTTTTTTTACCAAAAGACATATTTAAAAAATAAAAAACAAATTAAAAATAAAAAATATTTGTATTGTATAAAATAAAATAATATAAAAAATAATCATCAATCAAGTTGAAAAAAATATTTATTTAACTAGTAAAAAACTAGTTATTTTGAAGTATATTTATATAGATTCCTTGCGTTCTTGTAATATAGTATTAAACATATAAATATGGGTTCTAAATTCTCAATTTTTCTTATTTTTTTTTCCTGCATAACAATTTTTTAAGTACTCAAGTTCTTCAAAAAAGTTTTGTGAACTTTAACGAAGTCTTTGTCGTGATAAATGACCTAAGTCAATCAAGCAATCTAGATGACTAAAAGAATTGATACTGAATGCAATTTTTACTACGCATTTTTTCTCCAAGTGTATCTCGAATTGCTGTTTAAGCCGATTTAGCTTTGTGCGCCTGACCTGCCAGCCCTAAGCCGTAAATAATTACATAATCATCAGCTAAAATGCTCAATTGCTTGGTTAAGTAGCTATCAAATAATCATGTACACATATATACATATATATAGACAAGAGAGAGGTAGATGTGGAAGAAGAGAGAGATATATACCTGAACGCGTGCTTCGCTTAGGTCGAGCCTCATGGCCAGATCCTCCCTTGTGAACACATCCGGATATTGAGTCTTCTCGAACGCGCGTTCCAATTGATGCAATTGAAATGTTGTAAAAGTTGTCCGAGATCTGAAAAAACAAATCGAAATAGAGCATAAAACAGAGGGTAAGACTGAGATGATGGCGATGATGATGATGATGATGATAATGACTATGCTGATGCAGCGGCTGATAACAATGAATTGCTTTTAGTTGCTTTTTAATGGGCCCAACAATGGGCTAATACGATTTTATCTGCTAAGCGGCTTGTTAACAAGCGTGAGTATCCTTGTTGATACCCTCTAACATTTTGCATAGGCAGGGCATATCGGCTTGTTTTGCAAACATTTATGTAAACGGCAGCTGGAAGTGTGCCAAAGAAACTTTGTCGTTTCTCCTCTGTTATCTAATATTATTATTCTCTATTATATTATTTTCTTGCCATGTATTATTATATTCTTCTATCTCTCTCTTTCTCTCCCTCACTCTCCAAATTCTTCTGTTGCCTTAACTGCCTTCTGTTTTTCTCTCTTTTAGACTCTTCTCTTTGCTCTCCTTCATTTTTGCTTTTCTCTGCACTCTTCCTTTCTACTTCATTCTCCTCTCTTCTCATCTCTGATCTTCAATATTTTTTGTTCTATTCTCTACTCTTCTCTGTCTTTCACTCTCTTCTTTTCTACTTCTACTTCTTCTCTTATATTTATGTTTAAATCTCTTTTCTTCTTTCTCCTAGAAAAGAATTGCCTTCTCTCCTTATCTTTCCCCGAATACTTCCATTTATTGGATATCTACTTCTAAGTTCGTAGAAAAGGTCTATAATATATGAAAATGCTAGAGCTTCATCAAAAGCTTTTCAGCACGACTTAAGAGGTATCTTCTAGTCCAGCATACCCGACTCTTGTAACATTTTTATCGACGTCTTATAGGTTTACCTACCTACGAACTTTCCGCGGCCTCTCCATATCGCCCAGATCGTGGCCATTATTGAGACTCGAGGATAAATCATCATCGTTGTCCACATCCAGGCCGCTTTCCGTATTCGTGGGCGAGTCCTCTCGCTTGCCTGGCAAGGGCTGTTGCTGTTGTTGTTGCTGTTGTTGCTGCTGATGTTGCTGTTGATGTTGCTGCTGATGTTGCTGTTGTAGCTGGTGATGGTGATGTTGTTGCTGAAGCTGTTGAAGTTGTTGATGCTGCAACAAGCTGTTGTTGTTGCTGCTGCCGTTGTTGCTGTTATGCAGATGATGTATGTGATGCGCGTGAGTTATCAGCACCTCGTTGGGCGTATCTGAGACAGAAAGAGAGGGAGAGAAAGAAAGAGAGAGAGAGAGAAAATGTAATGGAAATACATTTAAGCTGAGGCTCTTCATAATCAAGAGCTAAAAATCAAAAGTTTGCCAAATTCAATTGATTTCAAGTGTTTCAAAGTTTGGCGATTCGTGTTTGACTTGCGAATAAAACTGAAAGGGAAAAGGCAAAAAAAGAGAGGGAAAACGAAAAACAACGGAAATAAAAACAGAAGAGTAAAGACGCAAAGGTAAAAGGGAAGCTGAAATACCCTACCATAAAGGCAGATTTAGAGATATGAAAGGTGGGGCTAATTGTTAAATATATATCTATGTCTTTCAACCGATTGGTCCTATAAAAAATATATACATTTATAAAGACGTCGTCCTGATAAATGTATAGAAATAAAACATAGAGAATTTGGGATCACGAACGATTTTATCTATGAAAACTATATGATATAGGATTCAAGGTAGGAGTTGAATGATATTTTCAAGTATTATTTTTATTAAATAGACAGCTCTATATAAATTTTCCAGTATAATGTTTTTAAACAAATTGACAACAAGCTGATATAAAAAAGCATCAAAACGTATATGGATTTATGTATAAACTGTCTATATTCTGGAAAGCCCAAGCTGGAATCTAAAAACATCTTACTTAAGTCTTAGCTACATGCTGACAACATTCCAGCTAAGTTTTAGCTATATTCTGGCTATATCTTAGCTATATCCGCCTAAAGTTTCTCCAATAACCTCAGCTTTACATTGGCTGCATTTTATATACATTTTGTACTGCCTTCTGGCTATATATATAGTTCTTGCAATATCTCACACACTTTCATATCCTTCCCTGTCACATATTGCCTAACAAATTTCAAATACCCGCATGATGTTAGTGTATTGAAAAACAAAAAAAGAAAGGGAAATACAAATAAAGTTACGTTTTTCGGCAGCTGCGAAAAAGCAAAATGCATTGAATTGTAAGTGAAGTAGTAATATCCTGATATATCCTGGCTGATTGAAAGCCCAGCCCAGCCCAGCCCAACCCCCTTTTGGCAGCGCTTAAAGCTTTTTCAAGAGTGCGCGCTCTCTACACACACACACATATATAAGGGGTATATATATATATTTGATTTGGCAATCAATAATAAATAATTATGAAAAGTTTAACTTGAGCAAAAAAGGAATTTCGTGCTTAGCTACAATTGCAACCCTTTTGTCTGATCCTTGCGAGGTCCTTTCACACGCCCAGAGCGCTGGCTGAGCCGAGCTGGTTTCTTTTTCTCGCTCTGGCCTCATATGTAATCAAATTTTAATGAACCTCAAATTAAGGACGCGAATGTCCTTGCCGGCACAGCAGGACATCATCAGATGCGAGCTGCGCTTCGTGTAGCTCGCAACATTTTCGGCCGCTTGTTGTGGCGAAAAAGGTAATTTGCTAAAAGGCATCAAATTACGCAGCAGTCGCAGGAGCTTGCAGGATATGCGATTGAGCGTGGCAGGATATGTCCTGCGGTGCGCACGTTGTCACAAATTGTTACCTTGTTGACAAATACTCTGGGTGCAGCACTGCGACTCCTACTCCACCAGCTGTTCCCGCTGCTCCTGCTCCTGCTGCTGCTCCTGCCCGATCCTGATCTCAATCTAATTACGGTTCTAATGATGGCCCAGCGTCTCATTATGTCGCCCAACTGCCAGCATATCAATGTCCTGATATGTTTTGATTGCGTTTTATTTCTGCTTCTCCTTCAACGATTCTTTTTCATTTTTCGGCTTGTCCTGGTTCCGCATTAATGGTTCGCGTTCACGCAGCATGCCATCGGCCACGCCCACAACACGGTGTCCATACAATCGACCGCACCCCCCGCATCCCCTCCCGGCCCCACCCCCGCCTCTTTTTGCGTGTGAAACATGGCCAAGCTCTATGTAGTTAAGCCCCAACAACCCCAACACACAAAGAGGGAGTAGAAGAAGCAGAAGAAGAAGAAGAAGCGAGAAAAAACAAACTATGGTCATGTCCTGTTTCTCATTTGCATATGATGTGAATGGATTGGATGTCCTTTGATGTGGTTTCTGCCGGAACATCAGCAGGTAACGTTTGGGGGTTGGGGGCAGACTCTGTCAAAGGGGAGGGGGCTTTTCGATACTATTTTTGAAAAGCATAAGCAAACAACAACTATTGGGGATCTTTAAAATATTTAAGAAACATTTTGAATAGTATTTAAATTTTTTACAATTTTTTTAGGTAAAATCTCTGATGTATATATTTTGATAGATATACAAATAAAATCTTTAAATGATTTTAGTTTTAATTTATTTATGTATAGATTGAATGACTTAATCTTCAATACGTAAATTTAAGTATCTATATCTATATAAATATATGAATAGATCGCAAGGATATTCAAGATGTAGCGCACATTTGACATATGAAATACATTGATAAAATTAGCAATATTTTCAACACAGAGCGCAAATATATATACATACATATTAAATTCTTCAATGAAAATGTTAGGAAGCCAAAACAAAAGTTACGTCTACAGTAAATTAAGTTTGGAGGAACCTAAATCAACTCTTATACAAAACACGATTGTAGCTTGTAACTACAGAATATTGATAATGTATGAACTACAGCTTAAAACAAGAATAAAATTAGGTTCTAAAGCAAAAACAAATATTTGGATTTAGCACAAATTGAACTGGCTGAAGCAAATTCTATGAAGTCCGGGCTTTGGAATGTTCTTCTATACGACATATGTATATACATATATTATATTAAAATATTATAACAAATTCTAATATTTCAGATATATCAAAAGTGTATTAAAGAATTTCGAAAATATTATTATGCAATAAATGTAAATAGAAGAAAATAAGTTTGCCTGAAGGCCTTTGTTGCTCTGGCTTTAAATCAATTGTTAATTAGAATTAATTCTATTTACCATTAAATAAATAAATAAATAATTATTATGCAATATATATAAAATCAAAGTGAAATTTGATTTTAAAAAATAGTAGTACATGGCTAAAACTCTTCATTTCATTATACACTATATTTGAATAAGTTAATTGAAATGAATGAAAAATATAAAATATTCGCATGCTCTAGCCAAATTTACAACAAAACTTGGCTTATAAATATTTTGGCTAAGTGTCAGCTATAATCTGGTGAATACCTACGTATATGTGGTTATATGCTAGCTACATGCTGGCCAATTCACAGCTATATTTGGACTTATCTACCAAGATTAGTTGAATTTAATTTAATTTTAATTTTTACGATAGTTAAAGAACTTGTTGAATTGCCCTCCGCTCAAAAGCTCTGTAGATCAGCGACGGCAAATGCGCAGAGCAGCTCAGCTCAACATAGCTATAGGTGCATTAGTACTCAATCGACAATATGGATATTGATAAGGCTATCATATAATCTATTTATATCGCTATCTATAAGTCTCATAAATCAACTGTATATGTATATAAAGCATTATCTATAGCACTCACCACTTCGTTTCGTTTGATGCTGATTGCCTAATATCTGATCGATGCTGTAGACGGCGCGTGGTCGCGAAACGGGGCTCTCCTGTACAGGTCGCATGGCTGGTGGCATGATGTTCGAGTGCTGTGCCGATGTTGTTGTTGTCATCATCTCAAAAGACAGGCCTTTAAGCATAAAAAGACCGTACAGCTCTAGCAGCAGTAGCTGGCAACGTGCATGACCCGGCGCACTAAATTCAGAATTGCACTCGATTTTGGTTATACTTCAAATTTTAATTTCAATTAATTCTGTTTCTTTTTTTTTACAATTTTTGTTGTTCACAGTTTTTGATTGCAAAACTGAAAAACGCGCACGCACTCAAGAATGTTATTAACTAAAAACTTCGATTGGATTTTGGGTACGTTTCTGTAGTTGTTGTTGGTTTGCTCAGCTGGACAAAGACACGTACGCTGGCAGCGATCAACAACCACCGACTGAGCTCGCCGAGCGCTCAGTCAAGCCATTAAATACGCCAGAGAGGCGTTTATTCTAGTTGCTCTTGTTGTTATTGTTGTTGCTGTTGTTGCTGTTGTTGCTGTTGTTGCTGTTAGCAAGTGAAATGGGCTGCGCCTTGGCGGTGTCCGTTATCCTGCGTTGTCGCGCTATCTCGCTCGCGCGCAGGGTGAGTTTCGCACGCACTTACTCACATCACACAAGGGGCGGCTCTCTCTCGCTCAGCGCGCGCTCACGCTCTCATTTTGCGCTATCTCTGTCCCGCTCTGGCTGCCTCACTCTCTCGTTTAGACAATTTATTTGCCATTTAGCTGTGTAACTATGTTTGCTGATTAAGTTTTATTTATTTCATAAATTTCACTCATTAATATGAAGCTCTGCTTGTTAGTCACTCGACACGCACACACACACACACACACACACACACACGCACACGACAATGCACATGTACACACTCGCTCTATCTATCTGCCTCTCCCTTGCTCTCACTCACTCCGACATTCGCGACCGGTCAACAAATCACAAGCAAGTTTAGTTTCTACCTGCAGCTGGGCAAAAATCGGCCATTTATGATTTCCGCTTTTTTATGCACATTCTGCACGTTCGGCAAATCGCGCACCTTGTGGCTGCATCATTTATGATCTCTGCCCGGGGATTGAGCTTCGTTTCATTGAACAATCCAAATGCTCAATGAAGAAATCCCTTTGCTTAGCCAGCGTCTTAATGGGAAGCGATTGAGGAAGGGTTTCATTCAAAATAAACAGATCTGCAGGCAAATTCTAAAATGAAGTACAGCACTGGCTGAACTATAAAGTCAGTGATATATATAAAGGATGTTATATATCCTGAAAATTAAATTATAAATTAAAAGGCTAATTTATGGATATTAATATATAATAAAAATAGAAAAAATAGAAATCCCTCGAAAGAAAAATTGTATAAGAACACTTAGTAATTTTTTGATTTAAAAAAATATATAAATATTATTATGATTAAATTACATACTTAAAAAAAATAGAAAAAAATCGCCAAATAGATAAATCTTTTCATTTTATTTTATTTTTATTTATTTAATTCTAAAATTCAATTATTTCTAAAAATATTTTTGAGCGAACAAAAAATCTGAAAAACCTAGCTAAAATTTTTAAATAAAAAGAAAATAGATATGTTTGACTTTCTTTAAAATTAATATATGAGAAGAAACAAATGTTTAAAAAACAATTTCTTCTCAAGTTTTAATTATGATTAAACAAAATATTTTAATTATATTTAAAATTCTCAAGTAACACAAATTTATCAAAAAATTGAATAAGGAATATCCCTCATATTCTTAGTTTTGACTAAGATTATAAAAATATATTTAGAATTTATTTTGAATTTTTAATAAACATAATTCAAAGTAAACCTTTTAGATAGGCATATTTTAATTATTCTGTTTTTAGAGTTTTAAATAAATAAAAATATTAATAAACATAATAATCCATCTAGTAATATATAATTCCAAGCTCTGCACAGCCACTTAGGTCATCCAGATCTCTGTAATCCTTGCTTAATCTATTTCCCTAAACAAATCCTAAATAATTTTTTACTCTGGCCTAAAAAAATACTAGAGCCAGCTCAAAGTCTGAGCATATATTTTAAGCACTCTACAGCCTTGTCGCTTGCCTCGTCGCCTGGCTGGATTTGATTGAGCCTTGAGGCTTACGCATGTCGAATGTCCTGTCCAATCGCGCCGTGGCTGCTCAACACGCTGCCCCTTATGCAATGCCCTTAGCCGGCGCAGGTTGCATAATAACAAAAGGTGGCCCGGACAATGCGAGAAGAATGCAAATCTTACACAATTTTTCTTTTCTCCTTTTGTGAGCTGTGGCCAAAACAAAGCCAAAGCCAAAGCCAAAGCCAAAAACCGTGCACAATGCGCCGCAATGCGCGTAGTTTTCGCTGGAAGCAATGAGCAAGTATCAAAACTCATTAAGGTGCCAGATGTGTGACGCCACACACACAGGACCCGGGACCTGTCAGGAGACGCTGTGTCGCTTAGTCCTGCCTGATTAGCACTGCGCCTAATCATATTTTCATAGGACACTTCGCAGATTTCATTCAGCAATCCGATTGCACATTCGTTTAATATAGAGCTAAGGACTAAGGTGCGAAGCCCAGCTATGCGCCTACCTGCCACACATGATCCTTGATCCTTGAGCCATGAGCCACAAGCTGCTTGATCTGGCATCGATTCGTGAACCATCTCGTGCTCAGCCATTAGCTCTCTGTTTAATTTGTGTGCTAATTGATCAGCATATAAATAAAGATTTAGTTTTTTTCCGCTTGCTTTGAACCACTTTAGTGGGCCTCTTCACCGCTGGCTGCTGCCTGCTGCCCGCTGCCTCCATTTGAAAGCCATTTAGCTCAAAGTGTGAAATGACAAATTGAATCAAAGTCAAACTCAAACTCAAACTCATTGAGCAGCGCACTTCAATGTAATTTCTAAATTAGCACATCAATGTGGCAAGCCAACCTCCCACCTCCCCCTCCCATCGCATTAAGCCATTCCAGTTATCTATGCAATTTGCTGCTCTCTCATTGGACATGCGCAGCTTTCGCTCGTTCTGATTGGCTGCACACACGCGCGGGCAGCGCTGCCTTCGCCTGCCTGTCGAGGTCATTATCGTGTTGTCCCACCTCCTCTCGCTCTCTCGCTGCGTGCCAGCCCCCACTGCACACTCTGCTCTCCCCCTCTGGCTTGCGTGTAAACACATTGTGGCAATTCTCCTCGGTGCGATGGCTGTGTTCACCTTTTAATAAGGTTAACTGCGACGACGACGACGACCCACAAAACACCCACGAGGACAATAGCTCAGCTACTCCAACTAAAGCTAAATGTGTGTGTGTGTGCTGTGTGTGTGCGCTCTGTGTGTGTGTGTGTGTGTGTGATAGCTGCTGCTGGCAACATTTTTCTTAACCATTAAATCTAATATATCAAAGTAATAAAACGAATTTTGTCTGCAAGTGTGCGTGTGTCTGTGTGTGTGTGTGTACTGGAGAGGGTGTCTTCCACCCTCACCCAACCCCCACAACACACATAATCCAACTAAAAACTTTTCGTCTACTTAGCGTCTGCCTTGCATTGTCTGCCGGATGCTGAGCGAGAGCGAGAACATTTTGTCTTCTTGCTTTTGGGGAGTTTTGTTTTGGGTTCTGGGTTTTATCTGCTTTTCGCTGGGGGTTTTCAATTTTTGGCTTTTTCCTCCAACCCTTTTGAGCTAATTGTGTGCGGGGGTTAAATAACTGCTGCTGCTGCTGCTGACATTTGAGGCTGAGCCTGAGTTCATAAAAGGGATTGACTTCTTAATTATAAACGCAAATAATGAAAGGTAAGTAAAATATGAGCTTAGTTAGATGTGAGCAGAGGCATTTATGATGTGACATGATATGTGCATGTGACTTCTAATTTGATCAGCTCACATAGATAATGGCCTGGCTTTAATTAATTAATATTTATTACAAGTTAAGTTAGAAAGTTACTCAGGAAATTGCTATTTTAGATTAAGATTATTTTGCAGGTTCATTTGTGTTTATTCAGCGCTACCTTGCAATGATTTTTAAGTTGATCTACTTAAATATTAGCAATAAACAAAATTATGATTTCTTTAGGTCTTAAAGTTCTCGAGTTATGCTTCAAAATGTAAGCCTTTATGTCGGTTTTTTAATGTCGAGAAGAGCATGGGTCTCTAATACGCATAGATGGCAAGCAAATAAGAATAGATATGTATTAAGTATTAGACATTTTTTATATATCTTAAATGTTTACAATTTCTAATCAAGTCAAGTTCTAATCATAAGTTTAGCATAATTTTTATTGATAATTATAAAATGCCAAGATATAAACATAAATGACTCCAATTTTCAGTTTCCTACTTCAACAGTTTCCAAGCTTCTATGAAAGGGGTATTTCAATCGTATACTGAAGATTCTGTTAAAAAAAAACTTTACATAGATATAATTCCGAATAATATACATCATGTATTATTAGGACTACGAACATAGCTCGTAAAATTATAAATCAAAATGTGAGTTAGGGAGAATAAAAGATGAAAGAGTACTTCAGAATTGGAATTTTACTACTTTGAAAGGATTTTAGTTCAAGTAAACAAATTTCAGTTTTTCATTACATTTTAGATAGCAAACGAGACTCGTTTATTTCCAAGGAACAGTAATTGATATTTTATGGGAATTTTATTGAAGTCTTACACTGAGAGTCTATGCAGCTAACTCAATACCCTACTGACGGTCTATATAAACTATAGTTAGTTGAGCACCCTGTATTTTGATAGCCTAGCAAATTGCATATTACAAATAGTTTTCAGATGTCTGCAAATTTAATATACATATGTATATATGTGTATATGTCTCTTGTGCTATGTGGTTGGACAGCAACCGCAGCTGGCTTGGCTTAGCACACGCACACACAAGCATACATATATACAATATATATATATTTATATATATACACATACATATACCCCTGTATATATATATAAATTATTCAATATCCTTTGCTGCTTGTGGCCATAATCAAACAAGACCAGCAGCAATAGCAGCAGCAGCAGCAGCAGCAGCTGCTGTTGGAATGGGAGGTGGGGCGGTGGCTGGGCTATTTGCGAGCTAAGTGAAACCAAGCGCTTGTTTGACATTTAGTTTCATAATTTAATATTCAGGCAGTGCACACAGAGACAGCGACAGATAGAGTGAGTGAGAGAGAGAGAAGGGAGATGGCAGCCATAGTAAATGAAGGCTTCCGTTTGGCCTCAACCGCAGACCGCATATAAATATCCTAGTTCCAGGCTGTGTCTTGCATTTTTCGGGCTAACAATATTGAAACGTTTTATTAAGCCCAGAGGCAACGGCAGCAGCAGGAGCAGGAGTCTGAGCCAGACAGGAAGACGCGCGCGGCTATTTGGAACAGAGCTCTTGATGCGAAGTGGGAGATAAACCGTGTTTAGCTGCCCACGCATGCAGCCTAATCTGGAGCAAATTGACACCCGTTCGAGGCTCGTTCACACATATGCATTTCCACAAAATCAAGATGAAAGACATTGCCGACCGCAAAAAGAACAGGGCAGATCAAACTATATCTATATATGCCAGTTCCAGCTAATTAGGCGAGTGGCTGAGCGTGCGAGTGAGAGAAGTCAGGCGCACACTCACACACTCACACACTCACACACTCACATGCCAGGCGAATTTCTGTGAATTACCTGTGCCATTGTTGTGCACTTGAATTACATAAAAATTGGCCAAAGGCAAACAATGCAGAAGAAATGACCAAATGGCCAAGCCGAACAAAGGAACTTGACCAAATATGCAAAAGTGTAGCCAAACAAACAACAGAAAAAAAAAACAACACGAAGTACAATAGAGAGATTCGCCCTATCTCCCTCTCTGTCTTGAGTAGCTTCTGTGCATATGTGTAGGCGTGGCAACAACAACAACAACAACCACAACAATTGTAATCACACACCTTTTGTGCGTGTGTGAAGCGTGCTGAAAAGAAAATGCCCAAAAGAAAATGCTGACAAAGCAAAAATTTCTGTGAAAATTATATAGTTGAGACCCGAAAGATTCAGAGAGAGAGAGGGGGCGAGAGAGGGAGAGAGAGACATGTTTGGGTCCGAGGCCGTAAACAATTGAGAAATCAATTCGCATGCAAATGATGAGTGATGCTGTTGAGTGGCCATCCAGTGCCAGAAGCGCTGCTTATTGCACCCACATTTTCACTAGGCCCCCAACTCAAACGTCCTGCCCTCCAGCCTCCAGCCTCCAGCCTCCGCTCCTGCCTTGCAACTTGTTCAAAAATTTCATTAAAAACGGTTTTCATTGTTATTGTTGCTGTGTGCATCATAATGTGCGCGTAATAAAATAAAAAGTGCAACACACAGACACCCTACACACCCAATATACCCTACTCTATACCCTACACCCCAGGCCCCACTCTCGCCCTGTCTCCCTCTCCCTTTGGGTTTCCTCTCGGCAAGCGGAAATGTAACACACAATTGGCACCCAAAAAGAAATGAACCAAAAAGAAACAGTTGCATAAAAGAGGGGGTTCGACATGGCATGCACGACTAGCATATACCCTGCAAATAGGTGCAAGCTTAGGTAAATCAAATACTTTATATTGGGATCAGAGATCAAACAATAAAATGCTAGAAAGCCAAATTCTGATGAAAGATTTCCTTGAATTGCACGACTAGAAGATATCCTGTATTTATTTATATTAAAAACAAATGGCGTTGTTCTATGTATTCTTTGGAACATTAGTTTTAGCCTCGCAAGTTCTATGAATAGCATTTTCCGGAGTAACTTTGGTAGTTTGAACTACTATAAGTAATCCTTATACACAGTAAAAAATTTCAGTTGAGATAAAAAAAAAAACATTAAATAGGATTCACAAATGAGGAAATAGTTTTCAAATACCAAGAAAATGCTCAGTCTAAAGGGAGAATGCTCTTAAAGTTTTTTTATAGAGTTTATACAGAACAGGGAATGATATAGATATACTCAAATAGATTGCTGTACAATTAAATGGCTCACACGACTAGATGTTAAGTATTTGCTTTTGAATAGATGCTTACATTTTTATATACCCTTAGCTTATATTATCTCTCTATCTCTTTCTCTTACTCTATTATACCCCATGCATACTCTACTTTTACAGGTCATAATAAGAACTGGGCAAAAAATTTTTAATATACCATGCAAAATTGCATTCAATTGCGTCTGCCAGCGACTGTGTGTGTGTGTGTGTGTGTGTGTGAGATACTCTATGTGTGTGTGAGTTTGCACAAGTGCTGTAAATTTCCTTATTTGCCCTGCCGAAAAGCTGCGCCCCAACCCCGCCTCGCACTCGGAAAAACTTGCACACAATTTAACTCAAACAAAAACGTTGCAGAAATGAAATTTGTTACATTTTTTGTTGTTGTTTTTCTGATGTGTTTATTTATAAAAATTTTAAAAAATTTCTCAGCATGTGCAAATAAGTTGGCATTTTTATTCATTTATGCAGCCACGCCCCGCCGCCCACAGCCCACACACACTCACACACTGAGCGAGTGCAATTTCTCGTTAAATGTTCTTTATCTCTGTCTTTTTTTTTTTTTTTGGTTTTTTGTTTGAGTTTTTGCGGCACGAACCACGAAAATGAAAACTAAATGCAATAAACGTTTGCGCCTAAAAGATGCAACAAAAAATCAACGTTCAGCGATTAGCACATATGCCCGACCCTCGACGGGAGAGGGAGCGAGACGACGAGAGTGTGCGTGTGTGTGGTCGCCATTTTTTTATTTCGGCGAGTTTAGCGTTCATTTAATCTTTGTCTGCTGCAGCTGCAGCTGTGGCTGTTGTTTTTGCTTTTGTTGTGTGTGTGTGTCTGTGTCTGCTCGCTTCTTCTTCTTCTTCTTTTTTTTCGGGTTTTTTGCTTCGCTTTGTTCTGCATTTTGCAATTTTGCGTTGCCTACTTTTGTGCGTCGATTTTTTTGTTTTGGGCCTGTGAATCGTAATGAAATTTTTTCGGGTTTTGGGCCAAAAAAAAAACAGAAAAAAGAAGGAAAAAAGAGTAGAATATAGAGTGGGAAAATATAGTCACGAAAATCGCCCGCGAATTGCAAAAAAAAGAATCGAACAGCGAAAAACGCTGCGAAATTTCATTTCAATGCAATTTGGCTGTAATTGTTTGGAAAACGATGCTAGGTTTTTGATTGACAGAGGGAGAACTAAAGAGGAGAGAAAGAGAGAGAGGAGGACATGGGCTTAAACACATACACACTCTCACACACACACACGTAAGTTTGAGGTATATACGTAAAAGGCAATGCAATAGCAATGTGAATGGCCATCTAACTAAGAGAAAATCATTTGATATATAAATTACTTAATTCGAAATGGAATAAAAAACGCAAGCAATAGGATATAGGGAACCTAGGTAGAAGTCTGAAAAAATACGGAACTAGCAAGTAAAGCAGATGGAATATTCAATAATATAGAAGAGAGTTCGAATAAAGTTTTAAGTATCTTATAATCATATCAAGCAAGCAGCAGATCATCATATCAATCATATATCTCTCAACTTTATATAGAAGCATAGATAAACTTAACTGTCTAGAAGAGATATGAAAATGAGCTAGTTCGGATTCAGTATGTGTCAATTATAATTTAAAAGTATATATCAATATAACTTCTACTATTCAACTCAATTGAAAAGTGATAAAAATGACCCTTTTTTGCACCCCCTTAGATATATTTCAAGCTATTCCCGTTTGACACATCCCCAAGCGTAACTACAAATATCTCTTTATATATATGTATATATATACATATCTATATTCAGTCAAAAAGAATTGCAAAAAATAACATGACCGCAGGCAACACGTTAAGGGATGAGGCCAACGCCAAAGCCAATAGCTTTCATTTTTTAGCTAAGCCAACAAGCAACCCCTCCAACCCACCCCCGCCCTCACCCAGTGAACCGCCCCCGTAATCTGTCGTCTATATTGACACAACATGCCAATTTAGCTTGGCAGGTGGCGACCTTGTGGCTGCGGCTTTTGCGGGTGTCGCACAACTCAGCCTCAGGAGCAGGGGCGGGGGCATGAGCCAGGGGCGGGGGCGGCGGCGGAGTGAGGGTATATATTTAGCTGGGCGCGCTGCCATATCAACTGACAAAATAATTAATTTTATTCCAGTTTTTTTTTGCCACAAGTTAACTGTGCGCAGGAAGATAAAGAGAGAGAGAGAGAGAGAGAAGAAGCTGACGACGAGCGTATACGACTGCGGGATACTTGTTTAGGGGTTGGCTAAATTTTAAGATGCTTTAATGAGGCAGCTTAAAGGTTAATAGCTTCAACTGTAGAGTAGTTGAACAAAGGTCAAACTTCATATTTTTGTTAAATGAAAATATGAGAGAATATATATTATATATATTTATATAGATATATAGGGACATTACAAGAGTCTTATATTTATATATATCAATTTTCGTTATCTTATCTTATCTATTTTAAAATCAAATCATATTTGGCTATATTCAAGTTTCAAACCAATATACTCACTTTGCAGCTCATCAGTGAGCATAAAAAGAGAGCTAGAGCAGGAGCAAGAGAGACAGAAAGAGAGAAGGCCTGGGTAATTCATAGAACGTGTGGAAGTTTTTGGCATTTGCTTTGAAAGCGACGCGCTACGCATACGCAATTAAATGCGCCTTACGCAGTGTGCGAAAAAAAAATAGCTAAAGAAGCAGCAGCAGCAGAAAGAAAGCGCAAAGAGAGACTGAGTGAGAGAGAGAGAGAGAGAGAGAGAAAGTGTGTGTGTGTCGACACTTGGCTTAAGCGGGGCGTGTACGCAACACACGCCCACTTGGAAGTCGCAATTTCAGCTTCGTTGTAATTAGTTTTCGCCACAAGTTTTTTCACTCTCTCCCTCACACCCCCTCTCTCCCTCTCTCCGCCCTAGCCTGACTAAAGTTTGCGCTCTTTTCTTTGCTCTTGAGTTTCTTTTGCCTTTTTTTTTCTTTTCTGTTGGCCTTTAGGTATTTTATTGAATTTTCTTTTCATTTGTTTGTTGATTTTTGGGATTTGCCGCATTTCGTATGCACAGCGGATAAAACGGGCTGCGGGAGGGAGCGACACAGCAGTAGAGGCGGACAAACGTAACGGAACTGAAGCAGCAGACAAATCTCCGTCTAAGTTGTTGTTGTTTTTGTTGTTGTTGTTGTTGTTGTTGTTGTTGCTCTGTTGATGCTCTGCTTGGTCGCCTGTTTTTCCAATAAATTACTTTGTAATCAAGTGAATTCGAGTGCAAAAATAGGCGAAGAAGGAGGGCGAGGCAGGGCGAGGCAGGTCGGAAATGTTGCAAGGACTTGATAAATGATGACTATAATTTGCAGCCAATATGCTTGCCATTAGGATCTACTTATTTGCCAAGTGGAATGAAACCGCAGACGAGACACAAATGAGGAAAATCACAATGAGAATGATGGAAGATCAAATTTGACTTAGGGAAATCAGAATATTAAGGAATTTCCTTGTTTTCGGGATGGGTAAATGGAGCTACAAATGAACTTTAACTATAATTTAAATAGATGATAGCTGTACATAGTCTGTATTATATATTCTACATACTCTAAATATTACACATAGTATATAGACTAGATACTCTACATGCTCTATACACTCTGCATACTCTACATACTCTACATACTCTACATACTCTACATGCTCTATACACTCTGCATACTCTACATACTCTACATACTCTACATACTCTACATACTCTACATACTCTACATACTCTACATAATCTAAGTTACCTTACAAACTATACATACTCTACATACTCTACATACTCTACATACTCATATACTCCACATACTATACTCTACATTTGAGTCCAACTGAACCAAGGCAATGTCCTTAAATCAATCGATGAATGTGCTTACCAGAACCTCCTCTTGCCTTACCTATCCCTCTCTCTTTCTCCCTACTCCTCCTTGCTTGCTTTAAGCCTTTTAACTTAGCCAAGTCTTATAGCCAATATTTTATATCGCATGCATATGCCTAATACGCTTAACAAAGCCAAGAAATCAACAATAAAAACATGTATAAAATTTAACAATCGGCTGTTACTGACTAAGCAATACTCTGTATAAAGTGTGGGAGTGAAGCGTAATGAAGACTGAGATTAGTTGTTAAAGTGGAATAAAGACTCTAAAACTGTTGCTTAACGACTGTCAAACTGAATATGAGCTGATTTGAATATGTTAAGATTTAAGCCTGTTTATTGTGGATGAATATATGTTATGTATAGATAGCTTATATACCCTCATTTATATGACAAGCAAGGCAGATGGAAAGACTTTGTCCGGCTGCCAAGGCCGGCAAACAAGATGAACCTATTGAATGAGGAACTATATATATAATATATTATATCTATACATCAGTTTATATATATACATATATATGTATATATATGAAATATAATTGCTTGAATAAAAATTTCAATGGAAGACTGAAAAAGCTAAATGTCTGTCAGTGGCAGATGCGGGCGCAATGATAGAATTAAAATTGGACTGCAAGGATTGTAATTACGCTCAAATAATATAAAAAAAAGAAAAAAACAGGCACAAGGATATGCAACATGCTGAGCCCGAAAGAGACAGAGTGAGTGAGAGAGAGAGAGAGAGCAAAGTTTTGCCTCGTTTTTAATGAAATAAAATAAATGCAGCGAACAGAGTAGCTCAAGGAGCAAAAGCAGCAGGCGGCAGCAGAGGCAAGAGAAGAGTACGAAAAAGGGGAGTAGAAGAAGAGACAGAAGAAGCAGCAGCAGGAGGTGGAGGAGGAGGAGTAGTAGAAGGAGGGGAAAGAGCAGCAGGAGGCAGCAGGTCGCCGGCTTCTGCCACAAGGACAAAAGGCAAAAGTTGACATTACGATTGTGTTTATGGCATTGTTTGTGAAACTGTGTGGGTTTGTGTGTGTGCAAGTGTGTGTGTGTGTGTGTGTGTGTGTGTGCTGTTGATATTATATTACATTTTATAAATTACATTTTATGCGCAGGCTAATGCACAACATAAAAAGCCAAACGCTTGATTTTTATTTCTTGCCTTCAGTTGCATGCAGCAAATATTTATGCGCTGTAAGACATGTTGCAGATGGGGTATATTAGTTGGCAGCTTTGCTGAAAAATATGAAATTTAAAATATATAGATAAAGTTATGGATAGGCTTAGCATAGATAGGATACATTTGTATAGCCTTTTACTGTGGAAAGAGATGAAGAAGTGAACCAAAAATGCATTTCTAACATGATTAGAAAAGTATAATATCTGATGAGGATAAGTATAGAACTAAAGAAGAATCATAAATTGCCTCGCTAATAAGCCTCAAATAAAATCAAATCTACAAAATCTATAGCCAAGCATACAAATATCCTAAATATCCTTCATCCTTCACCCCTCCTCCTGCTCTTTACAACACAGGTAGAGCATCGCTTAGTCGGCTACAGCCGTCTCGCACTTATTATTTTAGCTGCTGCTGTACATTAGCAGTCGCCTGAACTGAAATCCTTCGTCCTTCGCTCGAGTTTGACTTCAATTGCAGCAACGGAAATGCATTAAGAAATTCAACTTTGGCCCATGCAACAGTTGCACCAATCAAGCCACGCCCCTCCTCTGCTACCACCCCCGTCTTCTTTTTGCCAAATGCTTTTAATAGGCACTTGCATAATACAAACATATTTCCATATTTTCATATTTCCATAAGCCCCCCATCTCCTCCCTCCCTCCTTCCCTCCATGCTTTTGAGCTGTTAGCTAATGCGATGTCTAGCCAATATATCGATTCATATGTGACTTATTTTATAAATATTTATTTATATAAATATATGTAGAGAAATAAATATTGGAGGACTTAGCTGACTAGGTTGCGGTACAGTGCGCAGTCAGTAGAATGAACAGTTTCAAGAAAATGCTAAAAGTTGAATATAATGCAGAAAATGTAGTAGTATTTATATTTGAGAATATGATATACTATGACGTACAGTGAAGACTCACTAAAGGCGAACATTTGAAAATTGGTAAAACTTTCTTAGCCTGTTAGACAGTGAAGCTCACTCAAGAGAAAAATATTCAAATGGCAAAGAAAAATTTTTAAAAAAATTTGAAATAAATCTAAAAAATCTTAGAGAGCTTTAAGATTATTGGAAAAGATTTACTGATTCGTTCTTCAATCTACTATGAAACATTTTTGAAAGCCATCTTAAAAAAAAAAGAAAAATTCAATTAAGCCTAAGATGTTAAAGAATAAATGTTTTAAGCAATTTTCCACTGATAAAAAAATAAAGAAAAACAATAATATTATTTTGAGCTTTCCTGTATCTTTTATAAGAAATATTATTGTGCAATTAAAAAAAACATGGCACAAGAATATTAGAAAATAGAGCAATTTATTCAACAATATTCAGTAAAATTGAACTACGAATTTTGTACCCCATTGAACTACTGAGTATCCAGGAAGTATAAAGTATGAATGTGGAATGTGAATAGAGCTCTTCATCAGTAAAGCTCTCACTGTATGTGTTATAGATTTAGATTTGTTTATAGGTTTTATCAGTAGAGCAGCTATTGGAAAAAGAGAAGGAAAGGAAGCCATCAGTCAAGTGTTCACTGTAACTGTGACACACGTGTCACTCATTCACAAATCAAAGCTTCAAATTAAAAAACAAATTCAAATAACTGGCTAATGAGAGAGTGAAAGAGAGTGAGAGAGAGAAAGAGAGAGAGAGAGAGATGGAGGGAGAGAGACAGTGACACAGAGGGACATCATCGACGCCTAAAAGCGCGCCACATTTATACAAAATTTGTTTTCACTCAACTTTTTTCTGTTTTCCCTTCCCTTTTTCTTTTCTTTTTTTTTTGTTGTAATTTTGTTATTGATATTTTTATGACAAATAATCCGCTTTCACAGCAATTGATGTCAGGTGAAATGAAAGTTAATACCCAACAACGAGTCCAATTTGATTGGGGCGCAGCTGATAAAAAGCGAATTCCCGAAACTTTTATGATTAAATATATGTATATACATATATATGTATATGTATATTTGATGTCGCTGTCATCGATGATAAGGCTAATGATCCCTTTGCCAATCATTATGATTGTATTACACATATTTGGCTTTAATAATAATACAAAACCAGCCCCGCCCCCCCTCAATCTCCCCTCCCCCCTATATTTGGTCTTATCGCACGACCTGTTTGATTTTGTATTAAATTAGCGTCATAAATGTTGTTGTTGTTGTTGGTGTTGTTGTTGAGGCAACTGGCAGCAGTTCCCACGACTTATCACAACAACAACAACGACAACAACAATTATTTACAACAATTTATTAAACAATTTTATGGTGTTATCGTTGCATTACGCATACGCCGCATGAGCCGCTGCCTCTGCCCCGCCCTCTCCCTCGCCCTCGCCCTCGCCCTCGCCTCACTTGTAATGTAATTTCCGTTATGCATTTCCGTCCCATTCCCCTCCATTCCTCCACTCTCTACCCACTTACCCACTTCAACTGCTTTTCATTGAAAATTGTGCGTAATTTTATTTATCTGCTGCAGTTTGGCAGCATGCGCGGCACTTCATTTCCGTTGCAGCAGCTCATTGATGACATCGCTGCTGCTTAATGTGCAGCGCGCATTGGGAGTGTTCCCACTTGCGATTTCAATTTGTAAAAGTTTCGATAGAAATGTCCCGCACTGTGCAGCAGCTGATATTATAATACCTGGAGTGAGCTGGAACATGAGCAGAGGCAGACGAGGATCATCTCTTATATGAGTTGAGCATATTGATAGTAGCAATTATAATAGTGAGACAACTAATGCTAATGATTGTAATACTTATAATAATGATACAGCTAATGCTAATTATGTATAGCTGGAGTACGAAGTAAAGTCAAGGCGCCAGAGCAATGCATCCTTTGTAATATAAAATTATAAAATACACTAATGTGATACGGATACTAATTTTAATACCAGTAGTAGTATACTAATGCTACCACTAATACTACTACTACTACTACTACTACTAATACAACTACTTTTACTACTAATACTCCTATTACTACAAATGCTACTACTACTACTAATAATAATACTACTACTTTTACTACTAATGCTTCTACTAATACTACTACTGCTACAAATGCTTCTACTAATACTACTACTACTACAAATGCTACTATTACTAATGCTACTACTACTAATGCTACTACTAATACTTCTAATGCTTCTACTACTAATGCTACTACTAATACTACTAACGCTATTACTACTAATGCTACTACTAATACTACTAATGCTACTACTACAATGCTACTACTAATACTACAATGCTACTACTACTACTACTAATGCTACTACTAATGTTACTACTACTAACACTACTACTACTAATGCTACCACTAATACTACTGCTACTACTACTATTACTAATAAAAATACCATTAGTACTAATGCTACTACTAATACTATTATTACTAAAGTTACAACTAATACTACTACTACTTAAGCTACTCCTATTAATTTTACTAATACTACTAATACTACTACTAATGACAATACTTATATTAACAATAATACCAATACCACTTGAAAAAGTAGCCCAGTTAAAGGTTTTTCTCCTCTATCAAGCTCAACTCGTAAATCGCTATTATATATCTTAGTTATAGCTTCCCTACAGTTGCTTACAGGTATTTGTGGTGCTCGTCTTCAATTCCTTTTTTCTTTCTAGATAAATCTATAAGAATCATATTAATTATAATTTAATTGAATATATTTATCTTAGCTAAGCATCATAATCAAGCTCAACTCATATGTCACTAATATATATCTAAAGCTAAAGCTTACCCACATCGGCTTACCGTTATTTGTGTCGATCTCCTTCAATGCGTTCTCCATTTGCGCAATCCTCGCAAATTGCTATGCAATTTATTTGTAGTCTACTTATTGGCGCTGACTATCTCGGTTATCCTCAGCATTGCCATTATTTATACTGATGCCAGACAATTTCATCTCGTTCCACTGCTGCTACCCCTTCATCTCCAGCCTCAGCCGACTGGCTGACGAAATTGGCTTCAATTATGCGCCGCATTATGAAATTATGAAAGTAAGTAGCTGCAGTTGCCTTCGCTTTCGCTTTGGCCAAATGTAATTGCCGCAATTTGCAGTCGCAGTTGCAGTCGCTAATAACGTTTATTAAAACCATAACAACGTGGCCCCCTCTCCCCCCCTCCCACGCCAATCTCGTGTACCATTAACAATGAATGTTGCATGTGTGGCATGTGGCATGTGGCATGTTGCATATGTGTTACGCTGGCAAATTATGCAAATCCTTGTGAAGCACATTAATGACAATTAATCGCTGCAAATTAAAATGATGACAATGCTCCACATATGCCACAAGGATTTATATGCAGCATCCTCCTCCCCCTCCCCCGCCCCCTCCTCTTCCCCCTCGCTTAACGTTAAATTATGAACTAAGCTGGATAGTTGATAAAGTGTTCGCCATTCAAGCGTCCCACGTCGCGTTCCAGCTGCTCCTGCCTGCGCTCCTCATGCCGTCCATCGAGTCCTACGCCCAGACGCTCTATAAACTTTGCCGAGCGATATCCATTTTTCTAAAACACAATTATATATAGTACTATATAGTATACTAGTGTATATCTGGTATATATATCTCACCTCGTAGTATAGACTGCGCGCCTTTTTGGCCGCCTCTGGATCGAACTCCCAATCGGTTCGCACGTGAGTTATGGGCTCTCCAGCTACATTGTTTTGCAGGGTTTCACTGATCAGTCGCAGGATAAAGCCGTCAGCTGTTCGAGAACAGCTCAATACCAATAGAGAGCACTATAGGAAGAGAAAAGTAAAAAGAGCAAGCAATTAGTAAGGAATCTTGATCTGATCTTCTTATATGATGATCATTATTATTATTATATATAATATTACAATTAATTATGATCCTTATTATTATAAATAATACTACTAATTATGATCATTATACTTATTATACTAATTACAGTCATCATAAAAATTATTAACATTATTATGATAATGGTAAAAATCATCTTAATCTTTATTATTATGACCATGATCATTATCATCTTAATCTCCATAATCAAAATACTGATTATCTTCGCAATAAATGTAATTACACACAAATAATAATATCCTTAAATTCAAATTATTTATGTGCACAAAACATATATTTAAAATTAAAATAAAATATATTTATTTTATTTATAACAACAACAAAATTTTTAAGTATGCAATATCAAATATTAAAAACAATATTTCATTGTAAAAAATAAAATATATTTACATATATAATTTAGCAAAATATTTATTATTAACATATTATATCAGCTAACAAAATGGATAGACTATCAAATTAAATTTAATAATAATTCCTTTACTTCGCCTTACAGCACCTCTCGAGAACTACCAAGCGACTGATCAAGCTCTGCAGCTGGTGGGCCTTTATGTAGGTCACGCAACCACTCAAAACCGAGCGCAGCAAATGAGCGTTTTATTCTGAGTGAGTTTTTAAACTCGCTTGAGAAGCAAAGTGCATACCAGATTTTTAGGTTGAGCAATGTGAATGTGGATAGGTGATTAAATGGACACATATACATGACAAGATAGAAATGATTGACAAGGAGATACCCTATACTCCATTATAGATATTATATATGTTAGTTTTAAGAACAAAGCAAAATAAACACAATTCTTAATAAAAAATAAAAAAAGAATATTTATACTCAATCGACTGGAGCACACTTTATTTTATAGATAACATCATTTTAGACACACCGAACATACCTCGTTTACGCAAATTTAATGGGTATAGCATACTAAAAAATAAATTTTTTCATTAATATCTCAGTTTTTGGTTAAAGCTTGTTTTAAAACTTGTTATTAGCACTTTAATTTGGAGTAATTATATACAAATATTAATATACATCTAGCCAACATCTCTGTCTATACTCCACGATCACAACTTAATAGCCATAAATCAGTTATTCAATCCATTTAATTACATAAGCAGCCACTCAAGGTCATTTTTATTATGATTATTACAAATATTGCGCCACATTCAGCTCTTTATGCACTCTCGATCCACTCTCAGTCCACTTGAGATCCACTCCAAACTTTCAATTTGAATAAAAATCGAGCCATAGCTTAAATATTTCGCACGAGTGTTTTTGCTTAGCAAAACGAAACGACTTTCACACTTACGGCCAACAAAAACAAATATCTCATTTGCAACATTTTCTATAATTTTGGTTTTTACTTGTGAGTAACTCAGTGCGCAGCCCGTGCGAGTCACTGGACCATTGATCACTGAATCCAAAAGCTCGAAAAAAAAGCCGCGAAGTTGCATAAAGCGCAGCCAAGCGCCAACGCAAATATCGCATGAATAAAGAAACCAGAAAGAGCATCGACAAAACTTACGGTAAATAAAGACATCTTGTTCGGCAAACCAATACAAATGCCGATAGCTTGCAGAAAGAAGTGTGAGCGAGACGGGGCGATGGCAGGTAAGGCGAGGGCGGCGGAGCGAGGCAGGCAGTCCAAAGGGAACAAAGCAGTGCAGAACAATGCAGGAGCGAGCGAGATGGATAACATAAATAAATATTCAATAAAGTGTGGTAAGAAAGAAAGAAAACAAAGCTAAATGATGATTAGTTATGTCTCAATTTGAGAGCACAAAACACAATGCGACAAATTAAACAAATCCACTTAAAGAAAAAAAGGTCAGCATCGAACTTTGGCTTTGTGTGCGACCTTGAGAAGAAGACGTTAAGTACTCAAAAACCATTATTTTTATTATTATTAGTTTATTTTTTCTTTTCGACTCATTTTAATGTCATACCGAATGGGAGGCAGACGGAACTAAATGGTGGCCAAAGGTTAGTGGCACCTGCCATAAGAGCCCAAAGCAGTTTCAATAGAGGAAAACAAAAAAAATGGCACTACAAGCAAAAGAAAGACAACGAGAAACTGGTTGCACGCATTATCATTGCAGAAATTACATAATGGACCATGCCATCAGCAACATCATCATCATCTTCATGGAGATCATGATGGGAAACCAACAAACCAGAAAAAAAACCAAAGACAACAACACTTTAGTAATTTGGCCTCAATTCCGTCAACGTTTTTTGTTTTTTGTTTTTTTCGCTGCTTTAACAGCTGTGCCAAGCCGCTCTCTGCTCTCTCACTCTCTTACTCTCTCACTCTCCCACTCTGCCGCTCTCTCGTTTAGCTACGTGCCTGGCTGCATGTCAACCTGTCAAATTTGCCTATTAGTTACGCTTGCTGCCAAAAAGCTCTCAGCAAATTTCCGGCTTCTGCTGTCCAGGAAGCAGCGCGCTGCTTAAACAGCTGCTCGCTCTCAGCACAGGACTTTCACTTTCATTGAGACGGCACAGGCACGCATACACACACACACACACACACACATACTCGTATTGGGTCAACAACAGAAGATTTCATGCAGCCACAAAGTTGGGCTTGAGCTTTCCAAGCTGAGCTTTTGAAGCTCTTGCGCTTGCGCTCTGCAACGCGCGCTGTCTGCAACTGGCATTCAGTTACCAAATAAAACGCGCGCAGTCAACAACACAACAGCGGCGACGACGATTTAACCGTTAGCGTTGTAAAACGTGATCAGGCAATAAATACAGTGGAATCATTCGGATATATTTGCAGACAAATTCGTTGTTTTTTTTTCGGTTGCTGTAGCCATGGCAAATTTGAATACGCTGCTGCTGCCCGTAAGTATTTGACGGAGAGAGAGTGTATGGGCTGGCGCTGTTGACCCCATCAATTAACATGGCCAAAGACAAGCGCTGACACAATTTCCGCGCGAAAGTCGCACCAAAAAGAAAAGTGTCTGCACCTGCCGAGCAAATGTGACTGGAATGCACAATGAACTCAACTTGGCGTCGTTTGCTCCGCTCCCATTGGTCAACTCATCGACACATTTTTAATTGATGTCGGCACCTAATTTGTAATCACTGCACGACAGAAGCGGAAGACGAGAGCAAAAGAGAGACCTTGAAATGTGCTCATTGCCCAATTCTGCAAGTGATCGAAGCGGCTTCTCCGCTCTCTAACTCTCTCACTCTCTCGCTCTCACACTCTCTCCGACAGGCAGCGCATTGACCAATTGCAGAGCTTACAAAATGTGTCATAATCTTAAAGCTCAACTACTTGTTTTACTTTGGCTTCATTGCTGTTGCTATTGTTGTTGTTTTTGTTGTGTTGCATAATCATGGCAACAACCGCTGTTGTTATTGTAGTTGTACTCATACAAAAGTGGAGCCAAATTAGTGGTGCATTTATTACATCCTACATGTGTCCGACACACTGAACTAATAAGCCGGCTTTACTTTTGCATTATATTTATATTAATAAAATATTATTTAACTATTATTTTTTCTATTTCAGCTCATTTTGCTGATTGTCGCATTTGTCGCAAACACTTCCTATGCGACGGTGCAGCCGCGTGCACCAAATTTCCAGTATTTCGAAAGGTAAGTCATCTTTGTATAACTATTTTTTTATGATCATGATCTATAAAAAATGTCTTAACACAGACCCAAATACCGTTATCCGTACTATGATGAAAATGGCCGAGGCAAACTATTGTATGGCTATGGCGGACCGGATCTATATCAATACAAGACCTATACACCGCTGGAGGGCATACATTAGGCAGGTTTAACTATATGTAAAACAAATATATATCTATTAATTGTAAATGTAGTTAAATAATTTATACAAACTAAAAGAAGGCATTTTAAAGAAAATAAATAATAAACAGCGCGCCAAATGGTGAAATTTTAAGTATAGATGACGCAATTAAGAACTATTTGAATTAAGATTGAGCACTAGATGGCGCTACTTTGTATTTATTTTGTGCTGTGAATATCTGCTTTTCATTGTGAATGGCAAGTTCTCAGCAGAATAGAAGAAACAGCGAAAACGTTTTGCATTTCTCAAATTTTATTCAATTTATTAGCTGGAACTGCATTTATAAAGCACAAGGCCAGCAAGATGTCACGCAAAGAAGCACTCTCACAGTTTATCAATCAAATACACGGCAGACCCGTAGCCGTTAAGCTAAATAATGGCGTCGATTATCGAGGTGGGAAAAAAATTGAATGCCGGCTTTTGCTTGACAATTAAATTTGAACAAATTTTTAAATTGTTTAATAGGTGTTTTGGCCTGCTTGGATGGCTATATGAACATAGCGCTGGATCAAACGGAGGAATATGTCAATGGACAGCTGAAGAACAAATACGGCGATGCCTTTATACGAGGCAACAATGTGCTCTACATTTCCACACAAAAACGTCGCGTGTAAAAGAAATGAAAATTAAATAGACAAAACTTACGATTTATTTCATAAATACATTAAAGTAATAATTCACTCCCTCAAGTCTCAGATCGTGTTGCGCGGTATCGCGCCAAAGTGTCGCAGTTGACTCAAGGAGTAGCCCGCGCCAAGTGCCGCGATGAGATTTTCACCTCGTCGGCCGAATTTTCGCTCGTAGACTGGCCGCCAGTTGCGGCCGAAGTACGGATCGAAGGGTATTTCGCTGGGTTGCTGGAACGGCGAGTTGCCGAGGAACAGTCGCTCGATGTAGTCCAAGACGGCTTTCTTCTTCTGGAAGTGCACTATAATTGGGTTCGCCTGGGCGCCATAGCGCGGATCTTGAGAGTCCAGATTCTTGAAGTATTGAAAATTGACCAGATCCACATTGGAGAAGTCGAAGCCCTCCAGGAGCGTCGCCTCCGTGCCCAGCAGCAGCAGCTGCAGCCACTGCAGGTGTGAGGAGACATATGTTAATTAGCCGCTGCCACTAGCACTTGGTTGATTAATTGCCCACTTACCACTAATCCGAATGTAATTAACATGTACTTCCACATATCGCTAGCCCTTTAAAGTCGCAGCTCCTCTCGATTGCCCGCACGAAATTCAACTGATTTGTATAAATTTCGGCTAGCGTTTGTCCGACATGAATTGGCCACCGATTTGCAATCTGCTTTAAACATATATATGTATATCTGTTTTCCCCTCTTGTCTTTTGTCGTAATCAATGCCAAGTTACTCAATCGGACGCCCAGCCAAATGTAAAAGACAATACGTGGTCGCCCACCTCGACTAATTAATTGGCATGCAGGTCACATAGTCCAGCCCAAGCCCCCCTTAACAGCTGTCCATTTCTCCATGATAACCTGTCCAAGCGTTAAGAGCGGACGAATCAAACAGCTTTTGATGACAGCATTTGCTCCAAATTTTAAGTTGTTCGAAGATGTATGCTGTCGGATATGCATCGAACCGTCATGCTGATCGCTGGGAGACTAACAAATACCACGTCACGCCTACTTTCCCACCAGCTGCGCCTTTCAAGCTATATCTCTTAACCTGTATTCGAAAACTTTGAATAAGCAAATCTGTTTGTTTATAAATTTGTTTATATTGCAGCACCGCTGTGCAACATAGAGCTCTCCATAGACCCTGCCACGCCCACCAACCATCGCCCACTGTCCCCTTTCTAGCTTCGCTTTAACTAATGCAAAACCAAAAACCTGATGAAAATGTTGCATTTTGCATTTGCTCTAAACATTAACCTAAATTAAGATATAAACTTAAGTTTGCATATTTGTGTATTACGCATTTCGTTCACAAGCGACCAAGCAACTTGCCACGCCTCTTTTGTCCAGTTTGCGCCCCTTTTAATCTTCACTTCTGAAAAAACTTTTGGGCATTTGCGTTTATTTGCCTTGCTCCTGAGTACATGCAAAAAATATAGCAATACAGTAAAGCCTCTTTAAACTCGACAGTTAGTAAACAAAATTTTAAGATATGTAATTTCATTTAGTTAGAACTGAACTGATGAATGAATAAAGTATATCAAAGCTGGCAGCAGTTGTGCCTTAGGCAGGTTTTACTGTAGTTCCACAAAAAATATAGCAAACTAGTTAAAAGTGTGTGTCTAGCTTAACTATTAAAATTGTTTATAAATTATTTTTATTCATATAAATTTTATTTTAAATACGCAAATTTCGTTAGCTCGATTTTTAACTCAAATTTTGTTTTTGTTTTCTATTTAATATCAGAAATTGTTTTAAAATATATACCAACTATATATGAATGTGTGTGTGTGGCCTGACTATTTTGTTTATTTGCTTTTTTTTACTATTATTATATATAAAATCACATTCCTATTATTTAGTTATATATTTTTAATGTTATGCAAATTTCAATTGCATTTGCATGCTTCGCTTTTCAACTTAAATTTGTTTTTTGTTTTTGTTTTTTTTTTCACTTAATAAACGCAAAATAAAAATTGTGTGTGTGTGGGTGGCAAATGAAAACCAAGGCGTGGTAAGGAGATTGCTCTTAGTGTTTACTTCGACCAAGCGATCAACTGTTTCATATCTGGATCTGTGGAATGTAAACAAAATTAGTTGCTATGCAATTTACAGGGTATCTATGCCGCCTACCATCCTCTTCGTCGGTTACAACCGCCGCTGGGACTGCCTTTTTCTTTTCCTTGACTTTCTCGGGTAAATCTTCGGTTGGTGCTTCGGGCAACGTCGGCGTTGGCTCTGGTATGCCAATGATCTCCTTGTCAAAGTTCTCTTGCTCCAGTTCGTCCAGCTCCCGCTCCAGATCCTCATCATCCAGATCGGCGCCGAAGGCCACGGGATTGGATATAGCATCGGATATCTCTCGTGCCACATCCTGTTGCTCGGCTATATCGTCCATCATATCGTGAACCTTGTCCACATCCCTAACAGAGCAAAAGCAGGAGAGGATTAATGGGTTTCCTCTACCTTTTAGCTGAATCTCTTAGAGTCTACTTACATGTTCTGGTGCGCGGATTTCAACGCATCTGCTGCGTTCTTCATGGTGGTCAACACCGCTGTATTCGTATTGGCGCTCTCCAGAGCCTCCCGCTGCATCTCAATGGTTGATAAGGTGCCATCGATTTGCTGAAGCTGTTTCTCCAGGCGCTTCTTCTTTTTCAGTGCCTGCAGAGCGACTGGAAGAGAGGCAACAGATATTTGAATACAGCCATTATAGATAAGAAACTTTAGGTAAACAATGTGAATCTTGCATATGATGACAAATTTTACTGTTTGTTATCTTTTGCCCAATTGTAAAAACAATTAATTAAATGTTTATATTACGTTCTTAAAGGGTTTTTAGCATACAATAGCATCCAGCCAGTTAAGCAGCAAGAAAGGCAAGAAATACATATTTATATATTGAATTCTTTATACTACATGTTTGGCAAAGTGATTTGTTATTGTTAGTTTCTTTCAGTGTAAATTTCATATTTAAGGCAACAAAAACAAAAGCAAACGTTAACAATAAATGAGTCATAGCTGTGTCTTATTTATTGATTAACACATACCTCTTTTATTTTTGGATGCGTTTTTGCGTGCTGTATTTAATTCCTCTTCGATTTTGGACTCGAGAAATTCTTGTTTTTTTATCAACATATTTTCGGTCTCTCGCAGCTTTTGTATCGCCTCGCCTGTGGTGGGGGCGACCTCTTTTTTGCCACCAAACATTTTGCCAAAGAAGCTCATCCTGTTTGCCTTTGCTTTTAGCACAAATCGTGTATTAAATTATTAATTATTATAGTTTTCCCTATTGCGTTCTTCTTGCAGACTTTTGTCTGGTGTTTTTGTCTATGGGCGAGTGTGCGTCATCGTGTTATCGAAAAATAATTAGAAACATATGCAACCAGCACGAGACGATACCGATAGGCAGCATGCAGCCGTGTTAATACGATGCCAGCCCTGTGACACTCCAGTCAATCTTTTCTTGTCAGCCCTGCAAAAGCTGAAAACAGAGTTATTCGCTCAAATGCATTGAAAACAAAACGGTAAAAATAAATAGCAAATAACAAATGGCAAATCGCACGGTTAAGGAGGCGAAAAACGTGCACGGCACAAATCCGCAATACTTAATAGAGAAGATCATACGCTCACGCATCTACGACTCCAAATACTGGAAGGAACAATGCTTTGCACTTACCGCCGAGCTGCTGGTCGACAAGGCCATGGAGCTGCGTTTCGTTGGCGGCGTCTATGGCGGAAACATAAAGCCGACACAGTTCCTTTGCCTGACGCTGAAAATGCTGCAAATTCAGCCAGAGAAGGACATCGTGGTGGAGTTTATCAAGAACGAAGAGTTCAAGTACGTGCGCGCATTGGGCGCCTTCTACTTGCGCCTCACAGGAGCCGCCATCGATTGCTACAAATATCTGGAGCCGCTCTACATTGATAATCGCAAGCTGCGTCGCCAGAATCGGGCCGGGCAGTTCGAGATCGTCTACATGGATGAGTACATTGATGAGTTGCTGCGCAATGATCGCGTATGCGACATCATCTTGCCGAGAATACAGAAACGCTCCATATTGGAGGAGAACAACGAACTGGAGCCGAAGGTTTCTGTTCTGGACGAGGATTTGGATGATGAGGTGCCCAGCGAGGACGAGGCCAAAGACTCCGAAGAACTGGAATCGAGTCGCCAGAAGAATAACTCATCAAGCTCAGTGCGACGTCCGCGTCGCGCGCGCTCTAAATCCAAATCACGAGAAAGAGATCGACGAGCGGCGCCTGCCAGCAGCAACGCTCGCTCTAGAGATTACTATGACGAGCTGGAAGAATACGATCGCCAGCGCAATCGAGTGCGTACCCGAGACACACAGAATCACAGCAGCAGCAACTACAATGACGACTACGATCGCCGGCAATCGGGACGCAATGAAAACCGAAGGGACGGAGAGAGAGACAGACGCGATCGAGATCGTGATCGTGACCGGGAGAGGGAACGTGAACGGGATCGAGAAAGGGAGCGTGAGCGAGAGCGAGAGCGGCATGGTGACAGAGAGCGCGACCGGAACGGGGACAGAGAGCGTGAGCGGAATGGTGAACGTGACCGAGAGAGGGAACGAGACCGCAGCAATCGTCATGAACATCGGGACAGAGATTCACACAATGATCGTGAGCGACGACGTTACTAAAATCGATGATTAAACTAACCATTTTTCATTATTTTGTAAAGACTTAAAGAAAAAATAAAATTCAAAAAGCAGTTTAGACTCAGTTTAGTAATAACAAAAAGTGAAACTTGTTCAAAATGCTGTGAGAACATAGTTGGCAAACGCGAACAGTGGCAACAAGTTCGAAATGGCAAGGTAAACAATAACAGCTGTTCTTTTCATACAAAACAAAAATTGCGCTAGTAAATGTAGGTATTGTATAATTTGAAAAATAAATATATTAATAAAAAAAACTTGTCATTTTTAAATTGAGATTACGCACAAATTTTTTAATTATCTCTTTAAAAGCTCAACTGGCTTAACATTGAACGTTTGTGATGGCAAACGCGACTTGTGGCAACACTGCAATTTACTCAAAATGGCATGGTAAACAAGAACAGCTGTTGCTGCAATGGAAAGCTCCGCGTTTAGAAAGTTTGCGAAGCGCTGAATGAGTTAATGAGCGACAGTAGAATAAATAATATTAAGTAGTATTGTGTGAAGTGTAAACGCAGCTGGGCAGAAGTTCCGTTCCGCTAAATTACGCGCTCCCACACATACACACATACGCACACAATTGTGAACGTCGCAAATTATAAAGAGCGCGATTTGTGTCAGTGCAGATAAACGAGTTTTGTTTTTCGTTTTTTGTTTTTAATTTTGTTAATAACAATTCAACATGAATTGCTAGTTCCTTTGTCTAAACAAACAAATGACACAGCTGTTGATACTTAACAATTGGAACATATTTACAAACTAAACATGAGCCTACGATCCGATCGAGAACCTTTGGTAAACGAGGAGGAGCAAGAAGACGAGCAACTGCCACGCCTACTAGATGCTGCACAGTCAAGCTCAGATATAGAGGCACCTGCATTGCCAGCAGAGAATGGAGGCGGCAGCTCTAGCAAATGGTTTATATTAGAACCGGCGGTGTTTTTGATATTTGTGGGTCGCAGCTTAATTGGTAAGTTAATTTGAATTCACTGCTAATCACAGAGTCTGTTACAGTGATACTTTACTGTACTATTTGTTTTTAGGGGCGGTGCTGCAGAATCAGATACTGTACCAAACCTGCGTTACGATCATGCACTATAACGAAACCCAATGTGAGCCGCTGCTGGGCGTCGATCGCGGTTCGCAGGAAACAAAAGTAAGTTTCCTGCGCTCAAGCTCAAGATGTTATCTTGTATAGTATATATACGATATACTCAATATGTAACGGTAGCTGTCTAGCAGATTGGATATTAACAATATACTTATGAGAGCAGAGAGAACTGAGAGCATATAAAACTGTATATGATATATTTATATATATACATACATATATGTATGCATAACTATATATAGTTGCTATTTTAGTATAATAAGGGCTCTATATTGCTGGATAGTATTGCTGTAACCTTCTCATATGTATGTGGTTGCAGTTCTCATGATACTAATCGTCCATGAAGTTATTAAAGATCTGTTGCAAACTCGGTTTTTATACTAAGATCTACATATATATATTACTAATTCTCTATTACAATGTCATATAGTATAGATTTTATAATCATTCTTATTTTATCATATATCATTCAGACTTACAAAGCTTTTCAACTTCTATACTAGAACCTATCTCATATGAGAGAGTATTCAAAATTTCCTTAACAATTCTCACACTCTCTCTTTTTCTCTCTCTTTTTTTCTCTCTTTTTTTTATATCATTATAAAACGTACTTGATATTCCTTATCGCTTAAACTGTTATATTCCAATTTCCATTATGCGAACGACTTGGCTTAACGAAAGAAATCCAATCAGAAAAGAAAATATATTATTTGATGATCTATTGTTTGACTAGACAAAGAGGGGCAGATAAGAATGAAAACCTCTATAGACATATGTACATATATATATATACATATATGAAAATGTAGTTCAGCTCTTATCTGGGGCTTATGAGCAAGGCCTTTCAAAGCGTATGACTAATTGTTGGAGTGGTCGAAAATATTATCGATCAAGGAATACTTTGATCTGACTGAACCCAATGGAACGCAATGACTCATTGGAGTACTAGTCGAACAGCTGTTCGAGCCCAATTGATTATTAGCACTTAAAATGTTTACTACCCAAATTGTTGTAGAAGCTGGAAACCGAAGTTCAAGGCTATTCGGCGGATATCACAATGGCCATATCGCTATTGGAGAGCATAATGCCTGCGTTTGTCAGCCTCTTCATTGGGCCCTGGTCGGATAAGTTCGGTAGACGGCCCATATTGCTAACGGTTTTCACGGGTAAGATGAATATACCATATACTATTAATATTAATAATTTATCTATAATTGGAATTAGAATTAAGTTAGAATCAGAATTTAATTATCATTTCGCCCAGTCTGCTATAATTATTTTTAATTGTAAATTATTTAAGAATAAAATTTAATAATTAAATTAAATAAATCTACATTTTAATTTTTTAATAGGTACAAAATTTAATTAAAAATTGAAATCAAACTAAATAAAAATATTAAATAACCTTTTATAATTAAAATCATTCAATTCAATTAAAAATGCATTGTAATTATATCTCCTCGATTTTTAGATAGCTGATAATTTGAATATAAACTGATCAATTAATAATTAATTGATACAGTTAAATTAATATAATTAAATTAAATTAATGTAATTAAAGCAAGTTATTATTTAATTTTATTTATATTATATGATTCAATATGTTATATAATAGTCATACAAAATTAATTATAATTACATTAGGAAATGTTCATTAATTGAATTTTCAATTAATTTAAAACTCAAATTATATTTTTATATACTTATATATCTACGATATATTATATATTTATGTATATATCCCATTTCCATTCCCGTGCTTAGGCTATGTCATCGGCGGTGCCATATTGATGGCCATATCGGAGGTAACAATGTTCCACAACATCAGTCCCTGGTGGTTCCTGCTGGCCTCGGTTCCGTCCGTATTGAGCGGCGGCACCTGTGCCCTCATCACGGGCATTTACTGCTACATCTCCGACGTGGCCAAGGAGCAAAAGCGCGCATTCCGGTAAGACCCACTTCTGCTATCAAATTCTATGTGGAATTGTGAGTAATCTGTGTTTATTTTCAGAATGGTGCTGAATGAGGCATCGCTGTGCGCCGGCATGATGATTGGCAATGTGGCCAGTGGTTACATTTATGCAGCCACCAATTCGGTGACGCTCTTCAGCATTGCGGCTGGCTTGATGTTTCTGGGTCTGCTCTATGTGTTCTTCTTGGTGCCGGAGAGCTTGCCCGCCGAGGACATACAGCAGGGCTCGCGAGTGCGTGAATTCTTTCGCTTCAGCCTGGTCAAAGATCTGGTCAGAACCAGCGTGTTGCCGCGTGCCAACTTCGATCGTGCCTTCATCTGGCTGACTATGGTGGCGCTGACCATAACCATTTTCAATATGGAGGGCGAGAACACGGTCAACATCATGTTCATGCGCGAGCAGTTCGACTGGACCATCAAGGACATCAGTCAGTTCAATGCGGCGCGCATTGTTATCCAGCTCATCGGCAGTGTCGCCGGCATGATACTGCTGCGACGCGTCCTCAAGGTCTCCATCATCAGCGTGGCCATGCTCTCGCTGGCCGCCTGTGTCCTGGAGAGCACAGTGCGCGCCACAGCGAAGTATTCGTGGGAAATGTATTTGGGCATGACGCTCGGCATGATGCGCGGCGTCCTGGGACCCATGTGCAGGGCAATACTATCCCATGTAGCTCCACCCGCGGATGTCGGTGAGTTACCTCAACTCTCTCTCTCTCTCTCTATCTCTCTGTCTGTCAGCTTAGCTCACCTCTATAACTTGTCTATTGCCAGGTAAAATCTTCGCTTTGACCACATCCATGGAAATGGTTTCGCCGCTGGCTGCTGCACCGCTTTATACGTCTGTCTATAAGGCAACAGTGGGCTTCTATCCAGGCGCCTTTAATTTCATGAGCGTCGGCCTATTCTTTCTCTGCTATATTCTAATGGCGTAAGTAGTACATACGAGGGCAGCTTTAATAGTTTTCGAACCAAGCAATTGCAAATATTCATAAAAATATTGCTTGGCAACTTTTCATACTTATGCGGCATATGCCATTAGTGATCATATGCAAGGGTAGTCTGAAAAGTTTTCGACCAAACCAACTGGTTATATGTATATTATATATATAAAAGCTGTATATTAAGATTGAAAATTTGTCAGACTTATCTCACATATATTTAATTGCTTTTATCAGCATATGAGAGGGTAGTCTGAAAAGTTTTCGACAAATCCAACTATTTATATTAATAGAAACAAAATTTGCAACTAAAGTTCAAAAACCTTTCAGACCTATCTCGCATATATAATATGTTTTAGCATCACATGCGAGGGTGATCTGAAAAATATTTTAACCAATCATAAAATTGATATAAATAGTATTGCTTTTATTTTGAGTTCGAAAGCTTTGTTAGCTACCCTCGTACATAATACATAGATATGCTTATAAATCTCTTTCTCTCCTTCTATCTTTGCAGCATCATCTTTGGCATTCAGAAATCGATGAACAATTCAAGCGTCTATAAGGTCATAGGCAGCTAACCAAAGATTACCTCGACCCCGGCTCAATACCCAATACCTTAACAAAAATGCAATACACCTTTTTTTGTGATGTCTAGACAGAATTGTTTTTATATATGTAAATATATATGTACAAATGCATGTATATATATCATGTTAACTGTATAATAGACCATTTTTTATATCAGTATATGAAGTATTAGAAGTTTTTTCAATTTGTAAATGTGATTGTTAACGTAAATGCAATTTGTTTCAATTCGTAACTGCCCATAGGAACTGAACTGTATATAATATAATATATATACAAAGTTTTAACATACAAATTATACAAAGAAAGACAGAGACCGAGCAAATTGTATTATAAAAACTAAAGCAAATTAAAAAACATGTAAAAAGTAAACCAAATCTAAATAATGTCTATAATTTGAATACTCATTCAGCTATTCGTTAGATTTATTGCTTATTGGAGTTAAGCCTAGATCAGATCACAATTATTTATAAATATAAAATAAAACTAAACTAAAGTACAATAGGATATATAGTCGAATCACATCGGAACATCTTGAGCTCTCCTATTTAAGCACCTTGGCATAGTATTGCTTATGCATCAGCTTAAAGCGCAGCACACAGCTGTGGAAATGTACATAATCAGCATTAGCATTAGTATTGGCATTAGCATTAGCATTCTCGACTTACCAGATGAATATAAATGACATCATGTAGAGGCCCACGCTCATGAAGTTGAAGAGGCCTGGATAATAGTGAAGCGAGCGCTTGTAGACGAAGGTGTAAAGGGGCGCAGCGACTAAATTAATAACAATTAATTATTAATTAATAATAGCAATGCTAATGAATGGCTGAATTGGGCAATGACTTACCAAAAGGTGCAAACGATTGCAAAACATTTTTGATTGAGAAAATTTTGCCTGCAAAACAAAATGAAATTGAGATATAGAAAAGAAAATCCATATGGATATCTATGTGGCTAAAGCGTACCCAAATCGGAGGAAGGTACTATATTGGATACAATGGTGCGACACATGGGTCCGCCAATAGAACGAAATACGCCCAATACAACCGAAAGATACATGTGCCACGCCTGTGTCGAGCAGCCCCTCGCCAGATTCTTCAAGATTTCCGAGGCAAATGAAAGCAGCGCCAATGTCACCACAGACAGACGGAAGATCTGTAAATATATATAATATATAAAGATATATGTACATACCAACTCGATCTCAATTTGAGCTGTGATCAGTTATCAGTCTTTAATCTTCACATTCAAGTCTGATACATTTCAAACTACCCTCGCATTTATATGATAAACACTTTTAGTATTTGCTTACCTTACGCAGTATCAGAAATCCAATGAGTGCTCCCACCATGGGCACCAGATGGCTGACCGTCTCGTAGAAGGTGTAGTCCCTGACAGACCAATGGAACTTCTCTCGCACGAACAAATACATGACCGTCATGACGCCATCTATAAAAATGGAAATGTTAGTTGAGTGAAAGACTAGGAGATACCCTTTAATCAAAAATAAAAGTTGTCTTTAACTAGTGTCACTTACTGTCAGATACCCTACACCAGAAAGCAATGTATGTTTTAGTCTTGAGGGACCGACTAGTAAATACCCTACAGTCGAAAGTAAATATTTTCTTAGGCAAGAGTGATGAAGTTCGAAAAACCCTAGTATTTTTTAAAATTAGAGTTAGAGACGATTATGAAAATACTAAATTTTGTTAATATAACATGAACGACTGGCAGACACCCTATAATAGCAAGTAAAGTTTGCTTTAATCTAAACAGCTTGCAAATACTCTAAAACACCAGTTGGCTTTAGCTACACTTTACTACTAAGAGATAGGCTATGTTTTCATCTGTGCTGTACGACTAGAAGATACCCTATATTTGAAAACTAGTTTTACTTTTTAACAGATAGCAAAGTCCGATAGTTAACGACTATCAGTTGCTTCCCTTTTAGCTTCAACTCTGATCGAACTTACCAAAGACAAAGATGGACAGGCACATGGCCATTGTGACTAGCCAAATAATTGCTCGTGCATGATTTTCGCGTGGCTTTGTACAGGTGCTAACCATATCGCGGATGTGTGAAAAACTGAATAGTCCGTGTTTTTTGCCATCGGTTTCGGACTGCGGCTTGCTTTGGGCCTGTGCCCGGGCCTTCACCTTGGGCGGCAGCTGTTCCACATATTTGGCCAACAGATCCTCATCGAATGTCATGTTGGGCGTGGCAGGCGTGGGCAGCTGCTGGCAGCTTTGTTGTTTCTGCTTATCCTGCTCTGAATCGCAATCGGGATTCATGAATATGGGCGGACAATCAATGGCCACACATTCCGGTTGTAGATCAGATGCCGTAATGGGCATTTCTTTTTCTCCATTTGCGACGGCGGCGTCGTTTGCCATCTTGGCCTCGTTTGCTTGTCGATAGTGCAGACTCTCCGGCACGAAAAATATGACAAAGAAGCAGCCCAATGTGGTGATGCAGCCGGAGATGCCAATCGTGATGGCTGCATTGGTTGCGGCATAAACAAAACTGGACAAGAGCGAGCCACTGGTCAAGCCGATGAAGAACAGCGACTCCATGAAGATCATGCTGAGATAACAAACGAAACAAAAGATAAAGCCCGAGAGGAGGTTAAGTATATCTAGGCCTGCTACTAGAGTGAATCACTTACCGATATGGCCGCGTTTTGGTGTCCGTTATGTCCGAGATGAAGCAGAGAGCTGCCACAGAGAAGACACAATTGCCGCCAAGCATGGAATGCGGCACAGCGGCCACAATATACCACCAAGGATTGATTTCATAGTAGGTGGACAGCTCACAAATGGCAGATGTAACCCCAAATGATAGGGCAAATCCTGCAAAAATATATTTAATAATATAATTCATATATTGTCCATTAAAATTAATGCTGGACTGCATTTTTCTTCATTGGCCGCCAACTCGCCTAATCATAATCTACTTTATTCACTCACACTGGCACACAGCATGCAGAACTAAACTGAACTCAGCTCTGTCTCGCTCTCGCACAGGACAATTGCAAATGACGCCAATTAGCGCAAGAGCAAGAGCAAAGCAAGAATCGCATAGCAAAACAAAATGAAAACAGAGAAAATTTGCAACATGGGCGTCATTGTGATTTTTTGAAGGGACTTGGATTTTTTTCAAATAAAATGTATATAGTTTGATCAAACAAATTAAGTCACGCTATATATTATGAGAAATAATGAAAATAGAGTTTAGTTTTGTATAAGTCAATAGTGGAAAAATTTCAGCAGAGTTCAGGGGCTACCTTGTCTTGTCTACGCCCATGCTTAAAAAATAAAAAAATTAACTGTTATGTAATAGCTGCTACTCTAACCAATCGCAGACACACAGGCAAAGATTTATATCATTTTCGTTTACCAATCATGGACACGATGAGCAGTGGCTTGCGCCCATAGTGATCCGACCAGGAGCCAATGAATAGTCCACAAAAAGCAGGCACAATGCTCTCTAGCAGCGTGCGCGATAGAAATAGATTAGCCACATATGGCTGCAGTTCTGTTTCAATTGCCTGGAAAACAATGATTTAGTGAGTGTGCAATTACAAAGCTTATAAATACAAATAATAACCTTGATCTCGGCGCTGGCATTTTTATCATCCAGCAATTTGCAATCGGTTACATTGTAGCGAAAAATCACTGTGCAGGTCTGATAGATTATCTGATTTCTCAGGATGGTATCTAAATTTTCATAGATATTGAATGGCTTATGTAATAGTAATTCGGTTAACTTACTGGATAAGGTTATCGAGAAGAGCAGCATAAACACAACCGGTTCTATGTAGACCATATAAAATATTCGACTCCATTGAACATCGCGGAAACGTTTTAGTGTCAATGTCTGCGTGACTTTTTGAACCATTTTGACAACTTTTCCTTAATGCTACAAACTTTATTTATATTAAATTTCAGTCTGATATTCAGTTGTAACGTATTTTGGCACTTTTTATAACGATATACCGTCAGCTATGCGTAGATTTTCATGAGAATGTATCAATGATCAGCGAAGCTTATAGGAAAAGTTCTTCGCTGGTCAACTTGCTTGTGACTGAATTCGAAATCGTATAAAATGATTATTTATTATATTTTTCAAAGCAACAGTTCAACGAATCTATTTATTTAGAGGCCGCTTTGAAGCTCGACTAGTTACATTATATGTTTATCAATTAGACTCTGGCGAATTTAAGCAATGTCATATTGGCAATAAACAAAAAAAAAGGTATCACAATGCGCACTTCACAGCTCAAATTTATATTACGCATACGACAGGTACACACACACACGCACACACACACACAGATATTGGCCTTATTTAGAATTGAATTCAGTTGAGCTTAGTTTGGGATCTGAGATGCGACTGGATTCTGTAAGTGAGCTGCTCGTTGTACAGTCTCAGAGTTTTTATATGCGGTCAAGTGCAAAAACGTAGAACAATTACAAATGATGAAGCCGCGCACAAATATTCCGCAACACTTGTTCATCAAATATCGAAGTTAGTTCCCTCCAAATACATCTCTATACATATGTAATGTAGTTATGTACTTCAATGTCTGTTGATTCTCACAAACATTCCGTTCTCGACACACTTGATGGCTATAGCCGGGTAGCTCGATATTGTAGCGACAACGTTTCCGATTCGTTTAATTTCTATTTCGCCGACTGCCGGGCTTAAATAACTTTTTGTGGCCCCCTCCCGGCGGCACCTGCTACAGGTTTGAGCTCTCCTAAGCCATACTTTCTGTTGTTTTTATGCCCGCTCAGCTAGCTGGTTAATGAGAGTATATAGGTTTTGCTGTCTCCCAGATCATATAAATGAATATAGTATATACCCTAGTCAGTTAAGCTTGCCATAAGCATAATAATGCTGCTTATATTAGTCAACGGTTTAAATAAATAGTAAAATTTCGAACAAGCATGCCACAGTCGTTCATCACCCTTAAATCCGCTTGTTGTCGTCGTGCAAATGAGAAGCACGAGCCACAGTCAAAGCCCGCCAGAGAGTCGTAAAAAAAAGGAAAAAAATTTCGTTAATCAAATAAGTCCCATTTAAATCAGCAAAATCACCAAAACATCTGTTGCCAGATATATACAATAATATATATATATATATTTTCTACATATACAATATATTTTATACAGTTATACAGTAATATGTAAATCAGTTTTCATTTGGAGCTGTAAGGCAAGTAGAATTTATTGTCTTAAAACGCATTCAATCAAAGCTCTAATATAAAATTAGCAAACGTGAATTAACGCTCAATTTAGCATCTGAAGTTTGTTTGTTTATCTTTTTTATTTATATAAAAATATATATACATATTTATATTTATATATATATATATACCTATATATATAAGTGAAGAATCTGTCAAGTGACTGGCGCACGCGCAAATGATTGGAAATTAACAGAGAATAGTTTCGATTCACATTCCATTAACCCATATCTGAAAAAAGTGTAAATGTCAAAGGCATTTCAAAAATGATTTTAATAATATTTACAATGTGTAAATAATTATCAAATGTGGTAAATAGAAAACACAATTATAGTTATGGTCTGTGGCATGCGTTTGTTTGTTTTTTTTTTTTATGTGCCCTGTAAATACTGATTGGGACGTGTTTAAGAGGGGTATATGGAGTGCAGAAGATTTTACAGTTGGCTTCACAAATTCATGCATATAAAATTATTGTAGTCTGTAGTATGAATTCACTTTTTTTAATAATCGATAAAAATCGATTTTTAAATATTAAGCTTAAGTGCTTAAGCACACCTCAAAGCATCTAGAGATATCAGATTTGTTATGTAGTAGATTGCAGTAAGGTATATACACATACATCACTCTTCTTAAAGACACATATGCTTTCACCCTTTATTCATATCGATAAAAATCGATTTCGATACCTAATCGAAGATTATAGAAGCTAGATATAATAGACTCTTATATAAATACGTCGTATATATAAGCTAACTTACCTTTATTAGCCCTCAAAATAACAAATCCAGGGTATATTATAGTCGACTACACTCATCTAACTTTTTATTTGTTTTTTTTTATGTTGGCCCATAAAAACCCCCCGGCTCTATGTGCTTATCCAACACTTCGCACATACGGTGATTTTATTATATGTAAATATTTAAATAGGTTTTTTTTTTATATTTATATTATATCCGGATCCGAATCGGCCAATTCGTATAATTGGTGTGCAAATTTGCCAAATGACTGGCAAATTTAATTTAATTAATTTTTCAAATGTCATTTGAAAATCGGTTCATAGTGTGCGGGATATCTGGATTTCTTTCGCCAGACGACGCTGAAAACAAAATAAAAAAAAAGAGGAAATTAAATAAATTTTTTGACAAAATTAGCATAGTAAAAATTATTTGCATAAATCTGTGAACTACGCACAGCAGCAAGATTATCGCCAGTCCAAACAGATTGGCGCTGATCAGATTGAAGAAGCCCGGCGCAGTGCTCAATGTGAGCGTGTAGAAGATGATATACAACGTGGACGAGGCGAACGGCGAAAGCGTCTGCAGCACGCTGAGCAGCGCAAAGACTTTGCCTGCAAGAGAAAATTAAGAGATACAATCGCATAACGAAACAAACAAATCCAATACAATGGCCTAAAGATACATATGTGTCTTGAAGATATATGATCAATATAGAATAATATGTATTATATGTACGTATAACTCTTAGAAATATAACTAAAAAAGATACAGTCATAATCTAACTAGAATATCTTTCATACACATTTCAACATAAGCAAAAATTTGCAATCGTTACATTTAAATACATATTAGTCCATAGTATCTTGGAGAAACAAAAGTCTCATATAGATTCAAACGTAGTTCAATGATATAAATGTACCTCATAGAAACATATATGTGATTAAAATATGTAAAATGTATCTGAAAGATACGAATATTGGACATAGATAGTCAGAGTGTGCCTCAAAGATGCATATATATCTGACAGATACAAATGTGTGTCATAGATACAAAGGGCACTCAAAGATACAAATGTAACTCAAAGATAGAAATGTATGTAAGATATACAAGTATCTGTACTGTATAAGTATCTGAAAGCTACAAATGTATTCCAAAGATACAAATGTAGCTCAAAGATAAGAATTCAACTCAAAGATATAAATGCAGCTCAAAGATACAGTCATTCATACAAATATTACACTAAGTATACAAAGTATTTTCACACAAACCTCGCTCATCGTCTGGCAAGAGATTCGTTATCATCGTGCGGCACATGGGATTCACCAGGGATTTGAAGAGACCCAAGCCAATGGCCAGATAGATTTGCCAATCAACAAAGGCAAAGGCTTTCATCAGACTGCTCGCCGCGTGACTCAGCAGCGAGATGAGAGCTAGCCACAAAATAGCTGATCCACTGCACTGCAAGCCAGAATGCATATGAGTGATTAATCAATATATATATAATATATGGATGGCAAATAAGAATCCCACCTGGCGTAGCGACCATAGAAATAGAATGCCACCCGTGCCGGCCACAGCGGGCACCAGAATGCTCACCGACTCATAGCTGGTGAAGTCACGTACGCTCCAATGGAACTTGGCGCGCATGAACAGATAGAAGACAGAGTTGCTGCCATCTGGGAGAGGGAGAAGATATATATGCCTAATAATACCTACATATAACTCAGTTCACCCACTCACCCGACACAAAGGCAGTCAGCAGCAGCACACACATCAGCAGCACGAGTATGGAGCGATCCTGGAAGAGGCGTGCCCTCGCACAGCTTTGCCACAGGTCCCGCAGGACAAAGCCTTCGGAGAGCTGTCGCTGCGGCAAACTCTCGGGCAGCAGGGCGGCCATGAGGAACAGCGCAAACAATATCGAACCAGCCGAGATAACAAAGATAATGTAGGCATTGCTGGCCTCATAAACGTAGCCAGAGGCAAAGCTGCCCAGCAGCAGACCCACATAGATGCACAGCTCATAGGCGATCATTCTGCATAAAGGTGAGACAGATAAAGGTGTTGTTGAGGTAGGTCAAGTGCTTACAAATGTATCTTAGATATACAAGAGTAGTCAAATATCATCAAAGATTTAAATATGACTAAAAGATACAAGATACAAATGCATCTCAAAGTAATATAGGTATAAGCATACGTATAGGTAACTTGCTCACCTATAGGATCTCATTTTGCCCGTGGACACATCGCCTATGAAACAAACAGCGGCCACGGAGTAGGTGACGCTGTTGCCCAGCAGCGAGAGGGGAATGATGGTTATCACATAGAGCCAAGGGCTAACCAATCCATGGTGTTGCATAGACACATAAGCGATAGCAGCAGAAAGAATGTACTGTATAGCATAGCCTGCAGAGGAGATGGAGATGGAGGAGATGGAGGTTAAGCTCAAACTAACTTAGCAATAAGTAACCAAGTCCCACCTAGGTAGGAGGTCAACAGCAGAGGCTTGCGTCCATAGCGGTCTGCCAGGGCGCCAATGAAAAGGCCACTAAAGGCGGGCACAATGCATTCGACGATCTTGATGGTTAGGAAAACTCGTGCTGCATAGGGCTGGACCTCAGCTTCGATGCGCTTCGTTTCATTCGTGGCATTCCGTGTGCCCAGCAGGCTGCAAAGCGTTTCCGGGTAACCAAAGCCCGCCGTGCAGCTCTGATAGATGATCTGAGATTTCAATATGGTAGCTGAAATATAAGTTATGATTAGATAAATCTAGTCTATAAGGTATGCAAGACTTACATGAGAAATTATATGCGAACAGCAAGATTAAGATCAGCGGCTCCAGAAGAAAAATACTTGGCTTTGCGCATATCTGGGCAGCTACTTCCGGATTAGGATCTGAGTTGGGCTCAAGTCTTACAGCTGGCACTGCAGCATCCTGCTCTTCAAAGCTTGGCTCACTGATGCTGCTGCTGCAACTGCTCTGCCTCTCTGCATCATGGCTATGCCGCTTGGATTTGGCAAACAGGCTCTCATGGGCGTGCGGTGTTTCCTCCATAATCAATTTGCAACTGAGACGTATGCAAAATTGCTTGAGTTGCTCATTCCAATTGAGTTAAAAGTTGCGTTGCTTTCAGATAAAGAGCCGACCTTCTGTATGCATGTATGCGTGGGGGTTTCCATTAGGACGACAACAATGTTTATATTTTTATATTTGCATGTGTGTGTAAGTATACGCTTGAATATCGTTGTTTGATCCAATTGTTGAGTCAGCAGCAAAGTCGGACGACCAAGCTACGATTTTACTGCTGAACGTGCCTTATCTTAAGTTAACAACTAACTTTAATTGAGCTCTTTTAATTAACAAGTTGCAAAGCAAGCAGTTTATTGTATTCATCAAATTTTAACTAAATACATAGATAAGTTTCTTAATGAGGAAACTAATATTAACTTGGACTTTGAATTACATTTGTCCGTTATTTAAATTTTTGCGGGCAATTTCACAGTTTTTCAAAGCCAGCCAATATAAATACCAAATACCACATTTGCTAAATAAGCCAGCTGTGGAAAAGGCAAAAGCAACACAACTAAAATACCACATTCCGATAATTATACAAACTATCGACTTTGAATTGATAAATCGAGGAGAAACCTCCAAATGGAAGACAACAGAGATTTGCAATCCGTGCTTTTGGCAACCAAGACAGGAAAACAAATTTCTGAATATCATATTAAATTGTTGCAAAAACAGAATATTCGAACAGTGGAAGAATTTGTGCATGCAGATAAGCTGCACACGATACTTGCGCTGAGCAACGATAAGACGGAGCAAATTAAGCGGGAGATCTTGGATTTGTGTGTGCGCAGGATTAAGTTTAAAACAATCTATCAATGCGAGCCCATGAGCTACTCAACAGGCATAGAAGAGTGAGTGTGTGAATACAGTTCGCTTGTTGCGTAGTTAAATAAAATATATTTTGTAGACTCGATAAGCTTTTGGACGCGGTTGGTCAGCCTTTGCGTCCCGGTCGTGTTTGGGAGCTCGTTGGGGAAAATGATGTGGGAAAAACCGAATTGCTGCACACGCTGGCTGTAAATTTCGTTTGTAAACAGAATGATAACCAGCAGGTACTGTTTGTCGACACCAATTTGGACTTTGACAGCGAACGTCTAGATGAGATCCTACGGAAGAAGGAGCTAACTGATGAAGCTATAGATAACTATTTAGATAGGATTAAAGTGATTAAAGCATGCACTGCAGAAGCTTTGCTGTTAGCTCTTCAAGAACTGCTGGCGATGCTAAAAAGTTCCAATGGAAGCTCAGACAGTGTCGCAGACATAAAGCTAATCCTCATTGATTCCCTGACAGCTTGTTATATACTATATCGCAGCAGCTATGACCGAAATAAGGGACGCAGCTTTCTAACAGAGCTGACCATGGTTATCCGCAAGCTAGCTGTGGAACATGGCAAAGCTTTTCTCATTGGCAATACGACATTTAGTTTGGATGAAGAATGTATGCGAAATGGTTTATGCTTAGCTTTATATATACATATGTTATCTTAATATACAGCAGCTGCAGATGATGATGAGGAGGAGTTTAGCCAAGCAGGAGCTGTGAATCCAGAGGATTGCAACTACTTGGGGGACTACTGGAGCTCCGTTTGTACACTCATCTTGTCGCTGGAGCTGCCAGAGGATTCTGTACAGGAGAATAATCTGCGTGTGCTGAAAGTGCTTAGCAATAGCTGTGGCATCGGCGAGGGCAGCTGTTGGCTGCGCCTGACAGATGCTGGCCTCATTTGAAACCTATTTAACGCCTTGCTCCTGCTCCCAGTTGCTGCTGCTGGTATGATTTCATCACCCGCTTGCCCGGCTCAATGCCATCGCTCAAACCAGGTCGTTTTCTCTTATTGCCAGGAGCGCTTTTGTTGACTGTTGGTGCTGCTGCTTCTACCTTAGGCTCACTTCCAGCAGCCGCAGCCTCCATAGAAAGATCCGAGTCGTGCGCATATTGGCAGCTGGTGCCGAAGCGACAACGTCCTTTTCTATAATTCCAACAGATTTTGCGTCCATTTTTCAGCTGCAAATGTGCATCGTTGTTGACCATTTTCACGTGTCTTTCCAGTGAAGCGGTCTTGTGCAGCTCCGCCTCCAGGAATGGGTTACTAAATACGTCGCCGGTTCGTTTTGCAGCCGCATTATCCAGAGCATCGCTGGCACTGGGCAGCTTTAAGGGCTTCTGTGTGGCAGGCGGGCTGTAATTAATACTTTTATAAATACTAGTTGTAAATATATAAGCACTGTTTCCTCACCTTGGTGACTTCTTTGTTTTCTCTTTTTCGGAGTCACTACCGCTGCTTTCCACATCGGATTCAGATGAATCGCTATAATCGGCGACAAGCGACATTGTTTACGTTTGCAACAACAATAGACAGTGTGACCGCGGTGCACATATCCTAAAAAATACCAACATAATTAACTACTATACAGCACTGTTCATAAATATACTAACTGAAATAAACCACTTATAAATTCAATTATGGAAATATTTTGTATAACGGAAAATACCGAATAACTTTCAAAAAACATTTATTTTTCACTACATTTTATATTCTTTACATTTCTTTCATTTGTAATGAGTCTGTTTTATTTCATAATACATATGTATAATCACTTTATGCATGCTTTAGTTAAGGTGTATATGTGTGTGTGTATATATATGTATATGTATGTGTGTAATGTGTAATTTGCTAATTACTATTTATACAATTTATATAAATATAAAAAATTAAACGTTTCATAGACTTTGTTACAGATTTTTGTTAATATGTAATGTTATGCTTTGTTTTGTTTCGTTTCGTTTGATTGTTGACAGCCACATCCCACTGCTGTGTGTAAAAAACTTTTAATACAATAAGGGAAATCAGTTGAAATCTTCCCTTCGATAAGGGAAACCGTCCGTCCGCACCACTCATAAGTTTTGATTGGCTTTCGCGTGGCTGATGAGGCAGATGAGGAGACGCTAATCAATTTGTTGACGCGCCGACGGATCATCGCGATCAATGGGCGGTGGCGAGGTAAGCACTTCAACGTTTTGCGCTGGTCCGGCGGTCAAGTAGCCAGCCGTTGGATTAATGCCTGGAAGCGAAGATTAGGTTAGACATGGCTTAATAGATATACTGCTGATCTCTAATGCATTACCCGTTAAGTAGCCACGTATATTGGTGTCTGTGATGAAGAGATCATGTCGCTGATCCTTGAACTCCGCCCAGACGGGATGCTTGAGCAGGATTTGGGTGACACGATCGCCATAATTGAGATTGTGGGTCATGCCCTTCAGCGCAGCGACAATTTGTGCCTTGACCGCGGATGCATTGTCCACAAATTCCAAGCGACTGTCCAAGAGGCCCAACAGAAAAGGTATGAGACCCACCTCCAGGGACTGGCTGATCAGAGAGTCCTAAAAGCAAAACAAATCAAAGCTATAGTCAGATATTCTTTTGTCATCCCTGGTCAGCCCTCCACTTACATGCTGATGCTTGAAGAGTCGGCTCATCGCCTCACAGGACTTTTCAATGCAATCCCTATTATGTTCCATGCAACGCTTTAGCGGCGCAATGCATTCCGTTTGCGATATGGCGCTCACGCAGAACTGCGGATGAAAAATGAAATTAGTTTAAAGGGATCAGCCAATGAGTCCTAGTGGACACCCACCTCTGATAGCGACAGCTGATGTAATACTGATAGCGTGTTCTTTGGCTGCACGGAGAGCAGATTAAACAGCTTCGGTATGTGGCCCAGCACGGGAATCTCATCCGCTAGATTGGGCTGCGACCGTAGTAGCTCCACGAGTGCCGTCGTGGACAGATCCAATACGTCCTGTTCCGTGGAGCTCTTGCTGATTTGTTCCACAACGAAATCCAAGAGATCGGACAGAAATTGTTTGGGTTTGCGCAACGTCCAAGCTGGATTGCTGACGAACAAGCGCAAATAGACGCCGGCAACAACAATTTCGTTGGACATCAGATCCTTCAGCATCTCCGGATCCTTCCACAAGTGTCGCGGATTCGTCTTCTGCTGCTGGTAGAATCGCTTGCAAGTTTCTGCCACAGCGTCGCAGACACTCGAACGCGTATCATCGTTCCAAATCAACTCCGGGTGCTCGTGAATGGACTCGAAGAGCTGCACCGACGTCGGCGCCGATTCGATCATGGCATCGATAAAGAGTCCGGGTAGGAATTTGGATATAGTAATCCGCACCTTGGGCCCACTCAAGCGGTCCGCTGTCATTTTGGCTAAGATCTCGGCGCACATTTCGCGTATTTGCGGATTGCGCGAATTGCAGAACATGTCCAGCAAATAGATGACGGCGCCCTTCGTCTGCGCCTCCTTGATCATCTCCTGGACGTTCATCAGCCCAGAGAGCGTCTCGAGCACTTTCACCTGGCTGGCACGCAGCTCGGGATCCCTGAGTGCCACCAAATAGTTGCCCAGTATCTCGCAGGCAGCGACTTCCGAGACGCACTCCTTGTTGCGAGAGACCAGAGCAACGACCTCCAAGGCCACAGCCTTCACACTGGAACTCTACAAAGGCATCAACGAGATTAGTACAGCAATGGAGGAGATGCCTCATTCGGCACTTACATCTGCGAATATATTGTTGGCCAGGAAACCAAATATCATATCGAAATTGCCAATGCATTGGATCTCCACCTCGGCATTCGTCTTGATGACGGCAATCAGGGCACGCAGCACCATCGTAATGTGCAGCTCCAACTGCGAGTCGTTGGCGTAGTCGTATTGGGCCTGCTGCAGCGACAGCTGCCGCTCCACCTGTGCATCTGTTTCCAGCTTCTTGCGGCTCTTCGAGCGATTGTAGGCAGTCAGCACCTCGTCGAAGGTGCCGCCAGTCTTGGCCTCCAGTTGCTGCTGCTGCTGCTGTTGGAGCTGGGGATGATTGGGTGCCAGGGTGGGCGTTAAGATGCCATCGCTGCCCATTTTGGGTCCTGCTGGTGGTACTGCAGCAGCTGGTGGTGGGTGCTGCTTGTACTGCAGATATTGATAGGCATACTTTAAGTACTCCAGCAGATCCATAATAAACTGCTTGGGCTGGGCAATCGGAAACGTGGGCATATCGTTGTAGATTCTGATGAAGATGCCTCCAATTTGCAGCTCATCCCTGGAATATAAATATATATATAGATATATAGATTATAGTTTATAGTTAGACCTAGGCCACTCACTTGTGCGCATCGAATTCGAAGCTGGAGACCAGCTCGTAGACCTGAGCAATGTCCTCGTGCGTCTCCTTGGCCGAGGCCAGGCGCTGCTGTTCGAGAAAGTCCTTGAGCTGGGCGCGCGTTGCATTATCCCAGATGAGATAGGGATTGCGTGTGTTGGCCGTCAGCAGCTTCAGCACCTCGCTGTCCCTGGCCGTCGCCAGCTGGTTGGCAATATACCGCGTGAGCAGCCGCTCCAGCACCTGCCGGATCAACATGTTCTTCGCCTCGCCAGAGACAATGTACTTCTGCTGAATGGTGTTTGGCTGCCGCTGCTGCTGCTGCTGCTGCTCGCTGTCTGTGGAGCTGTTGGTATCGCTGCTCACACTCGAATCCTGCTTGGTGAGCTGCGCCGGCGACTCCTTCTCCTTCTCCTTGCTGCCCGCCGTAATGGCCAGCTGCTTGCTCTGCAAGGGATTGTGCGCATTCTGCATGTAGGCCGAGTTGGTGCTGGATGTCGAGGGCTTCGGCTTGATGGCGGGCACTGCGGGCTTGGCCGTGGGATTGGCCGGCGAGTTGGACTCGCTGCCAGTGATTGGCTTGTTGCGCAACTCCATGCTGTAGCCGGCCAGAGCAATGCAGCCGAGCACAGCCATTTTGGCCAAGTTATTGGCCAGCTGCTGCTGATTGCTCTTGTCGCTCACCTCCACGCCGCTCTCGTCCAGCGTGTAGTCGTACTCGAACATGAAGAGCAGCAGCGACCAGAGCACGCCGTTGCGGGAGAGATTGCACTGCAGATCGTAGTTGTTGGCCGCCAGGCTGGTCACCAGGCTCACGGAGAGCGTGTGCTTGAAGTAGACCACGCGACAGACATCGGACAGCAGCTGGGGCAGCTGGATGATCTTCTGCTTGCACTTCTCAAAGTTGCAGGCCACCTCGAAGCAGCGCGTCACGTTCGAGATGACCTGGTAGTGCAGTGAATCCGGCTTCGAGTCCACACCCAAGATGGAGACGCAGCGTGTGTAGGCCTCCAGTAGCGCCTCGATGCCCTCCTCGCGGCGCAGCTCTTCGGCATTCAGAGCCGAGCAGTGGACCGTGTGGTAGCAGAGCTCTGAGGCAGCTGTCAGCAGCTGCGCCTCCTTGGAGAAGAGCTCATCGTCGCGGGTCTCCAAGCGTATGGTCTTGATCAGCTGTGGATAGCCGGCGTACTTGTAAGGACGCAGCACTGCAAGCAACAAGAAATTAGACGAGATGGAGATGGGAATAGTTATGGAACTGACCGTCGGCATAGCGCTCGAAGAGAATGCTCTGGGTGCGCAGTATGAGCACTATATTGTTGGGATCTGGACCTCCCGAGCTCCAAACGGAGCGCGAGCACAGGAACTCATAGGCCTGGTTGACCTTCTCGAAGATCTCGCGCCCATTGGGATTCTTGTCCGGGTGATACATCTGGGCCAGCTTGTAGTAGCTCTTGCGTATCAGGGACTCATCCGGCTTGGGTATCTTGTTCAGGTCGATGCCCAGATCCTGGTAGGCCTGCTGTATGGTCATCTGTGGCGGCTTCTTCTCCACCTCCTTGCGCCAGGCGTCCAGCGTGTGCTTGAGCAGCTGCACCGGATCCGAAATGGGCCAGTTGGGAAACTTCTGAGTGTCGCACAGGTGGCGCAGGTAGTAAATGTGACAGAAGAGCTCGTTCTCCAGCTGGGGATAGCTAATGACGGGTATGGCCAGGTAGGGATAGCGAGCCATCGTATGGCCACGCAAACGCGGCGTAAAGTCGGCAATGTGGGCGGCAATCTTCTCGATGAGCAGCCGACGCATCTCCGAGCTCCAAATGACCTCGGGCGTATCGAACTCTCCCAGAAATATCTCAGCGAACTTCTCGGCGCTATAATTCTCAAGGAAACAGACCATTGCCTCCGGCAGCAGCTGGCCGAGAATGCTGCGATGCATGATGCCCGACTGAGAGGTCTGAAAAGAGAATTGAGAACAGTTAAGACAGAGTCTGGAGTTGCCTCATCCTCGCTCACCTCCTCGCTGCGAAAGCCTTGCTTCATGTGCGTCATCTTTAGGAATCGCGTTATGGGCAATATGTTGCTGCCCGTGTACATGAGCATAAAGTAGAAGACGCCGGTCATGTACACCTTCGGCATCTCTGGATTGTCCTCCATGATCTGGCAGAGCAGCGTGGCCACGCGCTCCAGCAGGCCTGGATCGTGGGTCAGGCACACCTGCACCACGTGCGGCAGGCAGATGAACTCCGAGAGCTTCCGCGACAGCTTCGGTCCAGGTATGAGCACAGCGACGCCGTTCTGCGTGCGGCTGGGAAAGAAGCTGGTGCACTTGATCAGTATGTCGAGTATCTTGGATGCGAGCTCCGTCTCGTCGTACAGCGGCGTGCCCTTGGCTATGAGGCACCACTTGAGCTGCGGTATCTGCTGCAGCGAGCGCCAGCCATCCATGCCAATGGCCCAGCAGCGAGTCTTTGGGGTGATCAGGCCCTTGTGCCAGAGCTCTTTGAGCTCCGAGTAGGTGATCGGGCCTTGGCGCTCCGCCTTCTGGCCATCCTTTTCGATGTTGTAGTACCAGTCCTTCTCCTCGTAGGCCGACATATTGGGACCCGCTTCGATCACATTCGTTTTGGTATTCAGCTGTGCGCGCCCCTTGTGCAGGTGGGCCAAGGTGATCAAATCCACTAGGCACTGCACATGATCGATCAGAGCGCGGCAATTGGACTTTTCCAGCACCAGACAGGATATCAGATTGATCAGAGCATCGCGCATGGATGGGGAAAGGCACTGGAAGAGACAGAGCAAAGAGATCAATTCAAGCTTGGACTTGAAGACTTTCAGCTCTTGTCTTACCCGATCGCTGAGCTGTAGTATGTAGGACATGTCGCTAAACTTGCCAATCTCCTTGTGATAGCGTCTGTAGACCTTGGCCAGAGCCTGCAGCGAAAAGACGGTCATCTGATCATCGTTGACGCGCTGTCGACAGAGCACGCGTCGATACAGCGCATTGAACAGCTCAACTCTATAGACACAGAAGTTAGCCAACAGACTTTATATAGATAATAATTGGACCTACGGATCCTTGACCAAGTTCTGTGGCCAATCATCCTTCTCCAGTATGAGTCTTATGTAGTAGTCGCCTATTTTGATCTCCTCTGCGAGGCACTGGTAGCCCACCTCGAACTCCTGATAGTTCCAGGCCACGATCATGTTGCCAGCCAGGTCGCGATCGTTGAGGAATTGTCTCAGCTCGTTCTCCAGACACATGCGCAGCTCCTCGCGAGTCTGCAAAATCAAACTGAATAACTGACCAAATTTATAAATGGTTCAAATCTCCCACCTTGTGATTCCATATCAAGTTAGGCAAGCTGTGATCTTTGGCAAAGTTGTAGAAAAAGTAGGGCAAGTTAACGATCGCATCGGAGGTCTTCTTCTTCTGTCGCCGATTGCGCAGCACGACGGGACGATTTTTTAGAGCCTGAGCCGCGCCATCCTGTTGCTCGATGAGGTTCATGCCCCAGTGCTTGATGCCCTGCAAATGCTTCTCTATCACATTCTTGCGAGTTTTCTTGGAATGTTGAATTGCAAATTTGAGATTGTCGCGAAAGTTCAGTTTGTCCTCCTCCACATCCGTCTCCGGCACGCTCTCCTCTGTCTCCAGAAAGGTCAGCAAGCCAGCGGGCTGTAATTGAGCTCAAGTTAAAGACAATGTATAAGGGATTCATTATTTTAGTATGACTCACAAAAATGCGTTTAAACAGCTCCATTGCCTCGTCGCTGTCCGTTAGCCAGAGGCCAATCAGATGCCTCGATAGCTGACGATGCGTTACCAGAGTGGGATCATTCGAGGGCGTATAGAGCGCAACCAACAGATGACGACACAGCGCCGCCTCGTCCAAGGCCAGCGCCTGCATCTGCTGCGCCACATGCAGCTCGCCCTCCTCGATGATGGCGCGCAGCACCAAGCCGGCCCCCTTGACAATGGCCAGCGAGGGATGCTGAAAGAGCTTGTACAACGATCTGCCCCGCTCGGCCACCAGCTCGAGCAGTATATCAAACTGCTTGCCGTCCGTTGTCTCGCTGTAAGGCACGCAGAGAGCGAAGGTCATGAAGTCGAGCATCGCAGACAAAACCAATGCGCCGCTGCCATGGCTCTGTAATTGAAATGAATGCGAATTATGAATAAGGCTTTGTTCAGACTGGGAAGCAACAATGGAAATGCTTTGTCTCTTACCACATGCATGGTCCACATATTGAGCAGCGTTTCGAGAAACGACTTCGATGACAAAATGGAAGATTTGTTCAGCTGCTCCTGCTTCAGGTCGTGATCCGTATTCACCGAGTGCATCAGCGAGTTGATCATATCGATCGCCGAGTAGGTGACAGCCAGGTCTTTGCGTCGCAGTGCAGCCACAATCTTGGTGCCAATTATTTCGCGAAAGCTAAAAGATATAGATTACATATGATTGGAGTATTTATGGCAGCTATAAGCTAAGCCCATACCCTGGCAAATTGGTGAAGGCCGCGTAGCCCACTTTGCTGGCCAGCAAGCGCGTTAGCGCATGGAATATTGCCTCCAGCTCCGTGTTGCTCAGCTGAGCCGTGGGACTGTCCAGCTCCTTCTGGGCCAAGGCCTGCAGAGCGCTCAGTATTAGCTTCTCCTTGTTCTCCGCAAATAAACTCTGTCGGCAGGTGTACATAATTGATATTATTGAGAATTAGACAAGTTGGAGTTGAGCTCACATCCTGGGTAACACTGTAGTTGAGTCCACTGTGCGGCACGTTGGCATTGAAGCGCTCGAGGATCTCATAGCGTTTGCTCGGATTCTGGAAATTGTTGATTACCAAACGCAGCAGATTCGCCTCCGTCTCCTCGTCCACGGAGCTGTTGAGTGGCACGTAGCGCTTGCCCCTCGGCGTGTTGCCAATGCGTATGTGCACGTCCTGGTTGCCACTGGAGCGCACGGCATCCAGCACCGTGGCTAGGAGAGAGTCGCGATCGTTGGTGCTGTAGCTGCGCACGATGCCATTCTTATACTCGATGCAAAAGCGCTGCAGATTGTCCTTATCGCGCACCAGGGCAAAGACGTCAGCGAGGGGTCGCAGCGTGCACACGCTGTAGGTCTGCGGATCGCGCTCCAGGAGCGTGACCTCTGTGAGGCAGAGAATGCGCTTGACTGGATCCGGATGCCTGGGCGTTATCTTCTGCACTGTGAACTCTGTCATCGAGGTCTGGAACTGATCACCGCTGCAAGTGATGGAGATGGCTCGTCAACTGATCTTTGATCTTAGTCGCAGTCTCACTCACCTGTACTTGCCGAAGCGCTGCCTCTCGAATTGCTCTCGTGTTATTTGACTTTTGAGTATTTTGGTTTCGATGCCGAGAAACTGAGACGAGCGTTGCACAATATTCTGCACGATCTCATGGTGATTGAGCGCCTTGAACATGTGGAGGCGACTGAAGCCGCCGTAGGCCATCACGATGCCATTTTCATAGTCCGAGATGCCTGCTTAAAAGGTGCGCGTAAACGAGAAACCATAAAGATGAGTGTAAAACAAAAAAAAAACCGAAGGAGAAAAACAAAATAAACAAAGCGAACACGTATTAAAATGTGAAAACAGGACAAAAACAAACATTGAACACATTAGATGGGATAAAGATAAAGAGGAGGAGGGGGATGCTGCAGGGCAGGACAAGGCAAACGAGAAGAAGGCAACGGCTAAGCGAATCCTAATAGAAGTGGGAAAAGCCAAAGGCAAAAGCTAAAGCTGACGGCTAAGCCAAAGGTGAAGGTAGTTCCGAAGACAAAGCTAAAGGCCAATGAATCAATGCCAAAGACAAAAGTAAAAGGAAAGCCAAAAGCGAAGGCCATTGCCTACAACAGGCACAGCCGTAGAAGGAAGCAGCAGAGCAGCAGAAGCAGGAGAAGGACAAAGGCAATTGGATGGAAGATGAGAAACGCAAAAGCATTTGCCATTTTCATTTCAAGCCTTGCTATAGGTACCTATTATTCCCTCAATATCCTTGTACATATAGCTAGTGAGCACATCGTTCGTTGTGGGATCCAATTGATCCAAGGAGCAGGGCGTGACCTCCAGCACAGTGGGCAAACTAATGCCCGACCAATGATATTTATAAGCATTGAAGCGCTGCAAGAGAAACATTTCCAGTAAGCAAATATAAAGATATAAGGAATACAAATTTGCTTACGAGAGCATTTTTGGGCTTGTCAGCGAATTCCCTGTAATATTTCAATATGGAGCTGAGTATATCGTTGCGATACTCTGATGAAAGTTTGATCGTATCCAATTTCTTGTCCTTCTTTATCGTTAACACAAACTCATTTGGAATCTGCAATAGAAATAAATAATATTTATATATAATATATATTATATACTTACATTTGTGGTCTTGGTGGGCGCGGCGGCCACGATATCCGAGTAGGTCCAGCGATTGGTTAGGTCAAATCTGTCTGGATTGTAGGTGGATATGCCGCTGGTGCCAATGGATAATATCCGCTTATATTTGCCCTTCCAGGAATGCTTCGTCACAATGAAGCATTCCAGATCCAAATGCTCACGTGGCGGCAGCATCTTCCGAGCAGTCCAAGAACTTCAAGAATTCCAACAAATTCTAACTGTTTCCAATTATTTTACTCCAACTAGATAACAAAACTGCAAGAGAGAGCGAGAGCGAAAGAGAGTGAGATAAGCCAATGTGCATAAATTAATAGGTGTTTATGCTAGCTCCGATTGGCGGCACAGCTGATTCATGTCTGGAAATGTCCAAGTCAAGAAATTGGCTGCTGATTAATCAACGAGCCATTGAGTAAACTTTTATCAACGACCACGGCCCCCATTACTGAGAGCAACAAAGACTGAAAAGGGGAGTAAACGTGACGACGACGTCGACGTCGACGGCTACGACTCCCAATCAGAAACAGCGGCGTTGCTAATTAGCTTAAGTGCTGCTGTTGCTGTCGCTGTTGATGTCGATGTTGCGTCGCAGCATTGTCTAGCTCACCTTAAACATTTAATACATTTCAACTGCTAGAACTTGAGTTTTACAAATTATTGTTTATTATTTTATTTCTATGAATATTAAACTTTTTAGTTATTTGCAATTTTTGCATTTGCATTTTTTTTACAACAGCAGCGGATGCAATGTGACCAGCGTTGTAAAACATCAAAATCACTAGTAAAATATACCAGGGCTGCAGCGATAGCTAAATTAACAGCTAATCATGCCGTAGAATTAAGGGACAGAAAAATATATTTATTTTGTTATTATATGTTAATATTCTTTATTTTTTAGCATTGATATATGATCTAAACATCACTTCAAATATAAAATATCAGCTTTAGAAATATCACTTATGTGTTAATTCATCGCATAGCCTTTTGCGCAGGGCTTCCGTAACAAAATCATCGTAATGTACGATAATATATCGATAGTTTAGACACAAGTGCGCACCAGAAATGAAATTCAAATTAATTTTCATTGCTCTTGCGCACCAGATATACTAATATTATTTATTTAAATTTTCGCAGCTTGTAAATAACTGCGCATTAAGCCGGCAGCCTAGGCCATAGGTATTAAGTTAATTTCTCTAGCAATAAAACTCGTATATCATTTGGCTTAACTATCATTAAAAATTTTTATTTGATTGCGTGCAGATAAATAAATGTATTTTTTTTCGTTCTGCTGTAATCTGTGTTGAATAAAACGTACATTTATCTAAATGCAAATAAAGATGGCAGAGTTTATGTATGTATGAATGTGTGTGTGTGTTCCTATTTACTATATAAATTCAAGATAAAAAAACTCTCACATTAACAAAACAAAAGCAAAAAACAAACAAAAGTAAAAAACAATTGGACGACGATTCGTATTTTACACAGATGTAGTTATGATGCTGCACTATCTCAAAACTGAGCTCTAGTTTATATATATATATATGTGTGTATGTGTGATATAGTCATATAGATAATTTTACGGACACGCACTGCTTCAGCTTAGATTTTATAACCAGTTGATGGATGAACATGATACGAAGCTAAGTCTTAGACACACTTTACAAAAGAACCTAAGCATAGTTATTCTTATCATGTTTCTATAAATGTGTGTGTGTGTGTGTGTGTGTGTGTGTGTATGCTTAAAGCCCAATTTGGTTGCTGGAATGCATCTGGATGAACGCAGTAGCCGGTCAGCAGGAGCACTTGCTCTTGGTCTCTGCGCTCGCATCAGCCGCACTCAAATTGAATTTCTCCGCATCATTCGCATCGGCAGTTATCAGTTTGTCATTGATGAGTATCTGCAAATGACGGACAAAATTGAATATATCTGATTGATCGCTTGATTGATTGCTCTGATCACTTACTTTGTTCACCAAGGCACGCGCTGCTTCGTCGATGTTGATGTTCTCCTTGGCCGAGGTCTCGAACCAGCCAGCGAAACCGTTTTCCCTCACATACTCATCCATGCGCTCCGGCTGCGTCACAATGCCCTGCTTCTCCTGATCGCACTATAAATAATACAAATATAAGATATCATATATCAAGATATCAGAAATATAAAATTTCTATATAGTAGATCGTTGGATATGAAAGATCTTAAGACTAAAGTGTGAAATTGATCTGATTGACAAGTAAAGAATAGGATCATATGTTGATGGTCAGTCAGTCAATCAATCAATCAATCACCTACTATAGTCATTTATCTATAGTAAAACAGAAAGATCTTACAGTGTTAAATATAGGTCTTAAGAGATCATCTTTATATGCACCTATCTCTCATAAATTGAACTTCATCAATCAGTCAGTCAGTCAATCATCAACTCTAATCAATTCTTTACTTTTCTTTACTAAAACAGAAAGATCTCAAGGTCTAAAATGATCGTCCCTATATTTAACTATCTCTCATAGATTAAAGTCCATCAATCAATCAGTCACACAACTGTACCTTATTGGCCAGCAATATGCAGGGTATGGGACTGCCATCGGGTAGTTGAACCTTCGAGTCGAGATCCTCCTTCCACTTGCTGACGCAGTCGAACGTTCCGCTGCGCGTCACGTCAAAGACAATGAACGCGCCCACCGCCTCCTTGTAGTAGACCCGCGTCATATTGCCGAACCTCTCCTGGCCGGCGATGTCCCAGAGCTGCAGGCGCACTATCGTATTGGCATCCCAGTGCAGCACCTTCAGTGCGAAATCCACACCGATTGTCGCTCGATAGTTTTGGCTAAAGAACTGATGGACGTAGCGCTTGATGAACGACGTTTTGCCTGTGCCCAACTCACCGATCACTAGGATCTTGTAGAGATGTTCACGCTTCTCGCCACTGGGCGACATTATGGTCTGCGAAGGAGAGAGAATGAGAGGGGTTGAGGTTAAAAGAGAACGGGAACAGTTTATAGAAATATGGGTATTGCAGTGGGGCATACTCGACTGCAGAATACTCTACCAAACTTGACAACTATATGAATATGCTCGATGTAGTTCTTCTTTAATAGAGCTTCATATTCATGTAGAAACTATATGCTCGGCATTGAGAGGTCACAATGGGCATATCTATATAATATGAATATCTATTTAATAGGCATACTATATAATCTTTACACTTTATCAGTTCAGACTATATAGAGGAGTATATGCTTAAAACTCTGTTTCAATACAACCAATATACTCGCTTTACACTGCACGAACGAGTATTGGAATATAGTAATCCCCATTGGACACGCCCGTAACACATTCACATCTCTTATTACACACTTGATTATATGCACTCAACTATTTAGCATTAATATAACGAATATACTCGCTTTCCACTACGCGAACGAGCATAAGATTGTAGTGATTCATTATTGGACACGCCCCCTGTGGGCATATTCAAGGAAATCTTAGCACTTCATCATGGTCATCAATAAATAGTCACCAACCAAATACGCTCTCTTTACACTTAATAAACGAACACTTAACGAGGGAAGGGGTTGGGGAGGGGAGGAATAGCTGTTGTTGGCTGTTCGGTTCGAGGGGTCGTCCGACATCCGACTATAGAGGGCAAACACTTTTGCGGCTTCTTTTGCTTGTTTTTTCGAACTGCGGCTGCGATTGAGTCCAATGCACAGCTTACCGGTTCCATTTCCTGGTCCATAGTCAAATTGCCAAAGGCCGGCATGGGCTTGGCGTCTTTCTCCAGCTGCTGGCTGTCGTCCGCCTCCTGCTCGTCGCCTGTGTCCTGATCCTCGCCGTACTCGCTGGCCACCGACTGATAGCGCACCGTCTCGCGCCTGCCTTCGATGCTGTCGTGATCCGACAGAGCCAATTGCTGCTTGAAGCTCAAGCGTCGCAGGCTGGAGTCGCTGGGCTCCTCGCTGGAGCTGGGCTGCTGGCTGGCTGCGGCGGCTAGCGCTAGCTCATAGGCGTCCGGGCCACGGACGGCGCTGCCCACGGCAAAGCGCACGACGGGCGCAACTGAGGTCTGGGCGGATTCGGCTAGTGAAACGGCGTCCGGGGAGGACTCCGCCAGGCTGACCAGGACGAGGGTGGAGGAGGTGGGCGGCGAGGGTGGCCTCAATTCGGCCGGCGCTGGCTGTAACTCCGAACTGGGCGGCGTCACTAGCGCCTGTTTCTCCAGAGCTGCCGTATTGCTGCCTTTATTCAAACGATGTCCACGCTGCTGCTGCTGCTGCTGCTGCTGCTGCTGCTGCTTCTCACGGCTGGGCAGGCTTAGGGCTTTGCTGGCACTGCTAGACTTGTGCTGCTCCCCAGCGCTGTTGGCTGACTGATTGCTCGATGCACGACTCGGCTTTGCCGGCGCTCGTTCGCGCGGCGGCGTATCTCGTCTGCTCTCTGTGATAACGATTTTCTCCTCTATCTGAGGCGCTGCTCTCAGCTGTTGCTGCTTCGGCTGCTTCGGTTGCTTCGGTTGCTTCGGTTGCTTCGGTTGCTTCAACTGCTTCGACTGCTTCGACTGCTCTTTGGACACCACCTTGGCCACAATTAGCTTAGCTGTCTCTTTTGTCGCTGTCGCTGTCGCTGTCGTCGTTGGTTTTGCTGTCGCTTCTTCTATTGCCGTCGGTATCGGTATCGGTGTCAGGTAATCCGTTTCGCTTCTGCCTTTGCCTTCCACCGTCTCAACTTTCTTGCCACTTATGGTTATCTTTAGGGTACTGCTGCTGCTGCCCGCACTCAAGCCCAATCCCGATCCCCGTTCCCTGCCGCTGCTGCTGCTCTTCAGGCTCAGCTCATCGCTCGTCGCCAGGCTGTGCGGTCGCTCCTTAGTCTTTGGCTTCAGGCTGCCCAGCAGCAGGCGGCGCGTTAGACTCTTCTTCTTTTGGCTGCTCTTCAGCTCGCTGTCTAGACTGATCTCGCCCAGGCTGGTCAGATCTTCGGCTTCGCCGCTGCTGATGGCCGTCAGCTGCTCTGCGCTGCTCAGCTTTGGCTTTTCCTTCTCCTGCTTTTTGGTCTTGAGACTGCGAAAGGCGGCGGAGAAACGTGAACGTGCCTTGGTCCTTGGCGACTCTAGCTCCGGATCCTGCTCAGCTGTTGCTCCTCCCACTGCTGCTTCTGCTCCGCCTTCTCCTTCTGCTTCTGCTTCTGCTTTTGCTTTCACTTTCGGTTTACTCTTGCCTGTCTGCGCCTGCTCTGCTTTTGCCTGTTTGTCAGCCCTTTGCATATTACTTCTGGGACTCTAGGGTATCACATGGGGTAGCTCGATTGCTGGCAGTTATCCTGCACACGCACACACACACGCACTGTTCACACTCGTCGGCAGTCGCAGCGACCGCAACGAACATTTGCAAATTGTGCACTGAAAATCGCATTGCAAACGTCTCAGTTTTTATAAATTTGTGTAACGCCTCAGAGATCGAGAGACAACTCCCCGTCCCTACCTACCTGCCCTCCCCTTCCCTGGTTAGACCCCTCCGTTTGTTGTGGTAAGGTTTTGCATTACACATCACATCAGACAGTTAACCAACACGCTTACCAACACTGTCCAGCCGAGCTGCGATCGCTGAATGTGCCCGCAGAATGCGGCGACACTCGCTTATCAAGCATGAGTCTTTGTTCTAATGAATGAATCCGAGTCTCTATTTTTTGATATACTTGACTCCAGTGTGTCAGGGGCGGCGGCTGTATATGCCAAATGGGGCGTGGCGAGGGCTAACAAGCGGCTAACTGTCATTTGTCAACTGGCCAGAGCCGGGGCGCGCGAATAACTAGTTTAGCTAGTTCTTCGCTGCTTGACCCCAAGCACTTCGGGGGCTTCCTTTTCAAGCTGAAGATTTGCCAGCGAGAGACACGACTCAAAAAGAATCTCAACCAGTGGGTGGCACATATACGGCCATAGACAGACGTAGACGTATATGGCGGGGGGGTAGATAGAATTACGTTTATTGCAAAACGTGGTAAGCCACAATAAAGACATATTGCATATATACAATTACAATCTACCTATGTAGCTGCCCCCTACCCCCCTCTCTCTCTCTCTCTTTGAGTGTGGGTTGAAGACTATGCGGAAGATAAAGCCGATGATGTGTGTGCTCTGATGTCATGTCGAATCTCACGTAACGATTTGCTCAATTTGAAATAGTATTTAGTCTATATATAATAGCTAGCTGGGCATATCATTAGCCGATCTATCAGACGCTGACTGCACTTGTCAGGTACACACTTTGCGGTCCCACACACTCTATATTCTATATGCTATATATTCCATATGCTGTTGGATTGTAGTCAAAAGTCTCCCCTCATTAAGTGTAAGTTGCGCGGAAAGCCAAGAAACATATTTCCATAATCAATGCACACAAATGCGAGGTATGAAAAGTCTCTGTCTATGCATAATTTTAGTGAAAGATGTGGTGGGAGTAGGGCAACACAATTAGAATACATTTGGCATCTGGACGATGCAGATAAGGCAGAGAGAAGAAGGGAGAGAGAGAGGGAGAGGGAGAGGGAAAGAGAGAGAGAGAGAGAGAGGGAGAAACCTGAATATAAAGTGTATATGAATAGATAGGAGATAGTAAGAGATAAGCGTTGAGAATGAACAGAAATGAGCGGAGGGAGTGAGACAATAGACAGCAAGTAGGGAATAGGAAAAAAAATAGCGAGAAAGGAGAGAAAGAGAGAAGAAAAACAAAATAGAGAGAAATATGAGATAGGGATACTAAGAGGTAAGACACAGAAATAAGCCAGAGATAGCAAGATAAAATAGATAAACGGAGGAAAGAGAGAGAAGGAGAAAATGGCAATGCGAGAAATACATTGAGAGAGAGAGAGAGAGAGAGAGAGAGATAAATGGAGAAATAGACAGGGAGAAGGGAAACCAAAGACTGAAAAATAGAAATGAAGAGATTGAGAGGAGAGAGAGAGAAACTTAGAGACACAATAAAGAGAATGGAGAGAAATGAGAAATGATGGAGAGATGCAGAAAGAGAGTAGATCGAAATAAGTGATAGAGAATAGACAAAAATAGTAAGAGAGCAGAAGAGTAGCAGAAAGAAATAGAAACAAAAAGATAAAGAACACAAATAGTATACGCAGAAAGAGCAGTTAGAGAGACTGCAAGATGAAAACATAAACAGACAGAGTCAAAGCTAAAAATTGACAATAAGCGGGAGTAATATATTGAGAGAAGGGAAAAGAGTTCACATTTTCTACTCAATTTTATTAAAGTATTTGGCTTTTACCTTTGCATTTTCAATGTACTTTTTAGCTCCAATCATGGTTTGCATAACACTTTTCTGCCTACTTGCTCAACTAGTTCAGTTTGCTCTGCTTTCAAAGATTTAGCCCAAGCACCTGGTGCTTTACCTTTTACCTTTTACCTTTAAACTGTACAGAGAAAGGCCGTTAAAACCGTTTGCAAAAGAAATTCACTTTCAACTAAAACGAGAAATTCTTTTGTGGCACACAGAAATGTTTGCACGCAATCGACAAAAGGATGAACGGGCGAGCGGGACGAGGGCAGTTTGAAGTGTTTAGCAAAAGAAGCAAGGATATGTGAGCATTTGAAGTATTTCGCCTAAGCACTGCAATTACGAACGACCCCAATCTAAGCAAAGCTGAAACTGGAGCTCAGCTCAATGAAACATGCCAGTGAGAGAGAGAAAGAGAGAGAGAGAGAGAGAGAGAGAGAGATAGAACGAAAGATAGTTGCAGAGTTCTGGCGTGTTTAGTTAAATCAGAAAATAATAGCAACTGTTGGTCTTTGGCAACTGGTCTGAGCAAATTCAAAAGCGTACTACAGTAAAGCCTCGATAATGAGCTCACACTTATCATGCAATAAATGAAGATAATGATATAAGAAATATTTTATATATATTATATTCTAATTTTATAAGTTAAATCTAAATTAAATTTATAAAATTAAAAAAATAAATAAATATAAAATTTATTTATTTTTTTCAACGTTTTGTAAAACTTAAATTTGCCACATTTCCTTTATTTCAAATGTTCATCTTAGCTTTGCCTTACTGTACTTTGCCTTTGCATGCTGCACGGCATTAGCTGCCCTATGGGCGTCATATTTATGTGGGCGTGGCTCAGACCAATGCATCAACTGAAATTTTGTAAACACGCCCCTCAATTTGCCTCAAACGGAAATGGAATTGGAATTTCCATAAATGGGGCTCTTCATGTTGCCACGAAAGTATGCAACACTTTGGCCGAAGGTGGCAAAAATATGCAATGCTTATGCGAGACTTTCAGAGTTTTCTCGTGGGAAAACTCAATTTTCATTGCAGCAAATTTGAGTTAATTACTGAATTAAAATGGGGATAAAATATGGAAACATATAATTTATGATGTATACGAATTAGAGAAGATTTTGGAAAATTAAGGGAAAAATTAAATATTGTATTAAATCTTCATAATGGAAAAGTTGCTTCCTATAGTATATATCTGTATCTGTATCTGTATCTGTATCTGTATCTGTATCTGTATCTGTATCTGTATCTGTATCTGTATCTGTATCTGTATCTGTATCTGTATCTGTATCTGTATCTGTATCTGTATCTGTATCTGTATCTGTATCTGTATCTGTATCTGTATCTGTATCTGTATCTGTATCTGTATCTGTATCTGTATCTGTATCTGTATCTGTATCTGTATCTGTATCTGTATCTGTATCTGTATCTGTATCTGTATCTGTATCTGTATCTGTATCTGTATCTGTATCTGTATCTGTATCTGTATCTGTATCTGTATCTGTACCTGTATCTGTATCTGTATCTGTATCTGTATCTGTATCTGTATCTGTATCTGTATCTGTATCTGTATCTGTATCTGTATCTGTATCTGTATCTGTATCTGTATCTGTATCTGTATCTGTATCTGTATTTGCAGATGAATCTGTATTTTATATCTACATAATATTTCTAATTATATCTTTACCTGTATTTGCATCTTCTTCTATACTTTGAGATGTATCTATAGCTAGATGTATACATATATATGAATACTCGTATCTATTACTGCATCTGTAAATGCAGTTGTATCTGAATATAATACCTATAATATGTATCAATATCTACATACATATAGCTTTATCTATGACTTTCTGTTTATCTACGATTGCAGCTGTATCTACAACTGTATTTATTTACATGAATGTATCTTAATGTTGCAACTGCTATCTACAGCTGTGAGATACTTTTAAAAACGTGACCTTGCGCCGTCTTTAGTCTGGGCTCACATAATAGATAATAAATCATACAGATTTATAAATATATTATGTACATGTGAATATCTCAGTCTGCAACTTGCGTGTGGATTAAAAAGATTAAAATGTGAAACTAAAAGTTGTTTTTTAGTTGCAACAGCAGCAACAACAACAACAACAAGAGAGTCACAAAGTGCATTGGCTTCAGGCTTGCAGCTTGCAACGATGCGCAACAGCTGATTATGCAAATATGTATATATGTAAATATATATTATATATATATAGAAATGGAATATAGTATATATATAGAGAGAGAGAGAGCTGAGAGAGATGTTATATTCTAGCGCGATTACTCAATGAACATTTTTGTACACGCGGCGCATATTTGATACTCTGTCACATTCACATTGTCGCGAGCATCGATATTGATACTGATATCTTATCTCCGCCAATGTCGAGTCACCCAAAAAAAACAACAAAGAAACAAAAAAAGGTGAGCACTGATTAGATTGAGCAGCAAAGCCTAAATGCAGCCATGATTCACTTAAAAAATGCCAACAATTATAAATGTTTGTCTTTAATTAAGACATGGACTCATATTAAGGGGGGTCTCTTTAAAGTAGTTCCCATTCCATTCCCTTCCCCTTACCCTAACCCATTGACCTTAAAATCGTGACGTGAAACGCTGCGAAATGTGTTCCAAGCTGAGTCCAATAAGACAATGCATATATCTAACTAGCAATCGTTTAAGTATCGCCCAGACACACCCACACACACACACGCACACTCAATTTGCTGGGCAGCCAACCTCGACCGGCTTGCCTATATATATATAGTATATACTTATGTATATAGTATATCGCATATCGAGAGTGAAATTCCATTGCCCATAACACGTGCCACGGCTCGAAGCAGCGGCATTTGTGGCAGACAGCCCCGCCCACCTCGCCTCTCCTCTCCTTTGTCCACTTTGGCTTTATCGTCGTGTTTATTTGGTCAACAATTTAGATTTCATTTCCTCTTAACTCTGTGGAAATTGCTGTGACATAAGACTCGAATTTTTTTTTTTTTTTTTTGCCCTTTTTCCTTGGCAACATTTGGTTTATAGACTGAACAAAACTTAACATGATCTTGAAAATGAACAAATGAAAAAAAGCTATTTATAGAGCTGACGACGAGTTAATACCCTCTCAGACGGCGAGACATTTTAATACAATTTTATGCAAGAAAAATTAGATTTCTAAGCAATTTGTTACTTCCAACATGATTTGCTTTTCAGATTCTAATTAGATTCAGCTGCTTGCAAAATAATAGAATTGTTTTTCAGCATGACTGCACAGCTGACTCAATTAATATTTCCAATTGGAATTTAAACTGCATTTCATTATAAACATCTTATTGGCATTCTTAACATATATATATTTGAGACTGATTATATAAGCTATAAAGTTGGCATAAGCCTGACATACTGTATAATAGAATTCGAATGCCCAACCAACCTCATGTGCTCTCTCTCTTTCTCTCTTGATTCTAATTGGAAATTCAAGCACAGTCAAATAATAAACAAACACTTCCAGTTCTCTGCTTTCGTTGCATTTCTCATTGCCACAGTTTCAATTCCAATTACAATTCGAGCTCGAATTCGAATTAGCATTTTCAGCTCTTTTTCGCCGAGTTGAGCGTGATTTAAGCTTATTGATTGTGTTATACACGAGAGCTTTGAATATATTAACAACAACAACCACTGCTGTTACAACAATTGTTGTTGTTGTCAGATGGGCAGTGGAGGAGAGTACGATAAATATTTGTTTATGTAGCTGACAGGCAGCGACATGTCTTTTATTGCAAAACTCGGACAATGCGAACGGAATTTATAAACTTTTTTTCTGGTTTTATGCAACATTAAAATATAACGAGGGCTACTTAGGGAGTTGGCCTAGTCGCAAACACATTAATTTATATATTAAATAGTTGCTCTGCCTGTTTACATTAGTGAACTTCTTGAAGTGCCCTCGCTCAGTGAGATTTGATGTGCTGTACTCACCCCATTGTACAGATAACCGTTATTCCGATTGATATCCATGTTGTTGATGCGTGCCGCCGGCATATCCGCTGTGCTGAGCGCCTCAACGGCGCTGAGATCGATTTGTGGTTTCGGCGACGCGTACGCTGGCGTCGCGCTGCGCAGCGAGAAGTTGGAGTTGCTCAGCTGCTGCTTCGAATCCAATTGGAGTGCCGGCTGATGGCGTGCCAATAACGGCGATTCCTTTTCACTAAGTGCGCCCAAAGAGACGACGCTTAGCGGCTGATGCTTATGCTCGACTGGCAATTGGTCCTTCGTATAGCTGTAGCAGGTGGAAGCGAGATGGCAACGTACGCAGGCACAGCTGCTGTTGCTAGTGTTGCTGTTGCTGTTACTGTTGGTGTTGTTGTTGTTGTTGCTGCTCAGATAACTGAACGACTTTGATTTGGAGTTCGAGTCGACCGAGCTGAGCTCCGGCTGAGAGTCGCAGAGGTTGCGGCGTCCGGCTGAGGATGAGACAACGCTGCAGCGAATAACGCTAGTTGCCATGCAGTGACAATGGGGTTTATGTGGGGGAGGGTTGCGTGTTATTGCTCTTTAGACTTTGACAATTAATTCTATTTGTTGCTGTTCTTGTTTATCACTCCACTTGTCTGCTCTGCCAGTCAAGGTCATTCGCACGCTCTTTATCTACACACAAACACTATAAATATACATATACACATACACATGCAAATGCACACACATATGAGTGCTGTCTCTATTTGCTCTGTTTTGTTTGTACCGTTTATTTCGCCTTGTCGACTCTAACGGCTCAGCAACATGTGGTTGTCGAAAAAAGTTCTGCTGTTTCGCTCCACTCTCTCTCTCCCTCCTTCTTTGACACTTTTGCTCTCTTCGCTTTTGTTCCAACGGTAATTAATGCGGCTGCACTTGAACTTTCGGCGCGCACTTATCAAAATTACATTTATTTTTTATAATGCAAAAATTTTGTTGCTGGTCGGTCAGGTTATCTCTCTTTCAGACACTTTATGGGGTTTATTGAACTCGCTCGATTTGGCTGCAATTGCTGCACTTTTTGACTAGCGCCAAATGTCAAGTTAAGTAAACAAATTGCAAACTGGTTTTTCGGGCCAAGAAATGGAGCACTCAATTAAGCATTAAAACACTTAACATTCACATTTCCAGTTGCATAAGCCTTTATTTTCATTTTAATTGTTGTTTTATCGATGTTGCTGTTGTTTTTGTTATTATTCCCCCTTGGCGTTAATTTAATATCACGAAAATTAAATTCACACACGTACGAAAGGAGAGACTCAAAAAAGACGCTCGCTTTACATTGGACAAGTTCACAGAAATAAGCGCTGCACGTCCACACGCCGCCACATTCAATTGTCAACTGAACGAAATGCGTTCAGAGCTTCAGATGAGCGAAACGGTTGGTTGAATGGCTGAAACGGTTAAGCAAGAAACGGTTTAGCTATTGCGCGCCAATTTGCCCCATTTGAATTGAGTGTTGACAATAATGGACAATGTTAATGGAAAGGATGACAACTCTTAAGCTCATGGCCAGGCATGTAATTAACATAAAAATTCAATATAAAAAAATACTTTTTTGATTGTGATATTATATGTTTATTAATTGACCATTTGAAAAGATATCAGTTTTCGTAAAATACCACAAGCACTAATTGAACGAATGACTGAAGCGGTTAACGTCAGCTTCGTTCAGATGCAGCGCGCCAAATTTAAAATTTAAATTGAACGTTTGTCGACAACCCCTAATAATTACATTTTAAGTAAGGCAGACAAATTCTACATAAAAAAACTTACAGAAATTTGGTGTTATTACAAATTATATTTCTTAAAGTCTATACACAGCAATATTTTAAAGCGAGGCTCACACTCGTGACTTAGAAAATATATATAAAGCTTTTTCGATTCCTTATAATGCTTTTGCGTAGGAATATCGTTTGCATCTAAAACTTACACTGGCTCTACTTACTTATTCGGCACAAAAGTATAGTTAGTAACAGTTAAGGTATATCAATCTATAATTAATATTAACAAATTAACAACTAATTGAATTGTGACCACATTTCGTACTAAATAAATATAGATAGATACATAAAGAAGGCACAGCTTAAGCGGGTTCTTTTTTCATATTCTCAATCTCCTTGAGGCGCTTGCTTCGGGCCAGCATGAAATGCGAGACGTTCTCATAAACCAAGAACGTGACCATACAGGCTGGCACAACCCTTATCAGACTCGCCTTCAAACCCTTGTAGAAACCCGTTACTCCCTCGAACCTGCAATGAGAATCAAGCAATAATGATATAAGTAACTTGTCTTCACGCATCTTAACTACTTACAATGCAATGCAATGGAATTGATTTCAGTTTAGCAAAGAGATTCTGCACAATCGAAAAGAACTTCATATAGACATATATATATATTAAGATATATATTCATATACTACTTACTTACTGAGGCTGAAGGCGAAATAAAAAAACGACTCGTGTTGAAAGCTTGTGAAACATATTTTCTTTTATGTAGTTTCTTGGCATTTTAATGTTTTAAGATATTTCGATTTCTATATATCTTTTGCTAATATTCTTTTCATGAAAGTTTCTTTTGTTTTTTGTTCGATTCACATTTAAAATGTTAGGCTAAGATTATTTAATATTTGTTTTGTTTTGTTTTTTTTTTTTTTTTTCAACAGAAGTGTAAAATTATGAAGAATCTTTTTGCCAAAACGAAAATTAATTACTCCTAACTAGAACAATTTATGTAAATAAATAATTTAACTAAACTATAAACTAAAAAGTTGTGCAAATTTTTCGAAATTACATTTCACACATTTTCTTTTCATTTAGCACAAGTTTACTTATCGAATTATATAATATATGACAAAAATCATATAGTATCAATTCTAACTATGGAATTAACTTAATCTCAAATAATATATACTAACTATAATTAGTTACAGATGTAAAACAAAATCATGAAACAATAATACAAAATAATGATGCGCTTTGTCATGCAGCTTAACTTCCGCTTAGATTCGTGTATATATTCCTACATATGTATATGCATATATATGGGTATATCTTATATGTATATGTATATGTATATGTATATAACTATAAGCTAGTTGAACTAGTTGAATACTCTAATACGCCTAGCTGGTCAGCTTCTCCCATATGAGCATAACCATGCAAATGTTGGGCGTTACGTGGACCAAGTACGGCACGAGTCCCTTATAGAAACCGCGCATACGTTCGTACCTCCAAGTCTGTTTGATGCAATCCCAGGTGCCGTCATACCGATGGTGATGATCCTGTAGACGGGCACGGACCACCTGATATGGATACGTGGCTGCTGCTGCAATCAGCTTCGACATGGCAGCAAATGCCAAATATTCACTCGTTGCCTAATTGAGAGACGCAAAGAGAGAGAGGAAATTTGAATTTAGTTGAAAATAAAATTAAATTGAACAGCTGCCAAATAGGCATATATAGCTATACTATATATATACATCGTATATAGTATATAGCACGCGCTATCTACGACATCTATATAGCTATATATCTAGATGGCAACGACTGGATCATGTGATGCTACACACCAATTTCGTGTCGATGGGCAGCTTGCGGTATTCATTGTATGCGTTCTTCATCTCCTCGTAGGTCATGAACTGAATGGCACCGTGCGAGACGCCCAGCATGCCGGGCACAAAGCCCCGGTAGAGTCCGCGTATGCCCTCCGTCCTGTAGATCTCTGCCAGAGCGTGCACCATGCCGCGGTATTCAGCGCTGCCCGCTGCATCGTATTGCAGGCAGAGACGCGTCTTCACCACCCAAATGGGATTTGTAAGCAGCAAGGTGAGGGCGCCCGACTCAGCGGCTGCCAACATGTGCATTGCGGGGCCTAGCGACATCGTCGTATTGCCGCCCTGAATAAACGTCTTGATGGTGTTGTAGCTAGAGCACAGAGGGTAGAAGAGAATTGTTAATTATCTCTATAATCTACTATAGCCTTGCAGTTACTTACAACATAAAGTATAGACCCCACGAGGAGCCGGAGCCCCAGACATTGGGTGTGACGCCCTTGTAGAGTCCCCGGAAACCCTCCTGGCGAAAGATGGTGGTAAATGCGCTGCCCAATCCACGATATTGAGGCACTGCCGCCGTACGTCCATCATTGACTATAAATATAAATAAGCACAAGCGAAAATCGTAAATGATAAAATTTATATGTTTATTAACTGTTTACTTAAAAGTCTAGACGTTAACCTTCAAACACTAGACCGCTCCTAGACATGTGTACAAATATGACTAATAGAGTAATCAAATTTAAGTATTTCTTTTTTTATCAAACTGAAAATGAGTTGCAATATTTGGAAATTTTTGTTGAAGTATGATTAGCAAAAAATTAAACTGCCTGGATCTAGAAAGTTTTAGTTGCGTATTCTACATCAATCGACAGTTTGGCATGTGTAAGTGAAACCCTTACTAAGTTTAAAGAGTAAAATTTATTGGATATTCTCTAGATTATAGACTTTCAATCGGTCAATCAACTAGCCAAGAAATGTTGAGGTTGTGTGATTCATAGAGCAATGCTCAATCAGTCAATCAACTAGGTAAAAATTATTCACAGCTGTTCAGTTTTTTGGCAATGCTTTTAGCCGACTGTACAACGTATCAGCTACTGTTGCTGTTGTTCTTGTTGCTGATTTTTTGGCTCTGCCTAATGGCCGACTGCAACAACAACAACAACAACAATAACAGTCAATAATAACCTCAACAACAACTTGTTGTTTTCGCGGCCAACAGAGATAGCGCTAATTGTTCGCAACGGATGTGATAACGAGTCCAATTGGAAAAATGGTGAAATGGTGAAATATATATAGATGCATATATACATGTATTGTATGGAATAGAAAAAAACAAAAGTTAATAACAAGCTGCTAATAAGAAACGCTGACGTTTTGATCTGCCCTGACAACGACGTTTTTGGGGGCTCGTCTCTTGTCGAAAGATTCTATTAATAGATGGCGCTGTTTTTTCACTAGTTTGACTTGCGATTGACCTTGGCGAAGGAGCAAAAGAACGAACAGACGCAGGCATGCACACAAAATATTCTGTTTTGAGAGTCACAGGAAAGGGAAATTAAAAATTTATATGATAAATGATATAAACAATTATCTTACGGCTGTTGCTCATGCATAAACTGATAAAACAAATATTAAACAGCTGATGATTGAACTCCGATCGAGCACACGAATTTCGCTTGTTTTGCAGCGCTGACAAAACTGCGCACTTGGTAACAACATTTAGAGTTGACTTAACCAGTTGCTTCTGCTAATACACACACACACACATACACACTCTCTTATATGTAGATATATGCCGTTAACAAAACGTACAGTCAACATGTTGGTCACGTGATGACGCTGAACGGCAGCCATAAACAAGCGAATACGCAAGAAGCAGAATCAGTGCAAAGGTCGACTATGTGCTACCCTGTAAGCAGCAGCATATGGTATGTTGTAGCTTTGTTAGATATGTAAGCGTGCGAAATTAACATGTGTATATAAATAAATAATATATTAATACATATACATATACATATGTAGTCTAGCACAGTTGGTAACCTCTGCCATTTGCAATAGCTTTGTGGCACCATAATATACCCATCAGCTGTTGCTTAAGCAAATGGTATAATAAAGATAAACAAGTTTACGCCATTTGCTGACGTTTGGGTTCGTTTTTCCCCCGCTAGGTGCGTCATACATTCGCATGTATGCATGTACGTATGTATGTGTGCATCTATATCCATAAACTTATATTGAAGCTACTCCGATGAGCGTGCGTGAGTGCTGCAAATTCTGCACAATAGATGGCGTCAGCATATGTTTTCGTCTATTGGAGTCACACGATCTTCTTCTTCGTTTACTTTTCTGCTACTTTGTTGCACGCTTCAACATTTTTCGCATAAACAACTTAATTTGTTGCTACTGTTAATGTATCTAAATAAGATTGGCAATATATTTACCAATCGAATTGGCAATATTAAACAGGTTAAGTGAAAAGTTTAGCGACTGGCAAAACAAAGTTAATAAATGTGAAAACAATAAAAACAAAACAGCAACAAAAACCTGTTACTGCTTATTATTGAATAAATCGAGAAAAATACGGAAATAACAATGTACTCTTTATGAGGACAACTACGAAAAAAGCTTTTATTATGTGTACTGAAATAATAGCTGAATGCTGACTCATGAAAGCTGAATGCATTCAAAGTGCAGTGAAAGCTCATCAAAGGTAACTTCTTTAAATACAAATACACTTTTCGGTCAAGGTAGTTTTCACTGTATCTATTATCGTGTTCCCATAAACTTAATCGAACCCAATAAATGCCAAAAAATTCTGCAAGGGGGCGTGTGCTTCTAGCTTTTTCTATTACGTGCGCAGATTGCGACGAACATTCCCGCTGATAAGCCGACTAAATGTAGCATAATCGGCCAGCAAAATAAATAGAAAATTAAATTCGAGGACTTTAATCTGTTTTCGCAAATGTCAAGACGTCAATAAATTACTGTCGAATGGGAACGCAATGAACAGGCAATAGTTTATTTTTATATTTACATATTTATAGGATTTTCTAAGCTCCACGTGCAGTCGCTTGTTTATTTGCTTCTATTACAACACTTCCAGACTAATTTAACGCTTGCTCGTGGCTCGTGGCGTTCATGGAAATTTTCAACTGCAACTACAATCAGTTGATAAGGCGGAAAGTGAGAGAGAGAGAAAAGCAAACAATGCAATCGCATGCAGTGCTGAGCTAGTTGACTAGAAAAAAAGCTAAATTGTGTGCAAGTAAATTAGGTTAGATAAAAATTACATTACAAGATAGCTAACACAAATACTGCAGTATTATCAGACAAATTTTGTGTTAAAATAAAAGTAAATTGAACTCTTACTATGGAAACCTTTATACTTATGCATAAATCTGCCAGAAAACACTCTGCCTTTGCAGCTAGACAGCTTGAACGAAAAACAAAAACAAACAAACTGCGCAACACTTAACGAATAGCAGGAAGAGGAAGACGCAAATCTACAGTTACAGTTTAGGGTCACGTGCCAGACGCTCATATCTCGCGTAGACAGAGTGATCGATGACCGATCGGTCTCTTTCATACACACGGTACTCACCAGCAAAGCGTATTTTAATGAGATCCAGTGGGTGCAGGATGAGCGTGGATGCAACGCCGCCCGAGACGCCGGCAACCAGATGCTCGTATTTGACATGGGCAAACACATTGAATTTGAATTTGCCAGGGCTGCTGGGCGCTGTATTTGCATTCATTTTCGTTTGCGCGATTTGACTTTGTCGTACTGTTATTATATTGTTATTAGAAGCAATTAGCTTGCTCTTTTACTCTTTATATATATAATGTGTATCTATATATGTATGTATACGTCTATGCGTATTGTATTTACAATCTTTGGCCTATAGCTGCGTCTTTGATCTACGGCGAATCAGAGAAACTTGTTACACATGGCCGCAATTCGCAGTGAATTCGTCTTGTTGCTAAGCGCCGATATATTTTGTCTGCTGCTGTTGCTAATGTTGTTGTTGCTGTTGCTTCGTATACTTAAACATTTCTGCCTTTGTTTTGTTGCCGAGCACATATTTTCCCTCTCTCCTTGGCAAATTGACTGCTGGGTTGGTTGTTCAGTTCAAGTATTTTCGCTTCTCAATACAGTTACTCTGCAGCTCTTAGCACATAAATTGTATATATGGCTGATGAAATATTCAGCCGAAAACTGTAAAGTTTGACGGACGCCTTTTCGTCTGCTTCGTTTTCATTTAATGCTTAATAAATATGTATTCATTTGCAAATGCTGAACATTTGCTTATGTAATGCCGTTTGCATTTCTCTTGCTTGCCACAATTAGACTGCTTAGTATATTATTTCACTATTGCAAAATACACGTGAAGGCGATTAAATAATGACAGACTATTCTTTTCTTTTACTATTTGGATGCGCGTGCACAATTATTTCTTTTTTCTCTGTGGCTTTGACTCTCACGGCGCACCTTCTTGCTGCGTGTTTAACCGAACGACGAAGAAAACACGAATGAATCGTTCAGCAGCCGATGTTGGGCTTTTGTAGTGCTTAACGAAGTATATCGATATATCGATCAATAAACTGTAGCAGTTGAGTAGATGTGGTGATTTAGGCTGAATGACATTTACGAGGGTGGTTAAAAGGGTATTAGGTATTGAAGCTTACTGATTAATTTAATTATATGAATAAATATTTTTTAGATATGCACAACGATTAGACAGTTGCTCGAATTTTAACTCCTTGAGAGAAGTCAACTCATTGAGACATCAATTTTAACACAGTCTATTCAGTAAATTTAAATTAGAATATAATTTTTAAGTTCTGTAAATTTAATTTATGAGAAAATGATCCTTTCATATACAAATCTTTTATTTTCTTTGCTTGGCAGCGGTTGCTTTGGTTCATAATTGTGCCATGTGCGTGATTTGTGTGAATGGTGCTTCCCTACCCAATTTCCTATCGATATTTTAGTACAATAATATATCGTTTCAGTAGACATGATCGGTCTGGCCATATTGCTGAACCGCCAATAATTCAAAATTTTCAAAATCTCATATTTGTTTTTATTTATTTCGTATCAAACTTTAAATTATTTATACAGCAATTTGTTTATAGTCAGCACTTTAACATTATTATTTCTTGTTTTCTTTGATTGTTGCACAATCGTTAATATTTTGAAAATAGTTTCGTTGGTTTTCCTTCTTTTATTATTACAAAATACAACTTAATATTAGTTAGAACGAGAAAAGTTTGCATGTTTTTGTTTTTGTTGTTTAACGAAAGCGGCGGACAAATTTTAGCGAATGCCTAATTGTTATAAAAGCTATTGTCATGGATATATATATATATTGCCTCAATAGGGGGTAATCAGTTATTATATATGTATGTATATATATATATATATATATTTATATATATATATAAATATTTATATGTATATGTATAGAAAAGTTTGTAATTTGTGTGTGTAAATTGGTAGGAAATAGCATTACTTTTAAATGATTGCAATTTAGTCTATACTTTGATTCTTTACTTTTCTTTTCTTTTTTGTTTTGTTTTGTTAAATTTACAACAATTTCACATACGAAAAACACAGCTCGACTTAATGCTTCGTTACGATCTTTTGCAGCTAGTTAGGTTAACAATATATTCTGTTTTCGTTTGATGATTTTTTGGCAGGATTTTCTGTGTGTTTTCTGTGTTATTCCATTCCTTCGTTCATTTAGCTCGTAAAAAGACCTAACATTAAAATTATATAAAATAAATAATTGAAAATCATAATCATAGACGAAAGACAACTCTCGCGCTCTCTCTCTCTCTCTCTCTCATTCTTCTTTTCCTCTTTTCTTGAGCGTGTACAAAATATATAAACATAATTTCCATTCATTCCATTCCAACACGACTCTCTTTGATTCCTCTCTTGCTCTCTCTCTCTCTCTGCTCGGCTTGGCTTTGCTTTCTGTCTGCTTCACTCTCTTCTCTTACTTCCGCTCTTTGTGCCAGCTGCTTTTGCTCTCTCTCTCTCATTTCTCTCTTCTTTTTAGTCATCTTCATGCGCATTATCCTTTGCTGTGCTGTGGTCATTGGCACTTTCGCTGGCCGCTGGTTGGCTGCTGCTGCTGCTTTCCGCTGCCGCCGCTGCTCCGCTGCCATTTTTATTGCTATTCCGTGCATCCGTCTCATCGCCAGCAGCCGCGTTGACCTTTGCCTCCAAGGCCCTAATGCGATTCTCCTGCTTCACAATGATCGCCTTCAGCTTGCGTATCTCATCTAAAATATTGCGATGATCCTTTTCCTGCAGTAAGAAAATTTAATTAACAATATTTTTATTTATATATATATATCAACATTACTTACCGAGAATATCGCTGCAATTTGATTGGCATCATTCGAATCATTGTTATTCGCGGATGAATGATTGCCTCCAGAGAGCGGACCGCCTCCGCCGCCTCTCGATGCGGACGCCTTGTTCAATATGTTGGCCTTCTTGCTCACAGAGAGCGTCGTGCTGCCGGAGGAGACATAGCCACCCTGTACAATGGAGACGCGATCCTGATTAGGTTTATTAGGTTAGCTGTTCAGTTTGGTGGGCTTACAACAAAGAACAAAGAACACAACAACAAGCGCCACGCAGCGTGCGTGTTAGGAGCGTAAGCGTGTGTCTGTGTGAGTGAGGCAGGGTATGGGTATGCATGTGTGTGTAAGCGAGCAGACATTATACAGTTCGGCTTATACTGTTATATTGTTTTAAGCTCTCTTTGGCTATGCGCTCTCTTCGTATGTGTGAGTGTGTGTGCATGTGTGTGTGTGCTTGTGTATTGGGCAGTGCAGCCGCAGCAGCAGAACAGATCGACCGCAACAAACAACGGTTAAAAACAGCCAACAAAAAGGCTAGATCTGTTCAGGGCAAACAGCTAAATTGCCAGCACTGATATTAAAGCATAGCAGACGAGACGAAATCAAAAAGCCTAAATCTGTTCACGGCAAAGGGCTAAATTGTTAGGGTGGAATTAAGTGTGGCGCCAGCAGACGAGACGAAACGAGCAGCAAGCAGAACACGAATTATTAGCCAAGCAAACATAAGGACATTTCGTATATATCAAACATATCTGTAACGTATCTACAATAGATCTCTTTACGCTCTCTCTTCTCTGAACAGCAGCTGCCATAGCTAGCAAGGGCAACGCTGTTATCCTAACAACCAGGAGCGATAATCTATGGCGTTTACGCCACTTACTTTTAGCGAGAAGGTTAACGGATCTGCGTCTTTGCCCGCAATCCATTCCTCGGCCGTGATGGCCGCATCCTCCGCTAATGTGTCCGGATAGAGATCCTCCTGGAAGAGATCTGATTTGCGTGGCACTGTCATCGATATCACCTGGCAGAGACCATTGTTGTTCAGCCTGTAGAATTTGGCTATTTCACAGGTGGTTACATCACAGCCACGCTTCGGCATCAGTCCAATGCCACGCTGCGGATCGGGCGTTTGAAATGTGTTGATATAGTGCACAAATGGCGGCTCCGGCGTGACCTGAAACAAAAGCCCAGATTAAACAGAGAACAAATGATGCCAATTCGAGCTGAAGCTCAAAGCCTTGCCTCGAAATAACGAATCACAGAGTCGCCTTTGCCGCACAGATAGATCAAATTTGTGTCCGCATCGTACAGAGGGAACATCACACCGTTCGATGTATCCAGTTCAACCATGACAATGGGTTCGTTCAACGCGTCCGGGGCACGCAGCGAATACTGTCGCTCCGAGCTGCGATTGAAGCCGGTCGTGAAGATCAAACCGTGACGCAAGAAGATCGCCCGAGTCGCCTTTGAGCCCTCGTGGCACATCGCTTCGCTTTCCAGTTCGCCGCTTCGTGGATCGTAGATGCGAATCTTTTTATCCTTGCAGGTGGTGACCAGCTTGGAGCCATCCCAGTTGAAGCAGGCGCTATAAACGATGTCCGGATGCGAGTCAATGTGCACCAGGATCTCGCCAGTGCCCACATTCCAGATGACGACCTAATTGAGACGAGATGCAAATAGGTTAATCCAGATTCGTGGACAACTCCGACTCGAACTCTACCTGGTTATCGGAGCCCGCTGTGAGCAGCACATTGAGCGCTGAGGGATGCCAGAGGACTAGGCCGACGCGTCGCTGATGGAACACCAGATCCACAACGGGTTCGGTGAGAGTGCGCGATAGTCCCCCATCTGGTATCTGCCACACCTTGACCACACAATCCTCCGAGCCAGAGGCAATCACATTGTCGTTGTGCGGACACCAAGCGATGTCCAGCACTGGACCCTTGTGACCGCCCACCAACGGATGATCCGCTGCAATGCGTCCGACCTAAGCGAAAAGGGAAAGAGAGATATATAGTAAAGATATATTTGATCAATTTAAAACTGAGCTAAAATTCGTTTGCAGCAATTCAATATACAAATTCCTCAACCAAGATCCAAATGGATTTTATAATGACCAATTGTGATTTATTAGCAAGCATGACTGTATAATTATATTATATATAGAATACAAAACAGTTGTAGCTACGAGGGCTGCTCAGTGAATCATCAGGGAGGTAGAGACAGATTCATCTGGAAGTCAAAATGAACTAAGCAAAAAACAAAAAAATTATTTTAATCAAATCGAAATCTCAAACTGTTTAAACTCTTAGAAAACTTTCCTTCTGACTCTACATATCTTAAACAAGTTTTTCTCTCTCTTTTTTCTTTTCTTTTTTTTCTAAAATATTCTCGTTTTATTTCTTCAAGATTTTGAATAAATCTTATTATGAATTTCCCTTAAAGAATTTTCAATATATCTAACATTTACTCTGTTTGTTGCTGAGCTCTCTCATGACGTAGCTGCTTCTCTCTCCCTCTCCGCATCACTCTCGTCTTATCTCTCTCTCTCTCTCTCTCTCTCTCTTTCTCTTTTATCTATATCTCACTCCTCAACTCTCTCATTCCTTAGTTCTCTCCCTCTGGCGCCTCTTATATCTATCCTTCTCTCTTCTTAGTTATTTCTCTATGACTCTGCCTCAGTATCTTTCTTTCTTTCTCTGATAGATAATTTTCAGTTTGTCTAGTTTTCTCTATCAGTCTCTATTAGGAAATCTCAGCATCCTCCCCAATTCATGCAATTTCACTTTTAGAGAATTCTCAAGATTTAAATCATTTACTATCTCTTTTGCAGAGTTCTAGTCGTCTCTCTTTCTAAAAACAAATGTAGCGTACTCTCTTATTTTTAGGAAGTTATCTGGCAGAGCTGTTGTTCGTATCATCTCTCTCTCTCTCTCTCTCTCTCTCTCTCTCTCTCTCGCTCTCTCCATTTCATTCACACACATCGAATTTTAAATATTGCTTTCAAATTGCAAGTTCTATTCATCCATCCATCCATCCATCCACCTAATCGTGTCCATTTAATGCACGCTCCAAAAATTGAATTTAAGGTCAGCCAAATCCATAAAATATTCTAATTTAGAGCGTGTGAAAGCGGCGGCTACCGCGGCAGCTGCTGCATGAAAAAAAAAAAAAAAAAAAAAAAACTTTCGTATGGAACGCATTTTGCATACAAATTTGGGCCCAATTAGAATTGACCAGGCCAAAAAGCAAACACGTTGCCAAGGCAAACGCCCACTCGAATGGCGCAGGCGAAGGCGAAGACAGCTGAGCGGATGCTCGTTTAATAAACTTTTCAATTCTGCAATTTTTCAATAATTTCTCACTCACGATATATATATATATATATATATATATCTCTATCTCTATATATATAGCTAAATAGGGGCTGCGACTGCTATATATCCAATATATATTTTTTTTGCAATTTTTAATTTATTTTTATAAATTTAGACAATTTGATGTGTCATGTTGGCTGCGAGCCAAGAAAACTGATGAGAAATTGAGAATGAGAGAGGGACAGAGAAAGAGAGAGAGCGAGAGAATTCTCTTAAGAGTTGGGTTGAGTTTTGCTTGCGTAGAATTCATAATGCTAGGATCTGGCTTTATTTATAAAACATGAGACATGACAAGACAACAAAAGGCCAAAGACAAATGCCAAAGTTGAGGAATGACAGACTAGAAGATACCCTATAGACAGAGGAATGAAAGGATGATAGAATAGGATAGTATATATAAATATTCTTTTAATTTATGAAAACGAATTAGTTAACTTATTGTTCATTCCACTTATACATGAGTTGATATATGAAAATCATTATGTAAACTTATTGTTCACTCTAATTGCTTGCTTAGTTATAAGTAGCAGAGATTATAAAGCCATTCCTTTTTTGTTTCTAACCACTAATGAACCATAAGTTGTACTTGCGTTGCGCAGCTGGTTCATGAGCTAAACAGCTGCCGATTGATGCCTGATTAAAAACTGAATAACTGAATAACTGAGCAATAATTGTGATTCAAGACTAAATGAACTAGTTGTATCAAATGAACGAGTTACTTCTGCTTCAATTCAAACTCGAATTCGAATTATAATAATGAATAGAGTTTTCCCATCAGTACTTTATGAACCCCTTTTTTTTGCCTCTTTACAGGGTATATATAGTGAGAATAGCCTCTCATCGACGTCACTTCCTAGCATAGTCACAAGACCACAAATGGCAACACACAAAATACCCTATAAATAGAGGTTCCATTGTGTCTATATAAATAGCTTTATAAATGACACACTCTTTCTATATCTACAAATGGCATATGTATATGCGAGGGTAGTCAGAAAAGTTGGCTGCGCTAACAGAGCAACTTTGGCTTGCCATATCAATAGGGACACATGAGTAGAGCAAAGTTTTAATAGTGCAATAATTTAAGCGAAAGTAAATAGCTAAGTAATATAGAGTTCGACAGAGTATAGATAAGAGCTCGACAGAGTTTGAGAATCGAATAGAAGAGTATGGTCTAAGAGCTTCCAAACTGAGGCCTATCGCAGAGGGGTATTACAGCTATATATAAATGTACGAGGGGAGCTTTAGCAAGCTTACAAGAGAGATTTGCATCTGAATAGACTTTCTATATATACGAGGGCAGTAAAATAAATTGTTTTTATGTTTTTTTTTTTGTCGAATTCTATATATAGTACATATATTATAGTTCACATATATTGTCTATATCTTTATATAAGCGAGGGTAGCTAATTAAGTTTTTAATCGAACTATATAAATACTTATAAATTTACAAGTTTAATAAAATTGTATATTTTTCTCATTTCCACCTAGTCTAAACTCTAATTTTCATAGACTACAGTCTTTGGGTATTCACTATTCTCTAGGGTATCTTGGCTGTCTCAGTTGTCAGATATACTCACTTTATTGTGTGGCAATACGATGAAGGCTCCGCCACCTGCTGACTCCACAATGATGGCCAAAAACTTTGGATTTACCGCACAGAATGTGGAGTCCCAACTGGATTTGGATACACGTATATTATCGTAGCATTGTTCCCGTTTTAATGACTGCCCATAGACGTGACGAAATTTTGAGCTGCGCACAACACGAAATGACATCTTCTTCTTCTGCTGCTGCTTCCTCTTCTTCTTCTTTATATGTCCTCCTCTGCTGCGCTGCTTCCCTTGGAACTACCGTTATGTGAGTAACTCCGCTTCACTCTCTGGATTTTGGTATTTCTTTGGGCAGTTCACTTGAGGCTTGAGTCGGATTTGTTGTTGACTTTTTTCTTTTGGTTTTTTTTTGTTGCTTTCTTTTACCTGTGAAAAAGAAGATGAATAGATAGAGCTTGTTAGTTGTGTTTTTTCGTCTGCGTTGTTAAGAGTTGTCTGTTGCGTCGTCTGTTTTAGGCAGGGGTACGAAGGCCTATTCCCTTTATTATGAAACAGCATTTGAATCGTTTTGACACAAGGCTCCAAGCATTCAAAAGGTTTCGAAACGAATGCTAATAGAGTTTTTATATAAGTGGGTTTATCTAACGAAAGTGTTGCGTATAAGATTTTCAAATACGCTGAGTAGAACTACTTTTAGATTTAGTTTTGAAACTTTACATTTGTTCTTTAAATTAAAGCTCTGTAATAGTTATTACACACAGTTCAAGTTATCTTATCTAAAACATACACATTTCTGACCATACCTAACAAATATTAATATAATATAATATCTAATGTTCATCAATATAATAGCTGATGTTCAATGAAAGACCTTAACACAGACTGCTTAAGCAAAATATATGCTTAAATATAGCCTATATAATAATTTTAATAACATTATAGCATGGGAACTTTATGTACACGATCTGTATTTCTTATTCTTGACATTAAGTTTAATTCATATAGCTAAAACATAACATATTTTTATTCGTGAGTTTTCGTAACATTTCTGTTAACACACAGCTGTACAGCTGTAAATAGATCTGCGTATTTTGTTAACACAATTACTTCATGCTAAGCCCCTAACCTCTGTTAACATTTGTATATTCAATTTAAAATTTAAAATTTTACAGCTGTAAATAGAACAGCATATTGTATACATTCATGCTAAATCCCTGTCAACTTGTGTTAACATTTCTATATATTCCATAGTTTCAATAACATTTCTGTTAAATATTAACAGTTGACAGCATAGCAGCATTTGTTATTAACATAAGAAAACCATGTAAATGCTCTGTAAGCACTCTCAACGATTGATTTTACTTCATTAAAGCATATTTGATTACACAATCAGCTATTATTAGATATAGATAAACCTCCAATAATAAATTGCAAACCCTGCCCCAAACAGCGCCTCTGTAATCGAGTTAGTCGCTTAGCTGCGAGCCGTGTCAAAACCTCGATTTGTTTAATAAATTTGCATATTACGTGGAGCAAACGGCAATCAATAAGCAGCTCCGTTTAACTCTGACTTAACCCGACGAAAACAAATATCATTTTCAGCTTTGTTTTCATTTGTTTTGTTTGGCAAATGTTGCATAAACAGAGAGAGAAAAGAGAGAGAGAGAGAGAGAGAGAGAGAGAGAGAGATAATAAAATATGATTAAAAGAAAACCAAAAATATATATATGGGAAAAATAAAAACTCATTTAGAACACTTTCCCCACGTCACTTTCTACCTGACCTGCCACGAAACAGCGAAACGTGTTCAATTATCAAAAGTTAATTAGAAACTAAACTGAATAAAACAAGCGAGAGTAAGATTTAATAATAATGACAAATTATCGACTAGCAGATACCCTATAACATGAATGACTGAAGTTGATTGTTTTTAGATAGATCATATGAAAATAATATTAAAATGTTGAAAAAAATTAAAATAATAAATAATAATAAAATTTAAAAAATGTTAATAATAAAAAATTTTACATTTATATATAAATTTCTATATATCTTCTGAGCTCTTGTTCTTAAGTTATGCCCAATTATGCTCAATTAGCTTAATTTTGATATAGATTACAGGGAAATCGGAAAAAAATATAAATTTCCTAAATAAAATTTCATTAAGCAGCAAATAACAGGTAAAATTGCATATATCTACCTCTTACTGATTGCCTTATTAATGTTACTACAGACAGACAGATGAACAGCTCTAAATCAACTCGAATCTAACTCTTGATTAAATAAATAAATAATATATATATATATATAAATAAATATATATATATATATATATATATATATATATATATATATATATATATATATATATATATATATATATATATATATTATTTTTTTTTTTTTTTTTTTTATTTATTTTTTTTATTTTTATATTTATTTATTTAATCAAGACTTATGCCCTCCGAAGGCCCAGCAAGTCGCCTTTTGCCTGTGAAACACTTTTGTATCAGATCTTTATAGTCGAAATTCGAATGTTAATCAATGTAGATTATGAAAAGTAATCAAGAGTTTATTTTCATTATAATTGGGAAACATTTGCAACAAGCGAATAATTTTGCATACCAAAATATATTGACTCTGATTGCTAAAGCAGGCAAGGCCATGCAGAGATTTATATTGACTTTAATCGATTTCAGGTTGATAGCAAGAAGTGATAGATTAAATAGAGAAAGAGATAGACAGACAGATCTGCATAGTCATCGCTGCTGATACTGAACAAGAACATATATATAGAAGAACTATTACTAACTCTGAGACACACCCATGCTACCCTGTTATTACTTGCATTCATGGGGTATTACAACAATCAGACTGTAGGCAGCTCCGCTCCGAGGCGCTGTTTTATTATATGACATCATAATGCTGAAATAACGAATCGGCGGCTGACAACACGTGAATTATGGCCACATAAAGAGAATACAGAAAAATGAAAGAAAAAACTTCACTCCTAACAACAAATTCGCAACTCTTTTGGGTTTTTAGGGTTGGGCCAGATATATAGCTATATATACACCCAAATATACCTCTACCTGCCCCTGTCCGCTTTAACACTCATAAATGTGGCAAAGCTTTCGTTTTTAATCAGTGAAAAACTCGAAACTTGAGAAACAGAAAACAAAAAAACAAGAAAAAAACCTAAAGAAAATGTCAAGTTGGTCGTTAAATTATAATATGCGCTTTACCTACACTAACAAAGGGTAACTTAACTATCTTAGGGCATGTGTAACATGTAAAGCAAAATACAGTATGCGATATATATGTATAAATTATATATATATAGAAAAGATATACACTTTCCATATAGTATATACATTTAAAGATTGAGATGTATAAATTGATAACTATTCAGAAACATATATATGCAAAAGTATAGCATCATAAATTCTTTTATATACAATATCATCCCTTAGTCTTAAGTTTACATCGTGCTTTAAAGGGGTGAAAGTAAATGAAGATCAGTTTATTGGAAATAATTCCTATTCCAAACGTGTTTTTATACTTAAAACCATTCGCTAAAAATGAATGCAACTATATTGAAGAGCTATACTACACATGACTAATTATGCTAAAATTGAACCAACCTATATATGACTACATATATACTTATATATATTTATGTATTTCAAATAGGCATCATCAATCATATACTTAAAGTTTTTGAGCTAATTATCAATTATGCTGTTTACTAAGCTCCCAACATTATTTCATATTGAACTATTATATATCAGCATATACTATATAGTATACTACCTAGTATATATATAATATATAGTATATACTACTTAATATATATAATATATAGTATATACTAATCTTTATAGTACTCTATATATCTGGCATATCTGGCACTATAATTCTTCCTAATTTGCCACGTCCTCGTGAATAAGCATAGCAAAGACTATCCCAAGTTTCAAGTCTTTAGCCTCAATAAAAGCGTATTTAATATTCAACCAGATCAAAGTTCTTTTGTATTATATATATTATTTTATTTATTTAAGAGTATATATATATATATATATATATATATATATATATATATATATATATATATATATATATATATATATATATTTATGTTCTTATACAGTAATGTGGAGAATTTGTCATTGACCTGCTAAAAATCATAAACATGCACAAAAATATATATATATACATATGTGTATGTATATAAATAAGAGTATATATTTATGTATATGCATATAAATGTGTTAAGTATTTATTTTCTTTTGGCATTATTATGAAAAGTGTTGCGTGTGTGTGTGTGTGTAACTGGGTGTGTATATACACATACATATAAATATGTACACACATAATACATATATATATATATTTTAGTCACTATTATCGACGCGTTCAGCTGATATACTTTATCAGCAAATAGAATTGCCTAAAACACACACTCGAGAATAAAAAGAAAAAGAACGAGCTCTTGAAATGCCCATAGATATAGATATATACTATACTGAAACATACACACATCTACATATACATACATATATATTGAGATCGATTCATATGTGTGTTATTTATGATGTTTATATATTTGCGCCTCAAGAACACCTTCGCTAGAAACATTTTTGAATAAAATTTCACAGCAGCTGAAGGTCAACAAAAAAAAATCTTATTAATAGAAAATTCAATCATCTTGCTTAAAATTCAATTTTCATATAAGAGAGAGAGGGAGAAAGAGAGAGAGTGGGAGGGCGGCATTGTAATTTGCGTTCTTAATATTTTTAATTCATTTGCAACATTTTTGACAGCTTTTGCCATTGCATTCCTTTAACGATAACAACATTATAAATATATTTACATATATACAGACACATTTACATATGCACATGTGTATGTGCATATACATAACGGAAGTTGATATTGAGTAGAAATACTTGTTATATCGTAATGCGGGCTGCGGGTGGAACAGAACAGAGGTAGAGAGGAAGTAGTTGAAGAGAGAGAGAGAGAGAGAGAGAGAGAGAGAGAGAGAAGTGAAAGAGAGGCTTCAGATTGCTGAGTAACTGAACTGTCAAACAGTGGCCGCAAATAGTTAATGCCCAGCAAGAAGTGAAGGAGAGTCTTCTGTTGCAACAACAGTGTCTATCGAACAGTAGCAGCAATTAGTTAATACCCACATAAACTATATTGTATTGTAGCGAGGCCATAGCAACAATAACTGCAAATAGCTAACGTCCAACTATGTTACACATAATTACTTGTCCTTCAGCCTATCTTTTTTCTAATATATAGATATCATAACAAATCCAATGTTTAGCGGTAGAAAAAAAAAAACAGCCAATGATTAGATAAGCTGCCGGAACAGCAAATAATACAATATTTTGTAACTACAAATAATCAAAGTTTAAAGTTTACTTGGAAATGTGTTCATCTATTTATAGGTGCAAATAAATGTTGTAAGTGCAAAGTTTACTTAATATATATATATATATATATATATATATATATATATACATTATTAAAATATTCTATACTTTAAAGATATGTATATATATATAAATAAACATATACAAAAATCTGAGCAGAACAATATCTCATGATGCAGCAAACATTTCTCAAAAGATAAACTCAACTATTCCAAAAGTTAATTTTGATTTTCTAATATTTGTACATCTAGTATATATTAGCTCAACTCTGCCTAAAAGTAGCCTTACTGTTGGCATGCACTGTATGCTGTTTACATTTACAACAGCTTCCACAGCCCATTTCTCATTACGATGCAGCCCGCTGATCGGTTCATCAGTTGATGATTGTAACGCGCTGCTGCTGCGACGGCGACTGCGACGTCGACTGCGACGTGGCCACAAATTGACTTAATGCTTGATTGCAAATCTTAACGCTTTGTCGAAACGTTCAGCGGCCAATTCTAATTGCTAACAACATTTGCTGCCCCGCTTGGCGGCGTGACTTAAAAAACCAAAGCGCAAAAAGGGCGAGCAGCAAGAGAGAGAGAGAGAGGGACAGAGAGAAAGAGAGAGAGGGAGCGGCACAGTCGCAGTCGTCAATTAAGCGTTGTTGTAATTTTTCACTGTGCAATGCAATCGAGTGTAAGAAATGAAATGACAAACGCGAAGCGGTCAATGGATAAAGTGGCAACTGGGAGCTGGCAACTGGCAAGTGGCAAGTGGGGCCAGAGCGCAAAGGAGTGCCGCTCCAATTGGCTGCAGCACAATGCTAATGCAGCCCGTTATGAAGCCGAACATCTAATTAGATGACAACGGGCGGTGTGAATGTGTCATAAGCAACACATAAATAACAATTGCACTAACAATAACAATGACAATAACAATAACCATAACATATACAGTATGAATAAAAAAAAAATTGAGACGAAAAAATATGTAAAACATTTAATTAAAACTTCATAGCAATTTAAACAGCTGGCGGGAATCGAACCAGCATAGACTCTTTTACGAGGCGAATGCCTTACCACTAGGCTACTCCTTTTGTTGAAAAGAAAAAAAAAACTTCCTGTATATAAGCGCACAGGCCAAATTAGGAGAGGGAGAGCGAGAGCGAATTCGTCGTTAGAAATTACTATGAAGCATGAATTCGCCTAGTGTCATTTGACTACTACTTTCTTAAACTTCCTGAATGACAGAAGTGATGAGAGAGGGAGAGAGAGAGAGAGAGAGAGAGAGAGAGATAGATACAAGCGAGCCATGAGTAAGCAATGAAATTGTAAGTGCGGCGAATTGAATTCAATTCCTTTTCATTTAAAGCCACATTAACATTTTTGTACTGTGCATAATTATTGCTTTGCTTTACGTATTTGTATTTGTGTAGGTGGCAAATGAATCATTAATGCCAGACGCGACTGCCTGATAAGCATCTGCAGCTGCAAGTGCAGCGCTTATCAGACATCGAGCATCGCATGGAAACTTTCGCTTGCATATTGCGAATGCAGCTGCAGCTCTTCGCAGCGCCTGATGATGTCATTAAGCATTACTATAATTGCCAATGGCATGCAACAACAACAGCAAATACATCGTCATCGTGATTGGACTGACTTGTTGTACTTAGGTTCATCAAACTGCTGTCGCTGTCGCTGCCACTGCTGCTGCTGCTGCCGCTGCTGATGTTGCCTGTTGCCTGCGCGATTAACTTAAATCTTGACAAAAAGCGCGCAAGTGTCTGCCCTGAAACAACCGTTTGACAGCGCTAGAGATGTGCGCGTGCTGTGTGGTGGTGATAGGGCGAATACTCAAATTGGCATCTATTTGAATATCGTTAACTAACAACAATTACCTTGCTACAGTTAACAACTAAACAATTTATCGCATCAAGTTTAGTATGCGTTTTACACTTATCTATACGCATATTCATTTCTATGCGTGCCAACGCAAAAATCACGGCACGCATTCAATACAATTAACATGCAACTACACAAGCACGAGAGAGCGAGCGAGCGAGCGAGAGAGATAGAGAGAGAGGAGGGTGGGCACATCGGTGGGTGTCGGTGTCGCCGCTGAGTGAAAGTGGAACTCGGCTGCTAAATTTAACTATGCATCGCTTGTTGTTGTTGCTGTCTTAATTGCACGACGCTTCTCCGTTTCGCGTCTACTTGTTGCTATTTCTGCCGCATTTACGCTTAGTCAGACTGGCGGCATTTGTTGTTGCTATTTGGTCACTGCACTGCGGACAACAAAGACGTGTTCAAACAACAAAATATTTTTACTACAGCTGCTTTCAATAAAAGACTTTTGCTATATGGTATCTTCAATCTATTATGATATAACATATATTTTATATACAATAGATTAGGCAATTGAGACAAATGAATATATTTGCGTTACTAATTTATGTCTCAAAATTTGCCAATTTGCCCCATAGTAAACTGTCGTTTAATTTGCATACATATTTTGCACACACACGTACACACTGCATGCGTTTCTCATTTTTATTTTGTCACTAATTGGCGTTTGCTGCGTTTCTTGCTTTTTTCGCCGCCGTTGCTTAACCCATTTTTGGACAACGCCTGGCAGCAGCCACAACAAAAACAACAACAACGACAACTACAGCGACAACAGCTATGCGTGGGGGGCGTGCTCGCACGCGCTCTTACACTTTCTAAGAGAGCGCTACAGACGTAAACGCAGACGCAGACGTGCGCTGCTGGAGGTCGTTTGTTTTTCACACTTGTTTCACACACACACACACGCATACACATACACAGACAGTCCCACATACACACGCACTCATATAAAGAGCGAAAGAGACTGCGACTGCCAGTGTTTCTGCTGGAAATGTGTGTAATTCTACGCTTTGGCCAACTTGAAGCCACGTTTCTTGCCACAATATTTCAATTACGGCTTATAGCATGCGCCCACAGTTAAAAACCGTTAAAGAGTACTTTAAGCGAGTATACCTGACTAGCATATACCCTACCGGCTAATTTTAATTATATAACTTGTACAACAGTCAGATGCTGATTGCGAATATATATTTAATACTTTTTACATTGGTCACATCTCTCATAGGATGTGTCATGTATATTTTCAGAAGCTTATATACCCCATTTTTGTCACTCTCCAAACATACAGGGTATCCATGCTTGACCAAACTAATTGCACGCATTGGAACACCCCCGCGAATATAACTGTTTTTCAATTTAACTTGTTGCTTCTAGAGCAACAATTGGGCGCTCTCTGTCTCCTCTCTCTCTCTCTCTCTCTCTTTCTAGCGCTCTGTGCTGCAGTCGGTCTCTCAGCTATTGAATAGAACATTATAAACAAGCCGGAAAATGTGAGCGCAAAGAGCGGGCAACGGCAACAGCAGCAAAAACACACGAAAATTATAGCTAAAAGCGAAAGAATAAAAAACAATTAATTTAAATAAGTGTATTTGTACGACTCTTTGTGTGTGTGAGGCGAGAAACACAGAAATCTTTTGCTTGCTTGCTTGCTTTCGTTTTGTTTGCTTTTCTTTCATTTTGCAACATTTTTCGGCGTTCGGTCTTTTTGTTGTTGGCGCTGTCCAAGACGCTTCTCATTTTTATTCCCTTTTTTGGAGTGTTGCGACTCATATAACACTGTGTGGGAGCGGGAGCGCATGTGGCAACATTTTATAGCTGCACTCTTCATATGCATTGCGCTCACCACTCAGCACACGCACACGTACATTAGCGCGCGGGCAACACACACAAGCATACATACTCACACACACAAACACACATGCACACAAACACACGCATACTATCACAATTGTCGCACTTATTTTATTTGCCGTGATTTTGAATGATTTTGTAATACGCGCGTTCATTTTTTAAATGTAAGCTTATTAATATATGATTAATAAATTAAATCAAATGGCTGCCACTTGATGCTTGGCTATACAAAGTGCCATAATGATTCATTGACATTTGTATTTGAAATGCCAAAGTTGCCGCAGAACAGAAATTCCACCAAAATAAAATACCCACACACACATTTAAAACACTCACTTTAATTTAGCATTTATGCTGGGGCACTTGTGCACTTGTTGTATATTGAGTATTGGGGAAATTCGAAATTTCGCATTTGTTGTTGTGAACTGTTTCAAGAATTTGCGGTAACACCGAGCAGACGAAACGTAGCAAAACGCCGACGAGCGAGACGAGAGAAAACAAAACTGAACAACCGACCAGTGTGACCGCAGTTAGCAGAGTGGAATAATACAACAGCTGTACAAGTCATAAAATACCAAATACTACAATGCCTAATTATGACGTAGCCACTGGTCACCCTAATCAATAAATACTTAATTTGAAATTGAATGTAAGTATTTAAATTAAAATGGCCAATTTAATTATTTTAAATGTATTTAAATTATTTGTGTACCTTTTTGATGATTTTAGCTGAATAAGCAGCATTATAGGCAGCTGTAAGCAAACCAGAATTAGTGTGATCATAGGTAGTCAAAAACAATAACACCATCACAGAAAAATACAACTATAAATAATTTTTGCAATTATTATTTCATTTTTGGCTATCCCAACCAATTAATACTAAAATTTAACTTTAACGTGCATTTAAATCGATTTGAAATACATTTAAGTTACTTGTGGTTTGTTTTGTTGTTTTTTTGTGCATCATAATCAGCTTTAATAGCTCTATCAGCGGATATTCGAATAGGAGCGCCATAAAGAAAGCAACAATTTGTGTAAGCACAAAAACCAACACAACGTATTGAAACTGAAAAAAGCAAATAAATTAAAATACATCCCATTAGTTAGTAATAGAAACATACCAAAAAGAAACTGTTTACATAAACAGGTTGTCGAAAAGAGCCAGCGACAATACGCAACACAAAAACATGCCAAAGAAATGCTTGAAAGGAAATGCGCGCCAAAGGTCGAAAGACAGAAAGAGAACAAAACTCATACGCTAGCCCTGCAAGGAAAAAAGAAACAAATGGAGAGCGCAGTCAGTATTAAGAGAGTGTCAAGATTAAAAGAGACAGGTCTACGTGACTTACAGCCCACTTTGAAGCACATGCAGCACACAAAGCCCGCACAAGTTAGAATCCACAAATTCTTATAGACGCCCGCATAGAGAGCCAGCCAGATCGAAGGCTTCTCAAAATCGAATTTTATGAATATATAGCCAGAGAAGAGAATAAGCAGGATAGCCAAGATTAAGAGCCACAGGCTTAGCTCCAGTTGCCATTTGCCTTTCGAGCTCTTCGCTGCTGGCGAAGGTCGAATTTTCAGGTAGAATTGAGCACACAGGAAGCCCATGAAATACCCGCCCAAATTTGTGTAGAAAGGCGGGTATATCCGGTCGAAGGTCTCCGAGTTGCGAAAATATAAATAGCGATACGTTCTGTTGGGAATATATGTAAAGAAAAATGTTATTAATATTATAAATGAAAGCAAATATATATTAAAAATAAAATTAAATAAATAAAAGATGTGCTATATTAAAATATAATAAATTATATATCAAAAAGTAAGAAATATATATTAAAAATTAAAAAATATATATTTATATAAAAAAATATAAAATATATAAAAAGAATAAAAAATACAAAAAAACAACCTGTAGAAAGAAAGTAAATATACTAATTTTATTTTGTATAGTAATATTTATCTGAGAGCATCTCCTATTATCGATGCAACTTACTCTGGCTGCATGTGATAGACAGCATCCAGGCTTAGATAATATGTGAGCGAGGCAGGAACAGCGAAGATGGCGATGATTAGCAATGCATAGATATATCTAGTCAAAGCTGGATGCCTGCAAGAGGATAGCTTCAAAGGTATGCTCTCTATAAAGCTAATAAACTCACCTTTTTGTTATGATAATTATTATTAGAAAGAGCTCAAAGAGCTGCATATCGGCTGCCATATACCAGGTTTGTTGGGCGCACTGTAAAAAATGTAGATTAGGTACACTTAGAGAAAAAACCTATATATTTAGATAGGGTTAATTTCTTCAATCAAGTTAATTTAATTCAATCAAAGGCTTATGCGATATATCTCAAGTTTTTCTCCGAGTGTAACAACTCGATACCTACACTCTCCTGCAGCATATAGTTGTTGACAAAGAATACGTTCTTCCACCAGTTCTCGCGGCAAAAAGTTCTCTCCGCCTCAGTCAAGTGTCGCCAGAAAGGACCATCGCCCAGACGGCTCAGAACGGATCCATTGAAGAGTATCAGTAGAACTAACGAGGGCAACAGTCGAAAATATCTGTTGAAAAACACACGAAAGTAAACTCCGATGCAGGTGAAAACACTCGAGGAACCATTGATCCACTCTCGCTCCGTAAAGTTGACGTAGAGCAAAAATGCGCTAATTACGAAAAAGATTTGGATGACTGCGTTTCCATTTTGAAACAACGAGGTCTCGAATCTGTACAGATAGAGCTCAAAGAACTCGGGATTCTGCAGTTGCAGCGTCATGAAGATCATCAAAGTGTGTCCCAGGATTACGACAAAAACTCCAATCACACGGAACGCATCGAAGAAACGAAGATCGCGCGAGAATTCGCTGCTCGAGGGCAGAGTCAGACGATAATAGTTGCGACAGACCGAAAAGCAGCACAGAAATTGTTGAGCTGTTGGCGAGTAGAAGGATTAGAATTTAGAGATTCTCTCTCTCTCTCTCTCTCTCTCTCGTTCTCTTTCTATATACACATGTGTATGTATAGAGCTGTGCCTACCTCTTGTCTTGAGCGCCTGCTGATAGAAGAGGTTGCCACGTGCAGCGCTTGTTAGCGGTTGCCTGCGCTTCAAGCTCAAATCGTAGCTGGAAGAGACGATGGTCAGTAGCAACAGCAGAGCGAGCAGCACATAGACAGTAACATCGAGAGCATCTAAAAAAAAGGAAAAACTATTTGATTCACTCTAAATCACAATTTAACAGCAGTAGATTAGTTAAGACTGAGCTTGAAGTGGGTGTGGCGTTTTGGCAGTGAGTCTGAATGGCATGCTTGTGGTCTCCTGGTTCAAAGCCGTTCAATATTTCATGTGGAATATATTATTTTGAATTCATTTTATTTATTTTTTATTATTTTTGTTTACTATTTTATACTTTTTTGTTTACTATTTTATACTTTTTACTACTTCTTTAATTTATTTAATTTGTTTTATTATTACTGTATTTATTTGAGAATAGCTCATAGGATAAGGTTGCGCTAGTTGACGACTGGCAAGCGTGTGGACCCGGGTTCGAATCTAGCTCCATTTTCACATTAATTTGTTAGTTATTATTTTATTTTAATTTTTCGTACTTATTGATTTTCTTTAATGTTTGCTCTATGTTTGATTATTATTTGAATATTTTAATATATATATTTAATTTAATTTAATTTATTATTAAATGTCTCTGCAATTTAGCTTTGCCTTCATGCTCCCACTGGATGCGTGGCGCAAGGGGAGTGAGGGTAACTGGAAAACGAGTTGATCCAGGTTCAATGCCAGCCGACTAAGCCTTAATGCAACTTTTTTTTTTTTTAAATAATCTTATCTAATAATAAATATATTAAATTTTTAAATTCTAAAATTAGCTTCAAGAGTTTTGAGTATATCCCTTTGTCATTTATAGTAACTTTAGTCACTGGTCGAATCCAATCCATATACATATATCTTCAGATTCACTCACCGTATAACTCTTTTCAATCAAGGTATCTTTTAAGTGCTTACTTACCATGCTCCAATGACTCATTCGCTCGCTCGCAGTACTCAATGGTGCTGCGCAGGCGCAGCTGATACTTTGGGCCAAGCTCTTTGTTCAGACAGCTGTTGATTAGATGATCGTAGTGCAGGCGCTCATCGGATGATCTGCGGTGCACCTTGGCATAGTGGCTGCTTAGCTAGCAGTTGACACAATGAATAGTAGCTATAACTAAATCTCAAGGTCATTCCCCACTTACTTCCTTGTCTTCGACCTTGCCCTCGTATAGCTGCTGTATCTGAAACCTGGCTAGCGTGTGCAGCAATCGCTTGCAGCGCTCCAGGCAAACGCCCACAAACAGATGATCGTGTCTATAGTGATGCTTCGCATCCCTGGACACCAGCTCGATTTGCTGCCACAGCTCGGAGCTCCCATTGGGCTTCAGCTCCACATAGACCAGGCAATAGGTGCTGTGAGCCAGCAGCTGACTCGGCCTCTGCTGCAGGCACAGATCGTAGTCGTCTAGCTGATGCAAAGCGGGCATTTGTCTGTAGAGAGTTACTGAGAAACACGGCCAGAGTCAATAGCGTAGCCTTGCCCCAGCCTTGCCCCATCCTTGAATCGACTTACAATTGAATTGTGTACTCGACCCATTGGCCCAGCTGCAACTCCAAATCCAGAGCAAAGCACTGAAAATCAAGAAGTGCATCTTGATATACGTTTTAAGATCTACTGAAACATTTTCCACGACTTTTGCACTTTATCAAATTGTGCAATTGCGTGCCGGAATACAACGCTTCAATAGCTTTTCACAAAAAAAAAAAAAAAAATTAAAAATAAAATAAAATGAAAACAAATCAATCTAAAATAATATATATGTATATATATATATATACATATATATATATTATCAAAGTCTAAAGTGGAAGATATGTAAAGAGTTTAAAAACGTATTACAGAAATTGCCTACAATTTGTAGAAACTTGAAAGAAACTTTTTTACTTTCTTGAAATTTTAGTAAATCAATCAATTGGTCAATCAAAAAACTCAACTTTGCAACTCCAATTATCCATCCAATTGTAAAATGATTTTACAGTAGTTACCAGAATACCTTGGCTTATAAAAAAACAATCAATCAAGTCAAGGAATATACACTAATCTTTATATTCAGTTTCCTTTGGTCAACTTAGTCAGTCAATAAATCAATCTAAATGTAGAACTGTTCAAATAAGTATTTACAGATTTAACAGCTCCAAACGTATAAAGCTAAAGCCAAACTCTAAGTCAATCATTCCATCATTCACCTCATCAATCATTTTTTTATATCTATTTACATTTTAGTTTTACATGCCCCAGGGTCTCTGGGAGTACATTCAGCTGGCTCCCTCATATGCCTTCGACTGTGCATTGGTCATCAATCATTACATCAATCAATCAAGCAATTTGTACACTTACTCATATACTGCAATAAATGAATCTATGCAGCTTCCGTATCCATTAGGCATTCAGCTTTAAGTAGCTCATCAATCAAACACTTATTTATTTATAGCTTTCAAGCACATTTTACCATTTATTTTATATATATAAAAAAGTATTATTTATCCCAAATGCTTGCCGGCGAAGAGTATCAGATTTCGTTGCGACTTGATCAGGTAGAGAAACGGATGCGTTGCAAAGAATCTCTTACGTCGGATTGCCATTACGGGCATGATGCGAAACACTGTGAACAGTCCATACAAATGCACTTCATATACAGTTATACATATATACAGATATATACAGATAATTATTTATTTATTATAAAACATGCTTGGATTAGTATATAAAAAAATAGTTTTTTTAGTGCCATAAATTGTCATCGTGCGCAGTCTTAAATTCAAAATGTTTCATTTGGTTTTTGTTATAGCCTGAGAGATCGAAGATGCTTTCAAGGTCTGGCGAGCTTGCCAGCAAAGAGCATCGTGCCTCGCCTGTTGACAATGTAATAAATAAATGGATGATCGGCATGGAAACGGAGCGGTTCCGGCTGGAACATGGGCATCGAAGCAAAGCACATGACCATAGCTATAAATAGAGAAGACATAATGGAAAACAAGAACAAAAAACACACACGATTAGTCCAAAATGATATCTGCTGATTGATGCTGATTGATGATGTGTGAAATGATAGAAGAACTTGGAGATGAACAAGGTAATTTATATAGTGACTATCTGAAATGATATAGGAGTTTTTAGGCAAGTTGATTGATAGTGTTTGATTGTGATTGATACTGATTGATACTAATTGATTGAATAAAAATATAAAGCAACATAAAGTAGATCAAGCTAACTTACAGAGAAACTATCGAAAATGATATAGGAGATGTTATGCAAGATGAATGATGGTGATTGATGCCTATATAGAAACTATCTGAAACATTAGAGTTGATTTTCAATCATCTCATTCTCATTCAGGTGATTAAGTTTTTAAAGTTTTTGTTCTTATTTGAAAAAAGTTTATTGCAGAAGATCAAATATCAATAGATATATAAAAACCCTGTACAAGAAAACGCAAACTCTAAAGTAAACCGATTATATAAATAGTGATTCAAAAAAATAAAACAATTTTTTTTAAAGATTTCTTAAAATGTTAGAATTTTGCCAGCAAAAAGCTGCACAGCATCCTTATTATTGATAATGTAATAGAGGAATGGATGATCAGCATCAAAATAAATGGGATCCGGTTCGATGAGCATCATTTCACACATGACTAGAAGAGCTATACGAATGAATGAGAAGACAAAACATAGATGATAGATTGAAGAAAGATAAAGAGGAATATATGTAATAAATGTGGGGCTTTTTATGGAGCTGTATGTGGGGGTCAAGAGTACAACCGGATTAATTGGAATGTTCGACATAATAAACTTTATTAAAGCATGCGGTAATACAAATATCTGATGGTGCTTACAAGAGTTATACAATATAATAAATGGAGATATAATCTAATTAAAATTGTTGCCCTTTGCCCGCGAAGAGCGCCACGCCCTTTCTATTGGCTATATAATAGATAAATGGGCGGTTCACAAGGAACTCAATGGGCGGCGGCTCGAACATACAAGACGTTATACGACACATGATGATAGCTGTCCAAAATGAAAAGATTAAAGACAAGAAAACAGAGTCCAATAAAATCCAATATGGGAAGATGAAGTGAAATAGAGATAGAGAATAGATGATTTCCGAATATAAAATATGAGTGGATGATCTAAATTGAAATCCCAGATGATAGAGAGGAAACAAATCATAAAATTAGTTAAGAGATAGGAAAAGCCATTATTATAATGTAATGAGATAATTAGACTAGATAAGAGAGAATGCTAGATTACAATCAATGTAAGCTATATTCTGGGCATAGACTAACATTATGTAAGCTAGATCGAAGCTATATATAGGGTTGGTGCGCTCTATGATTAGAACTAAAGTTAAGTCTATAAAGTTTATCATCTATATAATAGATTAGATATAAGCAACATTTGATTCTAACGGTAGGGTATTAATGGACTTTATAAAACAATTCGACAAGGATTTACAATTCAAAGAGTCGCGATTAGATAAGCCAACAGAGAGGAAAAGAGAGAGTGAGAAAGAGAGAGAGACAGTTTCGATTGGTACATGAGAAACGCCCTTTATTAACTTAACAAAAAATACCCGTAGAGTTTTCTATATAATTCTATTTGTAGCTTTTGGATTCGTTGACTTTGCTAATACCCTTGCTAAAGCTCGTCATGCTGGGCAGTCGCTGTTGCTGTCGTTGCTGTTGCGGCATCAAGTCGAACGACGGCGCCCAGAAAGAGGGGCAACTGCTGCTTGTGGTTCAGCATAAAGATGAATGGATGATCGGCATGGAACTGGATCGGCTCTTGAATCGAAATGACACTTCGCTTCATGCGCACCACGACGGCTAGCAATGAGAACAGACAAAATGAGAGACAGAGAAACGGAGACGAGATGTGGAATGGTTCGGTGGTAGGATGAGGATGCCCAAGGAGATGCCCGTAGAAGAGTTGCCCAACTTACCCGTTGCAGCGGCTGCCTCGGTGCCCAGCTCATTGACATCGATGAAGGCCTTGTGTATGATAGCCGAGACCTTCAACTGCTCGGGGCTCTTCAGCATCTTGCCGAACTCGGCCTGGTTGGAGAACAGGCGCGTCATGCCCAGCTGCAAGCAAATGCGGCGATCACATACACATATACGCTCCAGAACAGAAATCAACTGCTCACCTGCTCGAAGGCGGACGTCAGCTCCACCTGGAATTCGGCTTTGAATTTGGGCAGCTTGACAACCACTTGGGTGCTCTGCAGCTGCTCTGTGATCTTGGAGAGGGGCGTGCCGCGTATCTGCTGCTCCAGTTGCGGCAAACCCGTCTTGCTGTTGGGCAACAGGATTAGCATGGACAGATCGGAGTCCTTGTAGGGCAGCTCCAAGGCGGCGGCGTTCAGCTCGGGCAAATTGGCATAGCGAAAGCGCTCCTTGACATTCATCATGGGCACCTCCACCCCGTCGACCTCATTCAAATGGAATCTCTCATTGCGCGTGGCGTGCTCCGGAAACTGGTGCACCCAGTTGCCCTTGAAGTGTATCGCATTGATCAGCACCAGGCGCGTCTCAGCGTCCAGCAGGCTAGGTGGCACCAGATCCTTGATCAGCTTATTCGTTTGCTGCTCCACCCACGCATTAATGATGCCCGCCGCCTCGACATTGTGCGCGAATTCCACGTTCTCTGCCGCCGACAGAAACTGTTTCGAGAGCAAGCGATTGAAGTCGTCATTCAGCTCGTAGTTCTGCTTCACGTAGATCTTATTGGCAATGCGTAATATGGAGCTCTTCTCGTATTCGGCGAGCACCTGATGGAAGCTCTCAGCTATTTGCTGAGGATCGCTGGAGAGCAAGCCAAGGCCGCGGTCCAGTTGGGCAGCTGTTTCGCCCTCGGCCCCCAGGCGAGCCATGGCGGCGCAGGTTTGTATCGAGAAGGGCGAGAAGACGACATTCGTGTTGGGCTTCAGTGCAATGAGCTTGCCATACAAGTTGTTAGAGAATTCGGCGAGTCGTTGGGAGAACTCTGCCAGATTGCTTCCCTCTGGATTGGCCATGATTTTCGATTGTGTATTGTGGAGCTGGCCAAATGAAATTGGCAACAACAACAGCAACAGCAACAGCGAGTAGTTCACGCAACCTGCAAATAGTTGTGAATGATGTCAGAGAGATTCAATAATGTATCAACTGCGAATGAGTTCATAAATTTTATGTAATTCCCACTGTCGTCGATGAGTCACCTCGTCGTTTGTTGTTCACTTTGTTTTGCTGGCGTTGCTTAGCCGTCTTGCTAGTTTCTGTTTTCCACTAAATACGAGTGACAAATGCTTTTGGCTTCTGTGTGTTTGCGGCTTTCTCCAATGCGAACTGCGTTTTATCTGTCCAATTACTTTGTTTCTTAGTGACGAGCAGCGACCCTCCACTTAGTTTACACAGGCAGGCGTCTGAGCACCAACTGAAGGCAAGCGCGCTGTTCTTTGCTCTTTTTATTACAAACCTGCACATGTGTGCGTGCGATTTGGATACTTAGCGCTTCACGTGCTCCCTCTATTTTATTTACTCTCTTTGTTACGCGCGACTCTCTTTTCCACCATCAAAATGCAAGCGTTCGGAGCGCTGATTTTATGCGTCTACTGCATTTACATATACATATGTAAAAACAGCCACATAATTGCCGGCTTTGCTCTCAAAACTGTTTGCTCTCCGCTACTTCTGATTGCCACATACATACATACATATTTACATATGTAAATATGTTAGATCTCACTCTCTCTCTCTCTCTCTCTCTTCCCAGCCAAATGCAAGCGCTCTGAGCATTGCTTACAATACATGCATATGTGTGGGTGCTTTCAGTTTCTTATCTCTATACACTTCACTCTCTACTAGTTTTGTATGCAACTACATATGTATGTAGGTATAAATGTGTGTTAGATCTACCTCTCTCCCTCGATCTTTTCATACGCGAATTTTATGTCTCAGTTGCACTTTCACATTCTAAGGTTGAACAACAAAACGGGTAACTCTTAATAATGCTCTGTGGCAGTGAATAATTCAGAACTTGAGAAATTTAAATTGAAGTGTACGTTTATATATGAGATACGTTATCCTGGGGCCCACAGTTTCATGTGTGTCATAGAAGGAAAGAATTATTGCGATTTCGGTAAGAAGCTGTCTATTGCGGAGTTGAGAAAGTGGGGTACAAAAATTGATTCGAAAGACGATGGTCTACTAATAAAATGTGAGATAAGAGTGGGGTACCATTTGGGAAACTGAACTAGCCCCAGTTTGTCCTACCCAAATTGGCTGAACATATTGGCGCTCTATTAAATACAAATGAACATTCTGATGTGACAATTGTGACTCAGAATGAGCGAGAAAGTAAAGTCATATTATCAGGTAAGAGAGTTAGAATGTCATTCAAGTAACTAACTATATAACACGTTGCACTCTCAATCAGAGCGATCGAGAATCACAATTTTTAGCTTACGCTCAATAAACTCTCTATTTCTCTCTCTTCATCTCTCTCGCTCCCTCTATTCTTCGCTTGTACATACAAGCGTTTTCAACAATTTTTAATTGTGCATGATAATTTATTTAAAAGAGTGCTCACTCGAATTACACATATGTGTGTATGTATGTATGTATGTAGAGATGCATTTAATGAATATGCATAGTACCCACAATAATGCCAGAATCTCCATTCAGTTTTCTAAAATTCCTTTTCTCCTAGATCTAGCTTTTTATGCTCTCGAAAAATGGCAACACTGCTGACAACTGCGTGTCAGACTCAACACACTCTCACCAGCTCAACACAAGCGTATGTATGTGTGCGAATATTTGGACACAGCCGATTAATTGGGGTTTGCTCTGTGTCCGTTTTGAATTTTACTTACCGGGTAATATCGAAATTAGCTGCATTTTAATTGCGTGTATGGTTTAGGAAGAGCTTATAATTTATGTTAGAATAAAACCGTTAAACTTGATTGACGCACAGACGCGACGAACGTGCGATTGAAACTGAAAGACAATATGCTCAATAATCTTATTTGCCTGCTTATCAGCAGCTCCAAGTCAAAAAAAAAAAAAGACTTTGTTATTTGCAATCTTTAAAAACAAAAACAATAATAGTATTTATATACATAAGTATATACTTAAGTACATATGTATGTACATGTATTCTGATAAGCAGCAATTACAAAGAAAAACCCCAATTTCGAGCCATGTTCCTAATTAGAATATAATAGCTGTATTCCTCTCTTTCTCCCTTCTTCTCTCTCATCGACAGGCATTTTGAATTGATAATCAAAACAAACCGCGCCAAAATGAAGAGAGCCCTATCAGCTGAGAATTTTGTTGTGCTCTTTGCTTGACTTTTAGAATTTGAATAAGAGCCCTATTCAAATTTTTGTCTCTCTCATTTCATATTATTCTGCTGTTATCTATTGTTCCAAAATGAAGAGCCAAACAGTTTACTTTTCTCTATCTCTCTCTCTCTTTCACTTTTGATTCACCAACTGTTGCTCTTTGGTCGATAGACGAATTTAAATTTATGAACCAATTAATTTGCAGTTCATTAAGAGATTATTTTTAAGTAGGATCAGAGACATTGACGGCTAGAAGGAGCTCCAAGGTAGCCATGCGGTCTGCTCTTACCATTAACTGCTCTGTATTTCAATTTTATCTTATCTCTCATAACAAGTAACAATTCTTGATGTCTGACTCACTCTGTATAGGTTAGTCTTTACTGTATTATCTATCGTGTCGGTTGGGTTTGCTATTCAAAATTCTCTCTCATTGATCGGTTTGCCTCACTTTCGATTTTAGCTGAATTTATATGCAATAAAACATCTTTAATATTATTAACTATTATGTGAGTGAAATTTATTTAATAATATGAAATATCCAAATGAGAAGTTGATTCCTATATCTATTATGTCGGTTTTCAAGCAATCAGTGCCACCCACATTTGCTTGTTGTTACCCGCTCACCTTTGTGTGAAAAGTGAGCGTATTGGTGTGATATTTTAAATTGATATATGCAAAATTTACAGTCGTATATATTTGTATATAGTACATTATATGTATTTATGACGTTATGATAATTCATTAACTGTTGTTAAGTATTGGTATATGCTTTTCGGTGCTCTATGAAACGTGCATGTAAAAGAGGAGAGAGAGAAAGAGGGGGAGGAAGATAGACAGAGCATTAAGCGTAAGCTAAAAATTGTGTGCTTCTCGTTTTATGATTCAGAGAGCAGTGTTGTATGTTTAGTAACTCCAAGGAGATATTCTTACTCTCTTACCTGATAATATGACTTTATGGGCGGGTAATTCTCGCTCATCCTGAGCCACAATTGTCACATCAGAATGTTCATTCGTATTAAATAGAGCACCTCTATGTTCAGCCAATTGACATTTGGGTTCGACGACGAAACTCAAACTCCCTTCTTGCATACATGTCAGCAATATGTCACATTCTATTCTTAGCGGATTACTTATATGAAGTTCTAAATTCATTTTTGAAAATTGACTATGAAGTCCCTCAGCCGCAAGGGGTAGCCTTTGACTGACTTCCGTATTCACATCCCCAATTACTAATGTACAGAAACAATTAACTGTATAACTCCCAATTACACAATTACCACTATAAAGAGGCTGCGCCTTTACCAAAATAGTATCTCTTTTTTTATTTATTTCTAACGATAACTGAAATTTAAAATCCTTTGATGGAATCTGAGCTGAATAAAGATCCGTTACTAAGCGTAATAGTTCTGTTTCACGTATATTTGTGATATTCCATGTATACTCCAATTTAACAGTTTTAAAGACTGGAATATTGTCTTCAACATTCGACATGATAAGAACTATTAATTCAAGGGAATTAGAAAATACACAAATCCTACGCGTTGTTTAGGCTGCGAGCTGTTAATTGAAACTGCAATTGTCGAGCTTATGTCGCAATATATGTATGTATGTATGTATATAAAGCATGTAGCGTTGAAATCGATTGCACATGGTTGCATGCCAGAGCCAGCAATGTTGTCGAGATAATATTTCGATAGCTCGATTTGATTCCATCTGCAAAGTAGATCATTTATCATCTTACATATATACTATGAGATAATCATTCAACATAATTTCTTGTAATTCGTTAAGCCAAGCAAATGGCAAGTACATACATACATACATACATATGTATGTGATCTGAAGCTCTTTTGTCTACCGATCCAATAGTGTGATATTATCGATACATATGTACATACATATGTATTTATATCTATAAATATGTTTTTATGTATATTTGAGGAGAGCAAACAAAACTGTGTACAACATATGTATGTATGTATATACGTATTTACATATTGTATATGTACATATGTATGTATTTATGCGAAGAGCAAGCATCCATTAAAAATAATGGGACTTCCCATTCAAAGAATTGAATGTTTATTTAATATGCCTGCATATGTATGTATGTATATGCATATACATATGCATGTATATCTTTAATTTTTTGTTTCTATTAAATTTTTGTTTGTGTAAGCTGCGGAAAATGAGCCTGAGCCCAGATGCATGCAGCGACTTTGCCCGGCATCTGTACACGGCAGCATTTGAAAAGGGGGCCGTGGGGCGCGGCTGCAATGCCGTTATCTCGCCCATCTCAATACAAACCTCACTGATGGTGGCCTTAGTGGGTGCGTCCGGCAGAACGGCCGAGCAACTGCGCACGGGCTTGCGCCTGGCACCTGGGGATCTGGAAGAGATCGGGAGCGCCTATCAGGCGCTGTGGATGCAGCTAGGCAGCAATGGCAAACGGATAACATTGAAGTCCGTGAATCGTTTGTTTGTGAATGAAAAGCTCAGCGTGCAGCGGGAGTTCAACCAAATAGCGGAGAGGTACTTCAACTATAAGCCGGTGGCATTGAATTTCGGTGATTCGACTCGAGCCACGCAGCAGATCAACGAGCTGGTCGAGCTGGCAACGGAGCATAAGATCCGAGATTTACTCCAGCCGGATGCTGTTGATGCTGAGACGAGTGCCGTGCTTGTGAACGTCCTGTACTTTAAGGGCCTCTTTAAAAAGCCCTTCACACCGGAGTCGACAACGCGGCACGACTTCTACACTGATCAGCACAAACGGGTCGAGGTGGATATGATGTATCAGGAGGATAAATTCAAATATATCGAGCTGCCCGAGTTGGCAGCGCGGGCCATTGAATTGCCCTTTATGGATTCGGATATCAACCTGCTCATAATGCTGCCTAATGAAACCAACGGCCTAAGCGAGCTCGAGCATCGGCTAAGCCAAGTTGACTTTGCCGATCTCGATCAGCGCATGCATATGGAGGATGTGGAGCTAGCTTTGCCCAGATTTAGCATTGAATTCGATTTGGAGCTAACAGAGACGCTAAAAATGGTAGATCGTGCACATACATATATCTCATCTGTATCTACAATGTTTATCGGACTTTCTCTTATTTTGATAGCTTGGCATTTGTGATCTGTTTGGCGATGCGGCTGATCTGAGTCGACTCTTCCAAAATGCCAAAGGCCAAAAAATCTCAGCTGTCAAGCATCGAGGCTTCATCGATTTGAACGAGGCAGGCTGCGAAGCAGCAGCTGTTACCTGTAAGATATATATTTAGATAGCTCTCACTTTATATACATATGTAGTCTATATCATTTTGTTTATTTCACAGATCTGAAAGTCGTGCCCATGAGCATGATAATGCATCAGAAGAGGTTCAAGGTGGATCACCCATTTGTCTTCTTCATTCGCAATAGTAAAGCTATCCTATTTGCGGGTCGCTTTGTGGCGCCAACAATTGAGGAAGGCTCGGGAGCTTATCCAGATGCACCATGATAATGTAGCTAGAAAAAATTTAAACTGAATAATCATAGTCTATCTATATGCATATGAATGCATCTGTGTGTCTGTGTGAGTGAAAGTGTTTGCTTATCTTCATTATGTACTCTAAACTAGGCAATATATGTACAGCTAGTTTCATCAGAAATTTATCACTGATCTAACGGCTGCAGTTTAAAATTAAATATTGTGCTATTCAAATCGGCAGTCGCTCAATGCCATCTTGCGTAATCGCCAAAGCAACCCTTTAATATCGATAGCTGTGGTGGCTGGCGATAGGTGTACTGGCTACCGATAGATCTGGCAATTTATTGCACACTAGGTGGCGTTGGATGGCGCCACACGCATATGTCAGGCGAGCCATCTATGAGACATTTTAAATTAAATATATAAATGTGTTCGGTTGTATATAAGTACATACATGTTTAATCAATGCGGTTAGTTAATCGAAATGTAACTTTATTTCAATGACATTAGAGTTGAACTAGTTTCACCTTGTACTAGAGATTACAGCTAAACTCTAATTCTAGGCGAAAAAGCTCAAGTATCGGATTACATTGCCGTTACAAAGCTCTAGGTGGCCTGATCATGCAGTTACTTTTATTAAGAAAAGCTTCGGGTGGCATGAATTTGCAGCAACCTTTGCGAGCTTTGAGAAAAATTAAAAACATAAATTTTGATATACAAGGTAAGGGAAGATATTGCAAATATATTAGCATTGTTTTTAGAACTATCGGACTCTGAACGACTACCTTTTGAGGTTTGAGTCCCATGTGCACTAAGAGAAAGACATAAGAATATATATATATTCATGTATATAAATAACATTACAATAATTTTTATTTGCTGTTCAGCATTGCTATATGTATATAAATGTACTAAAATTACAAAATGATTCTTCTTAAAAACTGTTAGTTTTTCAGTGCTTCAAGTATTTTCGAATGTTCAGAAAAAGATTCAATTAAAAGATTCCGTTTTGTTTTTAAAATATTCTGCCATTGGGGTGTTTTGCTAACAGTTTCAAAATTGGCATTAATGAAATCAATCGATGCTGATTTAAGATCTTTACTATCGAAAAGATGGGCCATGTCAAACACATTTGCAGCACTCGCTACCGTTAAATTTTTGGAAAAGTGTTCCAAGCACATTGCCTTTAATTCATTGATTCCTTCTATGTGCGCCAAGTTCGGTGCATCATCCGTATATATAATGTGGAGCAGCTCCTTTAAGACGTCATAGCTAATATCATCAATGTTAACGCGATGGTTCTTACTGTCCTCCATTGGATGCTTAAACATGGCCGCTAAAACTTTGTTCCGTGCTGCAAATATTCAGTTCGAAATTCTTAATAGAGTTTTTTTTTAAAGTCCATTACTAACCACACAATGCAGCACATTGCGTAGACACACTCAAATGTACAAATGTATATATGTATTCAAATATGTATAGATGCAATAAAAAGCTCATTTCTTTGATAATCTTTCAAAAAGTTAGCAATTTATTTTGAAATTGCATACAAATACATACATATGTACATATGTCTTCACAAACGAAGATAGAGGGAGGAAATGAGATAGGGTGATAAAGAAAAGATTGAGCTTTTATGAATCAGAGTGCAAATAAATGGTTATTACTAACCTGATAATATTGGTTTATGGGCGGGCAATTCTCGCTTATCCTGAGTCATAATTGTCATATCGGAATGTTCATTTGTATTTAATAGAGCGCCAGTATGTTCAGCCAATTTACATTTGGATTCGTCGACGTAAGTCAGAGTCCATTTCTCCAAAAATAACACCATTATCGCACATTTTATTATTAGCTTATCATTTCTCGAATACTTTTTTTGGTTCAGTTTAAAAAACCGAAGCGAATCAAGACTTTCCGCAGCCGAAATCCTTTCACTGAATGGTCTAAAAGCCAGTTCATTGTTTAGGGTTGGAGCTTGATTTTTAACTGAATAACTCCCAATACAAATAATATTATTAAAAGGCGACTGTACCTTTATAGATATAATATCATGTTTCTTATTTATATATAGCTTTAACTGCAATGTTACGTCCTTTAAGTCCTCTTTCTCAAGTGAGCTAAAATCCTTCACTAAGCTTAACTCTTCTATTAGAGATACATATGCGATTTCCCACGTATAGTCCAAATCAACTACTTTAAAGAATGGAGTATTTTTCTCAACTTCCGACATTATAATAACTTTTAATTCAAGGGAATTCACAAAAACTCGAATTTCACGCGTTCTTTAGGCTGCGAGCTGCTAATTCAAACTGCGATTCGTCGAGCTGATATCGAAATATATAATATCACTGTTTTATGGCACAGACAATTGTACAACAGAAATTCAAGCTTTTTCGAAATTTAAAAAAGCTTTGGTTAAAGCTTTTTATACTCTGTGTGAAAATGTATGTAAAAAAAGTAGAAAAGTAGAGAACATGAAAGAAGTTCACTGCTAGAACGTCACAAATGCCTAAATATATGCCATGCATTGCGCCGACTAATAATAAATAAATAATAATAACAAACGTCTCTGTGGGCTAACCAAGTGGAAGCTAATAAATGCCAATGCTCAGTTTTTTCGTCTTTGGCCAGCATTCAATGTCAAGAGCAGCTCGTAAATTGTGACTGAACAACACAGCGAAATGATGATGAAGAAGCAGATGAAGAAGAAGAAGAGTTGAAGCAGCTGCTTCGATTAGTTTTAGTCGCAGTTGCTGCTGATCTCGAATGGGGATTGCAACTGAGTTAGTTTGGCAACGGTTCGGGCCATCATCAGTCTCAATGGGCCTGGCGTTCATATGTTGTTGCTGTGTGTCCTGATGCACGTGTCCTGGCAACCAGCTGGCAATAAATCAAAGCTGCTGCAGCTATCAATTCACAGCAGAGAGGGGGAGAGAGAGGGGGAGAGAGAGGGAGAAAGAGAGGTAGACGAGAGCAGCAGAGCGCTGCTGGCGAAATTTGAATGCCAGCGTTAAATGACCAATGCATAAAGCACACAGATACACACTCACATACAATACACACACACACGAACTAACATATACACTAATACGCACCAATACACATATTATCACACACACACACACACACACACACAAGAAAAGCCAACTTTGTAGTAAAAAATCCACAAAACACGCGAAGCAAATTTGCTGCAATCAGCCTTTCTTAATACCCTGCAAAGTGAGTATTATGAACTAAAGAGGACATATGTAACACATATATATATAGAATATATATATGTGTTAATGATGAGGACATATGTAGACATATATATAGAATATAGAATATAGAATATAGAATATAGAATATAGAATATAGAATATAGAATATAGAATATAGAATATAGAATATAGAATATAGAATATAGAATATAGAATATAGAATATAGAATATAGAATATAGAATATAGAATATAGAATATAGAATATAGAATATAGAATATAGAATATAGAATATAGAATATAGAATATAGAATATAGAATATAGAATATAGAATATAGAATATAGAATATAGAATATAGAATATAGAATATAGAATATAGAATATAGAATATAGAATATAGAATATAGAATATAGAATATAGAATATAGAATATAGAATATAGAATATAGAATATAGAATATAGAATATAGAATATAGAATATAGAATATAGAATATAGAATATAGAATATAGAATATAGAATATAGAATATAGAATATAGAATATAGAATATAGAATATAGAATATAGAATATAGAATATAGAATATAGAATATAGAATATAGAATATAGAATATAGAATATAGAATATAGAATATAGAATATAGAATATAGAATATAGAATATAGAATATAGAATATAGAATATAGAATATAGAATATAGAATATAGAATATAGAATATAAAATATAGAATATAGAATATAGAATATAGAATATAGAATATAGAATATAGAATATAGAATATAGAATATAGAATATAGAATATAGAATATAGAATATAGAATATAGAATATAGAATATAGAATATAGAATATAGAATATAGAATATAGAATATAGAATATAGAATATAGAATATAGAATATAGAATATAGAATATAGAATATAGAATATAGAATATAGAATATAGAATATAGAATATAGAATATAGAATATAGAATATAGAATATAGAATATAGAATATAGAATATAGAATATAGAATATAGAATATAGAATCAAAGAGAATAGAATCAAAGAGAATAGAGTATAGAGTATTTGATTTGCGCTACTTTTTTGTTTTTAATGTATCTTCTTCTTCCTCTTACTTTGTTTATGTTTGGCCCAAGCTTAGTCTTTGTGCTTTTTGCTGCTGCCTATTTTATGGCGTGGCGCCTGTACAGGTTGACCTCGGCCAACAGACAATACCATTTGCGCAGTTCATATTCGGGAATGAGTGAATAGCTTGTAGCTCAAAGTGACAAATGCAAAGCTCAGCGAGGGCGGCTAAAGTAATTGTGGAGGTAACACAAGACACAGAATGTGGATTGAATAGCCAAAGAAGTGAAGAGTAGAAAGTAGTTTATAAGTTAACCGTATAGCATTTAGCTTGATTAGATTACGAATTGTTGTAGCTACCTTTGCTGCAATGCACTTTTATGAATATAATCAAATCTAAATATCTAATCTTTGATCAAAGTCATGGACAAAGCCATATGAAAATCAGCTGCAGCAGCAACAATTGTAAGCAGCAGCAACAATTGCAGTCGAGTGAAATATAATTAGAGCGAGTTTTGTGCGCGTGTAAAGTATTTTAATTAAATCCGCCTTTTGCTGCGGCATTTCGCATTGGACCCGAATGTTAGAGGGAACTTGGCGTGGCTTCTGCTGCTGCTGCTGCTGCCGCTGCCGCTTCTTCTTCTTGTTCGTGCCTAACACGCTTCTGCGGTACACTAATTGGGGCAAAATCTGCGTGGCGAAGAAAACTTCGCTCGTGTTGTTGTCCCTAACAACCGAAAACACACAAATTCTGCATTTCGCGTTACCAAATTGAAATTGAAATGGCGGCAGAAACTGCAGTGGTAACGGAAGCGGAAACGGAGGGAAATGCGATGCGATGCAGCAGCAGCAACAGCAACAGCAACAGCAACAGCAACAGTAGCAGCTACAACTGCGATAGAAGCTAGTGAGAGCAGGAAGAGCAGCAACAACAACAGCAGAGCAGTAGCAGAAGTAGCAATAACAACAACAGCAGCAACAACAGCATCGGCAGGAGCAACTATAACAGCAACAACAGCAGCAAATATAACCACAACAACCGTGTCAACTACGAAAGCAGCAACAGCAGCAGCAGCAACAGCAGCAGCAACAGGAACAACAACAGCAGCAGCTACAACTGTGCTAGCAGCACCAACAACAACAGCAACAACAGTGGCAACTACAACAGCAACAGCAACTACAACAGCAGCTACAACAACAACAGCAGCAGCGGGCGCAACAGCAACAACAACAATAGCAAATAAGACGCAAATTTTAGTGCTCAAGGTGGCAATTGCCAATTGCAGCTTCTCTACAAGGTTAAGCTGTGAAGGAGACGGCATTGGGAGCGAAGAGGCGCATTGATATGGCAGCTGTTGCTGCTGCTGTCGTTGCTGTTGTTGCTGCTGCTGTTGCTGCTGTTGTTGCTGCTGTTGCTGGCGCTGACAACTCCTTGGCAACGACAACAGTTGCGCTTAAATTGGCAAACGTTGGCAATTAGGGAGGTAAAAATCGAAATAAAAAAGTAGAAGAAGAAGAAAACGAAAAAGAACAAGCAAGAGTGCACGGCTAGCAGATACCCTATTACAATCAATCTACACTGCTCTCATAGCAAGCATGGCTTGCTTAACTCGGCTCGTCGTTCTGTCCTCATGGGATCGAGTACGCCTTATTCTGCCTGTTACATAAAGTTGCACAAATGCATTATGCCCTGAACTTGCAGGGTATACAAATGAAGGGAACACGATTAACTTGCATTCATTTATTAATCAATAAATGCAACGCAGTACGAATTCAATTTCGATATGCATGAGGCAGGACAGGACGAAGTATCAAGTATCGAGCAAGGAGTATCGAGTATAGTGTATTCGAGAACTTAACTTAACTGCATGATAGAGATTTTTGGCTTGAGCTACTTTGTAGCTTACCTAAAAATAATCAATTATTATTAAATGAACCATTCCATTCTTGTTGTATGATACATGTTGTAGTTGATGTTGTCATAAGTTGTCCTATCTGCCGTACCTATTATGCTTCAATCTGTGATTTTTCCTCCAGAGATAATGCTGCACATCTTCCTATAGTAATTTTTTTTTTACAAAACATTTACTAGTTCTTGCCAAATAAGTAAGATATTTACAATTGAATTTGTGTGCTGATCATCAATTTTTAGCTACTTTTATTTGAAAGCTTTTTGCAAAATTAAAAAAGAAAATTGCTGAAACGAAACAGATTTCATTTTTATTTAGTTTTAAGAAGAACAAATCAGAGTTTAATTGGAACAAAAAAAGTTTATGAAAGTCGAAATCAAAATATAACACTATTTATTTATTTTTTTTTTATTTATTTATTTATTTTATTAAAAAAGATGATTTGACAAAACTAGAGTCAAACTTAGGTAATAATATAATTGTATAGCCTAAAAAAGTACAGAAAATTATTACAATAGTATCACCAACTATAATAGTATAACAACATAAATATAACATATTATATATAACATAATATAACAAAATTTAAAATAACGGAGTATTTGAAGGGATATGCGATCCTGATAATGCGCAGTATACACCTACATATATATAGACTATATATAGCTATTACCAACAAAACTATTTTACAGATTGACTACAGATTAGTTATAAATTAGTTATGGCAAGGAGGGAGCAGGAGTTAGCCATAGTCTGCCCCACTTTTAAAGCTAGTTTTCTTGATTTAGAGTTTGATCTAGTCACGTCCGTCTGTCCATTTGTCCGTCTATCTGGCTGTCAATTAGTATGAGGGGGAATATGAATATAATTTTTTATCATTTGTTTACGTTTATTACGTTATTATCGGTAAGTTATCGATGACTTTTTATTTATTTTTAAGCATAGCCTGACTACATTAAAAGCGAGAGACCTCAAACTGACTGCTTAGGTTGTTGTGCTGAATAGAATGATATTAGGATATTTCTGATTTTGGATACCTAATGCTGCTCAATCCTATCCGGCAGACAAACTCAAGTTCAAGCTTGAATATTTTCCCGAGGGCTGAACAGGATTTTGCCTCCGTCTAAAAAACAAAGCTTTCTTCAGTGACCTCTAGAGCCGCCAACATGTTCTAGCTTGAGCACTGATCCTTTCTTTCCTGATGTATGTGAGAGCCTTCCTCAGGGCATATTTTAGTCAAGCACTCCCGACTAGAGCTTACATATCTGCTATCTAAATAACTTGTCAGTTAATATACACAAGTTGTTCGTTTCTTTTGAAAGCAGCTACAAATATTTGAAGGTCGAGGCAGTAGCCGCTGCTGCTGCTCTGCTTAGCCTTGCTTAGCTTAGGCATCTGCAGCCACCTGGAGCTAGGCGCAATTGTGCACATGTCAGTTATGTGTACTGTTTTTTTTTTGCCTTCCAGGTATTTACAGGTGTGCCAGAGGTGGGCAGAGAGTTGTAGTTATGATTATTATAAATGTTTTTGCTTTGCAGCTGCATGTGACAACTTTGGTAATTAAGGAATTATGTCATGCGCACCTTTACACACTATGGCCAGGCAAAGAGTTTCAAAATCTCTCTCTCACACCTTCTCTCCCCCTCTCCCTGTCTCTCTCTCTCTCTCTCTCTATCTGTGATAGCTTTTTCGGTTGCTATGGCATTCGCTTTGTGCACATTTTGTTTGCATATTGCAATTGGCATTTAATTTTGAGAAAGTTTCCCGCAAGCATTTCGCAATCACATTTATCACAATTGCACTAGGGGCCATTGGAAAAGGACCTGCCCACACAGTTTAAACTTTTCGGGATCAGCTCTATCATCTTGCTCTTCTTCTTGTTCTTTTCGGGCTAAATGTCAGGGCAGAGTTCAAAGTGCATCAGCGAAAAAGGGAAAAATAACGAATTTTCAGGAAATCAAATTGAAATACGTATTGAGCATCCCAAAAAACAATTTTAAATGCACTTTCACCTGAAATACACACACACACACAGGTACACTCACAAACACACACACACACACACACATACACTTTGTAAAGCTACCGCAAAAAAGTGTTAATAAAAATACGTGTTCGGGTTGCAGGCGTTAGCCATGAACGCTTCACGACTGCCATTGGCTCACTGTAACTGCAAAAGCATCATTAAAACATACAACAAATCGATTGACCGACTAAGAGATACCCTATATATTAATATTAGTTTATCAGACTAAAGCTAGGTTGAGTAGGTTAACAACTTTAAGAGAAATACATTCAAATGCCTATTTCCGCGCTGGCCCGACTCATAGATACCCTGTAGGTTAATATACATAAAGAGCAACAGCAAATGCTGCCAGACTAAAGGAAAGATACGAAATAGCTGAACAATTTGAAGAAGAACACTATTTAAATAACTATAGATAAATTTGATCGACAAACATATACCCTGCTATTGAAGAAACTTGAAAAAAAACTTGATATCAAGCTGTAGCTATTATGCAATCAGCTGTAGCTATTATGACTACGTTTTCCCGAATTCTGAAGGGCAAACGCTGCTTTAGAGCAGCGTGATCGACTACAAGATACCCTGTAGTCACAAAATTTTTTTCACTTAAGTCAGTAAATGCTACCAGAGCCTAGATAAGATTTTTACCATCATACAGAATGATGCAGTCAGCTGGGAAACATCTATGACCAAGAGATACCCTGTATTCAGAAATCAATTTAGTTAGCAAATGAGAAAAACTTGTTAGGCATACACAAAAGCAAAGAGTTTTAGTACTTTAAAGGAACGTGCCTGACTGAGATACCCTGTAATTAGAGAAAATACCAGGATTTTAGGATAACTACTGTGAGTGCTCTACATGAGCATTCTAGGACTTGGAGAGACTCCGAGCTCTAATATAAAAGTCAAATTTCTATGCTATCGATTTTGCTGAATAGTTTTAATAGTTTTTTTTTTAATATTTAAGTTTTATATATAGTTAAAAGATCTGCAGGAAATAACTTAAGCTTGAAGAAAAGTAGTCGAATTTGAGCTTAAATCAGGTGTAGACCTTAGAGTGAATAAGTTTAATGAAATTCTGGTATAAATTCAAATTGTTTTATCGAGTGCCAAACTCTATAAAGAAAGTATTATATATCCTCATAGGAAACAGTTTGAACAGTTTCTAATTAAAACTTTAATTTTTACATTGAACATTTTAGAGTGTATTGTGTGTCCAGATTTACAATTTCTATAGGGTATTATGAGGGGCGGAACTACTATGTGTGTGTGATGTTGGAGGCGGAGATGTTAACGCTTCAGAGTAGACAGCTGCCATCGTGCGTATCTGGTCGAGTCAGGTTAATGAAAAACTTGGACATGTTTGCCAAAGGTTGTTGCTATCAATGAAAATGGGCGTAGCAGGGGGCAGAGGGCGTGGCTGTTGCCCTTATGCTCTCTCTATATATATATGTTTTTTTGTGGTTCTGTCAGCCTGCAAAGTGCAGAACGTTGTCGTTTGAACAGAAGTACTATATATAGAGTTGTTATATATCGCAGTAGATTTTAACTAGATATTTACTAAATATATATATCGAGTAGCTATATATCGCAGTAGATTTGAACTAGATATTTACTGAATCGCATTAAATATATGTAGTTTCAAGGCTCAAAAGCCCAATTTGTGTTTATTTGGCCTGGCCCGAGTTACATTTATTTGATTAGTTCGTTGTTCGTCGTTCGCTCTGCGCCTTATTAACATTTGTAAGTAGTTCGAGTCGAGTCCTCAGTCAATGCCGTGTTGACAGGCGCTGCCCTATTCGAGTGCCCATTTCGCAAGCTAATTGTAAGCCTATCAGTTACTTTATATTGGCATTTGGCATTGCGGTTCGTTCGGCTCGGAATATGAGTCAGGGTTACCTGGGCGAAAGCTTCCAATCGTTGCCTAGGCTACGCATCGAGGACGAGTGCGGAGATAGAGTCGTGTCGTCGCTTTCAGTTGCGTTTGTTTGTGTTTTGTATTTGGTTTTCTTTTTTCCTTTTCTTTTTTTTTTTTTGGGGGCGGCTTGAGGTTAGTTCAATTTACTAACAGTTGTTTGACAGCTTCACAGGAGGAGAGAGAGAGAGGGCGAGGGGAATAGGTGTTTGGGTTTCAGTTTTTGCCTAATAAAGAAAACTCTTTGTGGCATCTAGTTTAAATGCAAATACCACTGTGGTTAGTTACGATTTGGGCCAAGCATAGCAAACTAATTGGAAATACAAAGCCGATTTTAATATCAGCTTCTTACGGGGACTCGAATAAATTATAATCAATATCAATCATTTTGTAAGTGAAAGCGGAAAACCTACCGAAAGGCGTTTCTTTTGATGATTTACTTAAAAGAAAATAAATTTGTTTCATTGAGATTATCTCTAGTGTATAGAAAAACAAATATGTTTAAGTGGAAAATAAATGAAAAGTCAATTGAAAAGCCAGTGAAAAACTAATCAAAAGTTGCAATGGAAAGCCAAAGGAAAAACAAGTGGAAAATTAGTGAAAAACTAATTTTTAAAAATATGTGGAAAAAAAGGAGAAAAACTATTGAAAACAGGTGTAAAGCAAGGTGAATATCAAATGAAAAATCAAATTAAAAACATGCTAAATCCAAACTAAAAAATTTTAGTGAAAAGCAAATGAAAAACAAAGTGAAAACTTGCTGGAAAATCAGTGGATTTTAATCAGATTGGGACTATTTAAGGATGCAAAACATCCTTTATTTTTTATTTTTTATTTAAGCAGAGTAAAATATGAATAGAAATTTTTTAATATAAACTGAGAGAACGTTTGACTGCTTATACGTAAGAAGAAAAGCTACTAACACTTAAGAAAATTCATACAATTTCCCTGATGCTAAAACTAAGCCCCAAAGCTGTGCTTGATTGTTATGAAATATTTGAAGCATGTCATGAGTAGAACTACTTAAATAGAACATATAACTATCTCCAGGTGTTTGAGAACTTGTAAAGTGAGGGCCAGAGAAGAGTGGAACTAGATTTCAGTGCAATATAGCGGCATAGAGCCAACTATAGACCCATAGCAGCTGCTGCCTTAAGGGCTCCAAGCTCAAAGCAGCTCAAACTTAGTTGGCCAAGTTAACTTCAGTTTGGGGCCAATTGGTAGCAGCTGGTGCGAACATGTCCTGGCCTCACAGCACTTCCAGTGCTGGCGGCTGAAGGCGACTCGAAAAGCTCTGGCAAAGCTGCGGATCGAGTCCCGACTAAGGACAAAGGCAAAGGCAGCGCTGCCATAAATCCGAGCGATTCCTGCGACTGCGATGCGACTGCGCGCTGAGCCATTGGAAGTTTTGTTTTGGTTGCAAGTGGACGTGCAACGTGTTGTGTTTTGAATGCTGTGCGGCAAACAGTTGGCGGCAGTTAATAAAAGCCAAGCGCCAAGCCAAGCACAGGCCAGTCGTCAAATTGTATGCGACGCGCGCGTCTCGCAGCCTAAAGGGAGAAAGCATTGAAAATAGACTCGAGCCTAAAGACTGTGACTAAAGTGAAGATTTATGTATATATATACATATATGTATGTGTGTGCAGATTAAAGTGTAACTGTAATAAATCAGCTGCTTAATCAATCTCGTCGTTGAGCTTTCGTCCAGCCACAGTGTTTTTACAGCATTCGGCGATTAAGTATACGCCAGGTAAGCCCAACTAAATCTCTCTGACCCAGTAAGCGGCACAAAGTATGTGCGTGTGAGTTGCCGTCTTGCATTTTACGAGCGCATTAAGGCCTTAAACAACAACAACAACAACAGCAATAAGAAGAACAATAACAACAACAACAACAGCAACAACAGCAGCAACAATTGCTGGCAAAGTGTTCAGGTGTAACGCTCTAGAAAGCACACTTAGTATACAAATTGTGTTTACGATTGCCGTCGTCGTTGATCTGCTGACGATTGCCTAATGAAAATTTATTGTAAGCGCATTAAAATTTTCGAATATTGAAGGACTGCTTTTGCTTCCGACTAATCTGCCTGCTTCCTGTCTCTCTGTCTGTCTGTCTGTCGGGCTGACTTTTGTGGCAGGGGCGGGGCAGGGGACGGGGAGTGGGGGGCATCTCGGCCAGGAATTCTGTTCGAAGTAGTGCTATGCATTTTTATTATGCTCGCATATGGGAGGTGCTCCTGCTTCGAATCCTGCTGCTGCTACCCCTCTGCCAGCTGCTTCATATTGCTCCTGCTCCTGCTACATCCTGATCCTGTTTCCCCCAACTTTCTTACTTATGCTCCTGCTCCTGCGACATATACCCCTCCCCTCCTGCTGCTTCATACTCCTGCCCTGCGCCCCCATCTCCATCTCCATCTCTTCCCTTTCCCTAATTCCTGCATCGACTTATACTTCTGTTCTTCCTCACTGCTCTCCAGCTCCTCCTAGTCCTAGTCCACATCTTCGCCTGCTCCCACGGCTTCTCCATTCAAAAAAGGCTCTTCAAGTTTTTTTTTTTTTTGGGCTTCGCCTGCAGCTTGCCTCGCAGCAACTTGTTTTGCAACTCAGCAATAAATTCAAAAATTGTGAAATAAATATGAATAAAGAAAAGAAAGGGAAAGGGAACGGGAAAGGAAGGAGAAGAAGAGAGCAACACGAGTTGCTGTATTTATGTCCTTTTACATTTACATTGCCTTTTCTATAATCGGATTTGAGTCCCAAGCCCAAAAGCTGTTGCTCTATTAAAGGATGTGCGTGTGTGTGTGTGTGTGTGTAAGTGTGTATGTGTGTGTGCTGTGTGTCAAAAAGCAGTTAAGACTTCTTCTAGGCGAGCTCGAATGGAATCTAGTCGAGGATTAGACTGAGCCACAGGCAGCCCGAAGAAGGAAAAATATGTAAAATATCAAAATCTGTATATAATCAAAAATTATAACAAATATTTAAATACAAATAAAACATTTGTATGCTTGTTCAGGCAGTGAAAAGAGTATATTAGCTATACACTACGATAGACTTTAAATTTACAAGATATTATGCGTTGATTGTCTTGGGGAGGAAAGTAACTATATAATCTAGCGTTGAGTTCGATACCTCAAGAGATTTGTTTCTCACCCAAACAGCCTAGAGCTAGGACTCAGATGCCAGCACCCTCAACACCTACTGGACCGGGTCTTGTCTTAAATTTTATCAGATATTCCCTCGAACTTTCGATACCTCAAGAGATTTGTTTCTCACCCAAAGAGCCTGGCTGTGCGTAGATCTTGCAGTCCAAAGATCTGGCCTAGAGCCCAACATAGTATAAACTTAAAAAAATTTGAAAAAATTTTCAAATAAAATAAAATTTATTATTATTTTATTTAAATATTTTTATATATTTTATATATTTTTATATTATTATTTTCTTCTACCTTTTTTTTTTTATTTAAAGCAAATTTGTGCACTTAAACATATTATATTTTAATGCACACCCGACATTTTGCTGTATGTATGTATATATATGCATATATGTATCATTTACTTTTATTTTTTAAGTTAATTAATTAAAAAATACACAAAATTAAATTTGAATAATTATGAAACCTTTTTGCTAATTACATTTGCCTTTGCTAATTGCATTTGCTATTTTAATGCGGAAAATAAACATTTAAAATGTTTTCGTTTCTCGTTTTGCGCTGCATTTGCTTATTTTGCACCTGTTTAGCCTTGAATTATGAATGTTGAAAGTTAAAGCCAGCATTACATGTTGCCGGAAGGCATAAAAAAGCAAAGAGTGGAACAACTTCGCACTCTTTGGCTCAACTTATTGACTGAGCTTCCTGCATTCGAAGTGTTCCCAGAGACAAAGGCATTGAAAGAAGCAGCCAAGAAAAATCACAACGGCTTGGCTAAAACACTTACCTGCCGTGCCAGACGCACACATACCTACACACACATACCTACACACACACACACACACACACACACACACACATTGGCATACTCATAAATACGCAGTCATGTGTTTATGGTAGATTAAACGTTCTGCTGCCCCAGCTGCAAATGGGGAATAACAGGCACATTTACACACATCCATAAACACACACACCCACACACACACACCCACACACACATCGACACTCGTGCTGCGGCATGTGGCATGCCTGCCTTTGGCTGATATTTTTTCATTTTTTTCCCTCTCTCACTTTCTATATACTCTGTTTACAATGTGCAAAAAAGTCGATATTAGTTTTAATGCATAGCCCGAGTAGGCTAGCTATGACACGCCCACATAGGCGTGCCTAGTGGGTGTCTAATTTGAATTGTCTAAGTTATGATATGCCTGCCAATTTATAAACTCTGTATATGATAGCGAGAATGTTTCGAGTGCTTCGCTTTGAGTTCTGTTCTTAGCCTTTTCATGGCAATTTTTAGCTATTCATATTATTCAAAAATAATAATAATAAAAGTTCTTCACAATTCACAGTTATCTCTACCGTTTTTGGTTTCATAAAATCGTATATATATACATATATATATCAATATAATTTGTTTATTTACAAGTTTCAAATCCTCTGACTTTGCCTCCATGAAGAAGTTAAAGTTTGCTGGAGTTAAAGTTGTGTCCATCCTATTTCTAGATCAAATAGTGTGAGGGCAGTCTGAAAAGTTTCTAAATGCAGCTTAAAGTAGTTGGATATATACAAAACGTAAATACAAATATAAATTGGATAAGAAAACCACAAAATTTCTTAGCTCAGCAATTTGTACACTCGCAGTTTATAATGCTTATAATATAAAAAATTATTTAAGTGTATCTATGTATATACATATCTATATATCTGAACAATATTCGCTGCTTTTAATGTCTGTGGTCACTCTCTATAGCTAAAAGACTTGCTTTAGATTCAACAGAGTTTTTGCTTACATGAGACTCTCCATATATATCTATATACTCAGATATGTATATACCTATAATTGTAGATATATTAGCATACAAAAAGATTGTACAAACCTATATTATCTATATTTTACACAGCATTCGCTCATCAATTTGCTCTCAACTCAAAAATTCTTATTGGATTTTTATTCCGATCACCTTGATTCTTATCCGATTCCCTTGATTACTCCCAATAGATATTTCTTCAAATAATTCCCACCGCTCTTATATTTTCAATAGAGCATTGCTCAGTTGCTTACGCCCGCATAAACCCATTTATATTCCTGTCTCCTGTGGTCACTTTTCTAGAGTCTTTTCATTTCTGTTACAGATTTCTCATTTCCTGCCTTGGCGTTTTCTTTTTCCTTTTACTAAATAGGGCATTGCTGGGTCGCTCATACCCGTTCGCCGTCTTTTCTGCCGCGCATTCTTAGCTTTTTTCTATCTCTAAGTAAGCATCTCATTTGGTTAGAACAGCTGCTGCTTTACATGGCGCCTAGCCAGCTACACAGCATGGGCTAAAAGTGAAGCTAAGGATAATCAAGTCTAGACCGGATGCTGCAAATGCGGCACTTAGTTAGCGTTATATCCGGGCCCGACTAGCCGACGGCCTACCATATATGAACATACATATATATATAATATAAATACATTACATAACTGTATTTATGTGGTTACACATATTCATTTACACAAATTTCATTTGTGCTTCCATTAAAGTTTGTCAAAGTTAAAGCCACGCCTCATTTGTCATAGACAAAGCACAGCTCACTCTGTCTCTCTCTCCCTCTCCCTCTCTCTCTCACTCTCTCTCTCTCTCTCTCTCTCTCTCTCTCTCTATGTGTGTGTATGACTATTGTCATTAATTATATTTGTGGCTTTTGGAGAGGCTCTGCATTTGATGCTGTTCATTTTATTGTCGGTCAACGCCTTGGACTGGGGCCTTCTGGCCACGTTTCTAATGCAGCTAATGAAGCAGCCAAAATGCCACGCCTCAAGTGACTTGAGCTTCTCGTTTGCTACGCTATATTAATGAATCACGCCTGCTGAGTCACTTCAAATACCCTTTGCTAGCGAGGGCATAAGCCCTACTCGCAATTTGCATATTACGCATACGCCGCGTGTGACGTGGCCTCACTTGCCAGCTGAATGGAGGTGAAAAGCACATCAGAAGTGGGCCACGGGCGGCATCTGACTGCCGAATACTCGCTCAGCTACTAGTAAAATATAGAAATAGGGAAAGCAATGTAATTATATAAATTATTTAAGTCACAGAAGTCTATAGACTGACCTTTTAATTTTCAATTTTATTTTCAATAAAATACAACAAATAAATAATATTATAAATAAATTATAAATTTCTAAAAAAATATGAAAATAAATATAGAAATGTTAGAACAATTTAGACTACCATCGATTGAGGTCAAACATAATCCATCATAAAACCGATTCCGTTTCTCAAGCTGTAAGAGGCTGCCAGACTTGCCACGCCCACGCCCCAATTAACTATATGCATGCATATCAAATGGCAAATTCCAGCAACCAATATACTCCTCTATCACTCAATGAGCGAGAATTTAAAACAGAATTGCAATGCAAACTGTAAATTGAAATCAAAAATCGCATAAAAATTCCATAAAAAAAATCTGAGAGCAAAAATTTATTTTTGCAGTTCACAGTTTACAGTTCACAGTTCACATTTATTTTTTAATACGATTTTATTTTTGTATTTTGATAAAAGAGAACAAAATTAAAAGGACATAAAAAGGTTCAACAGCGGCTGCCGCCTACTATTTTTATTTCCGTCTATGTCCAGGCCAAAGCGCTCAAGCGTTTGAATGGCAGACAGACGCCCCTGCCCACTCTCCCCCACGCCCCCCTCCACCTCTACGCCCCTGGGGCCTGTTATGTGTGTGTGTGTACGCCCTAATGCGCCCATTTCCACTTACTTTAATAGTTTTTGTTCTTTTTCGGGCATCGAGCACTTGGCCGCACTCCAGATTTTACAATGCGGCACTCTGAACGGCTCTATAGATATGACTGCTGCTAGTTCTTCAGTTCTTCGATTTCAAAAACTTGTTCATTTTTTGCTTATGCCGGAAATAGTATTTCCGTCTATATAAATACTCATCAATGTGTAAGCAGCAGATTGAAATTATATTATAAATTATTGTTGAATAATGAACCATTTGTGAACTATAAATTATCTTTAATCATTAGCAGCTCGTTAAAAATTGTTTATAAAATATATATAATATTATTTTGTCTACCCGGAGTTCCGTTTCGAAGAATTAGTTCATTTTCGACATATGAGCTATATTAATACTTATTAAACCTGCAGTCGCGAATTTAGTTCATAATGAACTAGTGAATTGAACAATATTGTTCTGTAATTTGAACGAGTTCGAATGAGCTATTCTCTGTAACATGTAACAAAAAACGATATTTTATCGATATTTCTTACGAACTCGGCTTTTCATAAGTTACAGCTGTAACATCAAATATAATAGCTTATCACTAAAAAAGAGCTCATTAGTTCATATGAACTGATTCGCTCAATTAAAGTCATTAGTTCTGCTCCTAACGACATCTCTCTGAAATGCATATTCAAGCTCGAACATTATTTTATGAACGAATTTTGAACTAGTTCACTGGACCATTTCAGTAAACCTTTCAACTGCAACGTAAACTGAACAATATTACACAGCTCTAATAGAAATCTCTCACATTGAACGCATGCACAAAGCACTCACACACGCGCACACCTGTACACACACACGCACACCTCATACACACATGCACGCACACATGGAGACATTGTGTTTATGGCTGTGTTTGACTGCTTGAACTTTTTTGTGTTGGCCTTTGCTCTAACCAGGCATTGATTAAAATGCCACAAACATCTGATTGCTTGAGTATCCCTTTTTAAGAGGGAGAGTGTGTGTGTGTGGCATGAGTGTGTGTGTGTGTGTGTATCTAATGGTCAGGCAGATTTTTGTTCAAGCACTTTTTTGATTGTTTCTAAGCCAACAGTTTATTGAAATTTTCAACAAGTTTTCTGAGCAGTCTAAGTTTTGTGTGCATGTGTGTGAGTGTGTGTGTGTGTGTGTGTGTGCGTGCGTGTGTATTGTGTGTGTGCGTGCGTGTGTATTGTGTGAGCGCGTCTTTTGATGGCACTTAATGACTACATAATGTTCAGTTTGAGTATTCCTGGAATGTGGGCCAAAGCTTTTGGCAAACAGAAATTGTATTTTATTAAAAGCAATTTCAACTTGGCGACAAAATGCCCCAAGAGAACTAGAGAAAGAGAGAGAGAGAGAGAGTGGGAGAGAGAGTGAGTGGGAGAGGGAGCGAAATACTGAAAGAGCGGGGGTAGTTAGAGCAAAACGTTTTCAAGCACGTCTCGCATCTTGATGTTTTCTAATGGCCGCAGTTGAGCATTATAAATTATGTATGAACAGCAAAAATGGTTGACGACAATTTGTATAATTGCAGAGAAAAACAGATTCGTGACTAAGATACATATATATATATTTATATATTTATATATCACATTCATATATAGATAATGTGTGAGAAATGCATAATAGATAACGTGTCTAAATGGGCCACTACTAATTAGGAGGTAAAACGCTGGCGCTGCATGTGCCACGCTCATTAACAATGCATTTGCAACACAAAATGTTTATAATTTGATAACACGCCCCGTTGCACAGGGCGACGCCAAGCCATGCCCTGAGATGCGATGCGATACTAGCTACCTATTTGCACTCCATCAAGTGGAAAATCAAAGCGCAAATGGGCCAACTCAGTGAGTACTGACTGTGCAATACTCTGCTTTGCCAAAGGAACTAGAAATTGGGTTAACAAGAAAGAAAACTGAAGTGTGAGCTCTGAATCTCTATCTGTCCTCTTTTTCTGTTTTCTGTCTTTTTCTATCGTTGTCTCTCTTTCGCTCTGTTTCGAGCTATCTTCGGCTCTCCTCTCTTCGTTCTTCCAATGAATTACTTAATGAAAATTTTGCAACTTTGGTATCTGTAATTGTGGCTTCTGAAAATCTTTTCATTCTTTATGCCTTTCTCTTATGGCCTCAGGCATTCGGGTCATGTAATCAAGACAAGGTGTCCTTCGTTTATAAACCAAACTTTGTGCTTCAATCAATCAATCAATCAATATTTTCTTTTTAAAGAACCAGTTTGCTTGCTTTTCTTTCGCTCTCTCTCTCTTTGGTCACTTTTTGGTCATAGTTATTTAGTTTCTATCTTTGCAGCTGATTATGTGTCTCGCTTAAATGTCATGAACTTTATGAACTGCATATGGCAAGTACTTCTCTCTCTTTCACTCTCTCTCCCTCTCTCTTTCTATAACTGTAACTGACACTTTACCTCAAACTTTCAGAGTAGTTGTTCAGCCTCGATCAATCAATATGCATTTCGTTCCCATTTGAATAGTGTATAAGCGAAACATCTTCCACTCTTGCGCTCACTTCGGCTGGCTGCCTTCACAGGTGGCAGTGGCACAATGCGCTGTGGCAGGCACTGTCAGTGACAAAACTGTCGAACTGGCAGCTGGCAGCAGTCGAATGTCGCTCTCTATTGGCCATTTTTAATAAGGAAGCATTGGCCAACTGAACTGCCGGCTCATGCTTGGCTGCCCGCAGTCGACAGCCAACAACAGCAGCAGCAGTGGCAGCAAAAGTAGCAGCGACTGTGGCATTGACGATGACGATGACATGCCTTGGTGGCCAACTAACAGGCCGCAAACATAGTGCAAACTTTTGCGATGGCCCACACTTTTCCGTTGTTTGTCAAATAAACAGTCGGAGCTAAACTTTCGTTTACTCCTTTTTTATGCAATTCACCCTTTAAAATGGCGCCAACTCAAAAAGGGGTTGATTCAAGTAGATCAAAGCGAAATACAAAGGAAAAGTTTGCTTTTAACTTGACTTCAACTTGCCTAAGGAAACAAACTTTTTTGTTCAGTGTATTGCACAGACATTTATAGGGTATCAGCAAGTCGTGCTTGACTAAGTCGGCAGTAAAAACCAACAATATCAAATGTAAACTGCGCCATATGCGACGCTAAGTCAGTCAGGCACATGAGCAGAGCAACGAAAAAAAAGCTTATATTCTATATACCCTGTAAACGGGTAGGAGCTGAAAGTGGTAGGGCTGGCAGAGAAAAAGAGAGAGAGAGAGAGACAGAAAGAGAGAGGGTGAAAAATAGTGTCTAGAGGAAATGCTAAATATTATATATTAATAAATATTGGAATTATAATAAAAAATTTGTGGAGCATACGTAAACGTTATCTAGATTCCTTATATAAGGCACAAGTCTCTAGTAATATACCATATTTGTGATATATCGGTAGCCTCTTTAATGCGTAAATTGACAAAATATAAATTTAAATTCTTTAAGATTTTGCCTTTCGATGGGAATTCAAAAGAATATCTAACAATTCGTCTATTAAAGGATATCTCCAAGTCGCACACGCTTCACCATTACACTGCAAACTTGTTGCTGTTGTTGTTGTTGTTGTTTAGCTATTGGCAATCTCAGCTTAACTTCCTGCTGCCAAACACACTGCTTCAACCGCCACGAGCTGTGAATTCCTCTGCGCTTTACTCCCATTTTTTTCGCAGCTCAATTTTCATATACATCTATATACATATACATACATAACTATACATATATATAAATATATATGTATTTTTTTTTGTATTGGAACTGGCAGAGCAATCAATAAGTTCGCGTATTCGCTATGCAAAGTGGTTCAACGCATAGCTAAGAGTTGATTTTATCTACTTTTCTATCGGCAGCCTGGGAGATATCAAATCGCAGCGCTCAGAAGTAGGCAACGAAAATTTTGTCAATCAAACGGTGGCGTCATTTTTGCGGCGCTCGAAAGTAGGCAACGAAATTTTGCAGCTGGGCGCAATTAAAGCAGACGCATTAATGAAGGACACTTGAAAGAGTGCCGTTTCGAGTGGTGCTTAAGCCGCTGCCTGGAAAAGTTAAGCATATCGGGTATTGGGGTCATTTCGGATTTATTTATGGCCGAGCCCCCGCCCCATTGAAAAAGGCTCAAAAGATAAGAGCAGGGCTAAAAAGGCAATCTCTTCAATATTGTCAAAGAGTTTCAAATGAATTGCGTTTCTGACTGAGCTCTTGGAGTGTGAGAGAGGAGTCGAATACTAAACACTCTAACAGACAGTTAAAGCGATTAATAATGAATAAATATATTTAAGCGAGGGTGGAAAAAAATAAGATAAATAAAGGGCGTATCTTTCAAAGTGTTTGAAGTTTGATTCAAGTTTGAAGTGTGATAAAATGGTCGAATAGTTAATGCCCTCGTTGAACTGTAGAAGGGCTTATATTCACATATGTACGAACCTGGCTCACACCTGGTTTGTAGAGTTTGTAATCCGCCTTTGTAAACATGCTTTATTGGCCAATCTCAATTCAATGCTTGAGCAGCCTAAGCGTAGCACAAATCGAAATCAGATTGAAATCATGTTTCACTTCGTCAATGTTTGTGTAAATCGCGCTTTACATTCAGCGGATGTTTGTTTACATGGCCAACAAATTGGCCGACAGCTTCATCAAAGCAAGCGAGAAAGAGAGGGAGAGAGAGAAGATATAACAACTGCCTGCTCATCGAAGCTAACGATTTCAACATTATATAATATTATCATAATCCTGATTGTGATGACACTCATCAGCGGCTCATCAAGGCGGAGCTGTAGGCGGCAACATGGCCGGGAGCAAGAGCAACAGCATTTCTACTTCTACTTGCTGCCCGATGCCAGACAGACATACAAATCTCTTTATAAGCATCCGCTGTCTTGGCCAAGCTTTACTGTGGCGCGCACAAAAAAAATAGCTCGGGTCAACAGGGCGCGGCGCAACATGGTCTAGGTGGGGGGCTTAGGCATAGGCGTATTTCTTGTTTCTGAATTGACAAAGAGAGTATATTCGCTTGGCACATATATATTCTATCCTAGACAGTCCGAGTGCTAGAGTATCAGTAGACCTACTCTATTTACTCTATGAGTGCCCAACTGGAAGATACCTAGAACCATTCCCAAAGCAGATATTTAAATTATGCTACACTATTTCCTGACATGTACAGCAAACATGCTCAGCTCGATCCAGCTCGCCATCCAGATCAAGCATATATATATGTACGTACTATATGGGCTATGCCACTCCTCCTTTCCTAGAATAATTATACCTTGAATTCCGCATTTTAAATTGCGTCAATTCAGGGTATACAAACAGGGTATACAATACGAGCGAGAATTATGCCATCAGTTATGCTTGACTGCAGCAGTATTTCTCGTTTTTTTTTCTATTTTTTTTTAAACAATTTTTTATTTGTTGGCATTTTGCAATTTATTTTAAATTTCTTTTACTCGATGCGGGAACGAGGGACTTCGCTTTTACTTTGTCCTCAGTTTATGTTCCAGTTGTTAAATGTTGTTGTTGTTGTTGTTGTTGTTGTTGTTGTTGTTGTTGTGGCGGATCTACGCCTCGACCAACTGTTTGCTCCTACTCCTGCTGTCGGATTCACTGGCTGTCTGTCGGTCTGTCTGTTTGTCTCCATCTCTCTTACACACTGTCTCTATCTCTCTGTCCATCGCTTTGTCTGTCTCTTTGTCAACGCCGCCGGCTGCTTCGTGTTGCTCTTTTCCGGTTTGCACTTTGAGAAATTTTCCACCAATGCTTTTCATTTTAATTCTCAACATAAGAAAATGTCATTTTATACGAGGCTAGTTTGAAAAGTCTCCAAATGAAAATAGCAAGCTGGAAATTTCTAGGTATTATAAAAATATTATATAATTTTTGCCCAGTAATAGTCTGTTTAAAAAGAAGGTTAAAGTTAAAAAAGTTTCCTAACCTAAAGATTTTTAATACTACCCTCGTTTAAGCACATAATTATATAATAAAATTCATATAAAGTTTTAAATTTTCAATAAACTTTACTCAACGCAGAACTTTTCAAGAACAAACCCAAATCTCCAATATCTTGGAAATGTCAGTCGCAGGGTTATATTACCTGTAATTTACGTCAATCAAAAGAAAATCGTCATCTTCAGAACATTATTAGATTTTCAGTTTGTTCTGAATGAATGAATGCACGCTTATTTCGTCCACTTCGAAAAATTTGAAGACTTTCAGCAAAAGTGGAAGTTAAACTTGAAGTGTATTTTCTGAAATGTGGGTCAATATTAAGATTCGGCATAAATATCTTACTTTCGTGCAAACGTTAAGTGTGCAATTTATAAGAATTTTGTTCAGTTTGCCAAATAAATTGCTCTTTTGTTGCTATTCAGTTGTCTGTTCCCATTGCTGTTCCCAGCTTTGTTTTTGTCTTTGATAAATGCTTACGCTGTTCCCTTTGCTGTTTCAAATTCTCTTCCCTTTGCTGTTCCCATTGCTCAGTGAGACTGTGTTGCAATATGCGTAGCCTTTGTAATGCGTGCAATGAGCTGCTCCCATTACTATTCCCACAGCCTCAGTTACAATTTCTGTTACCATAGCCATCAATTATTCTCTTTGCTATTTTTGGCGCTATTCCCATTGCCAGCAGCTGAGCCAATTGCAGCACCCCTTCTATTTTATGGCTGTTCCCAGCTTTGTTTTTGTTTTTGCTCGTGTCTCATTTCATTCGTCTTTAAGATGTTGTCGTTGTGCGTGGTGGCCTTTGCTTTGCAACAATGCTTGTTATGCTGTTCCCATTTGCGCCCATTGCTGTTCCATTGCTGTTCCCATCTCCATTTCGGTTTCGGTTTCTGTTACTGTTTCTGTTTCTGTCTCTCGTCGCGTCTCAGCCGTCCGTTTTACAAGTTTCTTTTGTTGTTATTTTTGTTGTGTGCGTGGCCTTTGAAATGCTCGGAATGTTGTTTGTGATTTTCTTGCAATTTTTTGCTTCCTGGAAGGATCGGGGGCAGTCGTTGGCGTATTTTTTACTTGTTCCCTTTTGTTGGCTCCGCAGCACCGTTAAATTCAGCCACGCGTAAAGCGCGCTTTATGAATTTCTGTGCGCTTCTCTCTATTACTTCTAGTACTTCGTCTTGCAGCACCATTTTTATATTTATTTGCCGACTTTTGTGCTTAACGGGCAAGTGCTGTGCCTCGGGCAGTGGAAATGTTATAGCTATTTGGTCGTTTTTTTCTAGCAGTCTTTGGCTATTTTCTAGCTACATATAGTAAGATTCAATGAAAGTGAATGAGATATGAAATATTGAAATGGAATATTTAATTTATAATTAAAATATATCAAATAAAAAAGTACTCAACCAATAAAAAATAAAAACAAAATAAATGAAAATTAAATTGTGTAAATAAAAAAAAGCTCAAAAAATTATTTAAAAAAAATAAAAATAAATAAATAATACTTAAATTAATAAAATATAATAAATTTGAATAAATTGAATAAAGTCTAGTATAAATTATAAAATAAATGCTTTAATAAACAATTGTTAAATAGAGAACCGAAAAGAATTAAATAAGGAAAATGAACTAAATAATTACTTATGTTAATATACATAATTAGTAATGTACATATACATTTATAAAAGAATAATTATTAAAAACGATAAATAATAATAAATATAGCTTTACGCCAAAAGCAACGTCTCTGTCAACTGTCAACACTGTCGCCGCTAGTCAAGCAGCAAGCAAAGAGCTGAGAAAAAGAGGGAGAGAGATACAGGGAGAGTGAGAGAGATAGATGAGAACAGAGCAGTGCAGAGTGAGGTAGTATCAAGCAATCGCATACTTGCAGCTGCCAGCAGCTGGTGCTTTGGGCATTCGTGTTTATTAAGTCTAATTCAATTTTGTGTGAATTTTATTTATTTTAATTTTTTTTTTGTGTTTTTGTGTTGCTGCTGCTGCATACATTAAAGGGCGCAGCGAACTGTTTCCGTTTCCGTTTCCGTTAAGAAATGCTGATGATGCTGATGATGATGATGATGATGCTGCTCAAATAGGTTTTTGTCTACAACAATTGTTGAACTGTGTTTTTTTTCAAGCCTCGAGGTGTGCAGATTTCTCCTTCTCGTTGAGGTTGTTGTAGCAGTTGTAATTACACACTTAGCAATTTAGAGACGACTCTCTCTGCGTGTGCTGCTGCGTGTGCTATGAAGTTTTTAATTAAAACTTTGATAAATAAGCTCAATTTATCTGTCAAAGCTGTTGCTGCTACCACCCTCCCACCCTCCCTCTCTCTATCCCTCTCACTCTCTCCCTCCCTCTCTCTTGCTCTTTGACAATGCAGGTTTTCATTATTTGAATTGAAATACATCCGGGAAAATAGGTGCACGAATTCCAGGCACGTTACAATCTTTGAAGTAGCTTATGAATTTTCCGCTTAAAGCCCTTGTAAACAGAATTCATGAATACGATAATTATGATGCATGCTAATTATGCATAAGCCAAACAAGAAACCGAAATATATACAAATATATATGTATTTCTATATAAAGAATTCATTTACTTCCCGGGAATATATATTTTTTGCTAACAAATGATTTATGCGCATGCCAAATGCTGTTTGTTGGTGTGCGGCTTTTCTTTTGAAACAATTCTCATGCTGAGCTCATAGAAAAATAATTAAATTGCAATTATCTTTATTAAAATTTATGTGAAGGCGGAAGCTTAGGGAATATGCTGGATACATATATATAAAGAGAGACAGAGAGAGAGAGAGAGAGAGAGAGAGAGAGAGTCGTAGACAAGAAATACTGTATTGAGTTCATCTATCTATCTCTTTCCGTTTCTTCTGTTTTTCTGCTCTCCTTTCATTCTGTGACTATGTTAGTAATACTTGGCATTAAGTTAATGAGCTCCTAAATATCGAAATTTTAGCTCAATTAAATTTTTCCAAAGTTTATTTATATTAGGGTTTTTAAAGTAGATGTAAAGAGGAGGAAAAAACGACTTACAAAATAAAATGTCTTAAGCCATCATATATCTATATGATATTTTAGCACCTTTCCAGTGAAATTTGAATAGCTCATAAATTTAAAGAAAAATCAAAATAATTTTACTTAAATTTATATCAAAGTCTTTTGAGAAGAATACCATCGCATATAATAGTTATTTTATATATATTATCTCGTTGTCTTCGTCTCGTAAAGTACATTTAATATGCGTCTATATACATATACATAAATTCATATCCTTTTTACGCTTCGCTGCGTCCTTTGAAATGTCATAAAATGCAATTTTTAACACAGTTTCTATTACATTGGACTCAGGCACAGATACTTATACATATATGTATATATATATATATATATATATATATATATATATATATATATATTCATGTCATTTACACTTTGCACATTTGATAAATGCAAGCATTATCTATATGCACGTGAGTATGTCTGTGTGTGTGTGTGTGTGTGTGTGTGTGTGTGTGGGCGTGTGTCATGCAACAATTTGTCATGTTTGCTTTGTTGTTTGAGTTCATGTATGTTCTATTATGATCAATTTTTATTGCACTTGTCATTCTTGAGCAAACACAAATGAATTGCCTAAATTGCTAGAAACACACACACAGACACACACACAGTCATACCCATACCCACAGACACCCACACCCACACACTCAATTTCACCTCTTTAAGTGGGTCAAAGTTGTGGCCAATGCAATCCTTGGCGTAAAAACTGCGCACACATTTGGCTTTGTGTATGCGATTAACCTACATGGCACACACACACACACATACATATGTGCTCAAGCACACTCACACACACTCAGAGAGTGAGAGACACACACACATGTGAGTGAAGTTAACGTCGAGTTGTTTCTCGAGAGCTTTGCTCGCTGGCTTTTTGTGGACTGTGGATACGTGCGGCAGCATCAAAGGCCATCGCAGTGTCTGTGCTGATGACAATGATAATGATGACGTGCCTGACGATGATAATGATGATGCTCATATGCTTAAACCGAAAAGACACGTTGGAGGAGCGCACAAAGGAGCGCAGTCAACGTCTTCTCCAGCCTGTGTTTGTGTTCAATTTGTGGTGGCCACAGTCAGTGACAGCTGTGTCCGTTGACACTCGATGACGTCACTGACAACGTGACGTGAGACATGCAACATGGGCAACCAAGTTGGGCAAACTTAACTATTCCACTAGCTGCCTGGATGGCTGGATGGCTGAATGGCTGCTGGGCACGATTGCAACGAAGCGAAGCAGCTGCAAAATTTCATTTTGCGCCTGATTAACTTTTTGCATTCATTTTTATGCTAGCCATGCCCCCTCCGCCCTCAGTCTACCCTCTTATTTCTAACACCCCTCAGTTTGCTGACCTTTTTTATTATTTCTTTCTTCGTGCTTTTCACTTTGCCCGTTGGCTTTTACGCTTCGATTGCAATCAAATTTATTAGATCTTTCGAACCGCAAAACTCGACTTGCAAAAACTTCCAGGAATGAACCTTTTTTTCCATTTTGATGCCCTACAAGTTGGATATAGTAGGAGGCGATATAGTGGACTAGAAGCGTTACCAATAGATGGCCATTGAAAGTCCCACAAAATTTAGAGATGAGCTGTCATAGTTAAGACTGAAAATGCCGGGTATCTGCTAGTCAGTCAACGTTTTTACTTGTTTTTTTTGCATACTTCTGACTGATTACAATCGAATTCTTTCACATGAGTTGTTCTCAGTAAATGCTAGGTATGTGATAGTCTGTCAAGCTCACCAACTGCTCATGCTTTTGTACGACTTTCAGGATTTAAAGGACAAATGCGATTGGATAAGTTGTACACTGATTGCAGACTTGTAAGTGGATAAAGTAAGTAAATTATATTACAAATGCTGGGTATCTGCTCGTCAGTCAACATAAGCCAGCAAATTTCTTTTTGCCCTTTCTCTGATATGACTTGGTCTTAGATTGTTCTGGCTCAGAGGATAAAGCTAGTAAATCTCATCACTAATGCTGGATATCTGTTAGTCAATCATTGCGTTCAGCATATAGTAATGCTTCTTTGATGTCCAGAGATAAATGCGATTACATGATTTCTGATTGTAGACTTTGTTTAAGATAAAAAGTCGTATATATATATTGCGAGTAGGGAGTATCTACTAGCACATCAGCAAAACTTAAGGCAGTTTGACTTGATTTTTTGTCCACTTCAGCTTGATTACAAGGCATCAGATGAGCTGAATGGCGATTGCTGATTGTATATGGTGATTGGTGAATGAAGAATATGAGAACCTCTTACGAATAATGGGTATCTGCTAGTCAATCATTTTATATAGATGACATCAACGTCTTTTTTACACCTGCCGATGAAAATGTAAATTAGATTACTTTGATTCTGTTTTATGATGAAGAACTTAATTATGCTACAACTATGGGGTATCTGTCTGTCTATCAGTAACAGCTGAATTACTCTAAGTGTTAGCTTGAATACAGCTGCCAACTAGTGTTAGATGAGTTTAATGCCGATTGAATACATACATTAAGAATCTACAACTCATAAGTTGTGGAGTAATGGGTATCTGTCAGTCTATCATTTCATACAGAAGATACTTTCAGCCATTTCTATTAGTTCGCTCTGATGCAAAACACAAATAATGCTGGTAGATGAAGAATATTAGTTGTTTAATGATTAATGAGTATGTGCTAGTTCATCAGTTCCAGATAAACTACTTGATATCAAACGAAAAATATAGTCGAATTATTTGTATACTGATTGATGAATCTTGCATTCAAATGACAAATCAGTATTAATGGGTATCTATTAGTTCGTCAGACTCTTGCCTAGATAGTGAATGTCCTTCCCATTCCCGCTTTGATTTATGGCAACAATTTGAGCAAATTTAATTATGAACAATTCAAATCCAATTAGCTGCCCAAGAACAAATTGCAACAGCATTGCGAAATGCTGCTCATTAAGTTGGCCAGGACAGCTGAAGCAGCTGCATTAGAAGAAGAAACCCACCGAAGAAGAAGCAGGGGAAGAAGAAGATGCTGTGAGACAACAAAATTTTGCAGAGCAGCTCATTTGGCAGCTAAATTTAGGTAGCTCAACAAAAGTTTTTAATAACACTTAAGGCAACAGCAGCAGAAAGAGAGAGGGAGTGAGAGAGAGAGAGAGAGAGAGAGTGGGAGACAGAGAAGGTGGCCACGCCTCTTCCACACTCCCTTGCCCGGCACACTCCCTTGTCGGCAATTTGCTGTGATTAGTATAAATAAGTATCAGTTAGTGACCCATTTTCTGCACACCATTGAACCAGAAATAAAAGGCTTCAAATGCTGCTGCTGCCAGGGTCCAGGCCGCTTACCTTTTTGCCAGCCTGTATATCAGTGTGTGTGTGCGTGTGTGTGTGTGAGAGGGAGTGTATGTGTGTGTGTGAGTGTGTGAGTGAGTGTGTTTGTCTGTCATAAAGCGCCATCATTAACTGGTTTAATGGCAGGGCTGCTGGCTTCGGTTTTTAGTCAGCATCTGACTTACTGAGCTCAACTACAACTAAGTTAGGTTACAGCAACTACAGTTGCCCACACACACATACACACACACACATACATACACACACACGCACACTAGGCTCATTAAATAATTTGTTTATTGCTGCTTGTGGTCTCTGACTCCATTAAGAGTTCAAATTAATTGCACTTAATTTGCTCGCAGTTTTTAGCCATATGCTCTGTCTCTCTCTCTCTCTCTCTCTCTCTTTGTTTCTCTCTTTGTCTCTCTCTATCTGTAGGCAACAATAAAAGCGGATTTTATGATTTAAGCGCCACAAATGCCACATGGCATCCACATAAACAAAAAATATGCTTAAATTAAATGTAATTTGACTGAAACTATAAATCGAATTATTTATACCCTTTAGTTGATAGAAGATGGATTGACAGACTAACTGAGAAATGGAGAAATTATATATATATATATATATAGAAATGGTAATTGGAAAATATTTAGAATAATAGTGATAAAAATCATACATGATAAAAATTATAATAATGATGAGAAAGGTAATGTAATGATTAAGATAATGAAAATGACAAAAATAAGAAGAATATTATTATAATAATGTTAATAAAATTCATAATAATAATGCTAATTCTAATGAAAATGTTAATGCTAATGCTAATGAAAATTTTAATGCTAATGAAAATTTTTATGATGATTAATAAATGATAATAAAAGTGAAATTAATAATAATGCAATTGCAAATTACAATATTGATTAATAACGGATAATAAAAGTGAAATTAATCGTAATAATGCTAATGCTATTTAAAATCATCATGATGGTTGAAAATAATGATAATAATAATGATAATAACTACCAATATATATATTAAGACAATGCTAATAAGATTAATAATATCATCTAACTGATGATAATGATACTTATAATAATTATTTACATAAATAATCATAATGAAACGCAATAGTATAACGATTCCTATTATCGTCATATATATAACGATAATGCTAAGGACAACAATAATGATAACAATTAAATGATCATAATGAGCTTTGCAATGATAGTGAGACTAATAATGATTGCAATACTTGACAACATGATGATTTGTTTACAAATTTTGTTATCGATAACTTCTGATCAGCCTATCGAAACTGAGCTACCCCAGTTGAAAGGCTGCATTCGCATAACTTTCCAATGCCTTGACCGCAAATCGTTTTAGCTTCTGCCGTTGCCGTTGCCGTTGCTTGGTCCCAAACAGCCGCCATAATTAATTGCTGCTGTAATGAGTTAGCCACAAAATTGGCCGAGAGCGAAGTAAACAAATGCAGCGAAGCTTGAAGCCATAAACAGTTTAGCTGATGCTGCCCAAATGTTTAACTCGACTCGACTTGGTTTCTGGCTTGGCCCAATGCAACAATGTGGGAAGCGAAGGCTGTCAGTCAAGGCGATCAAGCGGAAATAGTAGTTCATATCTAAGCCACAAACACACACACATACATGCAAATATGTATGTGTAAGTATGTATGTATATATATTTATATATATATATATCTGAGTAGGTTGGCAACTTCTACATGCTTCAGCTGCGACTCTCATCTACGAGGCGGAGGCATTTTAATAAACTAGGCTAATGAATATTTATAAATTTCACATGTGTTTGTGTGTGTGTGTAAGTGTGTGGTTACACATGTGTGTGTGCGTGCTCCAATTGCTGCTGTTGTGTAGTTGTTCATTTGCTTTCAGCTGTTGCCTGACGCATAAGTCGTGGTCAGGCTCGGCACATATTGTATATATGACAATGCCAGCTCTCTAATCCCACTGTGCGTATGTGAGTGTGTGTGTGTGTGTGTGTGTGTGTGTAACTGTACGTGTGTGCGTGTGTCAGAGTTGAGTTTTTAAGCCTTAGTGCTCGGTCGTCGGTTTTTATCGTTCTCTGCGTTGGGGCATGACGATTGTTGTTGCACACAAAGCAATCCTTGAGTGCAGCTCCATTATTGCGCCACTTCTTTGTAAACACGCTGTGTAAAGTGAAAAGTGGGTATATTGGTTTCTTGAGGGAAAACGAGGACTATGAATTCAGCACAAATATGGAGAGAGACTTTTGGAGCTGAGTTCCAATTGGCATAAAGTTGAAATATATGCTCTATTAAGTGGGCATGTCACGCCCACTTTGATATAAACAGTTTGAAATGCACTGAAGTGCTTCTGTTTTGAACATTTTGCAGACTGAAAGCCTTCATGCTGCCTACAGTCATGTCTCACTGAGTCTAACATCTAAAGCCTTCCATTATTTTTTTGTTAGCTTCTGCTTAAACTCTTGACAGTGCATCTGACAGTCAGTAAGGGCCGATTTTAGAAAATTTTCGCTGCTGACTGAGGTGACAAATGTGCTTTTGATGACATTTTGAATGGCATCGAGTTTGCCAAACCAATGCCAGCATTGTAATCTGTAAGCAGCTCTCAGTCGCGCACCGCAATCATCAATAAAAAATGGCAGCTGACAGCCTAACTGACTGTATAATGCCCGCTCAGATTAGAAAATATGTATATATAGGCAAATGAGCCTAGACCTTCTATATTTCAAGCAGGAGTGAGGGAGAGAGAGAGAGTTAAACAAGTCAAGATAAACATACTCTCTTTAAGACTGTGAGCGAGCATACAAAAATCTGTCAAACATGTGGCCGAAAACAAAAATTGATTGCACATAAAAAAAAGTATATGAAAAGGGGGAAAAAATTCACATTTTATTTTTCAGCGAGCCGCAAAAAAACTCATACAAACAAAAGTTTTTTTTTTTGTGCCTGGCACACGAAAACGTAAGAAAGAAATGTCAACAACAGCCATATTTTGAACTTCTTCTTCTTCTTTTTATTATTATTTGTGGCTGAAGAAGCAGCAGAGAGAAAAACAAGAAATTAATTCAAGTTTTGCAGTCGTTGAGTTGCTTTAAAATGTAAAGCGAGACGAAAGGCGAAAGGCGATGACAACACAATGCAAAGTTCACTTCAGCAATTCACAATTGTTGTTCCAGTTGTTGTTGTTGTTGCTGTTGTTGTTGTTGTTGGTGTTGCACAGCTGGTGTCTTGTTCGCTATCCGTGTGTAGGCCTAGTAGATTTAATTAAAATTTTATATAGAAAAACATGGCAAAGGTTGCGCTCAACTTTTAGCTGCCTTCGCCCTTTGCCCTTTCCCCTTCTCCCTTCTCTCTCCCTCTGCATCTGCCTGTGAAGCTTTACGGTGAATCGAATTAATTTAGCTTAAGAACTTTCTCTTTGAAGCCATACCCAAAAAAAGACAAATTGAAATCATAGCTTAAATTATAACTATTATTATAATTGTTATTATTAGAAAGGGTTGAAACTTGAGTCACTTCTCTTTGAGTGTCCATAGACCCTTGTTTGAAGCCATTTGAAATAGCCAGTTAAATGGCAGGTTTAATTATATATCACACTTGAGTGATTTACATGAGTGATTTACTTGATATATACCTGGTAAAACTTACATCTGGCCAAGTACTCAAATATTTCCAAGCCAACTCGATATAATTGCTTGCAATTGATGCCAAGCCTTTGTTGACTTGTGTGATATTTTAAAAATTGAAACTGCCTCAGAAAATTTGCAATCAAATCAATCTCATTCAAAAGTGGAATGAAATATAGCAAAGTTACATAGTTCCACAGGGTAGCGTATTAGGGCCGTTGCTCTACTCCATATACACAGCTGACTTACCCTCCCCTAGCGTGCACCACATGGAAACTCCTAGCAAAGCTCTTCTCGCTACATATGCAGACGACATTGCAGTACTCTACAGTTCGAAATGCCGCACTGAGGCAGCAAACGGAGTGGAAAGATATCTGAATACTCTGACAGCTTGGTGCAAAAGATGGAATATGAAGATAAATCCACAGAAGACCACCAATCCATGCTTTACGTTAAAAAAACTGATCAGACACACCCCGCCTATACGGTTAGATGGTGTTATACTGGAACAACCTTCGCAGGCAAAGTATCTTGGCATCACCCTCGACAAACGCCTAACATTTGGACCTCACTTAAAGGCTACGGCCAAGAGATGTGGGCAACGCATGCAACAACTGCGGTGGCTGATTAATAGACGTAGCACTATGTCACTTAAGGCTAAGAGAGCGGTCTATATCCACTGCATAGCCCCGATTTGGCTCTACGGTGTGCAGATTTGGGGAATATCCGCCAAATCCAACTATAAGCGCATACAGGTCCTGCAAAATCGAGCATTGCGGGCAATTACAAATTGCCCATGGTATGTCCGCGACTCTACCCTGCATAGAGATCTGGAACTGCACACTGTGGAGGAACAGATTGGGAGACACACGAGCAGATATGCTGACAGATTGGTTAGACACCGCAGCAGACTGGCGAGACGATTGCTCCCTGCAAGGCCACTAAGGCGGCTAAAACGCTTAGGTTTTGCCAAAAATATTAGACCACGTTAATGCACTAATATTTGTATATTTATATATCCTCCTGTACATATCAGAAGGTTAGGCTTCATATTTTATGTTCGAAATGTGTTGTTATATTACTAATTTGCATTGTAAAGATTCTACACTTGAATAAACAAAAAAAACAAAAAAAAAAGCAAAGTTACAACCTGCTCGCAAATTCTTGATTTCGTAATCCTTTAGAAATTAAGAAAAATGTCAAGAGGTTACATAACAATCTCCAGCTGATTTGGATGGTCTTGGAAATGAGACCCAAGCAATAGTCCAAATGAGTCTGATGAGCATTTTCAAGCATTTCTAGTCACAAATGCTCAAGTAATGCTCGTAAATATGCATACACTTCTTTTCAAGCCACGCCATTGGCCAGCGCATCTGCTGCCCATAAAACACCAAAACTCTCGTCAAATGACATTCAAGGCGTGAGAGTTTCATATAAATGCACTCAACTGGTTGACCTTGAACAAAAATTTTGTGAGAAATTTTCACTCAACCAGTTGCTGTCGACCTGCTGCGCTCCTCTGCTCGCCTGGTATTTTTCGGGGTTTTACGCTAACATTGGACTGACAGGGCAAATAAATGCTGCTAGGCCCACGCCATTGGCCAGCGCATCTGCTGATCATAAAATAGCGAAACTCACTCTCTAAATGATCTTGAGAGTTTCATATAAATGCACTCAGTTGGTTGACCTTGAAACTAATTTTTGTAAAAATTGTCGCTCAAAGAATTTCTGTCGACCTGCTACGCTCTTCTGCTCGCCTGGTATTTTTCGGGGTTTTACGTTAAAATTAATTGGATTTGCAGGGAAAATAAATAAAATGCTGTTGGGTGGACACTATAAGTCTGTCATGAAATGCAACTCAGTCTGAAATCATTTCTAGTCACTAATGCGCAAGTAATGCTCATTAATATGCACAGCTCTTATTTTCAGGCCACGCCATTGGCCAGCGCATCTGCTGCCCATAAAACACCGAAACTCTCTCGCCAAATGACCTTCAAGGCGTGAGAGTTGCATATAAATGCACTCAACTGGTTGACCTTGAACAAAAATTTTGTGAAAAATTTTCAGTCAACTGCGCTCCTCTGCTCGCCTGGTATTTTTCGGGGTTTTACGCTAACATTGGACTGGCAGGGTAAATAAATGCTGATAAGCCCACGCCATTGGCCAGCGCATCTGCTGATCATAAAACAGCGAAACTCACTCTCCAAATGATCTAGAGAGTTTAATATAATTGGACTCAACAGGCTGACCTTGAAACAAATTTTTGTAAAAATTCTCACTCAATGAATTTCTGTCGACCTGCTGCGCTCCTCTGCTCGCCTGGTATTTTTCTGGTTTTTACGTTAAAATTAATTGGATTTGCAGGGAATATATATAAATAATAAAAATGCTGGGTGGACACTCTGCTATTAGAATGTTATGAAATGCAACTGAGTCTAAAATCTCTAATCATTACTAGTCATAAATACGGAAGTGCTCAATAATGTGCATGTGCCTTTTTTTTAGCCCACGCCATTGGCCAGCGCATCTGCTGCCCATAAAACACCGAAACTCACTCTCCAAATAACTTTCAGATCGTTTGGAGTTTCATATAAATGCACTCAACTGGCTGACCTTGAACAAAAGTTTTGTGAACTATGTTCACTCAGAGTTGCTGTCCACCTGCTGCGCTCTTCTGCTCGCCTGGCATTTTTCGGGTTTTTAGGCTAAATTTGATTTGCAGAGCAAATAAATGCTGTCTTATCGCATATGTTACTCAAATGTCACTCAATAATCATCGACAATTTTAATTCGGACAATTTGCGATGTTCTTCTGCAAACTTCTGTTCGCATGGTAATTGAGTGCAAATTTGCTTAAACTGCAGTGAGCCTGTGAAAAATGGCTGCCCCCGAGAATATACCGTATTTATTTTTGACAAAAATTAAATGTACTGCCTAAAAGTATGCAATGGAAAATTTTAACGCTCAAAAAATATTTCTTCAGCAACTTTCTGCAAACTTCTGTTTGCCTGGTATTTGAGTGAAAATTAGGTAAAAATTCAAAATCGACAAAAATCTGCTGGACTCGAAAGTATGCAATACAATATTTTGCAGCTAATTTTTTGGTCCACCTTCTGCGACCTTCTGTTCGCCGGGTATTTGAGTGGAAATTAGCTAAAAGTGCAAGAGGTCAGTGAAAATCACTAGCCCCCGAAAGTATGCCACAGTTATTACTCTGCACGCATTAAATAGCATGCCTAAAAGTATGCAAGACCCCATAGAAAATAAGAACGCAATTGATTTAATTTGTAATATGTTTTGTTTATTTCAAATATTTCAATTAGAATTAAGTACAATTAATGCTTAAAATCTAGTTTTTCATATATGTTAGACTTATAATTTAATTTTTGATTAAAAATAGATTGACATTCATTTTAGATTGATTTTTGACATATTTGTAGCTTAACAATAAAATGAGTTGAACATGGAGCTCTACATAATACGTTGAGCGTACTTAAGAATAAAGCCTAGTTTCTAGGTTTACATGTAGACTATAAAGACTATACTATTATAAAGCTATACATATATATACTATACAGGTTAATATATATCTATATTAAGTTAGGTAATTTATCCGTTCGGGGCCATCTCTTTGTTTATTCGCTGTGCAATATTATGAAAAATCTCATCATTGGATAGACCTGGCAAAGAATAAGAGATATATATTTAGCAGTGAATTATAAAAAATAAAAGTATTTTCATTAGCTTACCTTTACATTTATACGACGACGCGACATTCCTCACGCGCTGTCCATAGTTTTGACTATTGTTGCCATTGCTCGTCACTTCGTGCTTCGTCAGACAGAGGCCTAAGTGAATTTTGAATTTAATATATATTATATATATATATATATATATGTATTACTAATACTTACGTTTTACATAGCATAGACTTCTTTGACTCCTTCCCCTTTTCAATCAGCACTAGAAAGAGCAGCAAAACTGGCAGCAGTAAAGCAAACATTTGGGCTTCCGGCATCATTTCTGAAAGCATTCGAAATATATAGATGAAATACATTAGTTTCAGTCATGGGCAATTGATAAACGAGTCATTAAGTATGAGCATTCATTGCTCATGGCCAAAAGGCTCGAAAGAGCCTGCTGTGAGCTGCTCTGCTCGACCTTAACTCGGGTGTCTCATACTCAATTGATGAGCATGATTAACTCTTTCGAGTTGGACATTCCAAATTTTTTGAAGTTTTGCATTAACAAAATTTCATAAATCGGAATGACTCTGAAATCTGTATGAACTTTGATAGATCGATTAAATTGCATTTAATTTTTAAATGGGATTCATATTAAATTTAAATTTTTAATGGATTCAGGTTGTATGAGGTATATGTAACATTGGTTTATTTATTCTATATATAGATATAGACATATGCATACATATATATGTATATATTAATTACATTAAGTATACGCCCAATGGGCTGCAAGATGATATAATAAATTGGCTTAGGTATGCAGTTGATTATATTTGCGAGCAAGTAATACCTTACCTTACCTTACTACACAAATTATGCACACCTGTTTAGGCACTCAAAACTTAGATATACGCAAAATTGGTTTTTGGTTTTATGTATGATGCCCACCTTAACCTGTTTCAATCAAATTACATGCTAAGCAATTTGAGTTCACTAATTAAATCACTCAGCGTATAAGCTGCAAGGCATCTTTTGCAACCTCTAATGCAGAGAGAGAGACAGAAAGACAGAGAGAGAGCAAATGCAGAATTCGTATAACAAGTTTTCCAGTAAAAAATATAAAAACAAAAACAAAAACTAAAATATATTAGCATGAATGTGCTTGACTTTTAGTTATCCTACATGTGGAGTCTGCCAGCAGATATTTGCAAAGTTTTAACTAGAGATGAGTTGCTGAGTGATTTATTATTCACTGTAACTGTTTCTTACTGTTCACAGTGACTGCTAAGTTGTGACTTATATTTTTTAGGAATTTATTTTACGAGCCAGTGACTACAGTCACTGAGCTAAGCTGTGACTCTCTATGATTAGATGAGCACACTTAGGCATTAATTAATAATCATATGTAGATCATAGTTACTCAAAGTCACTATTACTTAATATGCATATCTGTGACTGCTACTGCATCACAGTTACTGCAGCTTAAACTTAATTTTGAACACCACATATATCCCTCTAATACTTAATTAAATGCACACATACACAGCCTCTCTCCCCTTCTCTCTCTCTCTCTCTCTCTCTCTCTCTCTCTCACTTTCTCTGTGTTATGTTTGCTCTATCATAAATGCCATGCGATGCGAGCATCCAATTTGCATTTGCGCATTGTGCAACTCATGTAATTTGCCAGGTAACTGGTGCTCAATTGCCTTCCGAGGACAACTTCAGCAAATTGCCAAGCAAGGAAACAAAGCCAAAGCACATACGAGACAAATACATGTGTATATACATCTATGTATGCATGTATGTATATTCTATTCCAGTTAAAGTTGCAGTCGCAGCTGCAGTTTCAGCAGTTGTTAAACTATTTTCAAATTTATCCAATTGCTCGCTCTTTGGCCCTGAGCGTTGGTTGACAACTTGTTTCGGTGTTAGCCAAGTGGCAATTGAGTCTTTCGTATGCTCGCTCAACAATTCAAAATGGGGTGTATTGGCTTTCTGAAAGAGACAGAGAGGGTGAGAGAGAAAGGGAGAACACAAGCTAGGCATGCTTTTGCATATATAAAATATTAAATAACTAATGGCCTCGCCTAGTGTATTAGCAAGTAAAAGAGGGTATATTAGATTCCTATTTTCTAGTGAGCAATATCATTTTAATATCACTTTTTCGCTCCTTTGTCGTATATAGCCGATGTAGGCTCTTCAGTATATATTCTTCTGAGCACAATATTTAAATCTTTAAGCTTACAATTTCTCTGTAACAGTGAACGTTCATTGGGCAGTCGTATATAACCGATTTGATGCTTGCTTTCCTTATTGACTTGTCCATTTGTTTGACACAATTTTATAATTTGAAAAATTTGCATACACTCTTACTATGATCTGCTTTCAAAAAGCAATTAACACTTCGCCCATACCCTGGGCATAAATAATCGAAAATTTTGTCAGATGCTCAGAACACGTTCAATCCGGCTACTGTTCCTGCTCCTGCTCCTGTTCCTGCTCCTGCTCCTGCTCTTGCTCCTGTTCTCGTTCAGCTGATTGCAACAAATTGCATTTGCCAGCTAACGTAATTAGATCACGCTGCAATTGCAATTAGACGGGCAGCAGCAGGTGGTGCAGGTGGTGCAGCTCCAGCTTTGATAAGGTAGCTCAGACTCCTACACTTTTCAGTCAGGTAAAAAGTGACTTTAAGGCAGTTGCTTTAAGGGCAAATTGAATTGGCTGCTGCACTTAGCATGTGCATTGCAATGGAATACAGTTAGACAGACACATAAATGAGAGACGAGAGTGAGGGAGAGTGAGTGATAGTGAAAGAGGGAGCGGCATGGTTGCTAAGGGCTTCTTAGCTGCATTTGCTTTCCAAAGGTTTATTTGCAATTTTCCTCAACATTTTTGCAACTTTCATTGCTCGCAAAATCGTGCGCTCCAATGGCGCACACACTCATCCGCAGTCGTGTGTGAGCAGCACTGTGTGTGTGTATGTGTGTGTGCTGGATTATGATACCCTATGATAGGCTAGCACTCATGCAAAGACATGCTTCATTGCAGACAGAGCAAAAACTTTTACTGATTCACTTTGGCTTTCGCTTTCCAATGTCTATGAAATGGGCATCGACTAGTTTATGCCCTGTAAATTGGCTACACTCATGGAAAGGCATGCATGTTGAAGAAAACACCAACGACCAACTACACCCATATTTTTTACAGGGTATTTGTAGCGCCGATAAGTTGAGCTGATCTGTCAGTGCAAGTGCATGCCATGGCCCTCGTTTGTTTGCTAGCATATTCAAGCACAACACGTGCCCAGATTATGATTACAGTGATACACACACACACACACACACACACACACACATATATATATATATACTATAAAGAGAGAGAGTTATTTTGATTATAGACTGTTTGTAGGTTAAGGCAATTTGTATGGCAAATATCCCATATATACTTGCAGCTATTTTATGCCTTTCTGCTACAGTCCTTGATTCGTTTTCGTTGTTGTTGTTGTTGTTGTTATTGTTTAATGCAGATTTTCTGACTGTGCAATTATCATAGAATAATAAACAAAGCCCCACAAAACCAACACACTCGAACGTAAACAGAAAAATATCCATCTAGCGCGCAAGCTAAACACGGCCAAATGAGATTTTTGATTTTAAAGTTTTGCGTCTTTTGTTTGCATACTCCTCAGGAAGCGGAAGTCAAAAGTTGCTGCAGCCGAACTTAAGGCGGAAGTTTGCCACCCAACGGCGCCTCAACGGCACTCAACACCCATTTGGCGCTGAGAATGCCGAAAATCAAGTTGAAGTACACATAATGCAGTCGCTCGACTAAAAATCTGAACGGACAAATCCAATTCGAAGGCAAACGCAATTTGAAAATTCTTTTTTCAACGACAATTTGTCTCAGCAGCAAGTGCGTTTAATACCGGCAGCCGGAAGTAGGAAATAGATACAGTAATAGCTACAACAAAATGGCGGATCTGGAACGCATTAGACTCGTCCTGCTGGGCGGTGCGGGAGTTGGCAAGAGCTCCATTGTTAAGCGCTTCCTATTCAAGAGCTACACGGACAAATATCGCGCCACCGTCGAGGATCTCTACAATCGTGAATACGACCTCGGCGGCGTTACCCTAAAGGTGAGTGCAACCTAAAGGTGAGGACACCTTCCCTAAGTGCTGCTTGTGTGATAACAATTGAAGCAGCTTACCTGTTACCCGTTAACAACCTGCTAACTTGCCCCCAATGGCGGCAGCAACTTAGTCAACAAGGCGAACGCTTACCAAGCAGCTGGTCTTTATGCCTCGAACCCATTTCGAAAGGGTTATGATAGGGTATGATGTGCATTTTTAAAACGTGTACAGCATGTAGAAAGTGTAGAACAAGAGTAGAGGAGAGTAGTAAGCTTATACTCATATACCTCATATACTATTATGAGTAGATGAGAAGTAGTAAAGTTGAAAAAGTTGACATCTCAACAATTTAAGTATAAGAGTAGAGGAGTAGTAGTAAGGTACAAAAGTAAAAGAGTAGAGGAGTAGTAGAAAGGTATAAGAGTAGAGGAGTAGTAGCAAGGTATAAGAGTAGAGGAGTAGTAGCAAGGTATAAGAGTAGAGGAGTAGTAGCAAGGTATAAGAGTAGAGGAGTAGCAGTAAGGTATAAGAGTAGATGAGAAGTAGTGAAATAGAAGAGTTGAGGAGTAGTAAAGTATAAGAGAAGAGTATAAGAGCAGAAGAATATAAGAATATAATAATATAAGAGTATAATAGATAAAAGCAAAAAGAGTACAATGTCAAAGAGTCGAAGAGTAGAAGAGTAGAGGAGTAAATGGCTAGATGAGTAGAAGAGCACCACCAAAGAGTATTGAATACAAAAATTTCCTTTAAGGCAGCAACTTTGCTTCGAAGATAGCGTATCTCATAGTGGGTCACTACATACAAAGCACACTTACGTGCACCTCTTTTCATTTCCCTTTTATTTGTATTACACTTTTTATGGGTGTTTGGCTTAGGTGCCAGCCAGGGCATTTAAACTGCAATTTTATTGTTCGCTGAGCTCCAATTGTTGCACTCTGAGTGTAGCAGTTGCAACAATTTGTGTCGGTGTATGTGTGGGTGTGTGGGTGTGCGAGTGAGAGTGCGAGTGTGTGGGTTGCGGCTGTGTGCCACTAATTAAATCAAAATCATAATGGTTGCTACCGAGTTTCAAATGGCATTTGACTTGCAGCAGCTGTAATGCCTAATAAGTAGATAGCGGACCCCGTTATTAGAGTGTGAGCTTTGATTCAAATGCTGAATTGCTATGGAGGGTTAACTAACAGTTACGAGGACTGTTTAGTAGGAAGTGCAGGACTAGAAATTACCATGGATTACTGGCTGAGTATGAAAAGGTCTCCAGGTTAGGTTAGGTTAACTAAATATTACAAGGATGGCTTAGTATACAGAGAAGGAGTACTGAGAACCTTGCTTCTATATATTGCAATTGAGTTGAAATTGTGCAGGTATCCCGGATCCTTGATTTAAATAAAAAGAAACGAAAATTTAGGTCTGCAGTCCTAACTACATTAACCATAAGAAAATTTATTCTTAATTTATATACATATATTAAACGTAATTCTATATACCAAAATGTATACCCTTAACTCAATTATTTGTTATGCTCTTTACTGTGAGCACTCTCACTCAAAGAAAGATGAAATATTTCGAATTCTCTCGAGCTTATGTTAAACTGTCTGAAAGTCTATAAATACAGATACTCCACACTTTCACCCCATCTGTTACATACAGTCTCTCAAAATCAATCGACCCCGTCTAATACACTTCCCAGAGCCAATTACGAAATTTTCCTTTAAAAATCGCCTCGCTTATGACAAAGTTATTAGAGTTAACATGTTTGCTTGGCATTAGAACCCTTGTCTACAGTAAATTGGATTACATTTTTAAGCAGACAGAAAGAGAGACAGAGAGGGTGAGAATAGATAGAGAGTTAAGTAATTCACATACATATATGATCTATATATAGAACGGTTTCTCAAGTAGCATTCACTAAGCTCTGCATTAAAATTCCAAATTTTATGTTTGATGCTCGCAGGCAAATTGAGCGCGCTTAAAGTGAGTAAATGATGGGCAAATGGGTTAATCTATGAGTTTGTGTATAGTTTAGCCTGTAGCTAAGCAAGCACACACACACACACACACACACACACACACACACACACACAGACACATATATGCATTACATATATCCTGCTGTATAACATAAGCATTGCTGCGAGACTTAGACAAGCCGACAAGCTGGAGGGCTGGAGGCTGGCTCTCATTAATCAAATTTACACGCCATGCCATCAAAAACTGCAAAATTTCCGACGCACAACATGTTATGGATATTGTGTGTGTGTGTTTGTGTGTGCCACGCCCCCAACCCCTTGCTTGTCTCTCTGGCTGTGTGCTGGGACATCATTCAGAACTGATTATTTGCTGCTTGGAAAGTTGGCCTTAACACACGACCAAGAGCTCGCCGCAAAAGTTGTAACAAAAAGTTGATTAATAGGTATGCAGAAGCATGCTCTCTCTCTCTTCCTCTCTCTCTCTCTCTCTCTCTCTTTCTGTGCTGTGTCTCCTTTTGCCCTCTGGTTTCCATGACTGCGTCGGTCGCCAAATTGATGTTGACTAAACTGCGTTGAGGTCGACATTGACACTCTTGGTGGTGGCGTCGCCTCTGCTTCATCTGCCATCATCCGCAGCATCGACAATGTCATCATCATCATCGGAATTTTTGGTTTTAATTAAATTCGTTTTAACGCTTCGTAACTGGACTAAAATGTCAGAGGACTATGTGGGCTCTGCTCTGGACTGTGGGCTGTAAGCTGTGCGTAATGGCCAGTGGGCGTGGCTGTAATTTTTACCGAAAAGGGCAACAAATCATTTTTTTTTGTTTTTTGCTTTTGGTTTTGTTTTGTTGGTTGAAAGTTGAAGTCGACGTTGAAGTTCAGCTCGAAGCAATCAGAACAGATTTTAATATACATAAATAATTGCTATAGCTGAGCGTGCTTGGCCTGCAGATATCGTGAGGTTGAGAGCAACTTTTCCCTGAGCTCGATCTACAGAATAGATATGAAACTGGAGTAAGAGCTGAAAATAATTTTAATTGAATTTTAGTAGTCGAAAGGCAGCCAAAGGGCACTAGTGCTACCATTAAGGCATTTTGTTTATAAGTAACTGCTGTCGTTGAGTGTGTCCCACTATTAATATCCTATAGATGTTGGCAACTACAGGGCATCATCATGCTAAGCTTAAAAGTTAATTGATAATATATTTTTAAATATGGTATAAAATCTGTTGATAGCTATAACTACAACTATAAGGATAGCTAGCCATAAAATGTATTAAATTAGATCTGCTTAACTCACCAGCGAAGTTTGCTATATCGAGCTCTTCTTGTGTCCAATCTTATATTCCAGCAATAGTTGCAGGGATCGATAAATGTGCATCGTATGTAAATAAAGAGTATTACGGATCACTGAAAAATCAGCTATCTGCAGCACATCTTCAGCTCTGCGTAGTTCTGAATCTAGACTAATCAATCAGTCAGTTTGATAGATTTGATAGAATTTGATAACCTGATTAGATCAATCAGTTAGTCGATTAATTAGATATTCATATTTATCTGTGTCCACTGCCCCACATTAAATATCCGAAGCCATTGCCAAATATTTCTAGATTTTCGTCAATCAATCGGTCTTTAAGCCTGTACACATTAGACTAACAACACTCAATACTGCACTCTCACCTGTTTCTCTCTGTCTCCCTCCCTCTCTCTCTCTCTCTCAGTATTTTGTTCTCATTCGAACTGCATTCCATGTTAAATTACGCATACGCCGCGTGTTCTGCGCTTATTTTCAATCTCAATGCAATCAACTTGGATTAGAATTCCCTGTGAAAAGTAGTTTGCGGCTGCTAAACATGAACACACACACACGCACACACACACACACACACACACACACACACACACGCACGCACACACACACACGCACACACACACACGCACACACACACACACACACACACACACGCACACACACGCACACACACACACACACACACACATCCGCACACACACGCGCAGCCGAAACATTGGGGTCACGTTTAACAGATTGTTGTTGTTACAGCTCCTGCTCCTGTTGCTGTTGTTGTTGTTGTTGTTGTTGTTGTTGTTGCTAAAACCCGCTGCGGCACATTACACGGCGCAACAACTTTGAGCGTTTAACATTTGTGGCCATAAAATAGCGCGGCCTTAATAGCAATTTGGTGCCAACACAGCTGGAATACAAACAATGCAGCAAAGCCTTGGCTAACAGTATATATGCGAGGGAAGGCTGAAAAGTTGATGATAATACAATTTAAAGATATATGCTTCAAGCATGGTCCATTTGATATAAATAAGAACATTACATGAGATCTGATTATGGCACAAATCCAGCTTTAAGCAATATCAAAGGCGAGAGTGCCTGCCTAGGAGATACCTCAACTATGAGATACAACAACTGGGAGATACCTCAACTTGAAGATACCCCAACTAGGATGGACTGGTGGTTATAGCAATACACCCTCCATGTGCTCAGAAGTCGCTGTTACAGTTCTAAGCAACTATAGTAAAGGAATTTAGATTATTTTTAAATTGTTCCAGCTTCGATTATCTGTACTTTAAAGTCGAATACTTTTAGACCACTCTCGAATATATACATATACATATATATATATATTTATATATATATATATATAGAGAGAGAGAGAATATTCGCTTCTATTGTTGCGGATTCGCGCATTTTTATAATAAAGTTGCCATTTGACTTCAGCGATCGCTGCAACAATGCGTTACAAATTGCCGAACAATGGCCAACAATTCAGACAATAGACCCGGCTGGAGTCCGCCAACTCGCTTGTCTTTCACTTCCTCTACTGCAGACCCATACACTCGCTCTCTCTCTCTCTCTCTCTCTCTCTCTCTCTGATTCACCCCCTCTCTCTCTCTCTCTTCATGTATCTGCCTCTGTGTTTATATGCATCTAACAGCTGGGATTAGTTGGCATCATTGCATTGAGCCGAACTCAGCCTCTGGTCGCTGCCCACACACACAATTTTTGAGCTTTTGACGGAATTCAGAAGCTTAAATTTCCAATTTCAAATACCAAATTAAATGACAGTTGGCAGATTTGCTAAGCAAAGTTTTTTCCTTGTTGCGAGCTTCACTTTAAAAAATACAACTCGACTCTAGTTCGTTTGTGTTCAGCATGCAAATTGAACTTTGAAATGAATATGAAAAATGCTATCAATGATAGCCATAAAAAAACAAATGTATTGTAGCTATGCTCGACATTTAAAACAAGAGATACAGATGAAGGTCTCCATTGGAAGCAAAAGGAAGCCTAAAATACACTATGAGATAGGTGAATATTGAATGTGAATATGAATGTGAATTTATAGCCGTATTAAAATATGAAAGAAAATAAATTAGAGTAAATAAGCAAACAGAGGAAATGCAAAGAGGAGGAAGATGAACAGAAAAACAAACACAAATATATATATAAGAGAAGGGATAGAATCACGTAAATATTAATAAAGGCTTCTGCTCATTAAAAGTACAAATTATATGCAGTTGGAAATATGATAAACAAACAATCAACAAAATATCTCTACAAACTCTGCTCTCAATCCAATCACACCTCCCAGTCGACGCCACAGCCGCAAGAGACTCAATAGGATAAGCCTGTCATGCTTATCGGATCGCTCTATTTAATCATTCATCTCATTATTGAAATATTCCCTCAGCTCTTGTTAAAGCCTTTTTTATTTAGATATTAGATGCTGAACATAGCACTATGCATTTACCTACCTTCTAAGTAGTTTCTACTGAAAGTTTCAGGTAGATTCCCAAAAGGTTATAAAGAAGATTCAAATTGGCTGTAGAAGTGCTTTGCAAAGTATCAGCTTGTTTTTAATATAATACATGAACAAAAGTTGTGCATAGAAAAAAAGAATCACTGAGAAATCCATATCGAATTGACTTTTGCCACTTATTTGGCATATGCGCTTATGCATATATTTTCGTATAAATAAATATACTTTTATACATCTCACATTCCGTGACAAACATAAAAAAAAAACAAACGACTGGCTGCTATTGTATAAAAAGTGCGAGGGGAAAACAAATATATGAAATATTTGTAAACGTGTTTTACGTGCTCGCCATAAAACTTCAGTTAAAGCCGGCATCAGTCAGCGACAGCTTCAAGTTAGCCACAAATACGAAATCGAACACAACAACAAAAATTACTTTAAAGTATGAAAAGCGAAATTGCAGAAATTCACAAATATTGAAATATTGAAGCCAGCAGAAATTTGTGAATATTAATAAAAAAAAATATTGCAAATAAAAAATGTGCATTTTTCATTTGAAATCAAAATGAAATTGATTGTTATTTAGCAATCAAAATGTCTGCATTTGCCGAGAGTTAAATTCGAATTCGTATTCATAAACAAATTGATATCAATTTCATTTTGTATAAATTTAATTGCATAGGCATCAATTGAATACACAATATAGACATTTAAACTCATATTCACATTGAAGACGCTTGCAATTTTCTCTTGAAATTGAATTATCGAGTGTCTAAAACATGCTTTTTGGGGCAACTTTTGTGGCATATGAAATGAGCTGGAAAATCGAAAATGGTTGCTAATGAAATAATTGATAATTACCACATGATGTGGCGTATGCGTGATATATCAAATAACACTCATACGCCATGTAACACAATATTATTCAAAGTTTTAATTAATCCACTGCCATTTTGAACGCCGCAACAGTTCTAAAGAGTTTGTATATCATGCATATGTACAAAATTCATATGTGTATATATTCCTCTCCATTTGCAATTTTAAGTTAAATTTAAATTGTGGACTGAAATTTCCTTTTTAGGGCCACTCATGTGGCACTTAAAATTATTGTTTAATAAAAAAATGGAAATATTTGATTATGAAATAAATGAAAAAGGCGCACAGCGTGGCGTATGCGTAATATATCAAATAACACGCATACGACGTGTTATACAATATCATTCAGAGTTTCTGTCTTACACATTTCAATTCCCAAAAGTTTGATTCAAATACGGTAAATACTTTAAAGAGAGCTGTAAAATATATAAATATTCATATAACATTTATATTTTTTTACATATTTGCAATTCGAAGGTAAAATTAAATAGCGGAGAGTTTTAAAAATGCTTTTATTTATTGAATGAATGAAGGAAATAATGAAATTTAGAAAATTTGTTATTCATGATTTAATTTATAATAACCGCACAGCATGGCGTATGCGCAATATATTAAATAACACGCATACGCCATGTAACACAATATAATTCAAAGTTTCTATCTGACAAATCCCAATTCGAATGCAGCAACAAATCTAAAAGGATTGATAACAATAAATTCGATACTCGATGGCTGACCTTTTATATATACCTGACCTTCTGCATATAAATTTATATATATATATTTATATTAATTTGATATTTGCTATTTGCCATTTGCTATTTTGTAGTCGAAAATTCAATTGTGGTGTGCGGTGTGAAATATGCTTAAAATGAACGCACTTGTTTTAATGAAATAATGCAAATCATATTAAGCCACACAAAGAGCTAACCACACAATGCGGCGTATGCGTGACGTGCTTTAAATATTACACATACGCCATGTAATACAATATGTTCTCTACTTTGACACGCGTATTTAATTAATTTTTAGGCCATACCTTGTTGTTGTTTGCTGATTATTATTGTTGTTGCTTGCAGGTGGACATTTTGGACACATCCGGTGACATGCAGTTCCCCGCCATGCGACGGCTCTCCATTGCGACAGCGCACGCCTTTATGCTGGTCTATGCGACAACCTCGGCCCCCAGCTTTCAGTGTGTGAAGCAGTGCTTCGAGGAGATCCGCGAGCAGCGCGCCGACTTTCAGGTGAGTGTGGAGCTTTTGCTGTTTGCATTTTGCATGCAATTAGCGCGCCCATAAAAAAATAAATCCCAGCACCAAGCACCAAGCAACAATCCCTCATGTTGCCCAATTTCAATGGCCCAAAGCAATTAAGACCACAAAAAAAAAAAAAAAAAAACAAAAGCAGAACAGAAGAAGAAGACGTCTGTACACAGAGCTTGGGCAAAGTCTTTGGGGGATTTATGCTACAGAGCCCACATTGTTATTGTTGTTGTTGTTGTTGTTGTGCTTGTTGTTGTTGTGCTTGTTGTTGTGGCTTTGGCTTTTGTGCGTGCGTGTCAATTATAGCCGAGTCGGCTTTGTCTCCGTCTCCGTGCAGCAGGACTAACTCGTTATCTCTATTTACAGGATATACCCATTGTCATAGCCGGCAACAAAGCCGATTTGGCCACCAGCCATCGGGAGGTGCGCCAGGAGGAGGTAACAGATTGGGTCTTTTGCGAGCTGCCACGCCTCAGGTAGATATTCACCCTTAATTATCCATTTAAAAATGTCTGCCCAAAAATGCAAATGTGTTGCAACAGCTGCTACTGTGAGTGCTACTGCTGCTACTGCTGCGACTCCTGCTGCAGCTGCAATTAGGCCAAACCAATCCAAACCAAAGTTGTGCAATGAAAAACCAAAAGCGGAAAAAGCGAGCACAAAAACCGCAAAACATTCATTTACGATACCCTGGAAGCTCTTACAGTGAGTCGAGTATGTAGGTGGAAGGCGACTTGTTGAACTTCATATACAGGGTAATAAGGTAAAACATATTTAGCTAGCCTATGAGCTGATCTTCATCTGTTTAGACGAACTTCTAGCAATGTATGCATTATGATCTGAACTTTATGTATTATCTCCTTTTCTCTAAGAGTGGAAGTACAAAGATAAAGCAGCAACACAGACTATATGACAAATTACAAATTTAAAGATTACAGATTTAAAGATTAAAATTTAAAAAATTTACATTATTAAAAAATAAGGTAATATCTAGAGACAAGCAATTGAGAGTCAAGAGGAGCGTTGTTGTTAATGAGTTTATAAGACCTAAAATTTAGTAAAAATTTGATTTACTGTATACTGTTAATCTAACACACACTAACATACATCAAATTTATCACTGCCTCATTTTATGACTGCCTCAATTTGCAGATATTATCGATAAATATCGAGCATAAGAAATCCCTACAATAATACAATATAAAGTTATTTTACTGAATAGAAAGGGTATCTTCTAGTCTAATATACATTTACGTTCAAAAGTTTTTTACAATATCAACCTTCATTTACTGAAAACCCATAAATATTAACTATAAGAAAGCCTTCGTTGATAGTTTTTATATGAGCTTTAATTCAGTATGAGTATGAGTATAATTGAGTATGAGCTTTAATTGAGTATATATGTATAGTTGAATTGTATTTTAATATAGTCACAGTTTCAGTTTGCTGATAATCGATAAATATCGATTTGAAAGAAATTAGCTTTACTCATCATATAGGGTATCTGCTGGTCTATCTCACTCTCTCATGCTGCCCTTGTGCCGTAAGTAATGGCCAGCAAGAAGTGCAATAAAAGTGTGCTATAAATTTTTTGTTGACCGAAATGAATGTGAGAACCTGCACTAAGAGCAGCTGTTGCCGCAGTCGCTGTTGCCGCAGTCGCAGTCGCAGTCTCTGTCGCTGCTGCAGCCGACAAATGCAATTAAATGCAACAAAATGAAATTAAGCGACAAAAAGCGTGACTCGCTGCCATCTGTTTGCGGGCGCTGACGAGAGTGGGCGGCCGGAAGGCGGAAGGCGTGGCAAGTACGAAAAATCAGTTGGCAGCTTGTTAACAGCGAAAATTGCAATTCACATTGGGCCAATTGGCCGAGGGTAGACAAAAACACATACACTCTCTCTCTCTCTCGCTCACTCGCTCACTCACTCTGACTGACTGACTGACCTACTGTGTAAGTACAGTAGACACACCCTAATTGCCATCCTGACTGAATGGCTAACTGCCTGGCTGTCTCTGTGACCAAAAAGTTGCGAATTGATATTCCCCTACGACAAGGGCGTTCAATGCACTCGACTGCCGGCGCAGAAAACCCGCTTTGCATGCTAAACAGCTGACGCAACGCAAAAACTGAGAGCTCCCAGCCAAGGATGCACGCAAATGCCACGAGAAGTGGATCCTTAGCGCCACCACGCACCACCGCCACGCTGCAGTGCTGCATGACAACATGTAATAGTGGCAATTTAAAGCTATCTTCTACACTTAATTGATGTTCGCAATTATTAGAGGCTATTTTGACGGAGCTTTAAAGCAGCCCTAATGGTCAATCACATTGGGTCTTAGCATTGAAGATGTCTACCATCTATGAGTAATAATAGTAGTAATAGTAATAATAGTATGATTAATGATAGTTGTAGTAATAGTAGTAGTAATGTAGTAGTAATGGTAATAGTAGTAGAAATTTAGTAGTACTCTAGCAGCTTTATGAGAAAGAAAGAGTTCAATAATCATAGAGCCCTTTCAAACAGTTCCATGCTGCAAGTATTATATTTAAGATATTTCGAAGGTCTGGCTACTCTGTTAGCCTGACTTACTTATCAACTAAAGTTGCATGTATACAAGACTGATCTTAATAAAATAAGCCGAGAATATAAGCAGCTATACGAATATATATTTACAATATTTATAAAAGAATTGTAGTCGGGTATATGGGTTTCGTAATCAGCTTTTTTTCAGTTCTTCAGATTTCCATTAGTCCATTTGCGGGTTCATTGTTTCTTTCATTTTTGGCATTGCACGCCGAACTTTACTGTTCAAATAAACTTTGCTACTTTTCCGCTCTTTTATGCTCACATACACACACACATACACAAGTACATTCGCACACATACTTATATATAGCCATAATTGTGTCCTTAATAAACTGCACGTCCATAAAAATCACTTACAGACGCTGTGAGCTGCGGGGCAAGTGTAAAAAGTGAGGCAGGTGAATTTGTTTCCTGCTTCTGGGCAATGTGTTGGCCGCACTTACCATAATTCGTGGTGAAAGGGGGGAGGGGGGCGTGGCGTAGCATGGCAGGAGGCGGTTTAAGCAAGCGTGTGTAAACTTGTTTAAAAAGTAATATAAATATATATAAATATATAAGGATATACTTATGTTGAAACATACAGAGGACACGCACGCAGTCACAGCGCCAACATAAATAAATACACTCAACGAAAATGGGGGTGCTAAAATCTTAACGACCGTTAAGACTAATATTGGGAAATATTTTGAATCATTATTGGATCTTCATAAATTTAATAACAATATCAAACTAGTTCTTAGCACATTTATTTACATATGTATATTTTTATAATATGTGTATATATATTTTTAATTGTAAGCTTTGAACGATAAATATATAAGATATTAAAGTTATCTGAATTAAACATTTTATCAATATATGTATTTTTTTTTCATGCATTTCTTTTTTTTTTTCATTTTTAAATATTATATTTTTAGTATATTGTATATTAATTAAAAATTGTTTAGCAATAAAAATAAAACATAATTAAATATAAAAGATATTGTTCAATATACATTTAAGTTTTTTTTTTTTAAGAAATAACTTTGCATATATTTGTATTTAACAAATTTTAGAAAATTGTTTAAAAGGTAAAAAAAAATATTTTATTTTATTTTTATTTATTTTTTTTTATTTTATTATTTTTTTGACTTTGTTTTCAAACATGGTAACATGCAAAATTGGTTAATATGATTTGAGGTGTTGATACTGTCCAAGAATGTATCTCTATACCTTACATCGCCATATCATATATAATCTGACTTACATTTCATTCAAATTCCAATAAGTTCAGTGAGAGAAATCTTGCAGTGACTTCAGTGCTCGATCTAGGCGATGCGGTTCTGTTTGAGTTTCGGTCGGTATTTGCACTTGACAACCAGATAGTACATGAGCAAGTAGGTCAGCCCATATATGCTCACAAAGCTGGCGCCCAGAAAAAGGCCTATGGCACCTCCGATCGACATGATCAGCTGATCAGCACTGAAGATAACGCGACGCTTGATGCCCATCTTAGGCAGATTCTGAGTTATGATATAGCTACGATTCATGCCAAGACTGCCGGCCTATTTGAAGATGAGAAAGGATACTATAGTGTAGGTGCGGATAGATAGCAACAGCTTACTTCATCGTCCTTTAGAATTTCGGAGACAGTAAAGCTGATCTCCTTACAGAGGGGCATGCAATCACAGGGCTCCTCCAACCATTTCTTACGCGCCAGGCACACCATTTGCTTTATACTACAAATTCGATCCTTTGGCCCTGCCACATAGAAGAAAGGCTTGCAATTGCAGAGGGCCAGGGCTCGATCGATGCGACACTCCATGCGACACAGGCTGGGATAATAGACCTGCAATGGCTCTATCAGTTTTATGTTCATCTAATGTTTCTCTGGCACCCACACTATAGTACTTCAGATTGTTCTCTTTGGTGTAGCGACACTTGCGATAGGCGACAGGCACGTTGCGCACACTGTCCTCGGCTGAGATGGAGTTGAGCAATACGTTCATGCCTACAATAAGTTTGCGGGACAAATCGATGCCCGCAGTGCGACGATCATGCGGCATCAAAAACTCATTCACATCGTGAATAAACTAGCAATAGATAAAACCGAAAAGATCTATAGTCGAGAGTGTGCGAGCTAGAAGATGCACGAATAGACATAGCTCATCACCTCTGTGGGATCGGCTACTTACCAGATTCATTCGCAAGTCATTTTCCACTGGCTTGATGAAAACGACACACTCGTGAAAGTAGCTGCATGTGCGGATGGGAGCTATTTGGCTAATATAGATAACAGAAAATATATAATATATAATATATAATATATAATATATAGTATATTATTTAGCAGATATTAGATTGAACTTACCCAAGTTGTTTGTCAAAGGGAAATCCGTAATTCGCCCGCTGACTCGTTGTCCGACAGAGGCCCATTTCAGTCAGGCTGTTTACCATCTTGGGTGGTCGTCTCAGTCGCTTGGGCAGCAGTTCGATCAGCATCGCCACCAACGGCAAGTTCTGCATTGTTGTATCATTCTCATAGGGCATCAGTGTGTCCAATTTATCGTACTGCAGTTCATTCAGCACATGCAAGAATTTGACATAGTATTGCAGCCTTTCGGCTGGCATTTCTATGTCATTGGAATCAGAGTCCTCGCTGCTCCAGGTGCTGCCAATCAACGCCAACATTATTTCCGTAATCTCCCTGGGCTCTGGGCATACTCACTCCTCAATAACCTTGTTTGTTACACTGGCTGGCAGCTCGATGTACTGCGAGCAGAACGTCGTTCCTAGGAAGGGAAAGGAGCGCAGCGAGAACAGATACTCGTACTCGTATATAATCGGACTGTCCTTGTAGCGTTGCCATTGGGTGAGGCAGCTGTTGATCGCACAGTAGGCAGTTGCCATGATCATGGCCACCCAGAAGATGCGCTCGAGAAAATGGAGGTCCTTGCGTGCCAGATACGGCATTCCATGTATGGCCGATTCCTTGCAGACCTCCATCCACCAATCGATTGCCTCAGCCTTATCCTGTGCTTGGTCATGGTCCTTGCTATGGTGTTCGCCCTTGTGCGGCACTAAGGCCTCCTGCAGCTCAATGTCCTTTTCTATCTCTACGTCCTGCTTATTGATGTCTTTGCTGTGCCTTGTCATGATGTACTGATTGTCCTGGCGTGTTTCATATGGCTTTTAAATACCATTGCAGTCGAATATTGTCAAAATTGATGCGCTCTGTCAGCAAAAGACTCCTCCCAGTACAACGGGTCAGCCCCTAATGGTATTCTGTTGTAGCTCTAATTCAATATTTGCCTTGCGACATGCATATTCAATTTAATTAAATTAAACACAAATTTATTTGAAATATATAATTAAAACAAATTCAATTCTGGGTTATATGGAAATATTGCTTGAACTTTTAGTTTTAGTTAGTTTGAGACAACAATTTTTACCACTAGGAGGTAATCTTAACCCTAGACTGAGCCACTATTTATATAAATACATTCTTAAGCTCATCAAAACTGAACTGCAACTGATAGTCGCTTAAAGTTTGTGCCTTAAACTTGATGTGCAAAACGAAATTCTTAAAAATATTTTATATTTCCGGCATTAAAACTTGTTTACTACTTGAGCATGTCTAATTTCTTTCAGTGCAGATTTATATATCTATAAGTATATGCAAATACAAAGCTTTCAGTTGGCTTAAACATTTAAGCAGTTTGATGGAGCAGCTGAAACGCACCTTGAACTTTTCGCCTTCGTTGTTACTGTTGCTGCTCTTAATGCAGTTATTGCTGAAGTTGTTGCTGTTGTTGTTGTTGTTGTTGTTGTTGCTGCTGCTTCTGTTGCCATGGCTGATATCGTTGCTATCATTGTGGTGGCTACTTCTATAGCTGCTGCTGCTGTTGCTGTTGTTGCTACCATTGCAGCAATTACTACTTTTACTCTTGCTTCTATTGTTGCTGTTGCGTCTAGTGTGGCTGCTGCTGCTGTTCTTGCTCCTGTTGCTATAGGTGATGCTGCTACTACTGCAGAATCGGCTGTTGTTGCTTTAGTTGCAACTGTTGCTGCGTCTGCTGCTACGGTTGATACTCGTGCTTTAATTGTGATGGCTACTCCTGTTGCTGCTTCAACTGCTGCTGTTGTTGGTGCTTTTGTTGCTAGTGTTGTTGCTGCTGTTGCTGCTTCTGCTGCTGCTATAGTACACAACTATTGTTGCTCTTCTTACTATTCTTAGTGTTGTTGCTGTTGTCGACGCTGTTGTTTGTGTTGCTTCTTCCGTTGCTGCATTTGTTGCTCCTGTAGCTTCTGTGTATACTGTTCCCACTACTGTTCTTTCTACTGTTGCTCTACCTGTTACGACTGACGTCGCTGCTATTGCTGCTTCTCTTGCTGTTGCCATGGTTGCTGGCTGCTGGTTGGTTTTTCGACCTTGCTGCCAGTGCGCCTCACAAATTTGCACGTCAGCTGCCAACGCTTTTTTGGGTTCGCTTTTTGTTCAGTTTAAGTCTCTACGGCTCTCTCTCTCCCTCTCTCTCTCTCTCTGTTCGTGGCTCTTTGGCATAATGAAAGGCATGTTGCATGTTGCATGACTGCAACAGCGTTGCAATTTGCTGCTGCGTGTCTGCCTGTGGTTAAGCGCACTCACCTGCCACACACACGTGCATTTATCTCTCCTTTCATAGCATTTGCAATTGCATAAGTAGATTATTTTCCCCAAAGAAACCAACAAAAAACGAAAAGCAACAAAAGAGAAGAAGTTTTTCCACTTCGCCACACTTGTAACTTGAACAATTCATTAAAGCAAACACAATTTGATTTATACAATTCATTTAGCGCGTGCTAAGGACAAGAACTGTGGGAGAGTAGAGTATTATAAGGATTTGACTACTATTAATAGAATTTCTATTAAGTATTTAAGAAAACTTGCTACTTTTATGTATTTCTCTAAAGTCATTCTACTTCAGTTACCAGAGCAAGCCAGCTAGCAGACGTGTTTGCCTTTTAGCCATCTCATCTTAAAATTTAACTTTTTTAATTATAAAAGTCACACATAAATCATTAACTCTGCTTAGGCCCAGGTTAACTATTGACCAACATACCACAACTCATATTTTCAGTAAAAGTTACAAGCATTAATCAACATCTCTAAACTCTACTTTAATAATTTGTGCTGGCATGGCTGGAGGAACACGACTAGATATATATAAATATATACACATTTCAAGAGCTTGCCACGCCTTTCATCTTTCGTTACATTCATTTTCATAAAACTAATATGCCCTATATACCGCTTGTTCAATGGATTCAAGGTGTAAACATCATTGCTTCAATTCACTAAAGACTCGCACAAGAAAATCTCAGCTACCTCAGCTAGGTTTGTCTCTCTCTCTCTTTTTTCAACTCTTTCTCCCACTCCATCTCTGTCAGTTCCACCTCCTCCATGCTGTTGGTTTTGGCTGCTGTTGACAGCTCTTCCCTGCAATTGAGCAGCGCTCGCCTACTTCGTGTCCACAGCGCTGGCTAAATTCGTGATACGACTAATTTAGCCATTTAAGCGCCGTTTGTCGTTTGCCGTTTGCCGTTTGCCGTCTACCGTTAGCCGTTGGCAGTTTTTCTTTTCCCGCCATTTTGCCCGCCGTCAAATTTCCCGCCATTGCCCATTTTCAGCTGTCGTCGCGTGCTTTATCCGCAAGCGCTGCCAGCTTTGTTCAAAGTGATGTGTGTGTCTGCCAGAAGCATGTGGTAAATTGAACATTATTGTTGCACTGCTGTCTGCTGTTTGCTGTCGATACCCTGTAATTGCTCAGACGGAATTGGGTATATCCACTATGAAGATTGTATATTTAGATTTGAGGTTGAATTGAGGAATTCGATTTGCCAGTTGCCTGAAATATCTTGTAACTATCATTTAGACTGCATCGATAGACATATATATAAAGAGAGAGAAAAAGTGCATTGTAGATTGATTGCAGACTTAGATTGCATGGCCTTTGGGTCTTGAGCCTTAAACTTACAGCTACCACAAATAGATATGTCGACACACTGTAGCCAAGATTGGCAGTGGGTATATCATTCATTCATATCTCTCATTAAAGAGTGTCTGCCTGACGAATAACATTTGCATGTTAGCTGAAACTCAACTCTTAACGCACATTGTGATACTTTTTAGCCCTGTCATGTAAATGCGGTCACCACATCGTGCTGATGCACCCACATTACGTATACGCTGCGTATACGTGACGTATAAGAAATTTATGCAAGCTGTCCGAAACTTTGGTTCACAGTTTAAACGTTGTCTTTCTTTCTTGTTGTTGCAGGGCCAAGGTGCTCGAATGCTCGGCGAAGGAGGACACCAACGTGACGGAGCTGTTCAAGACGCTGCTCTCCCTTTCCCGCTTCCTGCCAGCGAGCAGCGGCAGCAGCGGCGGCCCAGGCGGCTCCGGCTGCGAGGCAGCGCCAAGCGGCTTCAAGCGGCGCTCCTCGGCCTACGTTAGCGCCTCGTCCAGTCGCAGTGAGTAAAACCAAAATAAAACAAAGACAGAAACACAGAGAGAGAGAGAGAGAGTGAGAGAGAGAGAGAGAGAGAGAGAGAGCGAAAGGAATTGATGAAATTCACAAAAAAAAAAGGAAACAAAATTGTGGAAATTGTTTTGCTGCAGCCGAAAATGGGGGAAAAAAGTGGAAGCTGCTGCAACTTTTGTCAGCCGGTAACTGCCAAACGGAAATAATTCCAAGTTGACAGAATGCTTTGCTTTTGTCGGTCAGCAGCAAATATCAATTTGGCATTTCGATTGCCCACCAGCTGCAGCTCTGGCCAAAACATTTTCACTCTCTGAATTTCGTTAAGCTGAACAACAATTAAGGCCTTAAAGCGATTGCCCGCAATGCGAAATTTAAATACGATCTGCCGATTACCTTTGCCAATAATTGAAAATAATACCAGGTGATAAAAACATTATGAAAAAAAGTAAAGCCTATCGACTGCCTAATACTCGTTCACGGACGAAAAGACGTTTAGACAGTTTTGGCGTAGCTCTAAGACTGTAACAGATAGATAGATGTAGGTAAGATCTAGTTTTATATACTTACTCTACAGCAGACGGTTCTGTCATATATAAATATATATATACTCTGTATAAGATAAGGATACCAAAGAGCTTCTCCACATTGTAAGTCTCTAACTACCACGGCTTAGCCTTTATACAGAGAGGCGAATAGACTCTTTTCAGTTCGTGAACGAGTATACACGTTAAACGATTTAAGCCATAAGCTCATTAATAATAACCGCAGCAATGTATGACATGTATACCTATTAATATACCTATATATGCATATATATGTATGTATGAATATTTGTGTTTTAATCTATGTAATTATAATTCAAGTGCTGAACTGTGCTCTGCATGCACATAATCTTAAATTATCTGCTTATGAAATTTACAGAAAAACTTTATTATTCTTTATATATATATGTATATTTATATATGTATATTTACACATATATATTTATATATATATAGATATTATATTACCATAATAGGTATATTATAATAGTATCAATTTCGAGTGTTTTCAACATTGCTCGAGAGACTTTAGTTTAATATGTAAACTTATTTACTTGACTTAATCTTAGTACTTTTATCAATATCCCAGAAATAGGGTATTCGTGCTTAAATGTAATTAAATGTTCAGATCATAACTTGCAGACTTTATGATCTAAAAATATGAATGTAGCTCTGAAGGCTGACTTTAATTGTGTGTGATCAGAAATATTTTGTCTTTTAAATAACTTATCCATGTTTAAAAAAAAGCAGACAAGAAATTGAATATTAAAAATATCAAGAATCACAAATTACAAATATTACATTTTCGGGTTCACTCTCATCCACATTCATACATACTTAGAGTAGTAGTAGCTCAACTCAATGAGCCCACTGTGTCTCTCATTAGACCCATTTCTACCACTCCTATTGGCCTTTACTTGTTACCTAAGCACTCCTCGTTGCCTTTTGACGAAATGTCTGACAACACCTGCTACACCTGACTTGGTGGCCTCCAAAATCAGCTGCTAATTAGCCAGGAGCTAGACTTTTCGCGCAGTGTAGACGCAACATTGACAAATTGTCGACAATTTGGCTAATTGAGTGTAATTAACATTGCTTCGCCTGCGTCTGTGTTTGACCCAAATTAATTGTTAAAATTTTGCCAAAGCACATAAAAAGAAGAAAGTGAAATACAACTGCGCAACGAATACAAAAATGAATGAAAAAGGATGAGACAACGAGTCCTAACAACAGGACAAACCCCTTTTTTTAGTCAATTATTTATATGTATCGTGCGGACAGGCAATAGACTGAAGAAACTGAGGTCTACGGCAAATAATAACAAGTAAGACTGTTCTAGTTGGGAGTGCCCGACTAGTAGATACCCTGAACCAAATAAAAACCATAAAATTTTAATTGATAATACAAAAATGGGTCATAGGTAGATACAGTTACAATTTAAAGTCTCTAGTTTTTTGTGGTTGAAGGATGGATGGATGGATGGATGGACGGACAGACAAACATAGATCTAGCCACTCAGCTTGTCGTCTTCATATACTTAATGGCCTCTACCACACCTCCTTCAGCTTGTTACATATACTTTTGCGAAAACTAATATACCCTCAATCCCCATTTTCAATGTGTTCAGAGTATAACAACTCATAATAAAAAGTGAAAAAGTGAACAAATTTAGAAATTCTGTAAGCCTTCGCTGCTGCTATACAAGGATAAATAAGTATATATTGTATACATATACTCTCTATATGTATATATATACAATGTATATCCCTATCTTTATCCATCTATCTTTAAGAGTTGCCTTTACGCCTTATGGATTTCCTTGAACAATGCCCATCAGCCATTGATGTCTGAAACTTTTTGAGCCAATTAATCAGCTTAGCTAAAAAAAGAAAAATGCAGTTCAAAAGTTGAGCCTGAGCTCGTATTAATTATGCAAATAGCTTTACCTGCTAATTAGACGTAAAAGTATTTAATTTCCATTGACCAGACACATTAGCCCATGTAAAAAACTGCCTTGCTATCTCAGCTATCATTCTACTTCCCTCTCTCTCTCTCTCTCCCACTCTCTCTCTCTCTCTTTCTTCTTGTCAAGAAGTTTTTCATATTTGTGGTTCTCTCTTTTTGCTGCCGTTCTCTTCTCTCTGCTCTTCTTGTTACCAATATAAATAAACAGTTAATTAATGTTGGCCACGCGCTGCTGCTTGCTCTCGAAATAATGAATATAATTTCCGTGTTGGCACAGCCACGCCCACCATCAGCAACAACAGCCCCCTCAGCAACACAAGCCCCTCTCAGCTACTGTTCGACATTAATTTAATTGTCTGCTGGCGGCATTTGATAAAATTTTTAGTTATTTAGCCCCAACGACCCGCAAAAGTCATTTAAATCAAGTGCAAAGTTTGCTCCCAGCCACAAACGAATTCCCAAATTAAATGCAATTTAAAGCTTTAATGTGTGTACCTACATATGTGTGGTGTATGTGTGCGTGTGTGTGTGTGTGTGTGTGTGTGTGTGTGTCTGTTATACAAATTGTATTTGCCTTGCACACACATTCACTCGCTTGCATATTAAATGTGAGCCACAAAATTTGTAAATTATTTTGTATTGTCCAAGCAGACAACGAGAACTGTCGTTGACAGCACAACAAACAATGTATGTGTGTGTGTATGTGTGTGTGTGTGTGCATATGTGTGTGTGTGAATAGTGAAGGTCAAATGTCAAATAGCGGCAAACACTAGCGACAGCTCAATTGACAAAAGAAACGTTTGCATCGATGGCACTAAACAGATTTTGCCTGACTCTCACTCTCACATTCCATCTTTCTCTCTCTCTCTCTCTCTCTTTCACTCTCCCTCTCTCACACTCCCACTCCTCGTTTCGAAATCTAAAAAAAAGAAAAGAAAATCAAGTCCTGAGCAGTTAATCACGCGAATTGAGGCCAAGACAGCGACGCAAAAGAAATTTAGAGCAACACATCAGAAAGACTAAAGACGGGTATGCACAACTGATGCATACGCTGTAAAAACAGACCAAAATACAACTGACTTATACCTGACTTGTGATCAATAAAAATATAAACTATTAGTATATAAAACGAACTGCCATAAGCCAAACATCGATAATTATCGATAACACAAGATGAAAAAGCATCTACAGATATTTGAATAAAAAACACAAGGAAGAAAATTGATTTTATTTACTATTTTCTTTAAGGTATGCATCATATTGGCTTATTAAGTTGAAGGCAGCGAATAAACGAAATGCAAAAATCTATAGTTATCGATAGCAAATAGACCCTAAAGATGTGAGAAATCAAGCACTTTTTTTTCGTATTGATACAAAAACAAATACATACTACCACTAATACTACTACTACTATACTACTATTCAAACCAATATGCCCGTTTCACCTAGACTGCTTAGGGTATAACATGTAATTGACTTAAAGCAAATCACGCTTGTACAATGTGGCATACAAAAGCGAAGGTCGACGTGTCCATAGACGTTTCCAGGGCATACACTTTGTAGATATACATAACTATACATAACACACACTAAATAAATTCAGTATGCCCTTTTCACCTTAACATATAATTTTTAAAGCTACTCTAGTATATACCCGTTTGAACATAACAGCGTAGGGTATTTAATGTAACAGCCTTAAAAAAGCCCTAGGCTGTGTCATGTACATTGAAAATCTAGGCTCAACGTAACTATAGAGACTGCAGCTATAGATAATCAGAATAACTGATATGCCCGTTTCACCTTGACTGCGCAGGGCATAACATGTAATTGCCTTAAAAACCACGCACTCAATGTGGCATATGCAGAAACAAAAAAAAATACAAAAAAGCAAATCGTTCGTATTCTGCTTGAAGGTGTGCGCCCATGTGTGTGTGAGTGTGTATATGTGTGGGTGTGTGAGTGTATGCGACAGCTCAATAGCCTAAGCACGTGCCTGCCTATGTATGTGTGTGTGTGTGTGGTGTGTCTGTGTGTGTGGGTGATGGGGCATAAAAAATGGGCGAGCGCGCGTAGGCCGAGCGTCTGGCTGAGCTGCACCTGATTTGTCTAGCCCAAGGAAAAGGCGCACCCACGTCTGTGACGCCCCCCAAAAGCTACCGCCACACACACACACACACACGAACACACAGGCAGAGGCGGCAAATGTAATGTGGCTTGGCGGTTGCTGTGGTGGTGCGGCGCAGCGAAGCGAACCGCAAGCAGTTTTATTTGCAAGCAGCCAACTGTAACCGTAACTCAATTGAAACTTTTACAAATGCGCCTTTAGGACGCAGCATGCCGCATGCCGTATGCCGCATGCCACATGCCACATGCCACATGGCACATGCCACAGTTGCCAGCTGAAGCTCGCATTTGTAACTCGCCTAGGCCAAATGTAATTTAACAACAACAACAAAATCTTAACAGTCAACGCGTTTGTCGTTAGCCGGTATAAATAAGAAGTAGACGCAGCTAGAATACCCTTTCTTATATATGAGAAACAAAAGAGAGAGAGAGAGAGAGAGAGAGAGCGAGAGAGAGAGAGAGAGGGAGAGAGAGGAAGGAAAAGAAGGAGAGAACCACTAACAATACTTGGAATAGCTGGCATAAAGCTTTAATACATGGTAGTTAATTTTCATAAATTGTGAACGGAATTTTCATCAAATTTCTAGGTCAGCTTCCAGCTACTGCAATACAAGTTTTCTAATGGAAAAATGGAAAATTCTTCCTATATTATATAGTTTTATACATATTCCGTTGCTGCCAAAGAAATTTTCTAACTTAGAGCATCTGCGTAAACATCAGGTTCAAGGCTTCAACTGCTTAAGCTGAACGTTGATCACCAATCAGCCAATCAGTCATCAATCAGTTCAATCGTTAGTCAATCAATCATATCTAAATGTAACTAATTATAACATAGGCTAACTTATACACAAATTTTCATTATAAATCTAGTCAGTCAATCAATCAATCAATAATATATGCTACTATTCTGGCTAAAGTACCACTTTCAAACATTTAGAGCTTTAGGCTATGCTGTGTGTCAATCAATCATTTAATCAGTTTTAAGCACCCACAGATCGCGCAGCTTAAATACTATTCTAACTAACGTTTCTAACTTCATAAACTTGAACTATGTATACGTGATCATCAATCAATCACTGACATTCAAAGTCAGTTAATCAATCAATCTTTTATATATTCACAAACTAGCTGCTGTACTAAACTAATCTTTCATCAATCAATGCTTAGTAAGGGCAAAAAGGAGACCCTCTTGGCTTCAACTACTACCGATCGTTCAGCCTAAGTCTGAACAGCTATCAATCAATCAATCAATTAATGCATCAGTAAAATTAGTTTTATATATACACTTAATATAAACTCATCAACATTAGTACATTAGGGCTAAAACAAGAAATCCTCCCAGCTCGTACTGTTGTATCCATCAATCCATCAATTAGTCAGTCAATCAACTCTATGCAACAATCAAACAACCCTTTAGCGCCGCTTGTTCAAATAAAAATGTTATTTGAATTTCTGTTTGTCTCATGCCCAAAATACAGCCAGCCACACAAGCAGAATGCTATAGAGTCAGCGAATCAGAATTATATATGTATGTCGTATGTCTGTGGAACGGGACAGAATTGTGGAACCTGATACTTGATACAGCTGCTCAAAATATGCGCGCATATTCCATCTATGCAGATGCGAATGGGTTTTCTGCCTGACGACTCTCGATGCTCCATGTCATGGCGAATTGTGCGAATGGGGCTTACAGATGTGCATTTGTGGTATGGCCACAGTGTAATAAGCCAAAAGGACAACAAACAAATACACACACACACATTCACACATTCACACACACACTCACTCACGCACACTCTTTCATATGTGGAGAGCATTTGGTACACAGCATGCGGCTCGATTTTCGCGCTTTTTTGTGCCAACGACAACAATGGCGACACAGCCGCCATTTTGTTTGCAGTTGACACTACGCACACACACATACACACACACACACATATATACACAGGGGCATACTCATGCATATTTTATTTTGAAGGATTCCCTTGGGGTCTGGCTCTAGCACCCTTTGAGACGCATTAACTAAATTTAGTCCCTTCAAAGATATTCACTGGGGCAAAAAACTCTGCTTATTCTTCTTCTTCTTGAAACTGTTTAATTTCGCATTTTCAATTTGCAATTTGAAATTTTCCAGCAGTTTTTCTAGCGCATAAATCATCATTAAGCTGCAGATTTCAGCAACGCTTTAAATCCATCAAAATCAGTTAATCAATATGCGCAGAGGCTAATCAAATCATTGATGTGAGTTCTCTGAGGACCTACGTCCTTATATTTTTCCAAGAATTACTGTGCGCGCTGCAAACTTGAAAAGGTTCCTCTTTAACTGAACAGATTTATAAGGGGTATATACACACTAGAGGAGCACTGAGACAACTTTAAAGAGCTAATGCAGTTAGCAGCACTTTTTGGAACTTTGCTCTAATCTCAAGAGCTACTTTTTTTTATCCTCAAAATTTTCCAAATAAATTTTAAACTATTTTTCCAAATAAATTTTAAACTATTTTTCCAAATAAATTTTAAACTATTTTAGATAATTATCATTAAAGAGAACAAGCCTAGGTAACTATATTGAGAAAATCGAGGGTACTTTTTACAAGTTGAAAAAATTAAAAATTAAAGTATAGAGCAAACTGAAAATGCACACAACTTTTCGATAATTTAAAGAGAATTTTTGCAAGAAACTGCTAAATTTTAGTTAGGATTTACTTTAACACTTTAAAAGGAATATATAGAGAAAATAAGTAATACCTAATATATTTGGGAAGTCAGCAAGAAGAAAACATTTTACATTTATTTAAGTTTATAAAAATCTTATTAAAATTGTTAGTTCTTAGAAAAATATTGAAAGGCTACAAATGCATTTCAATTCATGCATATCTTCCCATTCGGAAGGCTCTGTTAAGAAACACACACTTCTTATGGGTAGTTGATAGTATTAACTTGATACTAATGTAGAAGTCAATTGCATTGAACATCTGTACTTAATAGTTGCCTATAACTCATTTACAGAATATCCTCAACTATATGCTAGGGTATTTGAATCAGAGTCCTCTCACATTCATTAGCTTTGGCTTCGGCGTCGGCTTCACAGGATTGCTGCTGATGTGAGTTATGCTTTGAGCAGCCAGCGATGCGACGTCAAGGCTGAGCACATATCGAGCTTCGGTTGCAGACAATTATCAATTTCAATGATTTCAGCTCTGGCAGTGCTTTGCAGGAGTTGCTCATAAGTTAATTATGTTGCAGGCAACAGAGCGGCACAGAGCCGAGCGAAAGGTGGGCGTGGTTGGCCATGCGAAAGGGTTCAATGCGTGGGGTTTGGCATTGTTGCAACTTGCAATTGCCACAGCAACTTGCAGCTTGGCAACTTGCGACTGCTGCAGCTGCAACTGCAGCCACAATTGGGCAGAACTCCACAAAAATTGTCGAGAGCCAACAGAAAATTGGATTTTCACATTTATTCGCATGCACGTGCGATGGTCCGTGTTGCAGATGCATGCCAAAGTGTTGTTTGTTTATAATTGATAGCCAGTTATACAGCCTATCCGTATATATCCGGATATACATTGTATATATACACATATATAAGCTTTTGCTTCCCTTGCAGACAAGAACCGCATGAACAGCCCCTCGGTGAGCGGAGATAAGAAGTCGAGCCTTGTGGATGCTGTCGATGTGGCCAGCACCAGTGCGGAGGCTAAGCTGAAGCCACGTTCCAGGTGCGTATGAACACTTGAAGAAAAACTCGAGTAAAACATGAAGAAAGACTAGAGAAACTTTAGCTGTAATTAACTTTAACTCTAGCTCCAAATACATATGTCTGACATAAGTGTATGCAATTACCATTAATGCAAAAGTTGACTCAACTTTATCTTTGGCATATTTTAAGCTTCTCAGTGGGACTTGCATTTAGCCCTATTTTTTTCCCTGTGTGTACACATATAGACAATGCCTAGATTTAGGGAGCCAAGTTACCTTTTAAATCTATATTCTTATTCTATTTTTTTATCAATATTAAACACTCCATAGCAAGTTACCTTTTTAATCTATATTCTTATTCTATTTTTTATTTAATATTCAACACTCATTTAGTAATATGTTTTTTCGCCGAGTGTATAAAATTTCTACTCAACTTTACCATTTAATATGAGTCATAGGAGATATATAATAAGTTCCAGTAGTTCTTATATAAAGAAACTTTTCTCATACCTAACTTTGTTTTTTTTATGTGAACTGAATGTTAGACTAAATACTTAATATAGTATAGGTATCTAACGTATTTATGTACGATTTAACTGAAGTTAGTTGAAGCTATCCAAGTGCACACTAACATTTGGCACTACTTTTTTCTCTCAGTGTGGGCAACTTGCACAGCTTCAACTAACTTCAGTTAACTCCTCCGTAAATACCTTAACTTATAGCTATATTAAGTATTTAGTCTAACACAATTTATAATATATTTTCTCTCAGTGCATATGGATTACTCACCAGATTGTTAATAATTATTCTATATATTTCTTAGATCGCTCATACGCCGTGCTTCACGCAAGACCAAACAGCAAATCAACAACGCATCCGACGACTGTAATTTGCAGTAAATTAATACAAAATAAATATTAATAATAATAATAATGATAATGATAATGATGATAAATGTTAAATATGAATCTATGTGTATGTTATCCAGTTCTTGATTACTGCAAATACTTTGAAGAGAAAATCAAACCAAAACGTTGCTCAATCGCAATTTAGTTGCAGTTGGTAAGAGTATCTCGTAGTCTATTCTATACTGTTCGTAAGGGTATCTAAGTGCTTCACTATCAAGTTTTATGAGTTGCATTTGAGATCTTATCAATATTTTCTATGCTCATTTTTTAAAGGGGACCAGTTTTATTTCGAATCATTTTTTTTACATTCAAATTATTGACAGAGAGAAAGAGAGAGAGAGAGGGGGTTACTAGTAAAATGATCCTAGGAGAAAGGGTATACAAAGTTCTTCAAAATCACAACAAAAGAACGTTATAAAATTATGCAATAGCAAAATATATATAAAATTCTGGCCCTTGCCCATTATCTTCTAGGAAATAATATATAAAAGTAAATAGAAAATTATGTCATAATAGAGAGGGCTTAAAACTTTTACTATAGCAAAAAGTACACCTCGTTTTCTCTACAACTTTTTATAGCTAAAGGTACACAAAATTCGTTATATTTTGCCGTTTTAAGAGGAGAAAAGTTTTATTTTCTGATTTATCAACAATTTAGCTAGAAATTTCTTTTTGGAGTATATATTTTGAAGATTTTGCGACAATTGTAGAGAGTTCCTTTGATATAGAAAAGAAATTGTTATGTATAGAGTATATATAATATATATATTTGAATTTGTTCTAGTCTTAAGTTAGTTTAAGTAGGTGTTTAGCAACAATTCAAATACAATGTATTCAAATGTTTAAACTTATTGATTTTAGCTACAAATCTATGTAGTTTAAATACATATAAATAAATATATACATGTATGTATATATATAAGTATATATATGTAATCCATTTCTTGTTGGATTTGTTTAATGCTCAAAAACAAAAATCTGACCTTGTTTTTCAAAGCAAAAGGAAAACTGTTTACGCGATTTCCCCAAGTATTTTTCCTCTATTATGCAAAGCGCGCTGCTAATTAACGTTTCGAGCTTTGTAAGTGTGTGTAGTATGTGTGTGTGTGTGTGTGTGTGTGTGTGTGTGTGTGTTGTGTGTGTGTGTGTGTGTGAGCGCGAGTGAAGCGTACATATAAATATGCAGCGCATTGTATAATGCGATTTAACTCAAGAGATTTGTGTTGAGAACAAAAAAGAAAACTTAAATAACAATATAAATAAAATAGAGTATATAAAAAATGTATAAAAATTTAACACATTGCTGTCGGGCGTATCCGACTGCGAAATACTCGTTCACAAATAAATTCGATTGATATATCAATATTTTTCAATTTCACCATTCCAGCTGTAGATCAGGAGATCCAGCTGATATTTAAGCAGATTATTATTAACAAAATCCATTATGAGATTAATATATATCAAATGCATGATTTAGTTTGGGCCAACATGATTTGAGACATTTTCTAAAGTTCGTAACACTCTATAAGACCGGAGAGAACAAGCCCATTGCAGCAATAAATTAACTATTCCCTAACTGTGAACGAGGATACAGAAATAAAAGATCCATAAAAATCTATTCAAGGATAATACAGGGTGCATCATAAATGCCAAAAAAAAAAAAAAAATAAAATAAATAAATAAATAAATAAAGAAGAAGAGCAAAATAAGAGCCAATCAAATAGAAAAGAGTTTTGTATGTATTAAATATTAGAGCATTAGCTGTTAACTAAGTCAAAATTTGAAATTAAATTAATTAAACTAATTATTTTTGTTTTAAGTAATATAAAAAATTTAAATTTTCTTTGTCGAAAAGTTGCACAAGTGAAAGAAACAACCGAAGGCAGATGCAAAGTGAATTGTGATGAAATATTAAAAAAGAAAATACTATATATATGTATATATAGGAGAATCTCTATATATACGTATATATATGTATGTATGTATGTATGGATTAGTTTGACGTCCAAGTTAAATTGTATTTTTAGGCTTAAGGCATGTCTAGATGTTAAGCAAATTGTTTATACAAATTGTTACTAAATGTAGTTAAATGTAGTTAAAATCGGAAGAGGCGATTAACTAACTAATCTAATCTAATCTAAGCTATATATCAGACAAACGGGGAACACAATTAAAGGCGAGCAGCATTTGACAGTTACACTACTATATGTAGATATATATGTATATATCTACTTAGTAATTGTTTCTTTGCCGGTTGAATCAAATCAAGCCATAGATTTTGTTAAAAAAATGAAAAAACTCAAATCAAAAATCAAAAAATATGTTTAAAAGTATACATATACATATACATAAGTATATATTTGTGTACGTAATTCAAAATGTTCATTATGAAAACAAAAAAGTATCCAAAAACAAAATCAAAAACTAGAAACAAAAAAGAAGAAAATCAAAATCAAAAAAGATTTATTCATAAATATCTTCTCTACATATGAAATGTAATTAATTTTTCAAATATCAACAGAAATCAAATAAAAGAACTTACTAAATGTGTCCATTTAACTAAAGAAATGAAAAGTCTTTTATATTGACCAAGCTTTTATCACACCTATTGGTAAAACTCCTGACTTGCTGTTAGATCTTAAATGTTTAGATGTCAATTGAAAGTTCTTTTGCTTACATTATGTAGAAATATCCATGTTAGAGCCATGCTAGACTTCTAAATCGAGTACATTTTTTCAAACAAAACTTCTGCCATTGCAGTCACTCAAAGTACAGAGTATCCAAAAATACAATGTACTCTATTTACACGCATGTAAAATGGAAGGGTTTCCAAGAATTTCGCTTTTCTGAGCATTTAAACTCAGTTAAAAGCTGGATATCAATTGCAGTTATGACCAATTATCATTTACGCACTATACAGTCGACTAATTATGTTTGAATTCCAATTAAATTTAGTGACGTGCATTAGCTGTCATTAAAAGCAAGCGTCCACAACAGGGCGACCCACATATATATTAATAACGTTTGGCTGCATCACATTATAAACTACCTTTGCATTATGTTTAGTTGGAAATTTGCCTTCGCATCAATTGCTGACTCTAAATCAATTAAATTAGCCTCCACACTGCCAACGCTTCGTCGTATTGCCTGCCGACCGCAATATCCATTAAAAGCAACTAATGGAATTTTATTCAAATTATAAATTGCATTTACAGTTAAATGAGGAACGCACTGTAAATGGAAATGGAAATGGAAATTGTAAATTGTAAATTGTAAATGCCACTGCATTAAAATCAATTGAACTTTGAATACCAAAAATGGGTAGCTAAGCGCGAGTGCCAAAAGCTGTGATTTATTTGCCATATATTGGAGCATTGGCCCAGGGCATGCGAAATTGGCAGATGTGACGCTGCCACGCACGCACGCTCGCTATATCTCCATATATGCATATACACTTATAATATAGACCTGATTTGTTTGTGTGCTGGGCTGTCATACAATAAACAGCTTTTCCTGCGACCCAATTAGTCGAAATTATGCACAATTTCAAATGCAATTTTCTGTAGCATTGATTTTGCAGTTTAGCGGATTTAATGGTAAAATTGGTTGGAAATCGATGGAAATTAGCTTGCGCGCCCTTATTTATACCAATTTATGGAAGGGTCAACTCCTCAAGTAAATACAGCAAAACAGTAAAAATTCTTCAGCTTGCTAAAACTATTTAAAACGTTTGAAGCGACGCTTTTAGGAACTACATTTTAAATAATAACTGGTAAGAGCAGCACTTGTGCCATCTAGCAGTATTTCGGAGTACTAGTCTCGAAATACCCGCCTATAAGACGTCTGTCGACAGTTTGCTGCACTACAATACTACATATACAAAATGCTTCTAAGAAAAATCTGACTGCTATATAACCGCCATAATTAACAGTTGCGCCATCTAGCGGACTTTGGCTGTATTACGCTGTTAAATAGGTTTCAAGGGAGCGCCAAAATCAGCACGTGCGCTCTCTATTGGTAGTTTGTTGAACTACTCAAAAGCAAACAGCTGACTGTGCCGGCATTTGGTATTTTTTAGTACATTTAAATGCGTATAAATACATATTTGAGAATGGCGTTAAAATATATTGGTAAATAAATGGAAATTATAATAAATAATTTAACAAGCTAATGAATTGTTTGTAGATATTGGTGCTAATCTAACGGATTCCATGTATCGAGGCTGCTATGGCGGCTCTACGAAGCATCCAGCGGACTTGGATATTGTATTGGAGCGCGCGTGGCAAAATGGACTACAAAAGATAATTATAACTTCTGGCTGTATTAAAGATGTGGATGAATCACTGGAGCTAGCTGCCAAGGACGGTGAGTTGACTAAAAAAGAGAGCAAATAGAACTAAATATTAGCCCTGTTTAACCTGCAGATCGCCTGTACACAACGGTGGGTACCCATCCCACACGCTGCGGCGAATTCCTATCAGATCCGGCAAAATATTATAATGATTTACGTTCGAGAATCAAGGCGAACTCGGAGAAGGTAATTGCTGTGGGTGAATGTGGCTTGGACTATGATCGATTGCATTTCTGTGCAAAGGAAACACAGTTGGAGTACTTTGAAAAACAGCTCACCTTGGCGGAGGAATTTCAATTGCCACTCTTTCTGCATATGAGAAACGCTAGCGAGGATTTTATGAAGATTCTCGAGCGTAATCGTGATAAGCTCGAAGCCTGTGGCGGCGGAGTAGTGCACAGTTTCACAGGCACATTAGAGGAGGCGAAGAGACTGTTAGACTTTGGTGGCCTGTATATCGGACTGAATGGCTGCTCACTGAAGACCAAGGAGAATCTAGAGGTAGTGCAGCAGCTGCCTAATGAACGGATTATGCTGGAAACAGATTGCCCATGGTGTGGCATACGACCCACCCATGCAGGCCATCAGCATGTGACCACCAAATTTCCTACAGTCAAGAAGAAGGAGAAATGGACTAAAGATACTCTAATTGATGGACGCAGCGAACCATGTCAGATTAGGTGAGTATACTTTGTAGAACTAAAACTATGTTAAGCTTAACTATCTTGCTGTATTTCAGTCAAGTTCTGGAGGTTATAGCCAGCATCAAACAGCAGCCCAAGGAGCAGCTCGCAGAGATCTACTATCAAAACACATTAGATTTGTTTTTCAAAAGCTCCAAATAAATTCTATTGTATGTAAAAGTCAAATTTCATATGAACACTATGGTCGATGAGAGCTATAAGTCATGTATGATTATTAGAAAATACACTTATATATAATATATATTCGCCAATTATACCCTTAATGGATATACGGGTATGTATGTAATACGCAAAGAGAGGCTTGGCTTGAGCACGACGATATACCTTTGTCTCTCACTCTATTTATATAAAAAGCCAAGCCAAATTTTTGCAGCTGGTCTACGCTGGCTTTTTCCTAGTCAAATCCTCCCGATTGTAATCCACTTGTTTTCTATACTTCTCAGTCATATCCAAAAATAAATCCATTTCTAAATTGTTTACATTTAATGCTTTTACATTTATTGTATTATATTATTGTTGCTCATGTCCTAAATGCAAATGAATTCAAAAATACGCATTACAACTTGATCCAATTCAAATTGTATATATATATATGAACTTTTTGTAATTATCTGTTCTTTTTAGCTGACACAGAAACACATTTAGATTAACATTAAGATTCTTCTTTTGTAAATAATTGTTATTTAATTAACTTCATTTATATTTTTCCATTGAGTAGAGATGTTTTGCCAAAAAATATATATAGAATATATTTATATATATATATATATATAGATATATGTATGTTGCCCCAATTTTAAAGACTAGTGAAGTTTTGTAGCTTAGTTATTGCCCTCTCTTTTGGTTTAGATAGATCATTTATATATATATATATAGATATATCGATATAGTTGTCGATTACATTATTTAGAAGCCTTAAAAAGCGTATATACAAAATATTTTGTAAATATTTTTAAAAAAGTCTGTTAACTGGCCATAGAACATTTTCGAGTATCAGATTATATAGATTAGAACCTTCCCAAATTGTATATAGTAAATGCTATCAACAAGTTGCTTCACTATATAAGCATTTAAAAACCCAAAATATTTTCTCATTATAAAATGTGCTTTAAAAATTTGTTTACAGATCTATTTCTTGTAACTGATATGAAGTTAAATGATATATAGCATATAGATAGATGTATATGATAGATTTGTAGTTTACTCAGTTGCATTTTAAATGACAATTAAAGATTCAGTCCAATAGAAATACATATAGCTCAATGCTCAATTGATATGAATCCATATATATATCTAGCATATAAGATTCCAAGTTAATGTTTCGTCAGTTGGGACTTTAAAAACTCTATATATATATTATCTATATATGAGTTTACTTAAGTTTAGTTATATAGCTTCTACAGCTATAAGTTTTATATATGTTTTATTATATTATATTTAGAATCTTAAAATTGACTTGAGTTAGAAAAAAATTCATTAAAAAAAAAAAACAAATTAAAAAAAAGATATTAATTTTGTTTTATAATATATATAGTTTATATATATTTATATATATATATATATATATATATATATATATATATATATATATATATATATATATATATATATATATATATAAAGATACGACTATTTCATTTATTGGGCGTCATATTTAAATATTGTTAAATTATATAGAATATATACACAAAACAAGGAATTAAATAATTATAATATATAAATAATAATATTAATTCAACTAACAGTAAATTCGAGTTTAAATTAAAAAAAATAATCCATGAAAGTTGTTCATTTGACACTTCAATAAATTTTGTTGTTATTTTCTTAACACAAATAAAATTTTTTTTAGATGTGAATATAATATATATATATATATATATATATATATATATATATATATATTTAAGTATAGGAAAGTACGACAAATTCCAATATAAATCAATAGAGTCGAAAAAAAAAACACTACAGATTTCTTTGAAGTGTTTCAATTTTGATATATATATATCATTTATATATATTATATACGCATATTTATCAGTTATCAGTTATATGTATTCATATATGTATGTGTATGTGTTTAGTTATATATTTTATATTTAATGTGAGCTTTTCTTAGTTTCAAACTAAACTCGCCATAAAACTCTGCAGTCGAGCAGGCCTCAATAGTTATTTTTGCATTCTATATATATATATATATATATATATATATATATATATATATATATATATAGATATAGACATATATATTTTAATTAAATTAATGTATTTTGGGCGCACTTCGATCGTTGATCTTTTGATTGCGTTTCAAGGTCGCTCCACGTTTTATTTGATCCATCAGCGACTCATGACAAATGCGCGGATCCGGCTGCAATTCGTTAAAAAGGAATAATAATTAGCTTTCTGTATATATAACAATATATATTAATAAATCGAAGCTTGTTTATATATACATATAGTACACTATATGCAGTTAATGCGCATTTCAACTCGAGCTTTTAGTTAGGCACACAAAACGCAACAGAAACGAAAACAAAATGAATACCTTAACACTGTTCATCACAAGTGCTGTTGATATTGTTGTTGAAATTGGAGTTGGTATTGGTGTTGGTGTTGTTGATAAAGGTGTTGGTATTGGTGTTGGTGTTGGGATAGGTGGGTGGTCTACGATACTGGGCACTGGGGCGCGCCAAACTTTGCGGATTCTGATACATCTAAATATGGCGCACAACACAATCACAGCATATAGTATATAGTATATGATATAGTAGATATAGTATATAATAGAGTATAGTGTAGGATAATAAATAGTATAAGATATAGAATAGTATATAGTATAGTATAGAATAAAGATAGTATATAATAGGATATAGGATATAGTGTTGTATAATATGGTATAGGGTATATAATAATATACTATAGATTACTAATTATCATAATATAGAAGAGATTAGTATAGTATATGTAATACATAATCTTAGATAGTATAATATACTATGAAATATGGAATATGCTATACCATATAGATGATATGAAACCATAGTATATTGTAGATAAAGCATACTATTTAGTATAGTAAGGATGTAATTTAGAGATCTCAGTATTCAATATAGAATAGTAAAATATACAAGAAGTCTCTTGGTATAGTATACCAGATTGTATTTCCGTAGTATATGGTAAAGAAAAGTGTTGTTTAGTATAGTATAATCATAGTATTTCATGTATGTTTGAGAAAAAGTATAGTATATGATATTACTATATAAGAAATATAAGAGTATAGAGTGAAATTGTGTTGCGAATGTATCAGATGATATATGGTTGATGCTGTACTTACCAGGGCCTTGCTATTGATTAGATTTCGCACTGCAAATGCACGTCCAGACATTCCCTGTTTGGCCAGCTTGGCATTGAGATTCTCGAGAAATTCAGCCTTGGTCTTGGCACGAATGCTGCCAGTCTTTTCGATATTGGTGCTAGTGGCATAGTCTAAGCAGCAAATGGTGTTCGATCGATTGATTGATGGATGGATGTGGAGTGCACAAAAGGTGCGCACATAAAAAAAAGAGGAGAGAAGCAAAAACCGAATGAGTTAATAAACGTTTAAGATATCTTACAAAGTTTATGAATCAAATGAGAGAGCTTAAGCAAATGTTGAACATAAAATTAAGAACAATGCAGATAATGCAGATAAACAATATATATATATAGAGAGAGATAAAATTGAAATGAAATAAAATTAACTTCGACAAACCGAAGTTTATGGTAAACTTGCAGTTAGAGCGAGAGTTGCGAGATTAAAAGATAAGACAGACAAAATAAAGTATTAGAAGTTAATACTGCAAGTTACTTTAGCTATGCGAGGTCTGTTCAAAAAGCATCGGGAAGTCTGTTATATTTTAAATGTGATTTATTTATACGTTGCCCTTTTAAAGTAATACCCATCAGATATTCTATAATTGCGCCAACTTTTCTTCCATTATATTCATCTTCTCTCCTTTAGAACAGACCTCTAATATATAGATTAATCTCTGAATCAAAATCAGTGTGCAGTGAGTTGATATGAAATTCTGATCAGATTTTAGGCAATGAGATGAGAAAGTTGTGATATATTGTATATATTGATTGTTCTCCACGTTGATCGCTTCCAGGTTGATCGGTTCGATTCCTTCTCTTAATATCATTTATAAAATATTTCATATGAATCACAACTCAAACTTAACAAAAACACAACAAAAGCAACATGCAATTTGGCGACGCATTAGAAATGCAATTCAATTCAAGTCAAATTAGCAAAAGAAATTAAATAAACGACAAAATAAAAAGGAACAACAAATGAACAGCGCTGCAATCATAACCAAATCAAAGTCAAAAATCAAACGCGCAGCTCACTTGAATGATGTGGCACATGGGCGTGCGTATGGGCGTGGCTATTGTTGTGAGCCGCATAGTAAACAGCGCCTCCATTGCTATTGCCGCCAGCAACATCGCGATAATATTGCTGCTGTTGCTGCAGTTGCTGCTGTGCGCTGCTGCTGCTGCTGCTGCCACGCGCTGTGGTGCCATAAATGCTGGCGAGCTGCACAGGTGAGCCGCAGGTGGGCGAGGCAGCGGGCGGCGTCGAGTGCAGCTTGACAGCTGTGGTCTGTATAAATGGATTCGTTGATACAAATATCTTTTGCTGCACGCTCGAATGACGCGATGGCAAAGGTGGCTGTCGTTGTTGCTGCTGCTGCTGCTGCTGTTGTTGTTGCAGTTGCAGTTGCAGTTGCTGTTGTTGCTGTGGCAGCGGCATGGCTGCACGTTGATTAGCATGACCATTGCCCATTCCAACACTTGATGGCTGTTGATATTGTTGTTGTTGTTGTTGTTGCTGCTGCTGCTGATGTTGCAAACGTTGCTGTTGCTGCTGTAAACGTTGCTGTTGCAACATGTTTTTGGGCAGCGTCGCGGTCATCATGTGATTGGACATGTTGCTGCCACTGTTAGTGTTGCTGTTGTTACCGTGTGCAACATTGCCACGTGCCATTTTCTTAGGCATCGTTGCTGAGTAAATGGGCGGCGGTGGGGGATCCTCTAGAGGAGGCGGGCAAGTATAATGTTGCTGCTGCTGTTGCAGCTGTTGCTGATGTTGCTGATGCTGTTGATGCTGCTGCTGTTGTCGCATGTTTGCTGTTTGCGCAGCTGCTGTATTTTTGATAAACGAATTTGTATAATTGTTGCTTGCTGCAGGCGCTTGTGGCGGCTGATAGTGAGACATGTTGTTGGTAGCAGACATTGCTGCTGCTGCTGCGGCGGCGACTGCTGTTGTTGTTGGCGATGTTGTTGATGAATTTGAAAATGAACTGACTTTAGAGAGCAACGATGATGTGGATGATGAGAGCGGAAAGTGTGGCAAAGCATTGAAAGAGTTGCTAGATGTGGATGCTGTTAAAACAGTTGCTGCAACAGCAGCTGCTGCTGCATTGTTGCTGACAGCTGCTGCTGCTGCTGCTACGACTGTCGATGATGATGATGATGATGATGCTGCATAAATTCTATGTTGCTGCTGTGCTAGCTTATGTTCAAATTTACCGTCATATTGTTGCTGCTGTTGCTGCTGCTGTTGCATGGACAAACCGCTGCGCATGTAAATGGATTCGCTGCCCATTGCATTGCCATAAATGCCCTCAGCAACATGTTGCTGTTGCTGTTGTTGGTGTTGCTGTTGCTGCTGTTGGTGTTGCTGTTGTTGCTGTTGTTGCTGCTGCTTGCTGTTGAGTCGTGCATTTAGCTGTGCAATTAGATTCGGATTGGCCTTCGGCTGTGTCGGTGGCAGCGGATGGGCGTGGCCATTGGGACTGGGGCTGCTGCTGCGAAAGCTGGACATGTTGCTCACAATTTTTGGCTGTGCATAGATGCTGCTGCCAGCGCCAGCAGCACAGGGCGATGTGGTGCGATATGACTGCATATAAATATATGTGTGTGTGTGTGTGTGTGTATGTGTGAAGAAGAAGAAATGAAAAGAAGTAAACAATAAATTAATAACTAAGCCAAGATGATAAACAGCAAAAGCTCTAGAGTGAGAATCATAGCTGAAGGCTGAGGAAATAACTCTCAAGGAAATGCATTAGCAAAAGGCTAAAGATACATACATATATAGAGGGAGAATCTAGATGATTTCACTGTACATGAAAGAGGATAAAGTTGAGATTTTAATGTGCAAAAGAGCTTAAAGGGAAATTATTTCATAAATTTCAAGCAATTGCAAGAGGTTAAAGCACAAGTTGAATTAGTTGGTTCACTCTAAAGAGCTTTTACTGTAAAACTATATATTCACGCAAGCGAGTTATCACTGTAGACGTTATATAAGTGGGTATAAGTTTAGCTATATCTATGTTATATATATATCTATAGTTATGCATGTTAAACTAAGCTAAGTTTTTAGTTACGCTTAAAAACTAAATTAAAACTTGTTTAGTAGACGTTGAGCAGCGTTGCCTCTCCTCATTTTGTTTAGTTGTTTAGTGGGCGTGGCCAACATTGAATTTAGCACTTACGGCATCTAGCTGAGGCGGCGCCTGATAAGGAGGCGGCGTCGGTGGCAATTGTTGTTGATGATGTTGTTGTTGATGCTGCTGAAGATGTTGCTGTTGCTGTTGTATAAAGCGATGATGTTGCTGCTGCTGCTGATGATGTTGCTGCTGTGTGTAATTGATCGTTGTGGCTTGAGCGTAAGCATGCAATTCCATATAGCTATTATAATAAGCCTCATAATCGGCTTCTAAGCTAGGCAAGGGCTTGTGCATGGGCTAAGGTGTATAAACGAGCAATATGTTGTTGTTGTTGTTGTTGTTATGGTGTTGGTGTTGGTGGTGTGTGAATTGAAAATGAAAATGAAATCAAAGTAAAAATAAATAATGTGCAGAAAGCAGAAAGATCAAGCCGTAGAATAGAAGCACACACCTGCTGTAGAGAATGTTGTTGCTGTTGTTGCTGCTGCTGCTGTTGCTGCTGCTGCTGCTGTTGAATGCGACGCAGCGCAACGGGCGAGGCAGGCTGATGCCGCATGGCAGCCAAAGCACGCACCGTCTCCGACACTTTCAGCGCCGAGCTGGGCATCGCAGTGACAGCCTCTAGCATAAACGCAGGCGGCGGTGGCAAATGCTCGCTGGAGCAGCTAATGTTGCTGTTGCTGTGCTGCAGCAGCAATTGTTGCTGCTGCTGCTGCTGCTGCTGCTGCTGCGGCTGCGGCTGTTGCTGTTGCAACTTAAATCATAAGCAATAAATGAAAATTAACTTAGGAATAATAGAACATAGAAAATTGTGTGCTGCTCGTAGACAACTCTCAACTTAATGGTAAAAATTAATTATTCATGTTGCTGTTGTTAGCTGCATTGCTGCAGCTGCAATTGCTGCTGCTACAGCTGAATTCATAGGCAATAAATAATAATTAACTTAAAGCAACGTTAGTATAGATCGAAGACAACTGCTAATTTATAATTATTAATATTTTGTGTAATTATTTATAACAAAGTCAGTTGATGTTGCTGTTGTTGCTGCTGCAATTGCAACTTAAATTAATTTAAACTCATGGAAAAATAGCTTCACAATGTTTTTTTCACTCAACCTAGCTTAAGTTTAACTTAATTAATTATTAGCTAATTATCTAATTATACTAATTCTTATTTAGTTCCTTGCCAAACTTACCCCATTATTAACGCTGGGCGTCACTGAGGAGCTGCGTCTCACAGGCGGCGGTGGCTTGGCCTGGTTGATGGAAGAACGACGCGCAATGCGCGTAGAGCCAACTCCTGCCGCTCCTAAGCCTCCTCCTGCTGCTCCTCCAACTCCTCCTCCTGTGAATTTTTGGCATATTAGCAAATATTTTCCTCAAAAACTTTTTCAAGCTTAGTTTATTAACGTTATATACACAGTAGAACACACCACATATGATATATATATATATATATATAGAGAGAGCTGTATGTCTGTTAAATACATCAGTTCTAGACACAACATTCAATCGCATTTTAGATACACTCCGACACCCAAAACGGCAAATTTACATATTTCTAGACAATTTTCCCTATTGACCAGACGAACACAATTATTATACACAAGACTCTGGCGATTATTACGATATTATATATACTTAGTTATAGTTTAGTATCAAGCTGTGTTGCAGTTAGTCGCAGTTAACGTGCAGTTTTCTTTGTGTAAATGAACTTTATATACATATATATCAGGGCTATCAAAATATTTGTAGATATTTCTTTTGAGAGAGAGTTGGAATCCAATCTAAAATATCACATCTTTCATAGTATAACTAACTTGATTTTTGAGTTTCAAGATCCAAATCAAGATTTTAATTGAATTATCACAGTTTAGTAAATGTAGAAATTACATTTTCTGTGATCTCTTCTACATATTTTTCATATGCAAAATATTTAATTTGCGTTTTATATTTGGGAGAACATTTCGGTATATTCAATATAAGGTTCGACCTCTAAGTTTCTTCAATTCCAAAAGTCCCAAATGATTAAGACTGTAAGTTTAACAGCTATAGTAAAATGATGAGCCTTGATATATATATAGTTTTAGTTGTTATGTAAATGGTGCTGTGTGAGTTGATGAGCGAAATTGGTTAGGAACTTCCTCCAAAGCCAGGTTAAGACACAAAAGAATAACAGGAACACAAATTAGAGTGGAACAAAACAGAAGCAAATTGTTTGTTGGCAGAAAACCAAAGCCGATAGAAATCAAATGAGAAAAATCAAAGATTTCCAAGGTTAAATCGTGAGGAAAACTGAAGAAAGAAAAGCGAGTGAGAGTAACCAAAACAAAAAGATAAAAGAAACGAAACGAACCCGACAACGAAGCCGGCCTGGGCGTTATGCAGGGCTTTACTGTAGCTGGGGTTGTGGCATGGGCATTGACAGTGGGGCACGCAAATGAGTTGGCGTTTGGTTTGGCAGGCACAGTGGGCAACAAGGCGGGCGCAGCTGATTTAGCTAATGACGTTGATGATGGCGATGATGATGTGGATGTAGATGAAGATGTATTTGATATTGATATTGATGTATTTGATATTGGCAATGACAGCTTAGTCGCAATTGTTGCTGTTGTATTGGATATTGCTGATGTTGCTGTTGTGTATGATTGACTGTGATTAGATGTTGCTGTTCTGCTATGATTAATGTTGTTGTTGTTGTTGTAGTTCACAGATGCAGATGCAGGTGCGGATGCGGATGCAATAAGGGCAGGCGGTTTAGTGATATTACAGTTTGCTGTTGTTGTTGTTGTGCTGTTGGTTGTTGCTGATGTTGTTGGTGAGTGTTGTTGTTGTTGTTGTTCTTGTTGTTGCTGCTGCTGCATTTGCTGCTGCACTTTTAGCTTCTGCTTGCGTATTTTGGCATCTAAATCAGCCTTAAAATCAAATTTTCTAGGTATCACTGGCTTGTTGCTGCTGCTGATGTTGCTGCTGCTGCTGTTGCCCGTTTCATTGAATATACTCAAGCTAATGGGCTTGGGCGGCAAAGGACGCCGAACTGCAATGTTGCTGCTATCACTCGCTAACTGCTGCTGCTGCTGCTGCTGCTGCTGCTGCTGTGGTTGTTGTTGCTGCTCTAGACTAAGGCTAAACTTTTCCGTACCTCTGTGCGGAGCGGCGCGTCCGAGCAGCTGCAGCTGCTGCTCGCTGGAAGCACGGAACGATGAGAGGCGCTGCTTGGCAGGCGCAACAGTTGCCGTCGAGACGTTGGAGCCACCAATGCCATCGGGCGATTCAGGCGAGCCGGCCAGATTGTCGGGCAGCTGCTGCAGCTCGCGCATCTCGTGCAGCTGCAATTGCTGCGGATCTTTGGTGCGCATCAGCACAATCTCCGAGTTCTGCTTGGCAAACTCAATGTCCGGCGTATTGGGTATCTGATGGTCGTAGATGACAACGACGGCGCTGCCGCCGTCGCTGCAGGAGTCCACATACGCATGCCTGGGCACCATGTCCGAGTCGCGGTCCTCTCGATTGGCAAAGTGCGCGAATGTGGGATTCTCGTAGCCACCGGCCAGCAGACCGCCCGTCAACGAGCTCGTCTCGCTCACATAGCAGCGACTCAGCTCCGAGTCGCTGGCGCCCAATTGGCGCTGTCGCTGAGCATCGCCGTCGCCAGCGCCGAGCTCCTCGGAGGTGGTGTCGGAGATGTCGGTGCCGCAGCCACTTGAGTTCGTTTGGTTGCTGATGGCGCAGCAATCGATGTTGTTGCCGGGCAGCAGCAGCAACTCATTGGTGTTGTTGTTGTCGTTGCTGCTGCTGCTGCTGGAGGCGCCACTGTTGTTGTTGTTGTTGTTGTTAATGTTGTTGCTGCTGCTGTTGCTGTTACTGTTGCTGTTGCTGCTGTGCTGCTTGCCCTTGCCCTCATCGATCTCACGTTGAAAGGAGTCTAATTCGCCAATTAAATTATTTAATGCTTGTATTGAATCTTCGAAAGATTTGTCTAATTATTTTGTAGTTGTTGGTTGGTTGGTTGGTTGGTGGAGATGTTGTTGTTGTTGTTGTTGTGTGGTGCAATATATATTGTTTTTGGTATTTTTTTTTATATATATACGAAACGAGATGGTGCGTGGTGGGAGACAAAATCAAACGAGCAGAGGGAGGAATCGAAAAAATCCAAAAGAAAACGGAAGAAAGTAAAAGTTTTTTATTATGATAAATCACGAAATGCTTTAAATCAAGAGAAAGGGGGCGGGGCGGGGACTCAAAAAGTGGAGGTGGGGGAGGAGGAGATTGCAAGCCATTGGGATGCAGACTGTGCAGCAGACTGTGTCTCAAGACTTCAACACTTACCCATTTCCTGTTGCTCCACGGCGCGCAGCTCCTCGGTCCGTCGTCCTGTTGATGCCGCCACAGCTCCTGCTGCTGCTGCTGCTGCTGGAACAGGAGCTGGTGGGGCAGCAGCTGCTGCTGCTTGCTTCTCAAACATCGATGCCTTTTGCAGCACCGAGGCACGCGAACGCTCATCCGTGTCTGGCGTGGTGGACGACGACGCTTCCGTGATCTTCAGCACCTCGGTGGAGTTGGCGCTGGCGGGCGGCGTTGGCGAGCTGATCTGATAGACGAAGCCCAGGCCGCTGGCAATGCTGCCATTGCTGGGAGTACCTGCAGCAGTGGACGTGGGTGAGTTGGTTAACAATGGTGAATAGTGATTCTGTGGCGTCGAGCAGCCGCTCGATGGCGTCGTGTTGCTGGCAGCGGCAGCAGCAGCACCAACAACAGCCGAGTCGATGGATGGATGCGAGTGCAGCGATGATGCCGTATTGGAGGACACCGACGACGATATGGAATGGGAGCGTGTGCCGCGTTGCTGATGGTGATTCATGTGTGCTAGCTGCTGCTGTTGTTGCTGTTGATGCTGCAACAGTTGCTGCTGCAGTGAGCTGGTCGACGAGTCGTTCGAGTGCTGTGAACTAATTGAATCGATGCTGCTCTGTTGCTGCAGCAAAGGTGTTGCCTGTTGCTGCTGTTGCTGTTGCTGTTGTGATTGCTGTTGCTGCTGTGATTGCTGCTGTTGCTGATTGGTTAGTTTCATAGCTGCCAGCTCAGACATGTTAACATAGGTGGGCGTGGTCTGCTGTTGCTGTTGCTGCTGCTGTGTTTGCTGTTGCTGTTGCTGTTGCTGCTGTGCATGATGTGCGGCGGACAGCTCTGCGAGTGCGTTTTGTGTTTGACATTTAGAAGCATGCGAATGGTGTTCGGGAGAGACAGAGAGAGAGAGAGAGAGAGCAGCATGGCGACAAGCACAAGGATTTGATTAGTAAAGACTCAATGGATTAGGCATTAAAGGCGTGCACACTAGGACACAACATAGTTGAGACAATAAACAGAAACAAGGTTTCACTTCGACAAGAGCCGAAGAGGAAATACCCAAGCAGACAGAGACGTCTTAAGATCTAACATATATATTTTCATAGAGCATAAATGATATAGTAGACATATTTTGTATATAATAGTATGTATCTTGATTAGCTCTTCAAAAAACTAAGACCCAAAAGAGTTTTCCATATAATATCAATATTTTTGGTAAAAGACCTTAATTAGATTTTTACCAAATATTGTTAAAATTATAACATAATAAACTCTGCATTTGATAAGTTTCATTGAGATGTCTTTAAAAACAAATAAGTTTTTCATATGACGTCTAAGATTTTGAAATCTAGTTTCTATGACACCTATGAGATATAGTAATCCAATTTAAATTGAACAATGATGGTAAATATGCTTAGAAATAACCAGAGTTTTCCATCATAATATAAATTAAAGACTGGATGAATTGAATTTATGAAAACTGGATGATATAGTAAAACTGATCAAGCTTATACTACACAATATACAGCCCACAAGAAAGAGATAATTTCCAGACGGACATATCAAGAGTTGCTCTCTGTCCAAATCGAATCATATATATTAATAGATATCTGCTTAAGGTGCTTATATATTTACACAATATATATAGAGTTGTCCTGGCTTACCTTTCGTGATATGAGCCGGAATCGGTGAGGGGCACTGGCGCTGCAGCAAATTCTGTCCACTATTCTGTCGATGATTGCTCTGGGCAGACAGCGGACGTTCCAGCGAGGAGCAACGCTGCAAGTGATGAAAGGAACGATTAGCAAAAGATCAGACATAATATAATATATGTAGAAAGATATATAGCAAAGTTGATGCGGAAATGAGGCGAAGGCAACTGTTTCTGGTGAGCTGGGCAGGGTTTAGCGCATGCAAATGAGAGCGCGCTGTAGGTATCTACTTTCTCTTTCTCTCTCTCTCTCTCTCTCATTCGTTCACTGCCACTTACCACATGTGCCGGCTTCTATATAGATATAGAGCGTATCGAAGCGGATCAGCAAACAGATAATAAGAAATAACTTAAGCGCTAGATGTATATAGATAGATAGATAGACACAAAGTATATACGAGATGTGTACGAAAAGTAAGCCAAGACGCATGAGCTCATCGATAATTTCATAGAATTATATTAAGCTTACTTTTGGAACACACCTCGCACATCTATTTACAGTCTTAACTTACAACTGGCAACGGCGGACGACTCAGTGAAGCAGCTGGTGACTTTTGTGGCGCGGGCGTCGTTTGACCCCCCGAATTAGCTCCGCCAGCAGGAGCTGCTCCTGCTCCAGGTCCAGCAGGTGGAGCAGCTGCTGTTATGAGACTGCCACTGCTGCTGGACTCGTGTATGGTCTCTGGGTTTTGGAACGTGTAAACAGTTAAGGGCGGACGCTGATGTCCCTTCTCGTAAGTGGTGGAAATCGTATGCGGACGGTCGGCAGTCGGTGGCAGAGTGTCAACAACATCCTGGGAATGTGGCGGCCAAGTGGAAACAGCGTGAGTTTGATTGGTTGCAGTGGAAGCCTATACCGAAAGAGGCAAGATTATAGTTTAGCCAAGAGTTAGCACAACACGCGAAATAGCAAAACACAAATCAATAAATCAAAATGAGAACCTGTGTTGTTAGCGCGGGCGATGAGCAAAAGCCACTATCACTGGATTCACCAGGTTTCAAGCGAATTGCGGGCGTTACAAACTAAAAAAAAAAATACAAATAAATAAACATACAAATAAACAAACATAAAAACTCAAAGGACACATAAATTAATTAATATTATGGATGAAGAACCCAAAATCAAATAAACATCAACAATGACAACAAAGTCAGCAAGGCAATGCACATTTAAATACATCAAATTAGCTTAAGATTTAAGCAATTGGTCAGAAAATATGTTAAACTGTATATATAGTCAATATAATTATAAATATATATAGTTTTACTATATATTAATATAGATGTATTTGAACTTAGCATTGAGTTAATGTCAAATAATATACTATATACAATTTAAATATATTTGATTTATGCTGAATTTGTCAGACTACCCTCGCATACATGTAATATTGTCGTATATAATGAAAAAAAGTTAAAACACTCTACTTTGGTTTTCAACTCTACTACATTTAAGATTTATAGCAGTCATATCAGCTAAAGCTCTAATTATAAATTAATCACAATTAAATTAGCAACATGCTTTCACAGGGCAAACGATCAATTAAATATCTGACAAACAAATCTGTTTCGAATAATGAAAATTGAACAATAGGAAGTTAAGATTATATGACTTGGCGATAACAACAGTGCTAACGATTTGATTGAGCAATTATATAAATATTTTGACTATATAGTTCGTATACATATTTTAACAATTTTTCTGACTATTATATAATAAAATAAAAATAGCCCGAACTCAAAACAACACTAAGAAACATCCCTAAAATATATATTTTGATATCGCATGCTAATATTAAGAATAATATTAGAAATTCTAGATCAAAATTTGATATATCAGAAAAAATCCCAGACAAGGTTAGAAATAAGCTATATATACGATAAACAAAACTATTATAAACTTAAAAAAAAAATTAATTAAAAATCAGATATTAGATACAAAAAGTAATTATGAGTATACAACATAAATGAAAATGTTTAGTTTAAATGACATCAATGACAAAATTCATATATGATTAACATATCTATATAGGATTTAGATTGATGTACATTTATATACATTCAATATTTAACATTTATGACCAATTGCTTAAGACCAATAATTCAGCTGCACAATCCTGAAATGAAAATTGACTTCGCACCTGCGACAGCGAACGCTGATAGTGATGATGACCCGGCGAGTTGCTGGAGCCGCTGCTGTTCATGCTGCTGATGGAGCAAACGGAGCTCTTGCGCGAGCCCAACGAATTGGAGCAGCCGCCGCCCTGTGAACCAGAGCCGCCGCCTGGGGATTCGGGATATAAATTAATGCTAGCCTTGGCATCATGTATGAGCTCCTCCGATGCCTGGGGCAGCACGCTCGGGTCCTTGGTGACCAAAGCAATCGACTCCATGGCCTCCTGCAAGGCAAAGAATGTGATATTTAATAACTGAAGTAAACTCTGAGCTTATTTGTTACTCACCTGCAGATGTCCTAGCTCGGACATCACTTCGCATTCCTCGTGCACCACCGGCTGCAGCATGTGCACAAAGCTACAGAAGCGCAAACGCTCCTCGACCATGGCCGCACGCAATGACTTCTTCTCCACCTCCTCCAGCTCGGCGCGACGCAGGGTCACATCCTGCATATGGGAATCCATCAGGGATTGCAAACTGTTGTCTGTCTGTCCTTTGCGCGCTTTCTTCTGCAGGCGCAGCGTGTCGCTGGAACGCTTCTTCAGCTCGCTGCGACAGCGCTTATACTCTTTGGCATGGTCCTTGTCGATGGTGGCTACGGTGCGTTTCCAGTCCTCGATCTTGTCCTGCAGCGGCTGCACAAGGCAATCCATAATGGCGCTCGTGAAGGTTTTCAGGCGCGTCTCGACCGCCTTGTGGCGCAGGCAGACGCGCGTCAAGGCGGTGCCGATCTCCTTGGATGCACCTGGAGAAGGAGAGATAGAAGAGCAACTTGGAGATTAAATTCCATGTGAAATTTTAGCTGTCGTATGCATGGCCAGGCACTGCATACCCCCATTACAATACGTTGCATTACTGACGTTGCATGCCACACGGCATTTGGATAAACTGAGAAGTCGGTCAGCAACCGGTCTCACGTCTCTCATCTCGTCTCGGCTCGTCTCGTCTCTCGTGTGTGCCCATTATGCCAGCTACTTACTACTGCCTATCTAAACAAGTGACACGCTTCTCTCCCCATCTCCATCTCCATCTCCATCTCCCATCTTCTCTCTCTATTCCAAATCTAATTATCGTTTGCAAAAGTTGCCTTTGCTGCCATTATCCTATTGATTTGTGCTCGCCTCTACATTAGACGGAGGAGAGACCAAGGAAGTGCTTTCATTAAATATGATGCTAAAGGCAAATCCCACATAAAGCACTTTATGAACGCCTTCAAATCCAAGTTAATTGAATTGTGTGCTATCATAGAGCATAGCAGGCTAAATGATACCCTGCACACTCAGAGAGAGAGCGAGAACAACTAAATGCTAAGCCCCCATAAAGTTTTTAATGGACGTCAACAAATCCAAGTTAATTGAATTGAGTGCAGAGTGTGGGGAGTTAACGACTAGTTAATGCGCTTCCTCTTCAAACAGTTGCCTTAATTTTAATTTTAATTTTAATCACATGCCACATTAAGATATTTTTGCATAAGTTCTAAGTAAAGTTAATTAAAATTGGAGTAGATGAAATAAAAAGTACTGAACTAGTTCATCAAATTAATATATTCGTATATTCCAACTGTGCCTCGCATATACTCAATTATATCAGCCACGTCTGCAGGGTATATGGAGGACAACCCACCCGTTGGGCAATGCATACAACCACCACTACACCACCACTGCAAGCAAAAACCATGTGCAAATTATTGAGTTTCACCCTCGTTGAGGACAATCGCAAAGGACAATTGACACTTGTCCTGTGCAGCAGGCTTGACCGAGCACAGACCGAACCGCATTTCTACTATCTACTTGAGCCAACTAACCACTAAAACTAATGAAACCATTTAGTAAGTGCAAAGTATAGTGAGTGCCTGATGTGCCAGACAGACAACGGCAGCAAGAGGGTGGCCCCAAAACGTAGTCCTTTCTAGCCGTTCTTTTTTGCTGCTGGTGGCAAACGGGGCGTATGAGCATTATCGTGCAAGCTAAATGCAAGCAGAGACCTGACATGAAATCAATATATGCAAATGAAGCAGAGCAGTGAGAGAGAGAGAGAGAGAGAGAGGCAGAGTGTGAAAGAGCGAGAGAGGCACAGAGAAACAGAGAAAAGAGAAATAATGAATCGCATTGGGAATTGCGAACGGATACAAATTCATTTTTAATAAATTTATGAATGCATATTTTGTATATGACAATAATTGCGAGAGAATAACAAAAACAGTTCAATCAAGAGCTTAAATCAATTTATGAAATATTTATTGTTATATGAACAAGTGTTAATGATGCTATGAAAAGGCTAAGCTTATGTCAATGTTGGCCAGAATATTAAAGGCATACTAAATGAGTTTATTAAATGCAGCGCTCTTTGCCTCCAAGGGAATGGGGAATCCTGATTGATGTGCATATGAATGAACAGTGGAAGCTCGTTAAGTAAGTCTTCAAATTGGAGTTTTGTATCATCAAATTTCGAGTAGAGGCATAGACAAATGGGAGAGAAGACTAAGTAGAATAGTTTTAGGAAATAAGTAGGTTAAGTAGAAAAGTTTATAGAAATAAGAATTTAGAATCCACTCAAGGTACGTTCTATATAGTAAAACTGTTTAAGTAAATGTATAACTGAGAGTAAATACACATACAGTAAACACTTAAAGCATAGAATTTGTAGCATATGCGAGTATAGATATGTGGATAGAACTGAAAAGGTTAAGAAACATTATCTGAATGCCTTGCCTATAGAGGAAAGATCTTATTCGATGAGTATAGAGCTCGATAGGTTTCTCACTTCTCTCTTTCATATATGCGTATATAATTCTCTATAAAATAATGTTACTTCTACACTCAATCTCATTCTAAAGAAATTCGAGTAGTCTATCTGAATTGAAATACTTATATAATAATATGTTTTCATGCAACGACCCACTCTTATCACTTCTGCTTACTATATAATTATATTTCACAGCTATCTCAAGTCGCCTATCTAAATCGCATTCTAAAGCCTCTTCCGAAACTTGCAATTATCCACCTTAACTAACTGTAACTAGCAAAATGTCAACTTGAACAACTCGAAATGCCATAGACATATAAATACATGTTGTCTTCTTCTTCTTCAGCAGCTGTCCAAGTCGTTCTATGTTCTCTGTGGTCTTTGATCTCAGCTGGAAATCTATCTCTCTCTCTCTCTCTTTACTCTACTCTACTCTACTCTACTCTACTCAATTACTGCCCACCATAAAGAGCAGTTAAAATAAACGCAAATTCAATAGAGCTGCCTGTCGCTTCCCGTTTTCAGTTACTGCTGCTGTTGTTGTTGTTGTTATTGTTGTTGTTGCTGTTGTTGGTGTGGCCGCCCAGGTGAGCAGCAATTGCATAATCAGAGCTGTGAGCGTGAAGAGGCAGGCGCAAATAAATAAATATAAATAGCTAAAATAGAAAATGCGTGAGCAACAGAATCGGAACCCGAACAGAGAACTCTGAGCAGGCGTTAATTCAGATCGATGACCGACGCTGACGTCGTCGTCCACTCTCAACAGCAAATACGCATTAATAATAGGTGAATGTACCCCGATGTAACCTAATGTACCTTGTCAAACAGCCCAAAGGCATCAACTATAACTGGGAAGTGTACCTTATGTACCTAATGGTACTCAATACATTTTTTCGTAGAGCGGTCAAGGGCATGCATGGATGGAAAATAATTAGATAGGGTGGTATATTTCTTATAATTAAGTTTTTAATCTCTTTCAAAACTAGCCCAGAAAGTGTACTAAATAAAAGCAATGTACCTAAAATAAAATGGTTATATTTAATTAATGTTGTACCATTTATAATCACATAATGATAACCGAACGTAATATAAAGGAATAAATAGATTTCTCTACATGTTTACGATCAGGATTTTATGAATGCATTATTTGAACATAGATTTAACATTGTACCTAGAGAAATTCTAATGTACCTACTACACAGGATAAACAGCCGAACGATAGGCTTAATGGCTGGGAAACAAACAGAGCTGATTTTATGTATTTTTTTTGGCAAACAAATAGAGCTGCTTTTATATATTAACGACTTTTCAAATTAGTTTTGGCATTGTACCTTTATTACCCAACACATCTAATGTACCTTATCTACATGGCACATAGCCCAAAGGCTTACACGGATAGTTGGCAAACCGAAATTTGTTTTCGCTCTGATGTTTACGACTTTTGAACTTACCTCTGGAATTGGTAGCTGCATCGGCGATCTTTTGGAAGGCATCCAAATAGGCGGCAATTGCCTGAATAGCAGCGCTAAAAACATACAAAACAAACAAATGATTATATAGATGTTACAAGAGCCAGAAAAAGATGGAGTGATTAGGATAACTGATTGAAGATACCCTGTAAGCAGGAGAATTTTACATTATATTGGATATTTATAATAAAATTGGACTCGATAGGTCCTAAGTAATCCCTAACATATTCAATATTTACAGAATATACGCACAGATAAAATAAGTAATGGCTAGTAATTGATAAAGCAGCAACTGGTAAACCAAATGCTTGTAAGATGCTTCTTTCATAGTCACAAAACAACCCTGGAGAACATCATTAATATGTACAGGGTATACAAAGAGAAAAAGCAGCAACGTAAAGATGCCATTGATTATAGTGCGACGACTGCAAATCTAATAAACTTTGCAACAAACTTTATTGGCCGTGGGCGACATTTCAATTGAAAATGGCAGAGGCAGACAGACAGAGAGAGAGAGAGAGAGGGGGAGAGAGAGAGACAGAGGGAAAGACTGTCAGACTGGCAGACAGACAGACAGTCCAAAGAGCGACTGCACCTAAAGCAGCTGATGAAGATGAAGATGAAGATGCTGGGCTGCTGCTGCTGCTGTGCTGTGATGTGATCTGATCTGGTTGGTCTGGTTAGGTCTGTCTCCTCCTCTCTCTCTCTCCATCTGTCTCTCTCTCTCCTTCACTCTCTAGCTCGAGTGACAACGGGCAACGGTGCGTATGTGTGTCAAGCGCATTGGGCAAACACTTGGCGCAGAATTTCTTTTAAAGCCAACAGACAGCAGAGACTTTTTAGCATGATTTCATGATTAATGCAAGGCGTATGCTATATACATAATCAGCAGCTGTATAAGAGTACTATATAATTATATATATGTATGTATTGCATATGCTTAGACAGCGCCGCTGGCGTCACAAATCGGGGCCAAGTCTGCGCGTTAAAAACAAAACAGAATCAACTATAAACAACACGCGAAACCCAGGCAAATGGCCAAAAAAAGAAAATGAGGAAAAAGAAAACGGGCAAAAAAGAAACATGTGAATGAAAAACAGTTCACTGTACTTTCAAGTACAGTAAAGTCTGGGCTATAAAAAAACAAAGAAGATCTCAAATTTGTAAGCTGTTTGGGCATTTCAACTGCCTGGCTTAACGAATGCCTGCATTAGGGGGCTATACTGTAATTGAACTTGAGCGGCCGTAAACTACGTTAATCCCACATGGGGGAGGTTATATTGTAATTTAAATGTGGGGCTTGCATTGGGAAGTATTTACTATGTAAAGCAAGCAATACTGTAAGGCTACAGTAAGCCCATAAAGTAGTTTCACATTGAAGAGTCTTTACTGTAATACCACAGTTTGGTGTTGCTATAGTTTCAATCATTATTTGTTTATTCGAATTCTCCTTTTGCACATAAGGAAATATCTTAAAGCTAATCAAATATTTTGAATTTGAGATCCAATTTGAATTTGTATTTGTTTTGTATCCTGATTTTTCGAATTCAATTTCAATTCATCGACTTACCGCAAACATGTGTGCAGCTTGCTAGCCTTGGCCACAAAGTCCTCCCATAATGGAGATGTGTTCTGTAATAAAAAAAAAGCCAGAAATGGATTAGAAAAATATATAATAAAAATAATTCAAAAAGCCTATCAAATTCAATAGAAAAAAGCGCCTCAAAGGCAAAAGTTTAGCCCTTTTAACTCCCCTCTCTATCTAAATAAACAGTTTGCCTAAAGGTTTCCTCCATCGATTCTTTTATTGACTCATCCTTTTTTATAGATAGTTAGGACAAACGCCCGAAATCCTGACAAATTGTGCGTACGTGTGGCTCAATCGTGAATAGAATGTTATCAAAAGAGCATGTAAAAGGGTTAAAGCATAGCTAATACCCTAGCAAACATATAACGAATGAGGAATATATTTCAGTAGCTAAAATTATTATATTTATAAATAATAATATTTTATATGTATATTATTTTTATTTAAATATACTCAAATTTTATATTAATTATAAACATTTAGTTATTGATGAATTTGTATTTTTTTTTTCGATTGATTTTTTAAATGTTATATTTTTTTCTTAATACAACTAACTTTTAAAATTCATTATATTTTTACTTTATATATTTTAATATTTTTACTAACTACTTAGTCAGTAGTCCAATAGTTACAGGGTATTTACAAGCTTATATTTTTTCTGTTCGCTCCTTTTTATTAAATCCTGCACATATTTTCCCCAAGTCAATATCTAACCATTTTAAAAGCCCTTTAGGGCTTAGGGATTATATTGAAAATAACGCGACTTCGATTGGCAATAACTCAACAGCTGTTAAGACCCTTAAATTTGCAGAGTAGTGTAATATATCAACGATTAAAGTTCAGTTTATTTTATCATAATTTGTTTACTTAACAAGTTAACAAATATTCTTTGGCATAACAAGGCTTTGAATGTCCTTTACAGTACATCCTGTTGCTCTTGCGAATTAGCTTTGAATGTCCTTTACAGTACATCCTGTTGCTCCTGCTGCTCCTGCTAATTAGCTAAATACGAATTTTGGGCATGTCAAAAGCTGTTGACAAGAAAAAATGTTTCGCAAAGTTTTTTTTCCATGTTTTTATGAGGCAGCGATTGAAGTTCATGTTGTTGTGTTCAGAGCTCATTAGGGAAGGCGACTTTTGTTGTCTGTGCATTTAATTAAAACTAATGAAAAGTTTGACTAACAAATGTATATATACTATAAATGTATGTATATATAAATTTAACAACAATTTAACTCAATGAAAAGGCAGAAATCAACTCAATTGACTGCATTTTTCGCTTTCATCAATCAGCATAAAATTCATATTTAAAATTTAATTGAATCAAATTTTGCAGCATAGCAAACAAATTGTTCAACAGCATATGAAATTTGAATAGGAAATGCCATTAATATATCTATAAATGTATATAAATAGTAGAATATTCAATTATTGAATTCAGTTTTGAAACATGATAAGAAAACTGTATAGAAATATATCAAAACAAAAATTGTATAGGGAATACCACTAATATATAAGGGTATCTAATAGTAGAATAAGCCTTTGATAATGCTCTATAAAATAATTTCTTGTCAAAATTAATGTTTCTATTCTTAGTAAAAAATAATACTGTAATTAGCTCTGAGAACTATTAACACGATTTTTTTATAGTTTCAGCAATTTCAGTTTCAGTATTTTGTCAAGGTTTTGTTTTAAGCATATTTAAAAATGGACTCATTGTTAGATCGGTTATCTCTTATACGTAATATCTATATTTTTAATAGTGTAACCATTTAGTCAAGGTTCTTTTCTTAACTAGATAGACAAAGGTGATGACATAGCTGACAGCAATTAGCACCTGTTTTGCCCCACTTCCTCCCTCCCGCCCTAACATTGTCCACCAGCTCCAACCTTGACTGTGAACTTAATTGATGTGCATTAATCGAAGGGCTGCTGTGGCTGCCTGTGGTGCGGTGTGCCTCTTAATAAAGTTTACCTGTTTCCACCTCTTTTTTATGGCCAACTGCAATCAACAGGTAAGCAGAACGAAAGTGTTTTCCAGCCGATGCCAACGACCAGCAAATTGCAAAGCCAAGCAAACTTCGATTCACAATATGGCTAAGCAAAATGTTGTCTATGCGAAATATGGTCAAAAGCCACACGAGTTTGAGTTCTCGCTTAGGTTGCTGCTGCTGCTGTTTTCATACTCGCTTAAATAGTAAATAAGTAGGTATATTTGAATCTCTTAGTCGCCTCCTTCTTACTATATATATATATATATATATATATATATATATATATATATACATATATACTCTAGTGTATATCTTCCTCAGTAAATGATCAGAGTGGATCACTGTTAACCAGCTTAACAGAGCAATCGGTAATTTAATCGATAAACCAAACAACATTGATTTTCGTTTAGACAAATATCGTATAAGTTTATCAACAATTGAGCCGTAAATATTTTTAAGCGAGTATTATGCAGTTGGTTTGGCTAAGCCCCATTGAAATGTTCTCACTGGTTTTTCATGTTTTTTTTTTCCTTTTTATAGTGGTTTCATTGTCAGGCCATAAAAGACAAAACGTCTGCAAATTGTGCAAACACACACACAGAGACAGATCATAAAAAGTAGTCAAGAGATTTTTCTTTTATATACACATAATTTGAGAATAAGCGCAAGTTAAAGAAGCAACAAATGGCCAATAAAAACAAAAAGTGAAAACTGGTTTCGGCCACGCAACTACAGTAAACACACACACACACAGACGGACGAAAGCCAACTTAAAAAGTCGTTACGCACATTTTTATTGCTCTCGTTTTTGTTGCCTTTGCTCCGAGTTTCAATTACAGCTGCACAAATTGACATTGAATTCGAGCCGCCAGGCTGCAAATTGATGATGAAAGCAATCCCTGGTCAATGGCTCAATTCAATGGTCAGTCAAGTGTTGCAGCAGCCAGAAACGTTCGGGATTCATTTCAACAAATTTGCCAAGCCAAAAAAAAAGGGCTAGGAATGCTCTAAAAGGGCGTAAACGACTCGAAGTTACCCATGCATGCAAATGTATGAAAGTGCTAAAGATATTTACTCTATCTTTAAATATGATGGATGGTTGCCAAGCAAAGGATGTATTCTATAAATTTGTAAACTAAAACTAGATGATTATAGCAAATTTTTGAAGTCTAGCTTTTAAAGTTCTCGAATCACGCGGAAAATACTTTGGCTAAGTTTTAGCAAAATATGCTTAAAAGTAAGGGAAAGGCAGTCAACAGACAACGCTAAGTTATTCTTTCTATGTAAGTTTATTTAATATATATAATTTATAGTATTTTAGGAAGGTATCTAAGCAAAAAAATAAATATTCTCCAAGTCTATATATTTTAAATAAGTTTATATATTTTTTAAAAAAATTTTAAACCTCTAACATTTATAGTTCTCGAGCTATGCTGGAAAATACCAAATCGGAAATCGATTTATATCGATTAATGATAATAATTTATTCTACAATTCATATACATATACACAGTCCTATATACCCTTTTATAGCATTCGCTACAGGGCATTGTTCGCACAGAAATGCAATTTGAAATTCGCTTTCGCATTTCGCATTTCACATTTCGCTTTTTCCTGCAGCCGAAAGCCCAAAAATAAGCACAATAAAAGGTTCGCGCAAATGCCAATCGACAAAATCCATTTACAAAAAAAAAAACAGAAATAAATAAAAATAAAAAACTGAGCAGCGAAGCCAAAATGCAAACAAAAAGCTGCCGCTGCAGTGGCAGTGGGGCAAACGGTGGGGCCAGACAGTGGGGCAGGCAGTGGAGCAGACGTTGCATAAAAGAGGTGACGCAGTCGTCGAGTGCATTGAGCCGCATGAAAGAGGTGCAACGACAGAAATGAACGGAAATCGATTTCGGTTATTTCTGCACAAAGCGCATTTCACTCGCACACTCTACATATCTACCTCTCTTTCCCTTTTTCTGTATGCCTCTTTATCTGACATTCTGCATAACATGCTTTAATCCAACAGCAGTTGACAACAAGATACCCTAACTGCAACTGAGTAAACAATAAACTACAATAAGCAGCTGTTTAGTTAGTGAAAAGAATCTGGTTTGAATTACGAATTTACAAAATTGGGTTGAATTACAATCAAACTACAATATCAATTTATAGAACAAAATTATAGGCTGTTTTAGACAGCTTCTAAATACTCTACTCTATTTTTATTTATAATAAAAACTGAAGTGTTGAAATCTCTTTAGAATTATCAACTTCATTGGTAAACTGGTCATAGCACATATACCCTTAGAAAATATGCTCTTACAGGGTATATCCATTGTTTGCTGTGTCTTTTGGCTTTGCCGCTGCGTCTACTACGTAACGTTAATAAAGACAGACGTCAAGACTTGTGACTGCAAAAGGTTTTTATAATTCATAACACGACGACGACAAGAGTCGAAGAAGAAGAAGAAGAAGTCGAAGAAGCAGCAGAAGTTGGCGGTAGATCTTGACTGGAGACGTTGGAGAAGCAGCTCTGCTTGTCACTCAATGGCCCACCAGCAGACAGACAGAGAGAGAGAGAGAGAGAGCGAAAGAGAGAAAGAAAGACAGACTGTCTGATGCGCCTTATTTGGCAACCATTCGTTGATTCGTTGCGATTATTTACTTGACCTACCACAATCGATTGCATGTTGAAGACAATGCGATTACCAAAGCTAGAGTATTAGATAATGATATCTTTACATTAAAAAGTTAGGTAAACGCAATTGCTCATAACTAACTAAAGCTAAACTCATTAAACAATTCATTGAAATAAATTAGTGAACTAGTGAACTTATGTAAAACAAAATTTCAATACTAAATCAGTCGAAAATTTGAGACTGACAACGAGCTTAACTTAGAACTAAGAGTAAAGAGCATATACCATTAGAAGTCAGATAATTTCTATCATAAGATTTAGTCACAAAATCAGCTATAAGAACTACATATATGAACTAGTGACTAAAATGAACAATATACTTTAGGTTTCACATATGAACCAGTTAGGGTTCGTCATCATATTCTAAGCTCTAGATCTCTATTCACAGCACTCTATCAAATAGAAAGTTCTCCAAGTATAGCTTTTTATCTTTAAAAGCTAATATCCTAATTACCCTATTCTAACTCCCACACACTTGATCAATTTAGAATTGGGTCATTCCATCCAAATAAAACCTCACACCTTAATTAATGCTACCAAAAATCCACTGCTTAAAATTCCTTAAATTCTTGTGCTCCGCCGCCCACAAGCCTGGCAAATATAGCAAAACTATAAATTATACTAAATTTTTATAAAATATGCAGCTTGAAACACTATAAGAGTCCAAGGCAAAATGCTAAATTTGAAAAAATATTGCATATTTAGCTACGTCAAAAAATTGTTCAAGAACTGAAGAAAACAATTTCCGTATGATTGACAAAGCGTGGCACAAAAAGCAACCCACATAACATTAAATATTTTGCGATGCAAAACAAAATCAAAAATAATCTATTAAATAAATAATTTAAAAAATGTTGTAAATGTTGACCTGGGGACAAAAACAACAGCTGACATCAAGCACTGACTTCGTAATACTCGCTCAAGGAAAATGCTGAAAAATGGATTGAAAAGATGTAAAATTGTTTTGGCGGGAGTGCCTGACTAAGATATACCTTGAACACTGCTGATCTTTCAATCATTCTACGGACTGACAGACAGACTGGAATGAATGGGGTCTATTATTACATTTTCACAAAACAAATATACTCATTTTGGATCAGCATATGAACGAGCATTCAAAATCAACTCGACAACAACTTGATAAGCCAAAGACTGTTGGGCTCAATGCGTGGGCAAAGTATCGTTAAAGTTGACGTGACTCGGACTTGTCGGCATTTTATGAATGAAAATTTTGTGCTGTGCGTGTGTGTGTGTTGTGTGTGAGTGGTGTGTGTGTGTGTGCGCGCTGACCGGGCCAAGAGTCTGCAGCACACACGGAAGCCTGTCATTACGAGCATTATAGCCAAGTTTTGTTACGGCGTTGGCGTTGAATTTTCGGTTTTCGAACTGCACCTCTCTGCTCTCGACTCTACCCCCTCCCTCTCTCTCTGCCACTCTCCCCCTCCCGCCAAGCAGCTCAGGGCATTTGCTACGCGCTTCGGAGTCCATGAATGAGCCATTATTAGCAGCAGGCAGGCAAATGCGTACTTAGAGGAATAATCTTTTAGACTAAGCTGAGAGTGTGCAACAAATGGTGGCAAGGGTCTCGAATCGAAAGCGTGGCAGCAGCTATTAAAAGACTTGGAAAACACACAAATATAGGTGGGACATTAAGCATGTGTGTGTGTCTGTTAAGCGTGTGTGTGTGTGTGTGTGTGTGTGGTGAGTGCAAAAGCCAACACTTTCCAGTTTGCCTGCGAGCTGTAGGCAGCAGCAGCAGCAGCAGCAGCAGCAGCAACAGCAGCTGCTGTGAAATGTGCAGCGAGCAATCTTATGAGCGCTACAGTGAGAGAAATTAATGGATATATTTCCATTGTTTATTATTATTTTTATACAATTTTTTGATAAAACTCAAAATTTAAAAATAAAAAAATTAAAACAAAATTTGAATTTATAAACATTTAGTTCAGTTTTTCTCTATATTCAGTTAACTAAGATTTTTATAGATTTTCTCATATTAATTGTTTCTAAATTTTTAAAAACAATTTTATAGAAATTTCTGCTAACAAATTTTGTATTTTCTATAATTTTCTTTCAGTGCATCTAAAATTTTAATAAACAATAACACTTTTAATACATAAATGTTTATGTTGATGTTTATTCAGTGATTTCAGTTAATTTCTGTCAGTGTATTTTGTTGCAGTGTTTATATTATTTATTTTTAAATTTATTAAATTATAGAAATATATGGTATTCTTATTTCTTTATTTGCTATAATTTTCTCTCAGTGCATCTATTTAACTGGCAAACGCTGTGCCCACAACAGCAGCCAAAGAGGCGTTGCAACAACAACAACAACAACAACAACAGTCAGTGAATGTGCCAAAGGCAGCGGCAAAACTGGAAAGGTTCTCACACACACACACACACACCTATTTATATATATAATGTATAAACTCTTGATCTTTCCAATAGCCTACAAAACAGCAAAATAAAAAAAAAGCAACACATCCTACACGAGTTTAAAACGTTGCTCAGCTGCTTCTCACAGCCACCATTCATGCAACTAAAAATTTGTTGCTGTTGCAGTTGCAATTGTTGTTGTTGTTGTTTGATAATTTTTGTGCTTCCCGTAGAGAGCTTGTGAATCTTAAGGTGAGCTAGAGCAGCCAGCAGGCAGCAGGCAGCAGTCAGCAGCCGTCTTAACTGTTTGGCTGTTTGGCTAGCCAAACGGGTTCAGTTGTTTAGTTCGGTTCGGCTGCCACGTCCTACATAGCGAAATTGTTTTTTGGGTTAGCAACTTTTTTTGCCTCGTCGTTGTGGCACAATATGCAAAGCGAGTAGCAGGCAGCGGGCAGCTGCCGCATTTTTTTTATGACTAAAGGCCATCGTGGAGAGTTCTATCAAAAAATTGATTTTCTATATAGGCCGGCGGGGGCCCAAATAATTGAGCCAAGTCGTGCGCTAATAATTTGCACCTTTTCTTTGGGTTTTGTTTCTGATTTAGAAAGTTGCAAAAGAGTGATAAAGAGATGTAAGAGGGAGTTGGTAATGACTGCGTAATACTCGCTCGGTATGAAACACATATATTCTATATATATATAGATCTATAACGTTATTTATTTGGAAGACTTTATACGACTGAAAACCTTTTTTACAATCATGGAACATTTTTCAATTAAAGTTAAGCAAATGATATTTAATCCAGTTGCAGAAATATTGGAAGGAAATAAATTCTAGTTAATGCTAGTCACAATTTAAGAGCTCATTTTTTGGATGAAGCCAATTTTGTGGTCCATATACTTTTTCCCCTCGATTTGTCATAAATTCTAAACCCATTTAATAACACATACAAATATTTCAAATCTTAGGTCTCTAAGCAACCAGCACAGCATTAACACTAGACAAAACCAATATACTCATTTTCTTACTACCTGAATGAGTATATAACAATTGTGCAAGGCATTTGAAATGAAAGTGTGTTGCAGGCTGGAGGAACGAACCGACGAACGCCTTGGCTGAAGGCCTTTATGCTGCTACTAAATAATAACTCTTTTTTTTTATATTTTGGCAAAGTTGAAAGCTTTGCTGAGCAATGAATCGACGCTTCAAATTGAATGCGCAACCAATTGAAAATCGTGTAGCATATGGCTGAGAATCTAGATAGATAGGTAGATAGATAGATGGATGCCACGATCTGTGTATTCATTCATCAAGTAATTTAATAACTTGACAGCCGTGCAATTTGCATTTGGCGTTCACTTCAATTACAGAAAACAAAACAAAATAAAACCAAACAGGCGATCGCATTGCCACATGCCACATGCCACATGCGGGCGGAATACAAGTAGCAGGCACTGTGCTGAGACTTGAAATACAAAACTACAAAATGTAACTGCAGCGGCGACTGCAACTGCAACTGCAACTGCAGCTTGCAACATAAGCGAAACGCTTGAAGAGCTCTTAAATCACATATACATATACACATGCATACACACATACATACATATGTAGACACACTGACAGCTAACAAAGGCCACTCTCGAATGACAGTTGAATGTCTGTTGACATCAGCGCGTGCCGCAGCCACAGAAAATCAAAATCAAATGGGGGGACTTTATACAAAAAGTAATAATATAATACCCTCTACACATAGTAATGAATGCAAGATGAGTGCAAGAATGAGAGAAACAGATATACAGAACAATAAGGTAGAAAAAGATGAGAGAAGAGAGCGAGAGTAAGAGAGAGAGAGACATGTTATATACATATATAACATAGGTATAGATATAGATTGTAAACACCATTTGATTTGCATTTCTACTTTACTGCATCTAAAACACCTTCGTTTATTATAAATCATACATTTTTGATATTTTGGGAATTGAAAATGCCAAGAGCCTTTACAGCCTCTCACAATCGCCAAGGATCTCAAAGCAAATGCTATTCGGGCGCTTAATATTCTTCTCATCGTCGAAGGCTTCCAATAATACGATAATCTTATAGTGACCATTCAAAGTTGTGCCACGAACATTATTCAGAATCATATTGATATCGAAAGGCGAATGAACTAGTTTCGTCTGCAATCAGTTGGGAGAGAGAGAGAGAGAGAGAGAGAGAAAAGGATCAGGAACTGATCTAAGCTAATTGATTTCATCATTTCATCACTTACGCCCTTATTATTGACACATTTGGATTTCATAGTATCGATGTCCTCAATATGACGAGTCCAATACTTGAACCAATATTGATCCGTATCGTACATAATAGGGCAAAAGTCCTGTGTGGCTATGCTAAAGACGGTTGGTTGCCAAATGCCACGATCCAACTGCATTAGACGTGCTGATGCCTAATGAATCGATTGATTGATTGATTTATTCAGGATGATTCATTTAACCTGGCAATACACTTTACCGTTATGCGATCAGTTGGCTCTATATCCCATACAGTTGTCACATTGCCCTCGGCATGTATCGTATCGCCATTTAGCGAAAATGTCAATTCATCCATATTGAATAAGCCACTTGCACCCAATCCACCTGGCGGATTATCTTGGCAATCGGAGAAGACATCAGGATCATCAATAAGCATCTTGTAATCAACTGCCAGGACGTGGCAAATCATTTGAAGGGTCAGCAACAGCAGCGGCAGCAACATTTTAGACAACTTCTGTAACTCTGTTACAAATTTCCAGCTATTTATATAGCCGGCTAATTAGCCATGGCATATTGTAAGGCTAGGCTAATCAATCATGTTTTTTACCCTTTACATTTTACATTACAACTTGTTGTGAATTGTACATAATTTACGATACGATCGACGAGTCGCGAAACACGACAAACAAGTTATACTTTTGATATAGATGAGTCGTTACACAGAGAGAGAGAGAGAGAGAATGAGAGAGATAGAGCAGGATGGGCAAAGGTTACTTGTAAAATACTATATATAAATGGGATCTGATTTTGGGAAGATTTAGCATATTTTTTGAATAAAATGATAACTGAGCGAAGGTGGTTTTTCATATAGTCTATTATATATTCCGTAAAGTGTGACCAAGCTATTTTTAGTATATTCTATAATCAGGAAAGAACCATCGTACAATAAACAAGCTACTCTCTAAAACGCAACAATGATTGTTTCCAATTCAAACAAGAGCGACAAATTACCGAGTGTGGCCTTATTAAGTTCAATATATTATATAAATGTTACTAGATTTGAACAAAAACTTGCATTAGAAGAAACCATATCAAAAGGTTTCAATGAAATGTAAAGCGCCCAAAACTTTGTCACTTCAAAAACTAGATTAGCTAGTCATATATATGTATATATATATATCAATAAATGAAACAAATCTTAATCTCCATCAACTCTCGTATATAGCATTATATAGCTGCATTATACATTTAGCTTTTATGACTGATATATCTTAAGCTTTGGGCTGACATTGAATGCTCATTTGTATACATTTGGCAAATGCAGACCAACCCAACAGACAGACGGACAGACAGAGAGACAATACTTTATGCATATAATTGCCTGTGTAGACAACAACGACAACAACAACGATGCCAACAACATTGACAACAGCAACAATCTTGTTGTTGCTGATGCCACACCCACACACAGCACACGTAATTGACACGAGTCTCGTCTCTCGACTTTATCTCGGATCTAATAGAACATTTTTCTGTTACTCTCGCAATTTCATAAAAAAAAGTATTATTAATTTCAGCTTGTTCTGCATACCCTAGCAATCCATTGTAAATGTGGTATTTGGGTATACTAGTTCTTCAATAAAAGCATATTGATATTTTTATAGATATACTTAAAATATATATATATTATTGAAAATCGATTTTTATAAGAGTATATGTATAAATATAAGAGAAGTTATCTCTTATACTAAGCATAATTATCGATGATATTAAAATAATCGATAATTTGCTTAGTGAAAAACGATCCAAAAGCAAGTTTACATTCCAAATTTTATACAAATCGGATAAAGTCGATATCAAAATTAGCTTTTAATAAAAGCCTTTTATTAATGTATCTCTCACATTTGAAGAACCAAAGCTATGTAATATTCTTTAAAGCTATAAAGCAAGTAGACACTGCTTGAGTTTTTGTATAGCTTCTTCGCCGAATTTGAATGTGGAATCGAACAAAAGAGGAAACCACCGAGTAACTCCTAGTTTGGCAATCGTGTGATTGTCTATGGAATAATGGGTATGTGAACAATGTGTATATCTATAGATTTAGAGTAAATGTCATGTGCAATTCAATCACGCAACAGCATTTCAATATGCACAGCATGTCAAAGTGCCAAGCTAAACGACAGACAGTCTCATCAGAGCAACAGCAACATCTACGTCAGCAACAGCAACATCTACGACAACAACAGCAGCAGCAGCAACAATTGGCCGCAGTTTGCTTTAAACAATAATGCAAAGTAATTAATATAACGACTTGTCTTCTTCATTTTCATTGTTTTGTTGAAGCTGAAGAGGAAACACTTTTCGCATGCCTCCGATTACAATCTGCGGGGGATCATTGTCCACATCCGACAAAAAGAGAGGGAGAGAGAGAGAGATTGAGAGGCAGTGAGTAAAAGGGAGAAAGAAGTTATTTCTTACACAGTTTTCACATACTTTGTTTCCAAGTGTTAAACGAAACAAAAGATCTTTCACTTTGGGCGAAAGACAAAGATTGCATTTGTAATTGAAACTGTTTAGGGTTATCAAACTTAATTTTGAGCTAAAAGCTGAAACTTGGCATACCTTAGTTTACACAAGTAAACAGGTATATATACAAAAATATAAATACATATACAAATAAACTCTTTTCTAATGTATGAACAGGCATTGAAAACCAAGCTAGCTATCGCAACACGATAAGCTGTTTCTAGGAACAAAAATGTTTATGATTCATTGAACTTAGGTGTAAGTATTTTTTACTCACTAAACATTACTAATCAACAATAAAACAATGTAAAAGAAGAAGAAAAACAGAAAAGCTGGCGATTCTATCATCGACCGACTATGCTGTTATTGTTCCATAACCACTTGGGAATTTTATGCAAATTTGAGAAGAAAGCTTAGGCAACTTTAGCTATCGTTTACATTCTGTTTTTCTCTATCCACTCCGTTCTCATCAGACTTTAAAGTCATTTTTATGATTTAAGCAATATTCAGCACATATAATATATAATTTGTATTCCTTCCAGTACATCAATTGTATCGTTACCCTAGTCAATGCCTCTCTAGTTCTATTCATCATCGCCTTCCTAGCCTTGTGCCAGTTTTCTAGTTTCCCAGTTCGCCTTCCTTTGCTGCACATCCTGTGCACTCTCTTTGAGTGCGGGCCAACAATAGCCAAGCGACAAGCGACATTTAATAAAAATAAAAAATAAAAGTAAAATAAAAGAAAAAACCTCAATACAAATGCGAATTGCACTGTGCCATTTCCACAAGTTGAGCTGTGGCCTTGAATGCGGCTTTTTAGCCATTTTCAAGCAATCAGAGAAGAAATAAAAAAAAAACGAGATGTTGTCATCGGCTATTGCGTCAGCGCTGTGATTATAATTGTTGTTGCTGATGTTGTTGTTGCTGTTGCTGTTGCTGCCACTGTTCAGGTTGGGCGCTATAAATAACAGCTTATTAGCCATAGTCCCATTTAAATGTGCGTCTATTTCTAGACAACTCCCGTACAGGCAAAACAACAAAATGTTCAATTTTAATGCATGAAATTTACAACAAAATTTATGAAATAAAAAAATAAAATATAAATACAAAAATTTAGTTTCGCCCAACGTGGGGCTCGAACCCACGACCCTGAGATTAAGAGTCTCATGCTCTACCGACTGAGCTAGCCGGGCCTTGATAACGCAACGCGTCAAAGTGTAAACAGGGAGAGCGCGAAAGAAATGCAAAAATGGGGAAACAATAAACAAATTTGCGAGGACAGTTTAAGAAGTTGTCGAACTAGAACTGACAGATGATATTAGAAAAACAAAAAAAAATTAAAATAATATATTATAATATATATAATATAAAAATATAGATATAAATAATATACAAAAATATATATAAATCATATATATAATATAAATATATATATTTAGAACAATACATAAACCAACCAAAACGAGGGTCATTCAATAAGTTATAAAATGAGCATTTCCATTCAAATTCAAACTGAACACACTTTATTTTAGTATACAAAACCAAAGTGAGGGAGGGTACTTTGAAAACTTTCAGGGTCTGAGACGATCATTACATATGATAATGAAAAATATTAATAATTGTTAAATATATTTTTCTATGGCTTATGATATACAATAAATAACCATCTTCATATACATCTCAATATACAACAAGTTTTCTTTAAATCATGAAAACCTGCATTCAAAATGTGACTCACACCCACGACCCTGAGATCAAGTCTCTGATGCCCTAACAACTGCATAACTTGATTATTAATACAAAGCCAAATTAGTTTTATTAGTAAACAAATGAATTGAGCGTGAAACCAATTTTCGGCATTTGCATAAAAATTATATCAATTTCTACAACCAAAGTTGTTCATATGTAAATACAAGTGTTAAAATGAGCTACCTTATCTAAGTTTAACCTTCCAGCGTAAAACCACATCAATGTTTTATATATATTACAAAGTATTCCCTCATGTTCCTACATTGTAATTGAATATGCATGCATGAAAACCATTCAAGCTACAAGAGAATACTATTAGAGACTAGCTCCTTTTAGTGGGAGGGGGGGTCCTTAATGGATAGAGCGCATCATTACATGAGTCGATGGCGACGCTATTTAAAAGCCAACGTGCCACATGCTGAGACCTCAGTGCATCATGGCAAAGCACAGCGAAGACAAGAAGCCACAGCAGAAGGAGGACCAAAAGCCGCAGGACGAGGCGATCGATTGGTGGATGGAGGTATGCAAGGAATCGGCCATACATGGAATGCCATATCTGGCTCGCAAGGATCTCCACTTTCTCGAGCGCATCTTCTGGCTGGCCATGATCGTAGCTTCGACCTACTATGCCATCGATAGCTGCATCGCCCAATGGCAACGCTACAAGGATAACCCCATCATCTACGAATACGAGTATATGTTTGCCCTGCGCTCGTTTCCCTACGCAGGGACCACAATCTGTACGCACTATTATCAGATACCCTCAAGTATAACGCATAAACTGATAATTGAGTAAGTATGCAGAGTCAAGGGATAAACTGCGATAATTAATATCATAATTGACAGCTCTTTGGAGAGCGACCCGTCTGACCCCATTGACACCGTAGATATGGAGTATTATGTTAAGTTTTTAGATGTCTTGCATCGCTTGCAATACAACAACTTGGAGACATTGATACCCTATGAAAATGACACAACTTTGCAGAATTTGCCTTTTGCAAGGATTTTGAGAAAATTGATGAGGTACACTTTACCCAAGCAGCGGGAGACCGAAGTTGTGTCTAGCCTAACCGAAATGGGCCTCTGTCTAACAAACAGCCAGCTGTCGAGGTTTGGCTACACCCTACAGAAAGACGTAGAGTGAGTATTACGAATACTAGATTACCTCATCTATATATATTATCCATTGATTAGACAAAATTTCACAGTGCCCATTCGTTTGTGCACCTACTTTGACAATTGTCGCTCGCAAATCAAGCCAGCTGTATCTGGAACTTTGGTAACTCTGGTAAGTAGCTTTCTCTGATTGCAAACATAATATTTAGAAAATATATTTATTCACTTAGTTTATTCACGATGTGTATGAGTTTGTAATGCCACATGATCGTCGCACGGTGAGCATCAATTTGGACAGCAGAAACTCGTACGAAATCACGCTGATCCTCAACTCATTTACGGCCGAGACGGATGTGCGCAATGTGCCTATCGCCTATCGCAAGTGTCGATATATCGATGAGAACAATCTCAAGTACTACGCAGTAGGTGTCCTTTACATCTGTTTCCAATATATTTCTGATCCTATTGCAATTTACAGCCCTATCATCCCAGCTTGTGCCGCATGGAGTGTCGCATTGATCGAGCATTGGATCTATGCGATTGCAAACCCTTTTTCTACGTAAAAGGACCAGAGGATCGCATTTGCAGTATTCAGCAAATGGTGTGTCTGGCGCGCAAGAAGTGGCTCGAGCAGTCCTGTGATTGTATGCCCCTCTGCAAGGAGATCAGCTTTACTGTCACCGAGAAGAAGGAAATAGTAAGTTTACAACTACTATTTAGTCGCCTCATCATCTACTATTATTATTCCAAAGAACGGCGTTAGTGGCTTTGAGGGCACTATTGTTCTCACTCAACAGCTCCCAAAGATGGGCATCAAGCGTCGCGTTGTCTTCAGCATGGATCAGCTGGTCATGTCGATTGGAGGTGCCATAGGCCTCTTTCTAGGTGCCAGCTTCATGACCATATATGGATTGAGCTATCTGCTCATGTACTATCTGGTTGTCAAATGCAAATATCGACCAAAGCTCAAACGGGATCAGAATACCTCTATCAAAATTGCCTAGGTATCAAGAATTGTTTGAACTCACAGAAAAGCAGTAATAATGACAAATATGTATAAGAAGTATCTTAAGTATGTACAAGATTTAAATGTAATACACAACTAAGCTCAAGAAATTGTTGAGCCAAGATTCTAGCATCAATTAAAGGAAAGATTCCTTCTTTTCAATGGCAACAACAGGTAGTCTTAAGGAAAGGTAATCGATGTATGCATTTAGGGCTATGGGTTTTTCTTTCATTTTTACAAAAGAGAAAACCTGTTTGCAATCAAAGCCTCCTCAACATTGATTGCAGTAAGAAATTGTTGACTGGTTGCTTATGCATTGGCTAATTAATAAGCAAATGAATTAAGTGTGAATCAAATTTGAATATTTGCATAAGAAATTATTCAATTAATTACAAACATTTGAATGCAAACGATGCTCAGATGTAAAAACAAGTGTTAATATGACCTTCAAGCTGAATACATTTTTACGAATTTCTTTGTTCTCTAGATGGAAAACCAAATCAATATTTGAATATATAACTGAATTGGGATCAATATAAATATAATTTAAATATGGTTCACATTTCCATCACAGTTTAATTGAATATGCATGCAGCAGAGTCATTAATGCTACAACAAAATACCATTAAGGAGGAACTCCTTGTTGTGGGCGGAGTTCCTTGTTTGTAGAGCGCATCAATTCGATAGGACTCGACAGCAAAGCTAGTTAAAATGAAGTGTGCCGCAAGCAGGAACATTCAGTGCATCATGGCAAGTCAGAGCGAAAACAATAACACCTCCATGGAGCAGGACCGAGAGCAGCAGCAGGAGCAGGCTGAAACGATGGATCTGTGGACGGAAGTGTGCAAGGAGTCGGCCATACATGGAATGCCGTATCTGGCTCGTAAGGATCTCCACTTTCTCGAGCGCATCTTCTGGCTGGCCATGATCATAGCCTCAACCTACTATGCAATCAACAGCTGCTTGTCCCAATGGCATCGCTATCAGAATAGTCCCATTATCTACGAATACGAATATCTATTTGCTCTCCGCTCCTTTCCTATTCTAGGGATCACTCTCTGCACGCAGTACACCCATCTGCCGCCCCACTTAACGTATAAGCTGGTTAACGAGTGAGTAACATCTGAGAGTCAAGCAATCCTACGTGCACTGACATCATATTTGACAGTATCTGGGAGAACGACTATGCTGAGCTCACTGAAGTGGCGATCAGCACCGAAAAGATGAGCTACTACACCAAGTTTTTGCATGTCTTGAATCAATTGCAGTACGACAACTTCGAAACATTGATACCCTATGAGAATGACACGACTATGGAGAACTTGCCTTATGCTCAGATGTTGAGGAAACTGTTGATATACACTTTATCCAAGCAGCCAGAAGTTCCCGAGTTTGTGTCCAGCCTAACCGAAATGGGCCTCTGCCTGACAACCAGTCAGCTGGCAAAGTTTGGCTTTACCTCAGAGAGGCACGCTCAGTAACTATGAATATTATATATCTGTCTATCTTTGATCAATTATAATATATATTGATTAGGCAAAATCTCATAGTGCCCATGCGAATGTGCACCTACTTTGACAACTGTCGCACCCTCATCGAGGCACCTATGCTAGGCACTATGGTCACTCTCGTAAGTAGTTTTCCTACTTTGTAAACACAATATTTAGTAAGTATCACTTAGTTTATTCACGATGTGAATGAGTTTCTGATGCCACATGATCGTCGCACCCTAGCCCTCGATATGGGTAATAAGAGCACCTACCACATACAGTTTATGCTCAACTCCATTTCGGCGGAGAACGAGGTGCGCAATGTGCCTATCGCCTATCGCAAGTGTCGATATATCGATGAGAACAATCTCAAGTACTACGCAGTAGGTGTCCTTTACATCTGTTTCCAATATATTTCTGATCCTATTGCAATTTGCAGCCCTATCATCCCAGCTTGTGCCGCATGGAGTGTCGCATTAATCGAGCCCTGGCTCTCTGCAATTGCAAACCCTTTTTCTATGTAAGAGGACCAAAGGATCGCATTTGCAGTATAAAGGAAATGGTGTGCCTGGCGCGTAAGAAGTGGCTCGAGCAGTCCTGTGATTGTATGCCCCTCTGCAAGGAGATCACCTTTACTGTCACCGCGAAAGTTGATTCAGTAAGCTTCCATCTTATGGCCTGCACAGAGTTGCCTCACTTTCAACTCATCTATTGATAGAATGGCGGTGGTGCAGCCAATTCACAGAACTTTGACCGCAAGTTTATCTTGAACCAAGAGCTACCCAAGATGGGCATCAAGCGTCGCGTTGTCTTCAGCATGGATCAGCTGGTCATGTCGATTGGAGGTGCCATAGGCCTCTTTCTAGGTGCCAGCTTCATGACCATATATGGATTGAGCTATCTGCTCATGTACTATCTGGTTGTCAAATGCAAATATCGACCAAAGCTCAGGCGGGATCAGAATTCCTCTATCAAAGTCGCTTAGACACGAAGCTCGAATTTTCTTTTCATATTTCAGAGGCACAAATTTGCAGAATTTCGCTGTATTAAAGTAAAAGCACAATTTTCTCGTTTTAACGTTTGCTACGCACGCATTAACGGGCCTAATGCGCACATGTGAGTTAAAAGACAATAAAATATCTCAAGACGCACTCGACAGCAATTGCCTTACCCAAAAGGCCCGAGTGGGGCAGCAAGAAAGGGAAGTCGGAAAAGTGCCAACAGGGCACAGAAAGCGAATTTCACTTTTGTGACAATGACAAAACACATAACCAAATGATGGACTACCAGATACGCATTCAAGGTTTGAATTGAAAAATATTACTGAAGACTAAGGAGGGATCATTATGGAAGAAACTAGTCTAGTGTAGGAATAAGAGGGAATAGGAATAAGTGGGGATACCGCTATGCTAACTATCGATAGCCAAAGTCAACTTGAACGGATAACGTCCGATGGGAGGTGGAAGGTAGCCTAAGACAGATAGATCGATCAGAGTGACGAGCTGACTGACTATAATTTTTATTATAATTATCATTATCTTCATTATTGGTATCTTCATTATCGTTATCACTATTCGTTCTCTTATTAAAGCCCAAGCTCTGTTTCAAGTGTTTCCCAGGTTTTTCTAACACATCTGTCCCTCATTTGTCATATCCTATATTTCTACACTGTTTGGCTACAGGGTATAATTATTATAGCCGCCATGTGTCTGACAATGCACATTTAGCGCGTCTCTTCTGTTACACATTTCAGCGAGTCCCATCCAAATGCGTCAATTCGACAAACTGCCTAGCTGAGAGTTAGATTGAATGACAGACTGACTGAATGAGAGACTGACTGAATGACAGACTCACGAATTCGCAGTTAGCACCCAAGTCGCTTGGCAGTCAGCCGTGCGAGACGAGTGAAAAAGTTGAACAACCTCTAAAAAATAAGCGCCAGTTGCTTAAAAACTAAGAAAAGAAATAAATAAAAGGCAGATTAAGCAACAATTACAATGTAGCAGAAGCTCTGAAAACTTTGGACTGCAGTCTAATTGAAATTAGCCGCATTTAATTGCAATTAGTTACAAGTGCCGTTAGCAGAGCTTTTCAAATATATATAAATAAATATATAGTAAACATATGTATGTATATACATATTTGTATTTGTATTTATTTAGTATTCGCATTTCCATCCACCTTGGCCCGCATCTTGGGTGCAGGGGCATACAATTTGTTTCGGTCTGCTGGCATTTAAGATCTAAGCTAAATATACGCAAACATCTATATATCTGGAGAGAAAGAGAGAGAGAGAGAGAGGGGGATAGCCAGAAAGAGCAAGAGAGAGGGAGAGCGACAGCGAGAGCGAGTCTTAACTATGGCAAACGCAGCCAAGCAATTAAAACAAATTTTAGTTGCACGGAAATTGGAATTGAAGTTATGTTTGTTTAAACACCAACAGCTGACATTTGCATTTTGGCCAGGTCGAAAGACTAAACAACAAAAAAAGGTAAAGGCCAGGAGCATAAGTTGCTCGACTAGCCAAATACCATGGAATATATGACAGATAAATAAAATGTCCATATTATTTTATGTAGGAAGCTAGGAGTCTCTAACTGTATCTATGCATCTGTATCTATGTATCTGTATCTATGTATCTGTATCTATGTATCTGTATCTATGTATCTGTATCTACGTATCTGCATCTATGTATCTGTATCTATGTATCTGTATCTACGTATCTGCATCTATGTATCTGTATCTATGTATCTGTATCCATGTATCTGTATCTATGTATCTGTATCTATGTATCTGTATCTACGTATCTGCATCTATGTATCTGTATCTATGTATCTGTATCTATGTATCTGTATCTATGTATCTGTATCTATGTATCTGTATCTATGTATCTGTAGCTATGTATCTGTATCTATGTATCTGTATCTATGTATCTGTATCTATGTATCTGTATCTATGTATCTGTATCTATGTATCTGTATCTATGTATCTGTATCTATGTATCTGTATCTATGTATCTGTAGCTATGTATCTGTATCTATGTATCTGTAGCTATGTATCTGTATCTATGTATCTGTATCTATGTATCTGTATCTATGTATCTGCATCTATGTATCTGCATCTATGTATCTGTATCTATGTATCTGTATCTATGTATCTGTATCTATGTATCTGTATCTATGTATCTATATCTATGTATCTGTATCTATGTATCTGCATCTATGTATCTGTATCTATGTATCTGTATCTATGTATCTGTATCTATGTATCTGTATCTATGTATCTGTAGCTATGTATCTGTAGCTATGTATCTGTATCTATGTATCTGTATCTATGTATCTGTAGCTATGTATCTGTATCTATGTATCTGTATCTATGTATCTGTATCTATGTATCTGTATCTATGTATCTGTATCTATGTATCTGTATCTATGTATCTGTATCTATGTATCTGTATCTATGAATCTGTATCTATGAATCTGTATCTATGTATCTGTATCTATGTATCTGTATCTATGTATCTGTATCTATGTATCTGTATCCATGTATCTGTATCTATGTATCTGTATCTATGTATCTTTATCTATGTATCTGTATCTATGTATCTGTAGCTATGTATCTGTATCTATGTATCTGTAGCTATGTATCTGTATCTATGTATCTGTATCTATGTATCTGTATCTATGTATCTGTATCTATGTATCTGTATCTATGTATCTGTATCTATGTATCTGTATCTATGTATCTGTATCTATGTATCTGTATCTATGTATCTGTATCTATGTATCTGTATCTGTATCTGTATCTGTATCTGTATCTGTATCTCTATCTGTATCTGTATCTCTATCTATATCTGTATCTCTATCTCTATCTCTATCTCTATCTCTATCTCTATCTCAATTTTCATCTATCTATCTATCTAGTGAGAGGCTGAGCTTATATTTCTTTACTCATAAAACACAACTGAATCTACGTAGCAAATATACCCCACGACCACTAATTAGTATAGGGTATATTACCAGCCAGACGCTTTAGCCCAGCACCGCAGTTGTGGCAGTAACTAAATGATGATGATGCTGCTGCACATGCTTCAAGGCATGTTTCTGCTCTAATTCGCACTCAGGCCAGCCAACACCAACACCAACACCAACAACAAAAGCAACAGCAACTACAGCTGGAAAACAAGCCAACAGCTAGCAGCTATAGCTGGAAAATAGCTAACAGCTATGGAGTACAACGAACTGCTGCACAATTGCGTGGCCACCAAAAAAAAAAAAAAAAAAAAAAACAACAACAACATACGAAAGAAAAATAAATAAGTTTCATAAATACAAAATGCAGTCGCCCGCATCCACAATTCCTGACAGCTGTCTGCATCGCCGTTTGTATCTCTGTATCTCCATCTGCAGTTGTATCTGTATCTTTACCTGTAAAAATAGCTAAAAGCAGGCGCGGCACACTTTTATCTTTGGGTAGCAACCAGCGAAGGCGTCGCAATGCACAACACCTGTCGACAGCCCAGTCGGAAATGCTCTCAAGACATTTCTCGAAACGAAGCCGAAATTTTCAGAGCTTTCCAGTTGAGCCAAAAATAGTCAAATATAAATACCCTGGAAACCAATAAACTATGTGGAATGATTCCTATCGAGTCGAGTTGATCTGACTGTCAAAGGAGCTTAGGCTAAGAATCTAGACTAAAGCCCAGAATAGTGATATATACCCTATAGCATATATCTATGCTCTATTGTTAATTGAAGCAGCCATTAAGTTCAGTTAATATAAAAAACATTTATGTACAGAGCGAATGGCGTCATGATTGCTATAAATTATTGATACACTGCAATTAAATAGATAAATATAATGAGTTTTGTGTGGCAATAGATTAAGCAACGCAGCAAGAGACAGACAAGAGGCTGTTTAACCGAACAAATACCCTGCAATGAACAATACCCTGTAATATGCATTACAATAATACTATAAGAAATTGAAGAAGCAATACCCTGTAATATGCATTACAATATTACTATGAGAAATTTAAGAATTTCTCAGATAATTAAGTTTACTTAAGCTTCAATTTAAGTAGTTATTTGATTATATTCGATAAATACTCTATAATAACTATTATTTCAATAATAGCCACAGCGAAAGCATAAGGAATTTAAAAGAATGTTCAAGATACCCTATAATTTGTATTCTCCTATCATAAGAGCAGCAACAGCTTAACGGCTTAATTATTCAATCAGGCATACCCTGTAATAAGCATTATATCACATTTTAAGTATTAGGAATAGGCTCGAAAATAAAAGTTACTTTAGAGATATGCCTTTTAAAAAAAGATTAAATTGCAAATATCGAAAAAGTATTGATAGGGAGTATGCACTCTATATAACTCTATCTTCTGCATCTGTTATAATTAATCAAGTCAACCATCTCCAATGCATCGATTTGGGTTTCTCATCATTTTCCTCTTACATATCCAATATGCTCCTTGATAGCATGATTTACAGGGCATCAAACACTAATTAGTAATGGAAGCAAACGTATCTATATTTTTTATTGAATTCGCGTAGATTAATTGAATCACTTATTTTTGGCATTTCAGCCAGTAGACAGAGAGAGGGAGAGAGAGCGAAAGAGAGAATAAAAAATCAATTAAACGATTTTGTTTTCATTCCCTGACATATTTATGTACAGTAAAGCCTTGAGAATTGGCAAGCAACAGAGTTGTGTATCTTTTATCGCAACGGAATTGTTTATCTGAAGCTTTTGTTTATTTCGCACACAGTTCACATTGCTCTGACCTTGGCTTTAATTATTTCTGCTGGGCTTTGGTTAACTACACCATATATTATTTACCTATTTTTTTTCTGTATACCCTGGAAAATGTTCTTGACACACACACCTGACCTTTCGAGTTTCTGATTTATTTAGCTTATATGCTTTGTTATTCAATAAGTCTGAAGCGAAAAGCAACAACTGTCAACAATTGGCTTGACACGTCTCTAGTTCCATTTGACAGCGTTTCATTTCACTGGAACTGGAAACTGGAACTTGCATTCTCGCTGGAAAGGCGGCAAGTGATTCGTGAGGAAACACAACTAATGTTTCCTCCAACTTGTGCAACACAGATTTCCTGCTAACTGGCAGACTTCCGCAAAAAAATGTGTTTTCTGCTCACTTTTTAGCTAGACAATTATCGATAAGTGTATCGATCACTTACCTTCATGTCATTGATGATCTGTTGAAACAAGCTGCCCAGCGCCGAGCTATCGCGTTCGAGACTAAGATCCATTTTCGTTTCGTTCTTCTTCTAACTAAATATATATATATTTATATTTATATATTATATATATATATATGCGAATGCAAATCGATCGTATATTCGTTTTCGTTAGTCTCGGCTTGACTTTTCACTTTGTTTTCGTTTTGTTTTTCCCAATTTGCCTTGCTTTGTCACTGTTCAAAGAAAATTAACTTCAGATTTTTACGTTTTATCGACATTTTATTCGGTTGTTTCAGCCAGAGTTTTGGCAGCACCTGAAAAATAGTATAGAGAAATGAATCAGTAAGGAAATTATTAACATTGTTTACTAACAATAGTTGAGCTTGAGTAATTGGTTCAAAATTTTTTTAAAGATTATTTTTAGTCAATATGTTTCATATACACTGACGACAAACAACTGTTACTAAATGTAGCAGCTGTTTACCATCACTAGAAAATAGCTATAATATTTTATAATCTCATTTTTATCAAGGTTAAAAATAGTTGAAAATATTTTTCAATTATTTTTAAGCATATTCCACAAATTCTTTACTTAGAAAGCTCACTCATAATCCATAATTTATGTAGATAAAACTTGATTCGTTTATACATAAAACATGTTTTTTTTATAATCATATTTCCACCAAAAAAAAAAAGAAATCCCAATCCCAAATCCCAGCCTCCTTGTTATCAGCAACGCGTGAATGAATCATTTACATTGAAAGGCAGTCTCCACACTTCCGAAATATATATAGACAGCTATAGATGTTGCATATGTGTGTTGCCATATGTGGCATAAATTCATGTGGCACATGCAACAACATCAGCTCACCCTCCCCTGCTCCATTCACCCAACAAAAACATAAATTTACGAAATTTGTCTTGGAGCGTTGTAATAATGCGCTCGTAAATAACATGTAATGAAAACTAGCGCATATTTCAAAACGAAACTATTATTATTATTATTATGATTATCATGTTTAATTATGCTTATTAATATAAGCTTTTGCTTGCGCCTTATAGAGAGAGGCAGCCGCAGAGGCAGAGCGGAAGAGAGTCGGCGGGTGAGAGTAAGAGGAGAGTGAGAAATTGTGTAGGCGCAACATAAAACAAATAAAACTGCTCTAGTCGGGTGTGCCTAACTGCAAGATACCCTGCAACATGTACCAAATAGCCAAGTAGAGAGAGATAGAAATAGAAATAGAGACAGATGCTAGGCCTGAGATTGGGGCATAGACAAAGACAAAGATAGATATAAAGACAGAGATAGAAACAAATACAGAGGCAAAGATTTATCAATATTGTCTTTGTAGAGATAGAGACTAATATAAGAAAATGGACAGAGAGACATGCAATACAGAGAAAGTACTCGATCCAGTTTCTCCTAGTTGCTCACACTTTACATACCAACAAACTAATATACCCTCTTTAACAATTTGTCTTGAGAGCATACAAAATCTGGCATTTATTTTGGAATCGACGCATGCATGGGAGAAAAGGGGCAATCGGAAAATGAAAGCCATGAACAATGTGACCCAAAAATGAAAAACTGATATCGGAGAGCATTTGATTTATATGTTATGTGCGTGGCAAGACAAGTGCTACGAAGAGCTTTAATCAATTTGCAGGCTAATTGCGCTAATGCAATGCCTAATTGTTAATTGATATGTCAATGAGTATGTGTGTGTGTGTGTGTTAGCTGTGTGTGTGTGTGTGTGTGTGTGTGTGTGGCAATGCCAAAGTCAGTGGACAGGAAGCAATTGTCTTGCTTTTGCAGTTTATGAGTTACAAGTTGGGAAGTTACGAGCTGCGAGCTCCGCACTGAGAGCCACGAGGCACGAGCATATAAATAAAGCCATTAGCAACTCGTTGCTTGGTGCAACTCGAGCTGTGACCCATTTAAATGTTTCTTCAATTTTCCCCATTTTTCATACGAGCTTTACGTGCTTGCACAGTTCTCTCATTCTTCCTCTCTCTCTCTCTCCTCTTGTTTCTTGCCATCTCTCTTTACCGCTGTCTGCTCAAGTTTTATGTGGTTAACCAAGTAACCCCAAAGCCAAGCTTTGAGCACTTTAGCTGCAACTCTTATGACTCGTCTAAGCAAACAAGAAAGTTAGCAAAGCAGCTAGCTGAAGTTGGCAATATCTGGTGTATCGCCCAGTTTTAGAGCAAGAAGTCCCCCTTGAGATTGACCATATAAGCACACGATGTAGGAAATCAGAAAAAAGAAAGAAAATATAATTCCAGAGATAAATAATATAAAAGATATAAATCACTAAGTAGCTCCACTGACACTATTAACATTGTCTTTTTTGGGGCATGTCAAATCCGTATAAATTAATTTTGAATAAATTGACTTGGTTTTGGAAGCGTAAACGAGTATTCAACCAGTCGATTACGCCCGACTGCAATATTGCTGCTCTGCTCGGCTTATCAATTGTTATAGTTTATTGCATTCGTATCTAATCTACCTTTGGCTAATGATTCAATATTTATGTAAAACAGCAGCAACAACAAGAACTTATTTCCGCACTTGCGGAAATTGCAATTCGACGTGCAGCAGCAGCAGCAACTCGAACAACAACTGGAACAACAATAACAACAACGGCTACAACAACAGCAACTTTATCTTGAGAGGTCATTTACACTGCCCAGCAGCGACTTTGCTGGCTGCGCGTCGTTTTCTTCAACTTGTTCTCTCGATGCTTTTCACTGCGCTTTTCCAAATGCACGCACAGACATCTGCACACACAAACACACACAAACATTCACACTAACATCTACACACACATGCAAACACTCAAGTTCTTTAGGCAATCAGCTTTTGTTGTTGGCACTCTTGTACATTTCTTTTGATACCCTGGAAATTAATTGAAAATGTCTAAGCAATTCTGATTTTATTCTGAAATTGATGTAAAAGGGTTAGCTTATATATTATTGATCACAAGACCCAGGCTATTTACCTATTGATTGGTCCATCCAACTGTATAAAATCTAGAAACTTGAAATCACTTTAGTTCTCACATTAGCTAACAAAGTTGAGGTTCTTAGAGAACCTCTCTTTCATATCAAGCTCAGACTACAGGATAACTGCTAGTTGTTCAGTCTCTGCTAGAACACTTTTACAAGTTATTTTCTTCTTCTCTCCATTTGTCGCGCTTTTGTTTGTTTGCATTTATCATTCGTGCTTTGTGCATTGTGGCCCTTGTATAGATAGCTTTTGTAAGTGCGTATCTGTGGCTGTATCTGTGCTGCTATATGTCACTATGTATCTGTGTATCAGTGTATCAGTGTATCTGTGTATCTGTGTATCTTTGTATCTCGTTTGTAATTGCCGCGCCGACAGTTGCTGTCAGTGTCATAATCAGCCAGCGACACTTGAGCCAAGTCTCAAGCCCTCAAGAGTGGCCATTGAATAGAAACCGACTTGGCCTTCACTGATTCGAATAGTATATTATATACATGAATATATATGCTAGATATTCCTATATATTTTCCATATAAAGCACAACAATTATCAGACGATAATTGTAGTAGACTTCTTGTGGCAACCATTTCCTCTATGCAAACATGCAAATTGTGCTCCACATTTTTGTTGCTGAACTTCTAGCGGAAACCACTTTCAAGACGAGATATATATATACATATATATATATATATATGAGATATATATATATTGTAAGCATAAGCTTAGTTGAGTAATGCTTTGAAAGAGCTTAAGTTTAAAGGCCAGCTGGCAAAGGGCAAAGCAAAAGGTAAACAAAGATGCGCAGCAGCAAGAGCAAAAGGCTAAGAGAGATCGTGAGACGGAGAGAGAGAGAGAGAGAGAGATGCGCCTGAGAAACGTGATGTGATCTACTCTACTCTGCAATCTACTCAAAACCCGGATTCTTGGCCAGTAGCCAGGCAAATTAACAAATCGTGCATAAAACTCCAAAAACAGGAAAACGACAATTTGTTCAAAAAAGCGGAAAAACGTTGAAGCCAAAAGCCGACAGAGACAAGGAAAAAGGGTTTAAAGGCTGAAGTTACAGAAAGCTCACATAAGCTAGAAGCTGGAAGATGCGAGAGTAAATGAGAGCAAGCTAAACTACGAAGAGGGGGCCACAAGAAGAAGAAAAGAAACCCGCATCACAGCAACAGATGTCAAATTTGATTGTTTGTCATTGAGAGGAGGAAAGGAAAGGGTATAATGGCATTCAAGCAAAGGATGTTACAGGTCAGAGGTAGATGGAAGTAAATAGAAGACTTTTAATAGAGAGTATCCTTAAATTCAGGCTCATATGAATTGAAATCTATTAATGCAAAAGGGTATGATAGTATTCAAGCAAAGGATGTTACAGGTAGAGCAAGCAGGGCAACTAGAAGACCTTTAATAGAGAGTATCTACTGTATTAAGACAGGCTTATATAAACTGAAATTTAAAGAGGTATTAAAGGCGTATTTTGTTTTACATTTTAATATAATTACTCAAGAAAGCATTACTGAAATTAGCGATTTTTTTCAGCTCGTGACTATTTACAGGATATCTATGAGTCGTTGACAATCAACTATCAACTATCAACTATCTACGCATAATTTTCCGCCCTATTTGCGTTTTGATCTGCGGCTGTTGCTGGATGTTTGCCTCTGCTACGGCTCTCGCTCTGCGCCGAGAGAAGTCGACGTCCCAATGCGGTTTTCATTGGCGCCTTGAGATTTGCATCTGGTAAAGCGGAAGCTGTTGCTGATGTTGTTTCTCTTATTGTTGTAGCTGTTGCTATTGCTGCTGCTGCTGTTGTGGTCCAAGGGCTGATACGTTAAATGGATTTGTGTACACGTCCTCAGTTGCATGCGGCACGTTCGTTTCAGTTTTGGTTTCTATTACAGGAAGTGACTTGACAGAGTTCGTCTGCACAGATATTCCTTCCATCAAAGGGAGAACAACAAGAGAGATAGCGCGAGAGGGGGACAGAGAGAGGCAGAGTACTTCTAATTGCGACCCCAAAGATGTGCGCACACGCACAGCTTAACTGCACACTCAGAGTCCACAAGTGTGTGTGTGTGTGTGTGTGTGTGTGTGTGTGTGTATACATAATTATGCGTGAATGCGAAACAAGTTGAAATGTTATCGACATCGTGCCAGAGCAACACTTGCACAGACTTAACTCAAGAGAGGGGGAAAACTAATGGGTTCTATGCAATGGGGGAGGGTGAGTTGAGTGTGAGTCGAGACGAAATTCCAGTTAAAGATATAGCTGGCAGTGAAATAAGTCAAAGTACTCAAGCTTAGAATTGACTCTAGCTAAGCAGCGAATCTTTAAATTACTAATTTACTATGTGTATCGAAATGCAATAGAAATAGATATATTAAGATCACTTATTCTCCGTGCATGCTCATTATTTCAATAGTTGACTATTTTTATCGAAAAATTATGGATCATTTATATGAAACTACAATTATATATATAAAATTTGTAAGATCCACTTGTTTATAATATTCATAATATAATATGTATATCTGTCAACCAACTGTTTCTGTGTCTTTTTGTATGCCAATCTTTATCTCTATCTGCCAGTAGACTTTACTTATTGATAACTTATCGATAGCTCCCCCAAATGAAATATTAAATACAGAAGGTTTTCTTGTTGCAAAACCTATGTCAGCTGCCAACTGTTTCATTATCTATTCCTATCTCTCTTTTCCGCTATGGGATTATCGATAACTTATCGATAGCCGTAACAAATGAAATAACAAATATATAAGGCCCGCATGTTGTAAATCTCTTTCCAAATGCCAACTGTTTCTTTATATATATATATATATATATCTATCTCTCTCTCTCTTTCTTTCTCTCATTCCCTCTTTGTGCTTATTAACTATGCTCAACGATAACTTATCGATAGGTTAAGTTAATGCATTGCATTTAAAGTTCATTTGCTTCTTTATGTATTCTTTGCCCATTTTCTAAAACTTCAAACTTTCATGAATTAAACAATTATGTTAATTTCGTATTCGTTTTATTAGCTTTTGAGTAAGAATTTCTTTTAGTACTTAAGCAACATTTTGTAGTTCCCAAGAGTTTTCTCAATCAAAGTCTATAAATAAGTTGTATCTCTTCACTATGCACACACACATACACACACACACATACACGCGCACGTAGAGATTTTCCCACTCATGTTTTTTTGGTTTTGGCCATGTTTTCAATGTGTAATCATATAATTTTATGCCCGATTAAACAGTTGAACGCTAATGTGCCGAAAGTTTATTTCCAGCGAGACAGGCCAAGAGGAAGAGCACATGTACACAGATACATACACACACACACTCTTATTCATGTTGTTCATGTTGTTTACATAGCTATTGCAAAATCTTGTGTATGTTTAGTGTTCTACTTTTGTATTTCTGTTCCTCGTTAGGCTCTCTCTCTCTCTCTCTCTCTCTCTCTCTCTCTTTTTGCCTGATAGCTTCGCTCGATCGATAATCGATTTGTACCATATATCGAATCGCGTGCTGGCACTCGACTCACGATTAGATAATAAAACAGTTACATACCAAGCTTATCAAACTATATGAAACTTAGAATAAAAAAAAAAACCTTTTTCGTTTGCCTTTCAATTAGCGTTAAATAGTTTTGTTTTTTGCTTTGCTTTGCTTTACTTTTTTAATGAGCTGCGAAAAATTTGAAATTTCCACACATAAAGCAAACACAAACAATACTTTATATGTGTGTGTGTGTGTGTGAGTGTGTGTGCCATTTCGTTTTATCCAATTGCTAAATGTTATTTATAGAAATTTGGGTTAATGACGTCGAAGGCAAACACAGATGCCGAAATACACTCAAATGCAGCGCATAGATGCATAGATACACAGAAAGATAACACAAGAGAGAGAGAGAGAGAGAGAGAGAGAGAGAGAGAGAGACAGACTGTGAGAGCAAGAGAGAGAAGGCGAGTGAGAGTGAGCGCTTGATTTCATATAAAAAAGTCTTTAGATTATCATCAACAACAACAACAGCATCATCAATGATGAGTTCTTTTCGCTTTTCAAATGCATTTTCTAAAATAATAAAAACACAAACACACACTCAGACACACACACATACTCGTTGTCAGCTTTCCACAACAACAACAACAAGAAACGTTGACAACCTACGCGAGGGCGCGAGGTAGGGCTACAGTGAACCGTCTTATTGTTGACCACAAATGTTGTTTATGGTGAAAGTGTAAAGTCATGATGCGAGCTGTTCAATTTGCCACACATATATCGTTTACCTTGTGGCTTAACTACATCTATATCTATATCCATATTCACATCCACTTTTATATCCACATCCATCTCTATATCACCCCCTCCGCCTACGCCCCTGCAGCTCGTCCCCGCCCAACATAAATCAGCGCTGAGTCGTAATGTCGCAATGGGCTGTAAACATGTTTGTTTAAGCGAATGCCTCGGAAACTGGGAGAGTTTTTAATGCTGTGCCCTAAGCACACATAAGAACATTTCTTAGAGCATATATGTAGTATATTCTTGGATATTTTTGGAGCACCCAGCCTTAAAGGGCTTTTGCATAGTGGCATAGCATAATACTGGATTAGAGTGTCAAATTGTTGTTCTATGATCTCTACAATACTAATGAGAAGTGGGCGTGGCAGATTAATGTCAGCTAATGTATATATACTATTGATAAAGCTCAGTATCTTGTATGGATGTCATGTATGTATTAAAGAAGTACAGAAAAATTAAAAAGCTGGGTATCTCCTAGCCGTGTACTCCCCCACTAGAACACTTTACAATTACAATTACCTAAAATACTAATCATCTTAAAATGTTTCTCTATATTTACAGTCTATGCAAATACATAATTTTTGCCATAGTTCTATTTGTTATTCCAACACAAATTTATACTTAAAATACCATTGGGAAAATAAACACTCTAGAGATTTTAGCTACACTTCAGAGACCGCAAAAAGAATTATTAATTTAAAAAAAGTGAGGCACAAAAAAACCACAAGAAGAGTGGGGAAAATAGACATAAATTATTTCTTTATGGCAAATTCAAATGTAGAATAAAGTTGTATTTTTAATTTTTTATTTAAAATTTATTTCAAATTATTAAAGTTAATTTATATGACTTATTATAAAAATTGAAAACAAAATTTAATTGAAATATCTTTTGAAACAAAGGAGCTAGATCATATAATACCTTTCAGTTGATATATATAATGTATGTGTATATCTATTTAATTATTTTTTATTTTTATCATATAAATTAATTTTAATAATTAATAATTTTTTTTTATAATCCCCAAAAAATTATTCATATTTCATATTTTTTTTTTTAACAATTCTAGTTATATTTTAAAGTCAAAATTTGATATAGGTATCACTCTTAGCCAGTTTGTCTATGTGGGCCGGTGTTCATCATAGGCAACGACTACTCTCGCTCGCTCTGTGGGTGGCCCAACCCAGCTGCCAGTTTGGCACTTCGATAAATATGCTAAGCAACAAAAAATGAAGGAGCATTGGCGTTCAAGCTGAGCAACATTCATTAGAATATCCGCCAGTTACATGCCCCATGTCTTAAGCGAACGCTAATTGAAAACAGTCAAGAACTGCAAGCTTCTTCTTTCTCTTTTGTCAGTAAACTTTGGTTCAAGTCTTGTTTCTGCTTGTTTTTGCACGGCCCTTTATCACACACACACACACACACACACACAATACAACACAAGGTCTGCGGCTCACAGTCAACACTCGTTAATGATAAACAAAAGTACCGCTAGCCGTGCGCGCACATGTTGTTTATTTCGTATGTATTCTTTACATATATATTTGGTTTTTTATTTTTGGTTCAAGTTTGTTTGCCGGTTCGCTCTGGCGCTTTTCTAAGCCACACAGATTTCTTTTCTTTATATACACACATACATAAACCATGTGTTTATGTACGTATATATATACTTTGCAGTCAACACTTGTCAATTTTCACTGTTCTGTTTGTCTTTTGTCTACGCTCGTTAGCTGAAAAATCTCTGCTGAAGAAGGAGGCGGAGATGCCGACGTAGAGGAGCCAGCCTAACTAATTTGCCGACATATAAAACAATTTTCTTTCTTTTTGTTTTTGATATGGCAGAACTTTTTTTGCTCTGTTAATTAGTTCTCAAAATTCGATATATAGCAAAAATATAAAAAGAATGATTGGAATCTAATTAAAATATCTGTTATATATGAAATCATAGCTTATCATAGCTAAAGGTATTTATTGTAAGTATTTTTTCTAAGTATTTCTTGTTCCAACTCTTTCTCTCTCTCTCTCTCTCTCTCTCTCTTTCTGTCTATCTCTCTCTCTCTTTTTCTGACTTTATTTAGCTCCCTCTCACACTCTGTCCCAATATCTCGTCCTCTCTGTCTCTTTCTCTGCCTTCCTCTCTCCGTATCTGTGGGCTTGTCTCTGTCTCTTTTCTCCCGTCTCTGGTTTTCCTTCCTACATCTGTATCTCACTTTCTCTCTCCCTTTCTCCATCTGTTTCTCTGTCTTTTTCTCGCTTTCTCCATATCTCAACCTCTCTCTCTCTCTCTCTTTATCCATCTTTCTGCCTCTATCTCGTTCAGTCTCTATTCCCCTGCCTTTATATCTCTGTTTCTCTCTCTCTCCCTCTCTCTCTCTTTAATCTTCGATTTCTTTGAACTGCATAAGAACTTGCTGTAAATCCATTAAAGCCGCGTTCAACTTTTGACATTTCACCGTGCGACAAAATGGAAGCGCTTTTTAATGTGCTTTGTGAGCTGCTGATTAGCTTCCAAAATCGTGAAAGAGGCGATTAGCAAAGCTAACAAAGCGGACTCAAGACAAGGCGTGGGCAGGCAAAGGCACTTTATATATTTAAATACATACAGCCTAATATATAGGTATATATTTTGATATATGACATATGCTCCAAAAGTTAACGCCTCTCCTTTAATTTGTATATATATTTGTATATATGTATATTCATTCATATATTCGTGGTAGCCCAAAATGAAATCGAAATCGAAAATGTTTGTCGAGTGGGTGTCAGACAAGCAACAACAAAAACAACAACAACAACAACCGCAACCACAACATCTACTGCAACAACAGCCAGATGCAAAACAAATGCATTCATTCATGCATTTACTTCTCTTTTTGCTCGGCTCAAAGCGTTGCGTTTATAACTCTCAAGAGTTGCTCGGCTCTTGGCAACGTTCCCAGCTGCCCCACAGCTGTTTGCCGCCAACAACAACAACTACAACAACACCAACAAAGATGCGTTGGCGTATGCAAACAGCTCAGCAAGCAAACAGGCTCGACTTACTACCAGCCTATCGACTATTAAAACTCATATGTAGATTTCGGAATACCCTACAATTGTGGGGCATTTCAATTCTGTTGAAGCAATATGTGAGAGATTTGAAAGATGAAGAAGAACTGTATTAGTTATCGGAGCAATATAGTTATGTTTGGTAAGTCTAACAAATATTTGTAAGCCATATAATACAGGCAATAGTATACCCTTTACAAAGGTCATATTTGTTTTGTTAATCGATGTGATAAGAGAATGTGTGCAAAATACTATAAAATATGCATATGGACAGAAATATCTGATGAACATTTAAAATCAAGGTTATCAAGATGCAAGCTTAAAGAGGAATTAAGTTTATATATATATTATATACTTTAAGATCCAGACTATAAGCTATTGCTTGCCTCTTTCTAAGCAAACTAGAAATAGACTATAAACTATATATTATATATATAGCTGATTAGCATTCATAATGAAGGGGATGCATCTAAGCTTTGGCGCGTCTCTGCTCTCTCTTTATAGTAATAGAAACTAGCTTTTCAATTTACATAGAAGCATCTATTGCAACAAATAAATATGTAAATAAATAAAAATAAATAATAAAAAAAACTCATAATTAGAAAACACACTAAAATAAAACTGCAAAATGTTTGCAAAGGGTATTGAAACGTCGTGCAGACTCACAAAACATAAACCTAGATACATAGGTGGGTAGTTAGGTAGACAACGTTGTCTTTCATTTGCCCAAAAGCATAATTAAAAATAAAACTTACATCGCTCAAGGCAAACTTAACTGAGTAAACAACAACAATAACAACAACAAATTTGTCGTTGTTGCTGCTGCTGTTGCTGTTGCAATTGTTTAGGCTGGTCATAAGCAGAACGCAACTTTAAATAGCTCAAGAAACACACAGCGAAAGAGTAAATAGAAATTCCGCTTTTTTCTATATATAAATTTAAATATATAATATATACATACATATACATATATATATATAAATATATATTTATGCAGACAGAAATTTGTTTGTTGATTCAGCCGCAGGCGCAGGCCATAAACAAATGTGAAAAGACAGCAACAAAACAAAAAAAAAAAGAAAAGAAAACAGATTAAAAGATGGCCAAAACGCCAACTGAAAAGTTAGCTAAATAGCCAACTTTATAGCCGCAAGCTAAATAGACTGCGAAAAACTAGCTAAATAAGACAGTTCAAAAGCAAGCTAAACAGAAAGTGGAAAGCTAGACAACAAAACTAGCTATAAATCTAGACAAATAATCAGTTTTAAGGCAAGCCAAAAATTCTGTATAAATAAAAAGTACAAATTAGCAGCCTTCAATTCAGACAGAAAATGAGTAAGAGCGCATCTGACTGCATAATACTCGCTCACGAGGCAAGTATTAAAACCAATATACTCACTTTTCAGTTCATGAAGGCGCATAAACGAACTGAAAGTCAGCCAAAAGGAACCGAAACCAAGTTAATTCGTTGCCGACAGCTGTTGGCATTTCAATTGCCCGCCCCCCTCTCTCTCTCTCTCACTCGTTCTTTCTCTCTTTGTCTTTTGCTCTTAAGCAGTTGCACAGGTGCAGCAGCAGTTGAATGGTTTTTTTTTTTGGGATTGGGTTGCACGTTTGCTAGCTGCAACGCAGAGGCATCCGATAAGCGCACAAAGCAAAATATGCCAAGTGCAGATACAAACACAAACACAGAGTGGAGAGAGAGAGAGAGAGAGAGAGAGAGAGAGAGAGAGAGAGAAGGAGAGGTAGAGAGAGATACACATGTTTTTGTATATGTAAGCTAATAGCCTAGCCAAAAAATATCTTTGAAAAAAATTCCAAACATATCAGATGATATACATGCATCTATGTATATATATACCTATTCTAACGGAACTTGAAACTCGCCTCTTGACTCTCTGGGAAAGCAATGGATAGAAGCCTAGGTTTATAATCTAGAATTTCTCTGCATAAACAATAAACAAGGCTGTTTGCTCTATCAATTTTTACTTTAATATTTGTTTAAACAAAATGCAAATCTTAAATGTAAATATATGAAAACATGTTTATACACATATGTATATATTTAGAAAATCAGAAAATGGAGCAGAAAAAAAAAACAAATATAACAAAATAAATATACTTATAAAAAGTAAAGACTGCAGGACTACGAATAGAACTGCTGTTCATCAAATGTAGTTTTCACTGTATATGCGAGCTCTCTTATCAGCTGCAGACCCGTATCAAAGTCGTTTGAAAGGTATGCAAAGGCACAGGCAAATGCACATGCGAGCAGACAGACACATTTCAAATGAGAATTTGAGATAAGACAACAACAACAACAAGAACAAAATAGAAATTCTAATTAAACAACATTTACAGTTAGACAGTTACAACGCACAGCTCCATTTGCTGCTCTGATTACGAAATGGAGACACAGTTGGAACATAAAGCATAAGAAGAGGCAGAAAAACAACAACAAGCAGAAAACCAACCCCATTTCATATGTTATTTCCCTGTAGGATATGTTAACCCCCAAAAAAGGTAAAAAAAAAAAAATAAAGTATAATTTTGATACGGATTTAATAGCCTAAACAAAGTCAATGAACCCCTCTAGCCTCCGCCGGATGCTGTTGAAATACGCCAACGCTTTATCATTATGCCCCCAACAATAACAAGAAAACAAAAAAAGACAAACCAAAAACAAAGTTAATAAGTAGCCCACGCATAATGCAAAATGGTTGTGCTAAAAATGTGCACAGCAAAACACACACTCATACACATTCACAACAAAGCAGAACGGCCAGAGGTGAAAGAGTAACAGAGAGATAGGGCAACATTAGAGATGAGCAAGGGGGCGAGTTGCAGATGGGAAAAACTACATTAGAAATGCAATGGTCAAAGTGTGCAAGTCAGAAAATCAGCAAAATACTTTAATTAACTATGCATCTGAATTTTAGTATTTTTTGAGGAAACTATGTGCTGCACTTAATTGCTCTTTATAAATACATACATATATGCATTTTGCTTGCATGCACGATTAGTTCGTGTCACGGCACGTGCGCACATCTAATGGCGAGTGCCTGCACTTGCGCAAATAGCGCGACAAACTTCAAAAAGGGAGCACAAAATTGCTGTTGTTCTTGTTTTTGTTGCTGTTGTTCTTGTTGTTAATGTAGCTCTGGTTCCTGTTGTTTTTGTTGTTGCTGGCTGGCAATGAAAGGAGTTTTCATGGCTTACGGTTGGACTGGAATGGGCACTGGAAGGCCTTGGAATATGAAGTGCGTGTGACTGTTTGTGTAGCTGGAAGCTGGAAGCTGTGTTTGTCTGTCTGCCTGTCAGCTTATGAGTAATTAGCACACTTGAGTGGAAGGCAGAGAGGGAACGATAGAATAACAACAAAGGCAAGTGCAAGAAGCACCACATTTCAAGGATACTCACGGTTCTTGAATTTATTTGCAGTCAGCTTCCAGCTGCAGTTGCAACGCAGCGGCGCTTCAAAAGAATCCTGCTAACAATTAAACAGCGTTTCCTCCCCTTGCAGCCGGCACCCGGTTTAGAGTGTGTGTATATTTGTGTATATATGTATGTATTTGTGTGTGTGTGTTAGTTATTGTTGTTGCTGCAGTTGTTTTTGTTTGGCTGGGCTGCAGCGCATTCCAGGCGGCAAAAGCGCACAAAAGAGTATAGAAGAGGAGAGCACGCGTCTCGCTCTCTCCACCCGTCTTCACCACACGACTTTGGGCTTTGTTCAAACAAACTACCCTGACGGCGATCCTTTCACAGTCGTTGTTGTTGTTGTTGCTGTTATAATTCTTGTTGTACACACACGCACACAAGCACAAACACATTCACAATCACAGACACGCTCTCACACACACGCATATAAAATTATTCACTTTTTAAATTTAAATATGTACACACTTTTCGGCGCTATTTTTTTATCTTTTCTTCTATTTCTATTTTCGCACTGTTTTAAAAGCAAGCAACAGTATAGTGCCGTTGCCGCCGCCGACGTCGTCGTCTAACAGTTAATTTATTTTTCGCCTGCTGCCGCTGTCTCGATTTCAAAGCTGCTCCTGTCAATTATGATTTGCATTTTCGTTATTTAATTCAAGACATAATAAAAAAAACACAACCGCCGAATTGTAGGAAATTTATTTCAGAACCAATACCAATACCAATACCAATACGTTTTATATGCACGCACACTATTACACGGCTGTTTTATTTAGGCGCGCGCTTTATTCTGTGCATTATTATGTTATCAAATAGCATTTAATTATTTAACAAATTTAACACTTTAAATCGCGCGCACCGTCTGCCGCACGTCTGACTCGCTCGGCGTTGTTTTTGCTTCTGTCTGTTCGATAGCAGTTGCACAGTGTTGAAGAGCGCATAAAACGATGAATATACTTACGATAGATCGATTGGCGTATCATATGGCTCATATTTGCGCTGCTGCCATCTGAGTACGCACAGCCAACTTCATGTTGAATGGTGTAACGGAAATATAAAATTTGTGTGAAAACGATATTTAATATTTTAAAAATTTAATATATAAAAAATACTAATGATAAATAAATAATTTATTACTATTTAACAACATTTAAGGTATTTATTTGTTCTTCATTTGTTTCACTTGTCAGTTTAGAATCTACGTTTTTAAGGTAATACGTCAGCATTATCACACAAGCCTAGTCTATAATAATAATAGAAATATATGAAGTAGTAGCATATACAAAATACATAAAACATATAAAACAATACCAAAAAGCAACAATATTACTATTAATAATAGGAAAGATCACGAATTTTGCGCTCCTTCCTTCTTTAGTCCTTCCCAAGCCTCTGCACACTTAATTTGATATCCTTGCTGGGCATCAGCAGCAACTTGCTGGTATCATAGAGCATGGGTATTTGTGTCTCTGCACTGGGCTCGTACTTGTGGTGCTCCAACAGGGCAACTAAACCGATTAGCAGCTGCTGCTCCGCCAGCTGCTTGGCTAGGCAGCCTCGCAGGCCCTCGCCGAAGGGCAGGAAGGACATCGCTGGCCTTTTGAGCACTGCCTCCGGCCTAAAGCGCTCCGGATCGAAGCGCTCGGGCTCCGCATAAATAGTCGGATCACGATGTATGGCTGCAACAGGAATCACGACATTGTTGCCACGGGCGAGGACGAAAATAGATGCGGGCAGCTCAAATTCACGCGTGGCACGGCGCAGCAGCAAAGGATAAGGCGTATGCAAACGAAGCGTTTCTGCAAGGATTACAGAATGGGGATGACAGGAGAAATAGAAAATACACGTATATATTATAGCTAAGATTCACCAACCATTCAACACTTGCTTCGTATAGCTGAGCTGCTTGAGTCCCTCGGCTGTCAGCTGTCCGTCGTTTGCCTTGAGCACTCGTTGGATCTCCGCTCTCACGCGCTCTTGGAGCTCTGGATGCAGCGCGAGCTCATAGAGGCAGAAGCCAAGGCTGGCATTCAGTGGCTGCAGACCAGCCAAGATGAAGCCAAAAGCCTGAGCCGCGATCTGAGCATCCGTCAGGGCTGCATCCTTTTCGGCGAAGAGCTGCAGGAAGCTCTGCAGAGGCTGGCGGTCTCGTTTGCGCTGTTCCTGCAGCTGCTCCGCGACGAGATTATAGAAGTAGTCCGTGGCCAGCTGTGCGTAGCTCTGGTGCCTCACAAGGCGTGCGAGCAGAGGGAGCTCCAGAGCCAAATAGGCGCGCCACAAGCTCCAGTTGCTCCAGTAGCTGCGCGCCATTAAGGAAAACTCGGATAGGTCCTCGGACGAGAGGCCATAGGCTAGCTTCGCTATCGACTCCACGTTGTAGCTGTCCAGCAGTTGGCTGACATTCAACTCCTGCTTTCCCACTCCCACTCCCAATTCCGACTGCAACTTCCTCGAGGTCTTCAGCAATTGGGGCAGTAGCTTGTGCAGATTGCTGGCTGCAAAAGCTGGCGCGGATTGAGCATGCAGCTGTCTCCAAGGGTGCCCATCCAGCTGGAATAGGTTTCCGGACAGCGGCTCCATTTTCACATTGTTGTAGAGTCCGCGACTGGTGAAGTAGCCGGCATCGCTGTCCAAAATATTCCTCACCAGCTCCAAGTCCAGGATCAGCACAAAGGGCTTCAATAGCACATAGCAGCCGATAAAGGGCGCGCGTCCTTTGTAGCTCTCGTAGAGGTGGAGCAGCAGCTGCTGGACATGCTTCTTGCCACGCACCACCTCCGAAATGTTGCCCCACAGAAATTTGGGCTTGGCATGGAGTATGCCGCGTCTCTTCCAGTAGCCCAGGCAGAATTTGACCAGAGCATAGATCAGGGTCAGAGCTCCCAGAGAGCTCCAGAGAATGTGCTGCAATAGATCCATCTGAGTGTGGATGTTTCGAGATACGCCTTTGTTGCAGGCGGAGCTATACTCAGTTGCTTCTCAGATAGGGAGTAAATAAACTTCTTGAATTCAATCTGGGCTAAGCTGCTGCCGTCCTGGTAGATCGGAGCTCAGTCGCTCCTAGGGGGTATAGGCTCCCCTCCAGTTGGATCTAGGCTAAGCAGCTGCCTTCCTCCAATTGCAGTTCCTATATATTGGTTGGTTCGTTCGCTTTTACGTTTGATAAGCGTTTCAATATAGCTACTGGCTTATCAGCGCCATGGTTCTACTGTAGAAATATTGAGTTGCTTATCAAATGACTCGATTTCTGGCCATAACGAGCGCTAAAAGAGAGAGGGAGAGGGAGAGCACAAATTAACTATAGACTCAAAAACAAACATATTGGAGTATTGAATTAGTGCAATGACAAATATATAATACCCTGTTCTTTAGTAGACAAAAAGTACGCACGTGTCAACATTAGCAAATGAAATACTTAATTGAATTTACAAATTACGTAGCAAACTTATATATCCCCATTAGAATTCATACACATATCCTGCCAGTTAATTGTTATACATTTTAGTAATATATGTATATTTGTATCAAATGTCGTAAAGTAGGCAACACTGTTTTCATTCCAATTGGCTACTATTCCAGCATCAAGCAAAGACAACAGCGACTCTTCTTTAGCTGTTTGCACTGCTGCCTCATTTATTGAACTGGATTTTCATCAGCTCCTTTTTCGTTAATCATCGGTTTTTATGTTTTTGACAACTTTCTATTAATTAGGCAGCACTGTCAACTTGCCCAATCCTCTCCAATAGCTTCAGCAATTTATTGTTTTCGTCAACTTTCGTTTGATTTGGCAACACTGTTTCCATTCCCACTTGTTACTTTTCCAATATGAAGCACAGATTGTAGGCGCTGCCTTCCAGCTCGCTGCTGTGCATCCAACGCACATAACCGCGCTCAATCAGCTGTTGCTTGGAACTAGGCACGCCTACGAAATGTGGATCCTAAACAAGTCAAAATTAAATTTAATTGAGTTCACGTTCACAGGGTCACTCACCACAATGAGCAGCGAGCAGCCGGACGTTTGGCTCAGGTGAATGCCCGCAATGGCCTTTGAAGCGGTGTCGCTTAGCCCGCCCATAACAATTAAACCGCAATAGTCCACAAAATATTCACGTATTTGTTTGAGCACCTGCTCACTGTTCAGTTGTTGCACGTGCGCAAATTTGCAGGGTATATCAAATAGAGCATCTATCACAAAAAACTCCTCCATGGTGCCAATCCAATCGCGAGAGCCAACAAATCGTGCAGGCTTGTCGCCAATCCTCACTAGCAAGCGCTGAATCTCCTCAATGGAAGGCACATTCAACATGGCCGTTCTTCCACGGCGTCTGTTTATAATCCAAGAGATGGCCGTTTGGAGCGTTCGATAGCCGCAGCCCCAGCCAGCGTCCGAGTGGCCATCGCAGCCGTAATGGAAGTACTTGAAGGTTCCCTGCGTATATAAGCTCTCACCTATACTACCTGCTGGTGCTTGAAGAGCTAGGTGGACATCTTCCAATAATTCGTATTTATATGATTTCTTCACAATGTTAACTTTCGACTCTGATTCACAGGTTGCTGTCATTGTTGTCATAGTTGTTTACACGCTTGATACAGTGTATATATATATGCGCCCTATATATAACTATATTTATTTATAGTTGCGATATTTACCTTTTGCTACGTTGCAACATTAATTTTAGAAATTTAGAAATCAGATGTTTACTGCCTCGATAACGATATTTACTCTGTTGCAATATCTGCCAAATGCAATTCATTTATCAAACTATCGATGAGCATTTGACAGCACAATCAATTAATATCAATTGTGGCGCTAATTTTAAAGTGCATCAGAAACATCGCTTACAAGTATCGACAATAGTTCGCCAGCAGTAATCGACAAATTATTGGCGCAAAGTTTGAATCGCTTTAAAAGAAACATCGTTTCTTATATATCTTCAAAAATCTTATTCGCTACGCATTTATTTAGATTTACAAATATATTTCTAGCTATATATATGTCAAAAATTATGCGCCACTCCACATATATAATAATATAAAACGAATGGCCTCGTTGTTTAACGCTTAGCGTCTTCAATTAAAATAAATCCATTTCGCCACAATTCACATCGAGAATATCATCTTCGTAGCTGATCAATTGCTTAAGGCTGGCTGCTGCTGTGGCAGCTTTTGAAGTCGATGGCAGATCAGTATTATCGACCACATTTATATTTATTTCATGAGTTCTGTATTCCGGGCTGCTTTGCTCCTGGCCAACAGGCGAGGGCGGAGGATTTGACACTGCAAAAAAGGAACACGGTTTAGACAAGACTATTTGATAGTGTTTAAATATAATATATTGTTTTACAATTGCCTGGCTGAACTTGTGCCAACTCCTTGCGGCTACTTAATGAAGGCATTTCGGTGCTCTTTTCGCTTAAACATTTCTTCAACTCCTCCACTTTTCGATCCCGTATCAATGAGGCCAGATGCTTGCGCGACTTGCTCTCATTCTGGCGATCCTCGTTGAAAATCGATTTCTGTTGCGCTGGCGTTATGAGATTATGATGCTTGAGCAGAAATAGAAAAACGCCACCAGGTGTACGACGACGCCGGCCATTCTGCAAAGATAAACTGAACTTCAATTCAGAGTTTCATAGATCTAATCTCAACTTTAACAGACATTGATCATCATGCCGCCATCGGCTTCGATGCGTTGCGTTTCCTTGTACAGCTCCAGTGGCAAATCCAAGCCGAGTATCTGAACGACGCGAACTGGAAAAGAGATTGCAAGTCAGACATAATCTTGATACTTTTGATAACGCACCCAAAAGCTCGTCTTTCTCCTCGTACAGCTTGCTGGCCATTTCGTTAGCCACATCCTTGGGCTCGCGTCCCGCCACGTCCTGCAAGTCGAGTATGTGTCGCGGCTCACTGGAGTTGTCCGAAGAGCCGCTCGTCGAGGAATTGCCACGACGTGCTCTCGACCTCGACCCAAGCCTACTTTTGATCGGATAGCGCTGATCCCTCTTCTGGCTATCCATGCAGGCAGAGCGCCCTCTCTTGAACGCCGGCTGGGAGCTGCTGCCCTCATCTGAGGAGTTGGACAGGCGCCGCTTCAGCGCATGCTCTCCATTTAGGCGATATCTCAGAGAGAAATCATAGTTCTCCACATTGCGATCGCTGCTGCTTTTGTTGTTCACATCGCATCCTCGCATATTCTCACTCAATGCCTCCTCCTGCAGCGCCGCTGTCCATATGTTATATTTCTTAAAGCGCGCGCGATTCGGTTCCCCAGTCGAGGATGACGCGCCGGTGGCGGTGGCGGAGGAGCAGGCTTGAGCTGGAGCAGCAGGCACACGTATCATAACGGTTCTTTTAATGCGCTTCTTGCGCTTTTTGTTGGATGCGAGATTTTCAGTGCGCAGCTTTTTAATGCAGCCCTCTTCAGAGGACTCGCCGCTGGTGCTTTGTTCGCTATTCGTTTGTGACTCATCGTCCAAGGCGCTTTGCAGCTGATGGCAGGTGGCAAGCGGAGTTGTTGCATTGCCTTCGGCAACTCCCTTTGCAGCTGTTGCAACGTTTGAAGCCGGCGCCGGCCGCTGCAACGGCGTATAGATTTCCTCCTCACCGCTTGCTGACAACTGACATGACATTTTATGCATATTAACTAATTGTATTTTATATATTTTATGTAGTTCTTTACCTCTCCATCCTCTAAATCGACGTCTTCATTTGACTGCAGCTCCATCATTCTTGCAGAAAAAAATTAATTCTCCTACGGCATTAGTGTTAAAAAACGATTGCACAAACAAAGAGATGTTTCCACTGATGGATGAGCGTGTTATCGGCTAAACAGTGGCAGCACTCTTTGACATGCAACAAGAATACCAAGCCATTGTTATCACTATTGAAAATAATATTGAAGAAAAGTAATAGTTGATATTATTGATATTATTATTTAATATTATTATTTTATACACAGCATATAAGCTGTACTGAAATATATTGCAATATTGTTCGCAAGCATTGAAACAGCTGATTTATCAAGTGGGAACGGCGCGAAAAGAAAACTGTAAACTGTGGCAACGCTGTGTGGCATGCAGTAAGAAGAAGAAGACACGTGCATTCTTTTATAAAATTTTGAACGTGCTCGTCAGACGTAAAAATAAGAATTTACGTCTTATTATGGTGCGTCCGAACAATCAACTGCCGGATAATCTTCCGCAGTTGCAGAATCTGATCAAGCGTGATCCTGAATCCTACAGCGATGAGTTCCACACGCAATACGAGCATTTTCTGAGTTTACTTGAAATCTTCGCATTGAATCCGGGCGAGGAAAACAAATCGTTAGACGAAATCGTAATGTTTATAGCCCAGGTGGCACAATGCTATCCACAGGTGTGCCATCAGTTCCCAAAGCACCTGACGGATCTATTAAAGAGCAGCGCCACTGTCCTAGATCCTGCGATGAGGAATTCCTTTGTCAAAGCTTTGATTCTGCTGCGCAATAAAAATCTTGTTCCACCTTTGGATATATTGGAATTATTTTTCCAACTGTTGCGCTGCCAGGATAAAAATCTGCGCACCTTCTTGCAGACGCACATCGTAACGGATATTAAGAACATGAATGCGAAGCACAAAGATATGAAGCTTAATTCGGTAAAAATAATGCACTTGAGACAAATCTTGAATTTATATTAATTATTTTGTATTTTAGAGCTTGCAAAACTTTATGTACGGCATGTTGAAGGACGCCAATCCCAAGGCTGCCAAAATGTCGGTAGACATCATGATTGAGTTGTACAAGAAGAACATATGGAACGATGCCAAGACAGTGAACGTGATTGCCAGCGTGGGCTGCTTCTCGAATATCACAAAGGTTTGCAATGCATCCCAATAGTTTCCAATAGAGCACAGAGAGAGCAAAGTACAACCCGTTCACAATTTCAACTCGCGCTTTAAGCTAGCAACGGTAAATGGCAGCCATAATGCCTAGTGCTCTCACAATATCTATTTTCAAACTACACTCACTGCTCTCTTAAAATTGTATATATGTGACTGTGTATCCTACTTTCGCCTGTTGAAATTGAAAATTTGTTGTTTCCGTGCTAGAGATGTAACTTGAGATTGGACTGACCTCTTTGCCTTGCAGGTACTTGTCACATCTCTAAAGTTCTTCCTTGGCCACGATGATGAGGACGAAGCTGGCAGCGACTCGGACAGCGAGCAGGAGGTGGATCTTAAGGGTGCGCTAATGGCGAATCGTGTCAACAAGAAGACGAAGAAGCGCCAAAAGCAGCTGCAACAGATTAAGAAGCAAGCAGTCAAAGCGCAAAAGAAAAAGAAGAACGCGCCCGCCTTCAACTTCTCTGGCATTCATCTGATACACAATCCTCAGGGCATGGCCGAGGGTCTTTTCAAGCAGCTGCAGTCGAGCAACGAGCGCTTCGAGGTCAAGCTAATGCACCTGGATGTCATCTCTAGACTGATTGGCATTCATGATCTATTCCTGTTTGGCTTTTATCCATATATCACCCGGTTCTTGCAACCGCATCAGCGGCAGGTGACGCGCATCCTTCAATTCGCAGCCCAGGCCTCCCACGAGTTGATTCCGGGTGACATAATTGAGCCCATCTTGAAGACAATTGCCAACAATTTCATCACCGAGCGCAATTCGAGTGACGTCATGGCAATTGGCTTGAATGCCACGCGAGAGATTTGCATGCGCTGTCCTTTGGCCATGGGAGAGGACTTGCTGCAGGATCTGGCCATGTACAAGACATACAAGGAGAAGTCCGTGATGATGGCCGCGCGCTCCCTGATCACGCTCTATCGCGAACAGCTGCCCGCCATGCTGCACAAGAAGGATCGAGGCAGGCAGACGGAGGCGCAGGCCGAGCGCAAGGTGAGGGCCTATGGTGAGAAGGATGTCAAGGACACTGTGGTGGGTGCAGAGGTGCTGCTCAAGGACTCGAAGACAATTGACATTGGCAGTGACGATGACGACACGGATTCCAATGATGGCGAGTGGGTGACTGTGACTCACAGCGACAACGAGGATCAATATGATGAGCAGGCCAGCGATAGCGAAGAAGAGGAGGAGGAAGAGGACGATGAGGATGAGGATGAGGAAGAAGAAGAGGGTGAGGAAGATGAAGAGGCTGAGGCAGAAGAGTCCGATGAAGGCGTTGCCAGTGATTGCGAGGAGTCAACACGCAAGGAGAAAAAGGAAAAGGCAAAGACGTCTAAGGCAGAAATGAAAATGCTTGATCAGAAAGAAGCTGCGCAGGAGCTGGCTTTAACGCGCATCTTCACGGAGGAGGACTTCAAGCGCATCAATGCAGCCAACCTGAAGAAGACGGTGACGAGCGCACGCAAGCGTCCTCTGGAGCAGGATAGAGCCGAGTTTGTGAAGCTGAACAGCATCGAGATGATTTACAAGAAGCGCAAGCACGATAAGGAATCACGTTTGGAGACGGTGCAGGCGGGACGACAGGATCGCGAGCGTTTCGGCTGGAAGGATGGGCGCGTCAATGAGAATTGCTCGAAGACGAATCGAGAGAAGCGCAAAACGAAGAACTTTGGCATGTTGCGACACAAAGCGCGCTCCAAGGTGAAGAAGAGCTTCAGGGATAAGCAGATGGCCATGCGCAAGCATCTCCTGCACCAGAAAAAGATGAAGTAGACGATGGCATGGCAGATGGAGCAGCAGCTGGTGAAGTAGCTGATGAAACAGAAAGTGGATAGGAATGAAGTCGAGAATAGATTCCAGGACAAGAAACGAGATCGGCCCAGAAGATGATGTAGAAAATGTGGTAGACGGAGATGAAGCTGGGGAGACAGCAGGAACAACATAGATGGAAACTGAAGATGAAGAGGGGCAGTTGAAGATGGAAAGTAAGGTGTATCTGTAGATGCGAATCAGTTAAAGTTTCGGTGGCTCCTTTTATATTGACACTGCAATAAAGTTTATTTCAATTTGTATTTTAATTTACGAGTTATTCTTGGGGATTGTCCTTAGTCTCTATCTGCGTCGCTTTTCCGATTTCTTCACACGCTTGGGTCCCTTGACGAAGCACCAATCCACTTGAATCGTCTGTCCCATTATATCAGCGCCATGGAGCGCTTCCTTGGCTGCCAGCGCTTGCTTGTGCGTCTCGTACTCGACCAGGGCGTAGCCTTTGGAGAAGCCGGTGCGCCGATCCAGATTTAAGTGTATGTTCTTGATCTCGCCGTAATCGCAGAATTTCTCCTGTATTTCATCCTCCTGTGCCTCTTCGTGTATGGAGGTCACAAACAGTATCCAGCCCTCGACGGAGCGCTGTGGCCCTGGTTCCAGTTCATCGTCATCCTCGTTGCGCACCCTTTCGTAACTGTGAATGGCCTCGCGTGTGTTGCTGTCGCTGCCAAAGCCGCGTCCTTTGCGATGTTTAGCTTTCTCCTTCAAGCGTACAATGCCCTCTGTTTGTGTGTGGGCGTGGGGTATTAAGGTAAAAAAAAACATGAATAGCCGGCTTGGCAAAATCTTGAAAAAAGCGGGATATTCACATTTCACGCGCTACTTACGGTCACCATCCTCGTCCACTTCAAACTCTTCGGCATTGTCAATATCCAACACATCAGCCATGTTACTTTTATTTACTATATATCTTATTAAAGTAGATCTAATTTAACTTTTCTAAGCAGTTTTCTCCGCGTGTTGTAGTTGTGATTTTTTCAGCGTTCTATGTCAAAGCTGTAATGTACTAAAAAATACCATGCCATGAACCGAACTAGTTACTTGGTATGTAAAAAATATAGTATTAAGTGCAAATATGATTAATAAAGCTTGGTATTTTTTATTATAATTAATAATAATCAGTTTATTTATGTATATTCAATTCATTGGTTTAAATGCTATTATCGTTGTTCCTATTTGAAGAAATATAATTTTGTGTCAGTGTCAGTATTCATTTGAAATGCTTTGCCATAATTTTGGTATTTTTTGGCAAATTATTATTGGTCACTTGCAACTTTTAGTACATAAGTGCGAATTATGTTTGTGCCTTTAACAAGTTGAAGGCGAGCGCACAGGGGGTCTTCAGTTAAAATCGACTACTAGGTGAGTGAACAGATAACCGGCAATTGATTAATAAATGTATATTATACATACATATATACCCTAAAGGGTGTGTGACATGACCAGCTGCCATCGCAGCCAATTAGTGCTGTAAATGTTTTGTGCGTGTGTTAACATACTCATTTAATTGTATTCTAGATTTTACGATATTTGTTGCCAACGGAAACCATGGATCAAGGACAAAATGAATCTGCAATTCCGACCTCAGGCGATGAGAAATTGGATAAATGTATTCACGACTGGCTTACCTGGGATCCCAATCCAAAGACAAAAGCGGAAATAAAAAAATATGTGGATAACAAAGACTGGGAAATGTATGTAATAAATATAAACTATATAGAAATATTGTACAAATGATTTATGTCTTTTACTCAACAGTCTCAATTTGCGGCTTTGTAAACGTATTTCATTTGGAACTGCCGGACTGCGAGCTGAGATGCGAGCGGGCTTCGATTCGATGAACGATTTGGTTGTCATTCAGTAAGTTTCCATTGAAATTCGAACTCGAATTCGTATTAGAGTTCGATTTCCAATTTCTCTAGTATGAAAGACTTCCCATTAAATGACGTGTAAACTTTTCACAGAACTGCGCAGGGCATTTGCCAATATTTAAAGGAGCAGTATCCTGACGAGCAGTCCTGGAGCGAGCGAGGCATTGTTTTTGGCTACGATGCCAGGCATAATAGCGAGCGTTTTGCCCAGCTCTCAGCATTGGTTTTCCTTGAAAGCGGCTTTCGCGTCTATCTCTACACATGCTTTGTGGCCACGCCCATTGTGCCATTTAGCATCAAGAAACTGAATTGTTTGGCGGGCGTGCAGGTGACAGCCTCCCACAATCGCAAAGAGGACAATGGCTATAAGGTAAGCCAGTAAAATCTAACATGAGCCGACCACCCATTGAAATACACAAAGTGCATATCTTACGTACATATGTGCGAGAATCATCTAGAACAAACTTTATCAGAGGCTCTGAGAGCCGCAATCCGTTGTGTGATTGAAAGGGATGGCATACATACATACATACTGCTCTGCTCCTCTCTTTCTTTCTCTCTGAAATGTATATGTGTATGTGTGTGTGTACGTATGAGCAACAATGCAGTCATGTCCTATTGAGAGCAGCCTAGCAAGCTCTTTCAAGTATCAAACCTTGAATTTAACCTTCTCTCTCACACCCATATACGAATATGTGATCTAATGAATGTTCGTACTCTTCTAGGTCTATTGGAGCAATGGAGCACAAATAATTTCACCGCATGATTCGGAAATACAAAAGGCAATCCAAAAGAATTTGAAGCCACAGATACCAAAGGATAATTTGAGAGATGATGGTTCCGTAGACGACAAGATTTTGTGGTCCAATAAAAAGCTGCACGATCCCTATGATCAAGTCGTACCTGCCTACTATGCAGAGTTGAAAAATCAAATACCCGACGAACTTATCCAGGATAATCAGGACTGTCCTTTGAAATTCGCATACACAGCCATGCAGGGAGTTGGCTACCAGTTTATCAAGGACACCATGAAGCAGGTGAACATAAAGACACTCGTACCTGTGGAGGAGCAAGTCGAACCCGATCCCGACTTCGGAAAAACGCCCATGCCCAATCCCGAGGAGAGCAAAGCTCTTGAGCTAGCCGAAAAGACGGCAAGAAACAATAATTGCGAAATCATTCTGGCCAATGATCCCGATGCAGATCGTCTGGCTGTTGCTGAAAATGTTGAGAACAAGATTAAGATCTTCACTGGCAATGAGATAGGCGCACTGTTGGGCTGGTGGATGTTGGAGATCCGGAAGATATCAAAGTCAACTGTAGACATTCGTGATTGTGTGATGATCGCCAGCACCGTGAGCTCGAAGATCCTGAAGTCGATGGCGGCCATTGAAGGCTTCAAATTCCACGAGACATTGACGGGCTTCAAGTGGATGGCCAACAAGGCCATCGACGAGGAATTGGCAGGCAAAACAGTTCTGTTCGCCTTCGAAGAGGCTATTGGATTCATGATCTCCACTGTGGTGCCGGACAAGGATGGCATCAGTGCCGCCGCCCACGTGGCCACCATGGCACGGTATCTGTACAAGGAGGGGCGGACGCTGCAGCAGCAATTGGAGGATATCTATAAGAAATATGGCTACCATACTAGCATTTGCTCTTATCTCATCTGTGACGATCAGGAGAAGATCAAGCAGATCTTCAATCGCTTGCGCACCTTTGACAACGGCCAGGAGAACACCTATCCCAGGAGCATTCTCAATGGCGAGTTTCCCATCGAGCATGTGAGGGACTTGACCACGGGCTACGATAGCAGCACAGCCGATCTGAAGGCCACTCTGCCAGTTAGCTCCAGCTCCCAGATGATAACCTTTACCTTCGCGAATAACGTTGTCGTCACCCTACGCACCAGCGGCACAGAGCCCAAGATAAAATATTATGCCGAGATATGTGGCCAGCCTGGGGTTTTGAACGGGGATCAGCTCACGGAGACACTCCGGCGCATGGTCAAGGCCATCGTGAATGAGTTCTTCGAGCCAGAGAAAAACAATCTCAAGCGCAAGTCAGCTGACTGAACGAGTATATATATACATATATATAGAATATAGCGAATTTAAAGCGCACAATCATTCATGATTATATACTATGTGCTATATACTACGATAATCTACCCAGTTGTACTTGACATTAACCAAATACGCACAGTTATCTATGTTATATATTTAAACTTTAGCTGATACTTATACCAACTATATATATATATATAAGCATATAGTTCAAGAAATGTATTTAGCGGCACCATATTTATACACTCCACTGATTTGATTTCACAAATAAACAATTCCAATTCCAACTATCACAATTAAAGCCAAACTTTTGATATTTGAGCTAAATCAAATCAGGTTTCTCTCTATACCCTAGGGGTATTATATTGCTGGCACCAAGTCTGCCAGACATGGGTTTTATTGTTTAGCCAAAAATGTTTACAAATGAAATAGAATATCTTAAAGCTGACTTCGCTCTGTTTGTTCCTTTGTCACCGTCTCATTACAGTACTAGTTTCACAGAACTAGACTCCCTTCATTCCATTAGTTTTATCTTCGCACATGTTCCATTATCACACCTCTGTTATCGTTCCATTACAATTAACATCATTCCTTATCCATTGGTGCTACAATTTTAGATCTTTGCCATTTGTGAAAGAGAATTTAAAGATCATTTAAGATTTGAAATTCGTATCAGATTCTATTCATGGCATCTTTAGAAAGGGTATTTCGACTTCGTAGTGCTAGTGACTTCACATTTTTGTTCTCGTCTTTAAGCTTATCACTAAAGCTTGTAAAACGTAAGTGGAATTCATTAAAAACTTGAGTTGCTTTGCTTCAGAATCTAGTTCCCATAAGTATAAAAGTATATATTATACATTTGTCTACGTCATACATATATTATGTATATAGTTACAATCAGCTTGTTGATTGGATTTATAGATTTACCCTCTCGGAAACAAATGAGGAGATAAACAACACGACTTCATTCGAAAGTAATTCTTCGCAATTTATTTATACAGCATTTGATTGTTTATAAAAGATCTATAAATATTTATATGTATATCGTTTACACATATATGTATATATGCATATTATGTTTAAAACTCGAGATAAAAAAGCATTTAGCTAGAAAATCAAATGAAAAGGTTAGGCAAAAACAAGGCAAAGTATGCTAGCTTATATAAAATGGGCATATTCTTAAATGTCATATATGGGATGCTAAAACTTATCATTATATATATAGTATATATATATATATAAAGTGTTATCAGTTTTTCATTGTTAGCTCTTACATTTAAAGATTGTGCTTTTAGTAGGTTGCTATGCACAGCTTAAGTGAAAAGTAGAGATAACTATATATATATTTGCATTGGCGATATCGGTATATAAAATGCTTGTTAGCAGTCTCTTGCTTAAGTTTATGTATTTGTCATGAGTTACATTCCAGTGATAGAGCAGCTATATATATATAATATATCCTCTATAGATATGTTCGAGTTGTAGTTGATGATTCATGTATGTATATATATATATATACTATATATATAGTATGTCTTATCTGAGTCGCGTCTGGAGTGGTATTATAAGACACACTCAAGGCGCAAGTCCTATATCATTTTTAGACCCACAACCACATATATAGGTATAGCTTTTTAGGGACTATGTTTTACTTATACATACACGTATATATATATATATAAAGTTTATATATATTTTCTAAAAATTACAAAAATCATTTAGCTGCATTGTTAGATTGTTTTTCTCATATTTGGAATACTTATGCTTAATACTTTGGGAACTTGTTGAAGTCGTTTCAATGGGACGTTCGATATGTGTGCGTTGAGCTTAGGATATTTTCACTGGGCTATCAAAAGTTTCGGATCTAATTGTAGTTTCATCAAAACTACCATAAACAAATTTAAAATTAATTCAATTGTAAATAGATGAAAACTAAGTACAATTTAAATTGTAAATAAATTTAGTTATAAAAAACGTATTTCAAATAGAAGCTACACTAGACTAAAACTAATTTAAAAAAAAAATAAAATTAAAATAAATCAGAGCAAAACAAGAATTTAGAAAATTTAAGGAGAGAATTGTTTCTAAACTGAATTCGAATTGAATTTAAATACAATGAGATATAGGCAACAGCTCAAGTTAAAGAATAGAGCAATGAGAGTTTGTTAAAACTTAAAGTTGAAAATAAGAGAAAAGCTGCTTAAATGTTAAAACAAAATAATATACATAAAAAATATATAAAAAAAATCTTAAATTGAAAAAACATTTAAGCAGCTTTTAAATATAGGAAAGTTAGAGTATTAAACTAAGTATTATAAAATATTAAAACTTGCCTAAATCTTAAGTTTCTGATATAAAATCTATAAATGTTAGCAGCAGCTGTCTAAATGTTACTGAAACTTGTATAAAATATGAATCAATTATTATTAAATATCTGTATATGGATATAGAATATCAGACGAACACATGCAAATACGATGATTGCGTTTGATTGCTGTGCGTGGGCGTTATCAAAGGAGGCGTCCTTTGCTGTTGCTGCTGTTGATGGTGATGCGGATGCGGATGCGGATGCGGATGATGCTGCTGGTGTCATACAGATGTCTCCGAGTTGAGCTTCAATACAAACTTGTTGCTCTTGGGATCGACCACCTCCTCAGCCAAGTTGAAGTGGGGCAGCTTGTGCACGGTGACCATCAGGGAGACATCGTTCTGTATCAACTGGAATGTGCATTCGTTGCTAATGGGCCGTGAGACGATGTCGTCGCAAATCAGTGACCACGACTGCACCCAGCGACGCTCCTTCTCGCTCTGCATGACTGGCGATTCGGTTAGATAGGGCTCCAGGAAGGCGCGGGGCGACAAGTCGTGCTTGAGGCAGTGCGCCAGGTGCTTGAGTATGCTCTCAAAGGTGTGCCTTGGCTGCTGTCGCGTGACACGCAAATATTTCTGCAGAGCGCGAGCCATCGAGGGAAACACCGCCTGAGCTGCCTCCTGGGGATCGAGTGGCAGGGCGGGAGCTGGTTCGTTGTGTATGCGCTTGATGTGCGTGAAGGCCTCCTCGGCGGCCGTGATAAGGCGTGCGCGTCGCTTCTTGACCCTCCGCTCGTACTCGTGCTCCTCGTAGAAGCGCTCATTGTGCGAGGAGTCGCGACGTCTTGCGTTTGCCGCCAGCACGGCCCGACTCTGGCTCTGCTGCTGGGAGTTGCTAACGCCATCGACCTCGTAGTATTTGAAGCTGTTCGAGATTTTGTTGCGTTGAGACTTCGATATTGATATGGGTATGCGTTCCAGATACGGATTGAAGATGGGAAAGTCCACATAGTAGTGCTGCAGCACCCACACGGCAGCACGCTGGATGCTCAGCTGGCCAAGCATATACGAGTGCGAAACACCGTCCGGAGAGCGTATGATCTTAACATAGTAGCAAGGCTGCTGATGGCGCAGCTCCAGTAGGACGACAGCCACATAGTGTATGAAGAGCAGCGTGTCCACAAAGTTGGTCGCGTAGCCAACTAGCGACTTATAGTCCACAGTATCGCCGCCAGTTTCCACCACGATCTTGGCGCTATTCGTGACCTGCACAATGTAGAAGAGCCAGTAGGCAAAGGTGCAAATGGTGACCAGAAGCAGCACGATTGCACGATACAGAAAGATCCGCGGCATGCTGGCCGTGGTGCGACGCATGAATAGAGCCCACAATCCAATGGCCAGCAGCAGCAGTCGAGCGGCCAGCGAGACGAGCTGTCCCTTGCACTGCTCGCTGCAGGCCAGCAGCTGTGTGCGCACAGTCTGCGTGAGTTCCGGGTGATCGAAGGCCGATGGAAAGAAGCCAATGTATGGCATAACGACCATGGCGACGGGCGAGAAGAATGCGCCACAGCCGAGCAGGAAGTAGAATGTTGATTCCACGTAGCGACGGCAGGCAAAGCCGAATCCCTTGTCATTCTCCCTGTGCCACATGTTGTTGATGTCCTCCATGGAAATGCTTTGCTCCGAGGTGTTGCCTGTGACAGCCGTTGTATTCTCACCCCAATTCTCATCCTGTGGCAATATTTGCACCTCAATCACCTCTTGGCCATCGCGTGAATCGTCACCTGGCAAGTCGGATAACAGTGAACATTTATATATATTTATTGCAGTAATTCACTCACCTGTCATATTAACACTTGTTTGATAGGGCGCCATATCGCTGCGTCCTTTGCCCGATTTCGATGAATGGGTGCTCCGATGCGAGTGCCTTGAGCGATCTCTGTGATATCCGTTGTTAACGGCGCCTCCGCCACCGCCACCACCACCACCACTTCCTCCTCCTCCACCTCCCCCACTATTGTTGTTGTGATTGCGAGAGCGTCGCGAGCGTCCACTGTGTTCCGATTTGACGGATTCGTTTTCCATTGCAAGCAAACAACAAAAATTGCAATTGTTGGCGTCCGTGCGTGGGCGTCAACACCTGAAACTCGCTTTGTAGCCTAATTAACTGACCGCGCTGGCTATTTTACTGTCTAACTGTAATTACAGCAGGTTTTTCCCATATGCATATACATATATATGGTTTTCTTTGTATTCGTCTGTATGTGTGTGTGTGCAGCACATTCATAGGTATTTGTTGCAAGCGGTGCGCTGGGTGGAGTCGACGCCGTTTCCACTGTTGCACATAGCTTTGCAGTCAATTTTCTAACTAACAAAGGAGTACATGAACACTTTTTAGCGTTTGCATATTGCTTTCATTGATATTTTTCACTATTTAACACACATTTTCACTGCTTTTTAATTCACTAAGGCTCTGCTCTGCATTCAACCCCGACCAGCAAGAATGGCAGCCAGTGTCACCACACTAGACGAAAATAAGACAACTATCACTAACCATACAACACATAGACGGGACATCTAGAAGAAACTTTTTTGCTCACTTTTTTTTGAGCCGGAGGACCCACACAACTTCGAATTCGCTTGTGCGCCTTACTTTTACGTGCGTTGTTCGAAAATATTCGAAAGCATAATCATTCCGCTTCAAGCGCTCGGCCGAAATGGTCGTCTTCGGAACAAAGCAATGCTATGATACATTTTTTCTTTGCTCTCTCTCTCTCTCTGCTCTCTTCTCTCTCAAATATATATATATATGTAGGCACAAGCAGCAGCTCACAAAAATTGAAATTTGTTCGCTGAAGATCCCATTTCTTCCCTTCTGAGCGAAGAGTATACCGAACTATTGAAAGCGTTCGCTATACGCATGCAAAATGTTTACGTTTTCATTATTATTTGTGGGAAGGGTATGAAAGCGTTGATGTGCATAAAGATTATGTTTTCGCGACGAGCGTGCACACACACACTTACAGTCCCTTGATATACGTATGAGCATTTATGTGCATGTGTGCGGAAATCTAGCTGCCTGTAGAAATTGTGAAGACCCACGTAGCAGTTGGTCGATCTTGTGGACTGCACACACATACACACACAGTTGAATGTGTGTGCGTATGGGCTGCGATGCTTACAATTGTCGAATATCACTTGTAAAAGCATTTGTGTGCCTGTATGAGAAATTTTAGCTGCCTGTGGAAATTGTGTAGCGCACGCATGGGATATGAACATTGGCGTGTGCCTACCTCAACTTTGAATTGCGTGAACGATTTTGGTTTACAATTGCAGAAGGATAGTTCAATTATAGTTTTTAACGGATGCATCTTTTTAAAAAGGTCAATTTGACCTGCATATGTATGCAAAGGTGCATGGGTTAGAAAAGCATATCCCATTTTTGCCCGTTGGGTTTAAACAGGTACTAAATATTTTTTAAATTCATTCAGTTGGCAAACCCAAGATTATTGAAAAATCAGGTAATAAACTATAATTGAACTATCCTTCTGCAATTGTAAACCAAAATCGTTCACGCAATTCAAAGTTGAGGTAGGCACACGCCAATGTTCATATCCCATGCGTGCGCTACACAATTTCCACAGGCAGCTAAAATTTCTCATACAGGCACACAAATGCTTTTACAAGTGATATTCGACAATTGTAAGCATCGCAGCCCATACGCACACACATTCAACTGTGTGTGTATGTGTGTGCAGTCCACAAGATCGACCAACTGCTACGTGGGTCTTCACAATTTCTACAGGCAGCTAGATTTCCGCACACATGCACATAAATGCTCATACGTATATCAAGGGACTGTAAGTGTGTGTGTGCACGCTCGTCGCGAAAACATAATCTTTATGCACATCAACGCTTTCATACCCTTCCCACAAATAATAATGAAAACGTAAACATTTTGCATGCGTATAGCGAACGCTTTCAATAGTTCGGTATACTCTTCGCTCAGAAGGGAAGAAATGGGATCTTCAGCGAACAAATTTCAATTTTTGTGAGCTGCTGCTTGTGCCTACATATATATATATATTTGAGAGAGAAGAGAGCAGAGAGAGAGAGAGAGCAAAGAAAAAATGTATCATAGCATTGCTTTGTTCCGAAGACGACCATTTCGGCCGAGCGCTTGAAGCGGAATGATTATGCTTTCGAATATTTTCGAACAACGCACGTAAAAGTAAGGCGCACAAGCGAATTCGAAGTTGTGTGGGTCCTCCGGCTCAAAAAAAAGTGAGCAAAAAAGTTTCTTCTAGATGTCCCGTCTATGTGTTGTATGGTTAGTGCAACTATGCACCCATACACACGCTGGCTCTACTTTGGTATTTTACAACACTACTCCAATGGAAAATGCTCTACTTTAGCTGCCGCTTATTGTGTGTAATTGGAACAAGCGCCTAATCGCCCCTTCGATAGCTCAGTTGGTAGACCGCTGGACTGTAGAAAGAAAAAAATGTAGACATCCACAGGTCGCTGGTTCGACTCCGGCTCGAAGGATATTTTTTCTTTAATATTTCCTTTTTTAAAACTTAAAAAATAATACACAAATATTTTTTTTACTTAATTTTTAAATTATTTAGAGGCTAGCACGCAATTATACTGCTTAGCAGCTGCCTGGCTTCCTGATTGATTGGATTCATGCGTATGGCGCTTTGAATGAGCTTTAGGGATTGAGCCTTATCCACACGTTCCAGAGCTCGACTGGCATAGATGGTTGTCTCTGATTGCTCACTGGCCTTGTTGCTAATATACATAAATAAGAAGAAAGTTAGATATACAATCAAACATATATAGAGTTAAGCCTACCAGTCACCCAAGTAGCTGGGCCTTAATTTGAGCGTAATTAAAGCCATATTAGCTAAGGCTTTCTCATAAGTTGCATCGTTGGGAAAATAGTCCAGCAGAAATTTGACAAATATTGTGCGCAGCGCAGGATTTTGAGGAAACATGCGAACGCGTTGCTGAAGATAGTTTAGAGCCTGATGAGGACCCTCCTGATAAAGATATATATTATACATATATTAATATTGATCGATAATATTAATAGTTTCATTGCTCACATTAATTAAGCAGTAATGAGCAGTTAGGAAGGACACATCGGCCGAATACTTCTCATTGAAATGGTAATTCTGCAGCTCTGGCATAATGATCTTGATCAGCTCGTTATCCCGATGAAGCACACCCAAAGCATAAGCCGAGAATAAGGCTTGAATAGGCGCATCTTTGAGAAGTATGCTATTCGGAGTATATCGAAATAGATTAGCTTTGATTGGGATACAGATTTTGAAGCAATTTCTAACATACCATTGATACAGCAATGTTTTGGTATCCGTATCGCCTTGAGAGGCATATACCAGGGAGGCCATGGCTACCAATATAGTGGCTGCCTTTTCATCATCCTGTGCCACGCCGCTGGCCAACAGGTTGGAATAGGTTGCATACGATTCATGCGACTGGCCACAGCGATAATAGGCCAAAGCCAGGCCAGTGATGGGCTTAAAACTAGCATGGGCTACATTGTCAAAGGCGCTGACTGCCTGCTCCGGTTGGCCGAGCTTCAAGTAAAGATACCCCAGATTCGTATAAAGATTATCTCGATCTTTGCCAGGCTGCGCTTGCTGGCAGGCGCGTGTAAATGAATTAATCGCCTGTTTGTAGAGCTTTTGGCGTGCGTAGAGAAAACCCTGAAATGTGAGCGACGCAATGCAGGCCTCGGACTCCTCATTCTGCACAAACCTGCGATATACAAATTATAACTAGAATATTATATTCAACAAATACAACTAGAAATAGCAGACCAATTGATGGCATCCAAGGCATATATATCCGCATACATATGCTCTATAGCATGTTTGTTGTGCGGCTTATCGCGCAGCGCCGGATCGGAGAGCACATGGCAAACCCAATGGGCGTAGCCAATAGCTGCTTCTGGATGGTATTCGAATTGCTGGCAATGCCGGAATAAATCGAAAGCCTCCTCCTGGTCGCCAATCACTTCGGCTACCAAAGCCTGTCCTATCCAAGCATTTGGATAAATCGGGCTCGATTGCTGGGCACGCTTAAAGGCCTCGTTGGCTAATCTTATATCGCCCAGCTTAATATACAATACGCCCAGATTTGTCCAAGCTGTATAGGACTTCCTCTCTGTCACAACGGCTTGGATCAAACAATGCTGGGCCACAGGAAAATTCTCATTGGCTGCATGCATATTAATCACGCCCAACAGGTTCCAGTTCTGCCAGCGATTGTTTTGCGCCTTGATGGCCATCTTGCACACCTTGACAGCCGTCTCCAAATGACTCTTCGCATCCTCTGGCATATAAACGGCGCTGTAGTAGCTGCACAAGGCCAACTCATACCACAAGAATGTGTTTTGCTTCAGCTTCAAGGCGCACAAGTAAAATCTCTGCGCCAGCTGCAGTAGATCCTTGCGTGATAGATACACAATTTTCTCCTCTCGCTTGGCCAAGCTGCCCGCGACATCCAAATTGGCCAAGGATTGAGGTAGCTGAGCTGTCTGCACCATAACGCTCGCTGTGAGTCGCCAAAGCCAAACCATGCACTGAGCCTTGCTTTGCAAGAAGGCGCTGAATAGATTTCGAAAACGAAACAGATTAATTTTAAATCTCTATCCTATACGCATATGTATTCCTATACAACCTCTGCAGATGCTCCAAAGCCAGCTGGAAATTATCCTTGGCACGTCCATACAGATTTTGACTCCTTAGATTGTGGGCAAGGCCCAAATGCGCCTCGGCAGCTCCTCTCAAAGCAGGCAAATAATCTGGGTGCTGTTTGAGTAGCTCATCAAAGTCGGCAATCGCCTCTGGATACATGCGAATGGTCTGTAGGACATGGAGATATAAATTAATATATATTTATGCTAAATAAAATGAATTCAATTACCGTCTTAATCAGAGCTATTTGCAGCTGAGCGTAACAGCTGTTGGGCGATAGCTCGAGTATTTTTTGAAAGACACGTATTGCCGAGTTGTAAGAGCCGCGGGCTGCATATGCATCGCCCAGGGATTCCCAGTAGACCATGCATTTAAAGTCGTGCTTGATAGCAAGGCGAAAGCATTGGATAGCCTAAAAATGAATAGATATATTCAGCGGATGTAAAACTATATTCAGCTGATGTAGAATTAATTCAGCTAATACAACCAATGACTATATAGAATAATCTGCTTACATTATCCAGTTTTTTCACTTGCAAAAAGTGCAATCCCAGTTTATACTGCAAGCGAATGGCATCATCACTGCTCAGATATCGTAAGGTATTCAACAACAGTGCTTCATTCAGATCCTCTTCGCCCAACTGCTGATAGATTGAGCTCAAGGCATCCACAGCCTCTTCGGCCAAAGCATTCAGACTAACGCACTTCTCAAAACATTTGCGCGCTCGTAAAATATCGCCATTCGCTTGATACAACTGTCCCAGGTGCTCGAAGCATTCAGCAATGTGTGGCTGTAGTCGTGTAGCCTTCAACATGCAATTCAGTGCCTCGGCAAAATTTTGCAATTTCATATTCAGCTTGCCACGCAGCAGCAGCGCTTCAAATGATTCATTGTTGGCTAGGGCTTGAAGGGCTTCCGATGGTGGTCTAAAAAACAGACATGGTTGTCAGTCTTATGAGTACTATGGAACTAACTAGGCTTACAGTAGAAATTCAGCGTATGTAACTGCATCTAATGGCAAGGATTTCAACTTTTCCACTTCACCCAGTTTATAATAGCAGCTGAAAAGTAGAAACAAGAAGTATAACCAATCTACTATATACAATATATATTCCTTGGAGATATTCTACATACCGTGCCAGTGCCTTCAAGCTAAGTTCATCCTTTGCTGCTTTATCCATTAGCAGTTTAGAGGCCTCCTCCAATAGTTTGACATCCTTTTTATAGGACAAACATTGAGCATACTCTTCATTCTGGTCGCCCAGCTCCTGCCACAGCAACAGCGCCAATTTATGTGCTCCCAGTTTCATGTGAATCCTAGCCAGAAGCTGTTGGGTCATCCTATAATTCGGTTGATATTCCAGAGCTTGCAAAGCCAATTGTCGAGCCGCAACGAATTGATCTTTTGAATACAAATCTAAAGCCTGAACGAGCAGCGCTAAATTTGATTTGGGATTGAGTTGCAGCAGCTGTGCGGCATATTCTGGAATAGAGCGGCGCAATTCGCTTTGCCAGGCTTCACTGTGCGCCTTCTCGTGATTCTCGCAATATATCTTACAGATCCATTCATAGCCATAGACATCACGTGGATGTGATTCAGTCATATTGCAAGCGTGGCGCATGCAGCCAACAAAGTCCTGCAGCTTGTAGAGAAATTTCAGATAACGCTTGTAGACCATGCTCTGTAAATCGGCATCGCCCACTGACAAAAGTTTCTCCATACTCATCTTGTACTATTAGGCAAAGAAAGGGATTTTAAATTAAGCTGAGATATTGCAATAAGCACTACTCACGAGTTCCGTTTCTGCGGCTGACACCTCCAGTTCGCTGGAAAACCATATTCTGCCCAGATACTCCAGAATCTTATTGATATGGCTGTCATTCGGATTCTGTGCCTTTTTCATGAAAACTTCGAGGCATGATTTGGTCAGGGCGGCATCCGCCGCCAAGGCATAGAGCTTTTCATAGTAGTCCAAGCATTTCTCGCTACAATTACAATATTTGTGGGACTCTTTTGCTAATCCCTCGATTAGTCACACTTACGGCAATAGCTCCACGAGCTGCTCATAAATTTGTGGCAGCTCCTCTGCGGGCGCACAATTTGCAAGTCCTTGCAGCGCAACTGTGGCGGGTCCTTCGGTATACTCAATGGACTTGCGCAGAAATTTGGCCGCCTCTACTTTGTCAATGTTTTGGTAGGCAGCACCGAGCAACAAGTAACCCATATAATTCTTTGGATCGCATTTGAGTAGACGCTGCAATAAATGTCAAAGTGAGCAAAAGTAACAGAAGATTCCCTATTTCCATTTGTCTTCACTTGGCATTTGTGTATAGCGTCTCCATATTTGGCCAGCTTTATTGTTTCCCTTATGTCCTTGATAAGGGCTTTTGATTCCTTGGCACTCATTGTGGATATCATAGAAACTAAATTTATTATCTCAGCTTGTTTCAATTGAAGTGGTCAACATCAGTGTGACGCTACAAAAATAATATTCTTGAATGAGTCGAACACACATTCTGCTCTATCGACTGACAAACACCCTGCTAGTATATCGACTGAAACTATTGAAAATGGAAACTGCATAAGTAAATGATGTAAGTAATCAGTCGTAATTTAATAAAGCTGAAATAAATATGCAGTACATACTAAACTTGTAAACTATATTCTCAAAGTATTTGCAAGTGTAGCAAGGGTGAGATAAACTTGTTATGGCCAGATTACAGGTGAACTTGTGGAACTTGTGTGTTAGGGAAACACTGAACATTTATTTATCAGCCGGCAGAAGTTCAGTGTTGGAAATAGAGTAATATTCCTGAATTTAATCAGAGAACACCCGCAGATAGCAAATTGATTGATGTCATCCAAATCACTGTGCGAAATGAAAATTGAGGCGAATTCCAACTTTGAATAGAGTTTAAAAGAAATATATTTTAATTTTAATCAAGTGCTGTAAGTGTCGGTAGAACTTGTTGCGGCCTGTGCAGCAGTTAAATTTTTATGCGATAGAGCAACACTGAAAGTTGTTTGTCATAAAAGGCTGTAAAAATGCGAAAGTATCAACAATTGGCGCTCTTGCTAATATCCTGCTTCAGTGTGGGCGTCCTTATGATGTACAAGAGCGAAAACAATCGCTTGAAATATGTGTTAAAGTATGTCAACTTCTTTGGCCGCAACGATGCAGCCGTGCTGCGTCGCATACAGAACGGCACAACGGCCGAGGATGAGGAGCGCCAATCCAAATGGGCGTTCACCAAGCCGCTGCCTGTGTGGCAGGTGATTGGAGACTCCTTTTATGCCTATTCGGCATACTGGTATAGTATATAGTCATATTTGTCATATAGAGCGTATGACTAACTTCGTTTTTTGTGTGCCCTTGTAGGAAACAAAAGGAGCTGGTCGTTGGGGGCGAGGCGCACGTCATTGTTGTTGGCAAAAAGGGAGCCGTTGTGGACTTTCGGTGCAGCTTCGATGTGGGCGGCCGCAGTGTGCAGGGCAAATTCCGCTTTCAACGCGATGCAGCGGAGGGCGTGGTCGATGACAAGGCCAGCACCTTCACCAATTACAATTTCTTTTGTCAAGTCAGTCGCAATTTCGGGCAGCCAAAGTACGTTTCCTTTAGCGATACGACGTCGCCGTTCAAGAGGCAGGTGAAGCTGCATCTGCGGCACTTGAAGCCGCCAAAGACAGCTGCCAAGGCAACAACAACAGCAGCAGCAGCATCGGCAGCTGGATCGACCATTACTGAAGTGCCTGTTCGCTTTCCTGCAACCATTTGTGTTGATTTGGTTAGCTTTGATGTAAGTTCGCGATTCGCGCGCAACGTGGATGCCATGCTGCAGTTCTTCCTCTTCCATCAAGCGCTGGGTGTCCAGCACTTTCTAGTCTACAACTACGATGAGCTTCCAGAGCAAGTTGTACGCCTCTTGGAGCGCACCAAAATGCATCTATATGGCCTGCCCTTCAACTTCCCATTTCTGCAAACAAATGGCACAGCTGCCCGCATTCGACAGCTGCTGCAAACGGATTGCCTGCTACGCAATGTGAACTATGCTAGCTTCACGCTGCTGCTCACCCCCAACGAGCTGGTGTATCCAAACGCACGTTTCGCTGGCAACTTGGCCAAGAACTCGCTGCAGCGACAACTGCGCGCCTTTGAAAGCGAAACAGTTCGCTTTGAGCTGTCCACCTTTGCCGTGTGCTTCGATGAGCGCAAGAAGCTGCTGATAGACAACGTGCAATACGATCCAGAATTGAAGTCCAAGGTGCTGCTGTACCGCCTGGAGCTGCCGGCAGCGCAGCTCCTGCTGCCCACAGCGAAGAGCGTGGAGCTGCCGCTGTCCAGTGGCTTTGCCCATCGCTATGTGGAGTGCCAACAGGTGGGCGCCGATGGGCTGCACGATTGGCGCACTGGCGTGCGGGGGGAGCTGATGGAGCACATTAATCAGCTGCGCAATGAAGTCGATTTACTCATTTAGATGTTAAGCCTAGAGTTAGTTAAGCTAGTTAGATTAACATAAAAGTATTTACTCATAATTCAACTGCCATAATGCCAAAAGCTTTAGCTATGACGATTTTTCACTCAATTTCAATTTTTTTATAATAGACAATTTTTTAAGAAACCCAATTGAACAGTTATTCAGTATCATTTTGAATTTAAAAATATCCAATTGAATTGGCTGAAAATGACGTGCATAAAAATGTCTAATTGGATACTATTAAATTAAAATGGATTCAATTGGATAAAAGTACAAACTGTCTCATCCAATAAGAAAGTGGATGACATGGAATTGAAGAATTCTGTAATATCGAAAATCTGCTGTCGTTTGGACTGTATAGCTTGAGCTTCTAAATTTGAATTTTACTAAATAATAAATAATACGATTTTTAAAGCCTATTAACTTTTATGTAAAAGAACCAATTAGATAGCTAAAAGGTTTTTAATTGTCTATGCAAGTCAGGCTGAAAATCCAATTGAAAAAACATCCAATTGGTTTCATATATGTACAATTAGGTTATGAAAGGCCAATTGGCATATTGTGAAACAACCGATTAGATAGACACCTTTTATAGCTGAAATTTCAATTGAGCATTTTCAATTTCAATCGCAATTTAAACTTTGATCTATTACACAACTGCCTTATAGCTAAAAGCAGATGACACATGCTTCACTAGACACGTTTCAAATTTATATATATTATATATATATATATATGTATAGACACAAATTGTAAAACATCGATTGGCCAATACAGTATTTTCTTAGTTATTTGCTTTCTGTTTCTGTTCAGTTTTCTCTGTGAATGTTTGGAGTTGTATTTGAGACTGTATTGCATTTGAATGCGCCATATCCAATTATTATTATTAGTATTCATAATTATTATAAATTTTTTGTTTGTTTCAGTTTTATTTTAGGCGTTGCATTAGCGCAGCATTCCTGAGGCCAGCCTTCTCGATGGTGGAGCTGTCATCGCTTAGCTCGCGTGTAGGAAACGAAGAGACCAAAACAAAGTTACTATTCGAGTACTGCGGACGAGCACTGCAATAAGGAACAGAGAGAGGGATTAGCAAACATGAATATAAGTCGAATTAAATTTTGAATTACTTTTGTATAAAGCGACGTATGTCGGAAACAGTGTGCGTCAAATTGAACTGAGCTGCCAGTCTGGAACCGTCTGCCAAGCGTATTTGGAGCGTTGTCAAAGGAGCCTCGGCATTCAAGTTGAGGGCATCTCGTGCAGTTGCCTCGTGATTGGCCACTTCAGTAGGCGATGCTGCAGCGGCAGCAGCAGCTGGTGTTCGATTGGTCACAATGTTGGCCACTGGACTGCCAAGTTTCTGGCCCGAGCCTTTAAAGGTTTGTGGCGCTGCCTGACGCTTGAAATCCTCCTGCCTGTGATCCTCCACATCGACATTGACCATGCGACCCATTTCGAGCAGCTCTTGAGGGATTTCACTAGAAGAGAGTTGCTCGAGATAAATAGAAAGCCTTTTGCGAGTAGGAAAGCCAAAGCTTACCCCCTCATCACGGTCTCCAGGAACTCCTTGTTCTGTGGATCATCATAGTGACGCAGTTCCCCGCCATCGATAGAGAAACCTTGGCTCCATAGCTTAAGCACCACGACCGGCTTGTTTTCTGTTGACTGTGCTGCTCGGTTGGTGCCGACGGCTGTGTGATCGCTGTCTGTCATGCCCAGCCGCATGCCCTGACCCCAAACGTTTCCGCTGCCTACGGCCGAGGCGCTGGTCGAGGGTCCGACGCCCACTTCGGCTATGTTTTGCTCCTGTGCGGAGCGCATCATGTCGGTCAACTGTTCGCGAAAGTTCTTACGTTTAGCCGGTCCCAAAACTTGCTGCCCAGAGCGATCGGAGCCTCCGGCATAGAAGGCCTGATGCTCGTCATCACTTGATGGCTGCTTCGACATGTCGCTGAGCGTAGCGAATCTGAAATGAATATAGAAATTAATATAGTATTTGCTTCAAGCTAACTCTATGCACTCACTTTGGTTTATTAGCTGCGGCCTTTGGCGGAGCAGTCGCAGAAGCAGCTGCTGCAGCTGGGACGCTCTTTGCTGCTGGGGCTGCTGCTGCAGCGACGTTGGCGCCAGCGCCGGCGCTGGCAGAGGTCGTAGTTGTTACCGGCGCCGCTGTTGGATTGCTCGACTGACCCACTACAGCTGGTGTAGCTGGCAAATCAGACTGTGTGCTCCAGTAGTTACCCAGCGCTTGCTGTACATTAGCGTATAACGACAAAACACACAGCTTTTGACCTTTCTTTGTTAAATAGTAGACTGCAAAAATTTACCTCAATGTCCCAGTCGCAGCTGGATAGATAGAATCGGGCAACGTTTTCATCGGTGCCAGTGATTTCAATGAATTGTGCAGTTAGATCGCCGCGAGCGGCCATTTTTTACAATGTTTTTACTTAGTTTTTTCCTGTCAACAACAAATTAAATCAAAAAGTTTTTAGTGAACGATAATGATAGACAAAAATTCAGTGTGTCTCTAAAGTTTATTATTGACAACAGTGTGACCCAATCGATTTCTGGCGAATATGACAAAAATACCAGACAGGGTTGCTTTTCATCGATATTTTTTTAGCTGCTATCGAGTGTATTACTGGCAACGCTGTTCGGCGGCCACTTCAAATAAAAACAGAAAACAAACACAATTTTAAGTTTTACGTTTTAACATTTACATTTTATTAAATAGCAACTAAATAACAATATAACTAATATAAAGCGGAATATCCATATAGCATAACATCACCCACCGTATTAAGAGTACAAAAAGTACATGGTTTTATTTAGTTCGATTTTGAGTCCTGAAAGTAAATCGGTGCATACGAATAAAAAAAAAATAAAAAAATTGATTACAATCGTTTACAATATTTATCATCATTGTCTGTTTTGTGAATATATCCATAAGCATAATTCAATATACTTAATAATTTAGTTAATTAGTTAAAAGCAAGCCCGAGTTAGAAATTTATAACTACTCCAAATATGTTTCCAAAAATATATTTAGTGATTGTATTAAATCTACTTTAATAATATATATGTATATATATCAATAATTGTCCACTGGCTGATGAAGGTGCAACACGATTTTTAAGTCCGCCATTTGATGGGTATACAAAAGTTCTAACGCAACACCTTGCCCTAGAATATGTGGGATATGGAATATGAATTGGAATTCGTGGGGGAATTGTTTTTGTTGTTTTTGTTGTTGTAGTGTAATGTGTGATGGTACGTGATGTGCATGTAAAATGAGAGACATTAATAGGGGTACTAGCAAATGGCATTGACTTAATTAACATGTACCTTCCTTACCTGCATGTAGAAGTTGGTCAAAAAGGTGAGACCAATGCCCAAACCGACTGCCAGGACATGCGTCAAATACAAGTTGGGCAGAGGTCGACGTTTGCGCAAAAGGAATGAAAGCAGCGACGCCTTGCGATCCGAATAGGGCGGATAGCGAGCGCTATAGAGGAAGATCAAGATGAAGATCAATATATATTTATCTAGGTATATATGAGTTATACTAACGATGCCATCTTTTCGCCTAGCAAGGCCAAATTCTTGCCCAGGCAGGATTTCTTATGTGTGAACGTATCAAAGCCATATTTGCCATGGTAGCTGCCCATGCCGCTCATGCCGACGCCGCCAAAAGGCAGGGTATCAACTGTGAATGAAAGCTCAGTATATAAGTATAACGTAATGTTATGAGTATTATAAGCGTACGAGGGTGGTTTGAAAAATTTATAGAAATAAATTTAAATGATGATTAAAGAAGAGCGAAAGACTGATTATAGAAATTACTTATTCAAATCAGTTTATTATTTATCAAACTTATCAAATAAATTTAAGTTCTTTGTTAATGAAAAGTAATTTATTTAAATCAATTAACACTTGGTGTTAATGGGCAATAATTCATTTAAATTTATTTATGAATAAGACATGATTCATTTAAATGCATATGAATTTTTTGTTAGCTTGCAAATTTTTTAAACCAACCTCGAATTTGAATTAGTGTTAGTTCAGATATAAGCTATATAACTATAAAATATCTAGTTTTATTTGCACACCAAACACCAGTTGTTAATTAAAAATTCGCACTTAGTTAATAAATTACTGAATTTTTGAATTATATAAATTTATACATCATATCTACAAAAACCAATTCCAATAAGCCAAATTTGTTAATAAACAATACACATTCAATAGCTTGTGCTGTACTTAGGTGTTGTGTGTGTTGCAGGGTATTTGTGTCTCGGTTTTGATTTGAGCCAAACTAACTTTCAACAATAAAACAATTTAATTTTGCTGCAAAATTTGTGTGAATTTGAAAACAAAGTTCTTGAAAGTGCATAGATTTATGAAAAATAAACACAATATAAGTTATATCTACTATATCGACTATATATATATATACCTCCGACATGCATAATAGTTTCGTTGCTGCAGAATCCGCCGCTTGTTGTATTCTTCTTGAACTCATTGATTAGCTTATTTGAGTTAGAGAATACGTAGAGCACCAAAGGTTTCTCTCTATTCAAAAACAATGAAACATTAAGTGCTACAGATATTTGCATATATGAAGGTATAGTCAATACTAACGAAATTGAACAAACAGATACGGAAAACAAATATGGTATAATAAATGATATTTGATGATTTACAAAATTGATTGAGAAATGTGTGTTTGGAGTAAAGTAGAATTTTGATATGAAAACAATCGAAATGTCTATAACAACATATACAAAAGTGTTTATTTTTTATTAAAGTATAAAACTTTTTCAAAAATTCAAATAGGTGAAAAATAAATAGAAATAAGCCTAAAATAAAAATATAACTTTGATTTAAAATGTATTTGGATAACCCTAATTTGGAACATATATTTCAGATCGATCAACTTCGTAGGATGCGGAGCCAGCAGAAGTGAAAACGAACTAGTTTGTCTATACGTTCATTCGGGAGAGTGAACTTATAATGAGTAAAGTATCAATCACTGAACTGATCTCTGACTAAATGCCACTCAAATTCTTCAACAGAGATAAAAACAATTGACAGCTATTTTCTTATTTCAATCTTTATATTTCCAATTGTTTTTTAAAATAATTAAATCCTTATTACGTTTAATTTATAAGCTTTAGCCGTCCTCAACTGTTTGTCTAATATCTATGATTTTTTTCAATTAAGGTACAAAAAGCAAAAACCTTTTAAAAAAATTGATTTAAAAACCAAAATTTTTTTAATGTAATAAAAAAAAAATAAATAAAATAAGTAATATGTAATATGTAGTAAAAAAATAAAATAAAACAAAAAAAGTAAATAGTATAAAAATTATAAAAGTTCAAAAAATAATAAACGTTGAAAAAATATTCAAACGAAAATATTTTTTAAAAAATAGGAAAGAAAAATATTTTAGAAAACGTCATTAAAATTTAAAAATAAAAACAAAAGAAAAAAAATAAATATAATTATATAAAAGGCGATGACTAAGACTTTACCGTAGTAAATTCGGTAATATATAAAATTTGTATATACATTAGGGGAAATAAACGGAGGACACAACGTTAAGAAACATTTCAAAAAAATTTAAATATTATATAAAAATGATTTTAAAGCCAAAATACCGTCACCAAATTTTTGTTAGCTCTTAGCTATTTACAATAACTTAACAAATAATAAGAAAAAACTGTACGGGCATTTAAAGGAACAACAGAATGAAGAACGAGGGGCAGCCGTAACCTTAATATACAGAAAGAAACTGTTGATAGCAGAGATAATGGAACTAGCGCTTAGTTGGAAGGAGAGTTAAGTTGGGGTCCTAGCATCCTTATATACATATATCTATATATACATATATAAATAACCGCAGCCACAAAATTGAAATTCGCAATTGCATCCATGTTTGATCTTGGATATTGGATCTTACCGGCATAATGCATGATCGTATCGTTAACGCACATTCCGCCCGATTGTGTGCCATTGACAAATAGATCGAGCACCTCATTTTCCGACGTGAATATATACATGACGAGCGGATTTTCTCTAATAATTTTGTTTTGTTTTTTTTTTTTTTTTTTGTTTTATCAATTGATTTAACAGATATAGAAATAATATTATAGAAGCAAATCGGAACCAATCGGAATTCGTGTGTGACAAATGCAAAGAACAAATGACAAAATGAAATTCACATTTAAACACGTTCGGCTTGACGCACAGACAGTCTTACCTGGCATTGATGAACTTAATTGCATCATAGGCATTCTCTACAGTGTAGATTGGCAAGATGGGACCGAAGATTTCTTCCTCCATAACGGGATCCGTGGCCTTAACATCAACCAGAATTGTTGGCTCTATGAAACGTTCGCTGGCATCGAATTTGCCACCAACTGCAATGCGTCCAGCTTTCATCAAACCCAACAGACGTCTGCAATACAAGGTATCATTAATACAGGGTGTTCTCTATGCAGAATATGTGAAATATGTTTGAAGTTACTGGAAATTATTCTGGTTAATGATGCGACTCAGATCGGGACTGCTCTGTATATTGTCGCCGTACCACTCCTTGAGCACATCCTTCACTTCCACAATGAATTTCTGTTCCATTTCCTTGGAGCAGAGTATATAATCGGGCGCAATGCACGTTTGTCCACAGTTGATTAGCTTGCCCCATAAAATGCGCTTCACAGCTGTGCGCAGCTCAACCGATTTGTCTATATAGCACGGACTGCAAAATACAAATTTCATTTCATTTAATTTTTCAATTAAACTTTATTATAGCTATTATATATTTAACGAACCTCTTGCCACCCAGCTCCAAGGTCGTTGGCGTTAAATGCTTATTGGCAGCTGCATGCACGATTTTTCCCACGCGCGTGCTGCCCGTATAGAAAATGTAATCAAAACGTTGATTCAAAAGCTCTGCTGTCTCATTCGGTCCGCCACAGACGACGGGATAGCACTCCTATAAAGATATTAAACAATATAAGTCACTTGATTTATAAATTGATTCACCTAGAAACTAGCAAGGTTAACTATGAATTTAAATCAGAGATTCGAAACTAAGATCTTCTTTTTTTAAATGTCTAGACTTAGGGCTTTCCTATGTAAGCTTACAATCTAAGCAGAGCAATCTGTACGAGTATAAATATACGTATTGCAATAAAAGTATCTAAGAAACTATTAAGATATGTGTTATCAGGTTTTTGGTAGACTAGCTAGGGATTCCGATTCAGCGATGCAAATCGCATCAAATTCAATGTTTACATGTCTGAATAACTAGGTCATAATCTCTGATAACTTATGTATATGTAGATAACTCATATATTGAGCATAACACGTTAGCAATCCTATATAAATATATCTTAAGGTGTTGAATGAAAACAAAACTATTTAACACTCTGTTAGCTTTGACATCCGCACATGCATAATAAGTGATAAAAACTCGCCTGCATCACTTGTGGATAATAGGTTAACTTATAGACTAAAATTCTCTTATCTCTCTCCCTCTCTCACGCACATTATCCAAATATTTGGGTAGAGTCTCTGCTATGAACTTAGCACAATTGCCGGCAATTTCACTTGGCTTGAGGACCACACAGTTGCCAGCAGCAATGGCAGCTGCGACGGGCACCAACAGCAGCTGCAGCGGATAGTTCCAAGCGCCAATCACCAGGACAACTCCAAAGGGATCATTGAAGATCTGCACATCATCTAGCAAATTGACAAACGATTTGTCTGGCTGCAAATAGAAAAACAGTTATATATTATTTTTATCATTATTATATTTTGTTTTATTTGCAAATACTAACCTTATCTGGCTTGACCCAATCGTCCAGGTGGTATAGAATATGTTTGATGTCGTTCTTCATGAATTCCGTCTCGACGATCAAACTTTCCTGTTTGGGTCGACGCAAATCCGCCTCAAGGGCGCTGATAATCTCATTCTCATGCTCCTCATAACAGCGCAGCAAGCTTTCTAATTGTTTGCGTCTAATTTGTGGGAGATTCATTGATAAGATGTTAGTTATATGAGTGACAGATTAAGAGCGGGTATACTAAACTAAGAGATACGCTGGTAATAACTGAATAACTAAAATTAACTTTCAAATAGGTCTAAATAACAAAAGACCAGAGCTCTTTTTGGGGTGTGTTTCTCTTTTATGTCTAGTATATGTAGTCTCGTCTAAACTTTTACAGGGTATACCATTAGGTCAAACCAATTCGAGAGCTCGTTCAGTCGACTTTAGTTTATTCATACAATAAATCAAGCTTTTTAATTGGCCTGTTTTTTTTATAGCTACATAGTTTACAGGGTATTAAGATTGTTATTTACAGAACTTGTTTAGCTGAAAGTTGTTTCAAACACTAAATTAACAAAACTAATAACAGCTCGAGCGCTCTTTGATCTATAATATCGTAAAACCTACAATAAATTAAACTTTTTATTTAACAACAATATCGAAATAACGATATTTATAGCAATATCAAGTACTGCCAATCAATGTGCTCAAGGTCAATGCCGAAACTCACTAATCTTGATATTTTGTTCATAAATTTATGCAAATTTGTTTCTTTTCTTTTTTTATTCAAAACTACTATAAAACTCTAACAAAATGATTTGACAACTTGTATATGACGCAACTAACGGCAATATCAGCTGCTATCTGACCAATATATGAATTTAAATACTAACTAACTCTAGTTAGATTTGTTGAACTGGTTCGCCTGCTATTGCTACAATAATTGACGATCTAAAAAGAAGTAGTTTTTAGAGGTTAACCACATATTTCTTTATCAACTTCTACATGATATACATAATCTGATATAATATGTCTAGACAGTTGACAGACACTAACAAAAAGCTCGAAATAAAAAGAAATTAAACTGAAAACTATAAATATAATATAATTGTAGAAGACATCGATAAGCTTCGAAGTAAATCACTTAAGCCGATTCTAGATCTAAAAATAAGAAAACTTTTCATTTCTTTTTGAGTTCAATTTGCTGCGTCTTCAGTGCATCTCAATAAGTATGGCTTAACTATGGGGAGCCACATGAAATATATTGATGAGCTGCTATGGTGTACGCACCACTCATACACACAGATCTAAACATACCAAGAGTTCTCAAAGAATTCTACAAACACAACAAATCATCTGAGAATTACTTGAATGTCAAATTATCAGAGACCGCATGCGCAGACTGTCTTTAGATTTTGCCCTTAGGGGAAGTGATTTTCTCACATATTTCATTTATAGCTATGATAATTAATATAGGCCAAGATATTACCTTCAACATCTCTGCTTAAACTATAAAACCTTCACTGATTGTCATACTAGACTAAAAGACAAAATCATTTTTCATTTCATTCAGATTACATATATAGATCGTAAATTACTATACTTTAAAACATCAATAAATTAAGAAGAAAAAAGTGCCTAGCTTTAATTACCCTTTAGTTTATGGGAAAGTAAGCTCAAAGTTTAAGTTTGATTTATAATATATATAATATAATATATATAATCCATAAGTCAAACAAAACTTAAGTAAATGTATATGTAAATTGATATTTTATTTAAAAGATTAACTGAATGCCTAATCAGGGTCAAGTTCAGTTGCAATTGTATCTGCACCTGTACAGCAAGTTGCAAAGTTCCTTCAATTCGGTTTTAGCAAATAATAGTAATTATACATATACTTATATATGACATATTCCTATATATAAACATATATGATTGCTGTGCATATCAATGAAGCAATTATAGTCATGATGTGGCACAATCTCTGATATTCACTATATTAACTACCTGGCCAATGCTTTAAAACAAATTTATATATACAAAAATATCTATCTATATTTGTATGTATATAAATATGTATTTGAGCTGAGATATTTCTATGCAGAAGTAGAAGAGGCAAGACAGAAGAAAAAAAAACAAAGCCAAACGCAGAATTCTCGGACACGTTTCCTCACCGTTTGTTTGAACAAGAAAAAGATCATGAAATTAAATGGCTATCGACCTTGACGAGGGGGGCCACAGACGTGCGTTATGTATATACGAACGTCCGCACTTCCGTTTCACACTTAGAGTTTTAAAAAACCCATATACTATATATGGACACATCATTTTTTTTTTTGTTATTAACATATCAAAAATTTGTGCTATACATACATATGTATATTATATATATATATAGATAACGTATCTAAATACTGAATACTAAAGCTATTAGGCGTATAACGTATAACGAGCTGTTCTAAATTTTTGCTTCAATGCATACCAAGTGCTAAAATAAAACCAGCAAGAAGAGGCGACAAGAGAGTGTGGATCAAAGATCGTCGCCTGTTTAATACTGCGCTGTAATTGTATGTAAATAAAGGTTAAAAACCGTATGTACTAAAAATAAGAACATGGCAAAGATCAGAATGTGGAGAATGTAATTGGTATTCAAATTTGACTCAATGTATCTATTGATCATGTACTAATACTTTAGGTATGATGTTCGTTTATAATAGGTACATATGTACTTATTTAAGATGGACTAAATATAAATTAACCTATTTAAATGTACTAAAGAGGAAACAGGTCGAAGCCATAAATATGCAATCAATGATTGGAAATTCATTTAAATACCTTGCTCATTTGACATTTGAAATACTCTAAATGTGCATATTCAAATGTAGCAGAAAAAAACAACAGCATGCACATGAATATGTAGAAATGTAATTTTGAAAGCCTTACTTAAAGTTTGTTTTTTGCTATTATACCCTATACTTCTTAGAAAAAAAACAATTATGCCAACCACTTCATATCCCAACTCGTTTACAACTTTAAATTATCGATAGCACATGCCACCTGCACAACATCGATAAACAATTCATATTTCACCACCCATTTCTTTTTAGCACATATAAATTATTGGCAAATTGGCGAATCATCGATAATTCAGACAATTTACGCAATATCAATAAGTACTCTTATATAACAACAAAATTTTTAACACATCTCAATTTTTGACAACAATTTTTATATATTAAAGATTACTTGTGAAATGCTACAGGGTATTGCCTAATCGATCCCTATCTCCTTTTTTGTTGCCATATGTACACACAGTGTTCTAGACATTTGAATTGTGCTATATAAATAGTTATCTACATTTCTTATCAGAGCAAAACGCTTCAGACATCACAAAAACGCAAAGTTCAAGTGAACGAGTTCAAAAGCTCATTTCTTTGTACTGTGATCCCACAATGAGCTAAAGATACAGGCCATAGCAACTATCTGTATGCGTGTATGCATGTGTAAGTATGCGTTTGCGTGTTCGCTTGTTAATCTCAACTGCACACACATACTTACTTACATACATTTATATACATAGTTTGTTGTATGTAGTAATCATTATTATTGTGTTACTTCTTTTTTGTGTGTTAAAGACGCCGCCAAAAGCAGCTGCAACAGTGGTTGTTATTGTATTTTACATTACATGAGCAGCCATAACGCAAAAGCTAATGACCTGTTTAACTACATGTACTAACTAAAAACCGTTGCTTTGGGCTTTGATTACAGTTACTTACCGAAAGCTTACGTTCCTTGTCTTGCCACTGGCGAATGCGAGACGAGCGCGCTGCAATATCTGCTCGTAGTCCATCGCAATTGTTGTTGTTGGAGTTGTAGTTGTAGTGGTAGTGGTTTTTCAGATTCGCAATGATCAGGTCGTGCAACAAACACACATATGCACGCACACAGGCACAAATATGCACGTATATAGGAAGATAACGAAAGACGAAATTGAAAACAAAAATAAACGGAAAAAAACCAAATAAAATCAAACGAAAAGAAGGCTTAATGTACGTTACGTGCGCAAATGTACGTTAATAATTGTTTTTGTTGTTGCTGCTGTTATTATTGTTATTATTATTGCTCTCCTTGTTGTGATTGTGATTGTTTTGTTGTTGTTTTTTGAGTGCTCGCATTAAATTGCATGCGGCATCTACTACATTAAGTAACTTTTGTTTATTTGCAACTCGGCAACACTCACATCATCGAAATTTGCCATTATGTCAGCCTGTGGAGGAGAGTTTACGGGAGGAGCAGCGGGCGCGGCGTTGTTTTCGCTTTCTGTTGTTTCTGCTTCTGCGGAATAAGAGAAGAAACACACACACACACGCAAGAATTAGAAAACCTTTGTTTACACTTCGTTCCGCTGGACCTGACTTGCACATTCACTTATACATATTTATATTTTACTTTTTACTTTGTTGCTACTGTGTGAAAGGAGACAGAAACGCAGCGGCTATGGCAATGGGGCGTTAAAACAAGCAATTAATTGACAAAAAAAAACTATATATGTATGTTCACACGCATACACACAGATAACGTACACACCGGAAAAAAGCACAACCGACGACGTTCGCGACGACGAGAAGATTGAAATTGAAATGGCGAGCAGTTGTGTTAAGCGACAGCCGCAGTGCGAGCTGAGAGCTGTGGGCTGCTTTTAATTGTATTCAGTTCTTAAACCCGTTTCGAAAATTAAACACCGCATGCCAAACTAGCTTAACACAAAATGTTAACAAAACACGAATCGAACACTACTGAGTGAACGCAAAACAGCTGTTCGAAATGAACGCACACAGGCGATGGTATCGAATACGATTATTGTGTGCCAAAATGCGATAATTGACTGGGCTTGTTATCGATAACGCAAAAACCTATCGAATTTCAAATGTAGTCTACATAAAGAGCGTTATTTTGTAAAGTATAGATAATAGAATTGTAATTGAGAAATTATTTGTGATGGTCTGTGAACAGTTTTTACCTCAGCAAGACAAGTGTATCAGCATGAATGCCGTGCTTTACTGAAACCAACATACAATCACAGGCGGTTGTATATTAAGCTTATCAACTTTCTATGTACTAGAAATATATACATGTATATGTATTTGTTTGCCGATAAAGCTACGTCTAATCTGACTTACAATCAGTTGAAATTCTATATTTAAATGAACAAATGTTTTAAAGCGATTAGCTGCAAGTCGTTTGAACATTTGTTATAATAGACCTCCCTCTATGGCGTGCAACTGTACTAGCCAAGAAAAGTAATATGTGCCCACTAATGATGATACGGGATTTGTTGGCAAACCAAACAGTCAGCATGATGTCACAAACCCAGCTGCATTAACATTGACCTTTACTTACCAATATTAATGATTGTCGTGCCATCGTCTGCATTTTACATAAAAAGAACAAGATTTATTTCGTAATAAAGTTTTATAACTATTTAAATATTTATAAACTTACCAATTTTTGACTTACTCGCATAGATTTCTGGACTGGCTTCCATATTATTATTTTTATTGGAGTCCATGTTGCCTTATATTATTCAATATTGAATTTTTTTTTTTTAATTTTATTTTTATTAAATGTGTTTTTATTTTTATATAATTTATATTAGCAAATATATATTTTCCAGTTTTACTATCACAGCAAATGCATTCAATTTATTTTTTTTTAATATTTTAAATTTATTTTTTATATTTAAGTCTTAATAAGTGGTAACTTGTCAACCAACTAAACTAAACTAAACTTGGTGTTTGAGCAATCTGGAAAACTGGTTAAAAACTCTAACGGAAAATTAGCAGATGTTTTTAATTTGCTCTGCATTATTTATGGCGTAATTGTTTTTTGCAAATACCAATATTTTCTTCTTTTTCTGCGCAGAGAAAAATTAACACATTTAATTTATTGAATTTATCGCCATTCGATCCATGGTCCAAAACCTCCACAAAACTTGGACAAATGCACTTGACCTTATATGGGCCAAGTTAACACCCCATCGTAAATAGTTTCATGGTCAGAGCCTATTTTAACATATGCCTATTGCATCAGAGACAGGTGTGCATATGTGCGAGGGTGGTTTCAAAAATTTGAAAATTTCATATTCTATTTATATGTTCTTTCCTTTTCATATTAAAGTCAACAATATTAAATGTCTTACATAAATATATGCGAGGGAGGTTTGAATAGTTTTTTAAATCTAAATAAATCTCGTTATATTTGTAAAATATAACAAATTAATATATTTAAATTTAATTTTTTGTATAATAAGAATAATTTTTATTTTATTTTATTTTAATAATATGTATTAATTATAATGTATTTAATATGACTACTAATACGACTAATACGACTACTCTTCTAGCTACTCTCGCATATGCATATGAAATAAAGGTAATAAAGGGTTGTCTGAGCAGTTTACATATACATACGTACTCATTTGATCTACTGTAATGCTGCTATGTTCGACTACTCTTTTAGCTACCCTCGCCTCTATATTACATATGCATATTTATGCATTACACGTCGCTTTTCCACTCATTCACAGTGCGACATTGTGGGTCGTCGACACTGGATCACGTTTACAGCGATTCGATTCGATTTGATTCGAGTCGATTCAATAATACTTTTAATTACCAGTTTGCAGCTCAGCTCAGGCAAAAGTCGTTTTCGCTTTCATCCGAGCTGCTTACAGCACTCAGTGAGTTAGGTCGAATATCTTCATAGATATAATTACACATAAATCCAGTTAATAATCATTTATAATTGAAATGCATAATTACAGTAAATTTGCTTCATTTGCAATTCAAGTTAAGCTGTTAACCTGTCAAGCTGCAATCGGACTTAGAACGATTGGGGCTCTGGGGCTCTGGGGCAAGGCGCTCGGCGCGGGCTCAAGGCCAATGGCAATAGACATAAGAGAGGATATTAACTTTTTAATATGCATTTTAAAATTGTTTTTTATGTTGTTTTTTATCTAAATTAATTTAACTTTAAGTTAAGTTAGCTGTTGAAGTTGAATGTGTTTAAAATGCTTAGCATTCCATTAAAAATGAGTTTAGGGCAAAGATATGTAACTGGCAGACCCTAAGGGGTCTTATATATACATATCTATATTCTGTCACCGCAATCAACAGAGTTGATGTGGCCCTCTCTATGTGAGAGTTTAAGATTTAAGAATATGGAGTAGGAGTAGTATAAAAGTAACGTAAAATAGTATAGCAGTATAAGAGCCAATGAATATAAGACTAGAAGATTACAACCTCATAAGAGTCTTAACAATAGAATCAGCGTAGATTTCAAAAGTACGAGTATAAGAGCCTTTTAATGTAATACTAGAAGAGTACAATCGTATAAGACTACAAAAACACGAGTCTTCAAAAGAAATAGTATAAGCGTATAATAGTCCAATAGTGTAAGATTTCAAAAGTAAGAGCCTTGAAGAGTATAAGAACAGTATAGCAGTAAATGTGTAAAAGTATAACAGAGTATAAGTGTAAGTGCGTACGAATATGACAGTATAAGAGTATTACTTTTTAAACAGATTTGGAAGAAAATAGATTAAATGGTAAAATAATAGTCTTATACTCTTGATAGGCATTTACGAGTAAACAAGTATAAGCATATTAGTAAGAACGTTAGAATATGAATATAACATAAAAAGGGTTAAAGAAATTAGGAGTATAAGACCAGAAATGTAACGACTCGAAAAGTATGACACCATCAACATACAATAATGCAGCAGTATAAGTGTGAAAGAGTACAATCGTATAAGAGTGTATAAGTATTAAATTATGGGAATAAAAAACTTCTCCAAATACTTTCAACTCAACATAGATCAGAAAAGCACACGCAGTTCAAATTTATTTATAGATAATCTATCATTTTTTGTACTCCCAATCCCAATTGAAAAATCGATATTAACTTCAGTTTTTTAGCATATCTCTCACACCAATAAATGTCTTATAAGACTGCTACTACTATTTCATTGATAATTATTTTATATCTGGAGCTGAGACGCACACAACAGAAAACGTTTATTTTTATCAATAAAAACAATAAGTATTTTAATTTTTTTTAAAATATTTTAGATTAATTTCTAGAATTTTTCAATAATTTCTAAACTGTTCAGTTTCAGCTTGCTATAAAGATTTTAGCCGGGCACCAACGGCAATCTCTTACAGTAATCTAGGCACTCGATTTGTTATGTTTATTTTGATTTGCGTATACGAGTTTATGTTTTATTTATAAACCTTTTATGAAACACTTATCGCGTCGCGTCGCGTCGCACCGGCTAATGTAGCCAATCGTCAATTGTGCACTGAGCTCGGAGCTCGGAGCTCGGTGCTCGGAGCTGCTAGCGGCTGGCTCTATTCAGTATTTCACTCTGTTCGCTGGATTACGGGTTTTGTTTTAATTACGAACAAAAAGTCGCCTCCGCTTCTTCGATTTCGTATGCACAACTTGTCGCCTCTTGTCCAGCTCTGACGAAATTTCCAATTTCGAATCTTTTGACCAATTCAAACTGAAACTCAAAACGGTCGATCAAAGTGTACTTAGACTGTGAACGATATGTATACGATATATGTGTATGCGATATAGTATACGATATATGCGCAATATACTCGCTATCAATATTGAATTACACTTTTTGTATAGCTTCAGTCGATGCAACGTCCAAAACACGTCTGAGCCTTCAATTTAGCTGGAGAGGCGGAGCTGGCGCTTTGAATTAGGCTCGGCTTCTGGTCACTTTTCAATCATTTTATGCATACCCAGTGAGAATATGAAGGTGGGGTATATTGATTTTGTGTAAAGCTAGGTAAGAGGTATATATATACTCATATGTATATGTTTTAAATTCACCTGACTCAATTTATTATTCATTTGCATTCATCCATCTATTTATCTATACGTCTGTCTGTCTGGCTGTCTATCTTTCCCTTCATCTATCTCTCTGTAGACCTATTTGTTTCTCTGTCCATTTATTCGTCTACCATTCCATTCGTTCGGCCTCTGTCTATCTACATAACTATATCCACATTATACTTCCTGCCTCATACTAGAAGCGAAGCTATTCAAACTGGCTAAACTGGAATACTACAAAAGCTAGAAACTTGAAAGGCAATATACTATATACTATATCTCAATCCACTTCCGTAATATCAATAAATATTGATTTTTTTGCTCATACCTGAAGAACTATAATACTTATTATTTATTATTTCTCGTAGGGATGTTTAGGCACCTATAATATATTTGCAACTGTGATAAATCATAGGGTATCTCTTAGTCAGACTCAGTCAAGCATTTCACTTTTACTTGTTTGTTTCTTAGCGCACTCGATTGGTCAAACAACATTGTTTCGCTTCGTTATTTCACTTCCATTTACTATAATTGGTAAACCAGCTGATTTGGAAACCCAAAAACTTGATTTTCAGGGAAATATTTCCAAAATATTTATAAATATGTTTAGATATATACATACATGCATCTATATGTGATATATTCTTCAAACAAAACAAACTCCAATGTGCTTGATTGATGACCCGCGTCGTGCGCTTTTGTTGTTTCTGTTTTAACAAGCTTCGCGCATTATTTAATTCATAAAAAAAAGTTAAATATTCAAAGATTGAAGTTCAAATACCCTATAATAAATTAAAAATTAAATTAAATTATAATTGATGCCCTAACTTTTTGATGCCCTAACTAAAAAGGCTTTTAATTACAATTGCTAAAGAAACGTAAGTAAAACTTTTTAATTATTCTTATATCAATATTTCCTAAGACCTAAACTATTTTGAGATCTTTATTAGAACGAAATTGAAATAGCCCATAAATATTCATGCCTCACCTTCAAGACTTTAGTAGAATAAAGTCTGAAAGTTAATAAGTTGAAAGTTAAATAAGTTGAAAAATAGTTTAAAAATAATAAAAAAAAATTAAAATATTTTAAGGTCTGCCCACATTTAAAGTCTTAAGTAGAGCAAACTCTAAAATATCGGAAATGAAGTCTAAAGACTTTAAAGGATATTCATTTTCACACATTAAGCTTCCTTTGAATATCTAAAATTACAGGGTATCTATTATTTTGCATACACCCGCCCATTAGCAAAGGTTGCTGCTAATTGCTGCTCCTCCTCCTCCTCCTCCTCCACCTCCACCTCTAGTGAAAAAACGAGCCAAAGATTGAATTTTTGTTTATTTTGTATCCACAGCTGAGCTGAGCTGATATGAGCGGGGCAACTGGTTATAGAAAAACATTCAAATTCATTTATTTTTCTTTTTTCTTTTTATTTGTTATTTTTTATTTATTTTACCTAAAGCAGCATCAACCCTGACCATGAAAATCTCGACGACCAACTGCGAGACGTTTGAAGTAATTTATCTACATCAAATCACTCTATAATCATTTTATTATATCTGTCAAGTGTTGACTGGACTTTGTTTATGACTGTAAATTGAATAATATATACATATATTTGTAAATTTAGTAAAACATTTGTTTAGTTGGTCTAAAAGTCACGCGATGCCAATTGCAATGCGAGAGCGAGAAAAAAAAACAAATAAATAAAACTATCCCAGTGGAGGCAACAAAATGCTCTTATAAATTGAATACTTCAGGCTTTATACCCTGTAAAAATATGAATAGGTAAAACCAAACAAATTTATTTGGATATTTACATACATGTCTGGATTACTTTCCAGCAAGTCGAAAGACTAGTCGACTTTAAAAGTAAAGGAGTATAAAGGTTAGGGAGTATGCGACTATTAGAGTACAAGAATTCAGAAGTATACGAGTGTAGGAGTTTAGAAGTATAAGAGTATAGAAGCTATGGACTAACATATCCCTTAGCACTCATGCTCCTATTATTATTATTTTATACTCTATACTCCCAAGCCTTTATATTTACGAGTGTAAGACTAGAAGAGTTTGGTACTAATAGACTTTACGAGCATAAGAGCAAAAGACTACGATGATAATATTAGATTTTAGGAGTGGAATATGATAGGAGTATAAGAGTTGAGGAATAGAAGACTACTCGATTTTAATAGTATAAGATTATAGAGTATAGACTATAAGAGTAAGGATCTCTTGCCATTCAGCTAGCTGTATAAGTTAAAAGTATATGAGTAAGGAGAATCACTTGTCCTGCAGTTAGCATAAGCAGATCAAGTTTGCTTCTGATAATCAATTAACTATATTCCGCTTCAAATATTAGAGTAAGAGCTACAGGTAGAGTCAGTAAATTTCTGTAATATGATTCTCAAATATATTTTAAATGTAAAATATTAAGTCAAGTATTTTTTCTCCATCTACCTATACATTTCTATTTTATTTTGTTTGCTGATCCTAAAGACTTTTATACATTTAAAACAATTGCTGGAGCCCATAAACTCGAATAGATTTTTGTAGCATACGCTGAGGCGCAACGCAAAATAGCTTTATCTTGATTATAATATATGAAAATAAATATAAAAATTAAAAACACATCGATTTGTTTATTATTTTTATTAGTGTATAATTTATTATTTAAATATGTTATAAAATTTGTTTATCGTATAAAATATACTCTTATTCTTGTTCCACATCTATATATATATATATATACATATATATATATATATATATATATATATATATATATATATATATATATATATACATATATATATACATATATATATATGAATGTATATATAGAAAAATTACAATTGTAGTATTTTTTGTTTGTTTTTTTTTTTTGTTTTTTGTTGCTTTTCACACATTATTACACAATTACAATTTTTTAACTGCAACTCGTTATTTGTTGTTTTTTTTTTCAATAATTTGATGTACTTATGTATGTATGTATGTATGCATATATATATATATGTAATATGTATATGTATGTTATGTAATACTCTTTTCTGTATCTAATACATCATGCTGCTATGAATGCTGATGAATATATATTATATGTATATGTATGTATGTCTATATATAGAATGTGTTTCTGTGTAGCAAGGAAATCATATCGAGAGAGGAGAATTTTCTTTTCTTATTTTGGTTTTTTTCCATTTGGTAAATTTCATTCATTTTATATATATATATATATATATATGTAGAGTATTCGTAATTCGTCATGTATGTAGTTTTTAGTTTATACATATCTATATATGATGTACATATGCTGTATGTAAGTGATGTAGCAAGCATTTGCAGACAGTTCGACTATTTAAATACACTATGTATATTTAGACATATATGTATGTATGTACATATATACATACACATATGCAGCTAGTTGTAACTCTATATGTAGCATTCATTATAACTACGCTTTGTTTTTTTTTTTTTTTTTTTTTTTTTTTTATGCGAAACCAGTAGCTGGCTATATATATATAATATATATATTTATGTTTTTATTTATTTTTTTAAATTTTTTTTCAAGTTTTTTCTTAATGTTTTTTGTTTGTTTGTTAAATCATGCTTAAAAATTAAATTTGTACTCGTTTTGTACTCAATTGCTCCATAATTATTACAATATGTATAGATGTAAAGATGTATGCATGTATGTATGTATAGATGTATAGATGTATGGATGCATACATAGACGTATCAACGGATCGTGGATGAGTGTATGTATGTGTGTGTATATGTAGTCATGAATTGATGTAATGATGTATACATTATGTACGTATAAACATTGATATACATATGCATATATGTATGTATTTATGAACGATGGTGGGTCTCTGTACCGATGTATGGATGATGTATGTATGTATAGATGCCTACATCTATGTATTGAAGTCTGTCTGTCTGTATGGATATATGTTCGTATAGATGTATGATATATGTCTGTGAGTTTGTTGTTGTGTATCTGTATTGATGAAGTTAGGTATTGATGATGTGATGTATTGACGTTAAGTTTATATATATATATGTATTGATGTAGTCATATATCGATGTAAAGATATATGATGTACAGACGTATACTTCAATGCATTATGTATGATGTACAATGTTTGTATGTTTGCATATGTACATATGTACGTGTTGATGTATATGAATTGATGTATTGATGAAAAAACAAAATAGAAAGGGAAATATTTTGTCCTATGTTTAATGTAGTTGGGATTTTTGTAATCTCTTCACCGTTTTTTTCTGCTCAAGTCCGAATCCATCTTCATATATATAATATACATATATAAAAAATTTATTCAAAATTGTATTTTGATATAAGAATTCCAAATTGATGTTTTTCTTTTACAAATAGGTTAGATCTGCACATTTAGAGCTATTGGATCTGACCTTAAGTTCAGTTTATTTTTACGCTTACATCTAAATACTATATATATCTATATATATACGTATGTATGTATGTATGTATGTGTGTATGAGTGTATGTATGTATGTTTTTATGTGTGTGTGTGTTTGTATATATAGTGCAAATTGTATGTATGACAAAAAATCTGTGAATACCTGATTTAAGTTTTTTGGATTCGTTCTTTCTTTTTGCTTTCGTAGTTCGTTATATGAGCATATGGGAAATATCGGTTCTATATAATATATATGTATATATATGCATTGAAAATATTTGTTTTTGGTATGTAAATGTTTGTTAATTAACTATTTTTAAATGTTTGCTTGATGCTACGCTGATTTTTCTCTTAGATAACTTCTTTGCTTTTTTGTTTTGTTTTGTTTTTTGTTTTTTTGTTTTTGATTCTTAAGCCTTTGGCAAATTGTTCAGTATTCAGTTTTACTTTATTTTAATAATCATATTTAGTTATATAAATGTGTTTAAATGCTTTTTATTTTGAATTATGGCATTCGGTAGTATTTGCGAAACTTCTTTAAAAGTTTCTCTCTTTGTTTGTTTCTTTGCTTTTTTTACAGTTTTTTTGAAAACTGTGGCTTTTAGAAAACGTCGCTCATTTGAAATGATTTTAGTATTTGCTTATTTTTTTATTTTTATTTTTAAGTAAATCTCACACAATCTAGAAATTTCTTTTCTTTTAGTAAAATATGGCATTTCTCATATGTCATATATGATATATATAAATATGTGAGGTTATGTTTCAAAACCAGTAAAAACAAAATCACAATTGAAAATTATAAATGAACGGCGCTTTAAGGTGGTGTGCGTGTGTGTGTATGTGTGTGTGTGTGTGTGTTAATGATTTTTGTAAAATTATTTTTATGGCGTTTCTTAAAAAATCAGGAATTTTTACATACAAATTGTTGTTCTTTTTTTTAAGACTAAGTACATAAACTTTTCTCTAAGCGATACATATATATTGTATATATATATTTAATTTTTTATTTTTTAGTTTTCATATATTTAAATGTTTACTTTGTTTTTTTTTTTCGTCAGTTTTGCGCATTTTATGCGAGTTGCTTTAAATGTGGAAGGAGTTTTTTTTTGTTTTTGTTTTTAATAATTAAGCACAAAAAACTCGTTTTAAAAAATTTAAATTTAAAAGTTAAAAAAAAAACACACAAAAAAACAAAAATTGAGGCGAAAAATTCATGAAATAATTAAGAGTAATTAATTATATATCTATGAAAACATAGTCTAATGCAATGGCAATCAGTTTAATACTCTTTCCATAATTCGGCTACTATATATGTAATATGTATTTGTATTTGTAATTGTTTTTGTTTTGTGGTATTTGTCATATAGTGTAATTTCATAATTAATTAATTAGTTAATTATCTTTTGTATTTACTTCCATAATTCTTCCATATATTTCTTGCGAGGAACATGTCACCTAAAATATGTATTCAATACGCGCATATTGCTCTGTTTCAAAATCCTCTTCCTCCCCACTTTTTTTATACATTTTTCTTCTTCTCCTTCTTTTAACTATGTCCTGGCTAGATTTTTACGATATTTTTATTATTTTTTAGTTATTAAGTTTTTAAGTTTCTGCTACTAAATGCTAATGAACACATTCAAGTCAAAAATTATACTAATAATAATAATAATGACAATTATAATAATAATAATGACAATGATAATTATAATGAGCATAATTATAATGTAAAACATATATTCGCATGATTCGCATGTAGGTGTGTGTGTGTCAGTTAAACTCGGTTTAAGCTAAGCCCATATTTTATTATGCATTTTATATGAATTCGATTTGTTCAATGATTATGAATTATTATGAATTTTTTATGAATTTTATGATTCTTAAAATTTGAAATTTTTCTAATTATTTTTTTAAATTTGTTTTGGAATTTTATAAATTTTTAGGAAATTTTTAAAGAAGTTTTTTTATGAATTTTTTTAATGGTTTTTCCGAATTTTAATCTTTAATTATTTTCATTTTAAAAATATAATTTTTAAAAACAATTTTGAGAAATTTTTTAAATTTTGTAAATTAATTTTTTAGTTTTAAACATTTTTGAATGAATGATTTTATAAATTATTTTATGAATTTTCAAATAACACATCAATTATTTCTTTGAAATTATTTCAATAGATTTTTGTAATAAATTTTAAATGAATTATATGCATTTTTTATAAATATTTTCGGATTATATCATTTTAAATTATACTTTTTTTATATTAGTTTGTTGTTGTTGAAGAATTTTATAAAGAATTTAAAAATCAATAATTTTTAAATAGGTTTATAAATTTTTAAAATTCATTTTGAAAAATTTTAAATGAGACATTTTATGAATTATCTTTGAGTTATTTGATGAATTATTTATAAAATGCCAATGAATTATATATCTTGGATGTATGACTGTATTTCTTGTGGCTGAGTTTCTTTATATATATACATATATACACACATATCTGAATATATCGTATATCGTATATATGTATATGTATATATATCTTCATGTTAAACTATGTTTAAAGTTACGTTACGTTTATCAAATGTCATTGCAATTATATCTGTTTGTTGTTATAGTTTTAGTTTTAGTTTTTGTTTGTTTTTTGGCCTCACCTTAAAAGGTGTTTCAATTGGCTTTACAATTGCCGTTTTTTGTTTTTAATCAGTCTTCGTTTAAGAGTTCAACCAAAAAAAGTCAGCGGGTTTACAATTATATCTTCTCTATACATATATATATATATATTTACATATACACATATATATCGTTATCATTATCGTTATCGATTTTTTTATACCTTTTACAAAAGTTTCTTTTTCTTTTCATACTCTTTCTCACTTTTACTCAGTCTCAATTATAAGAAAATTATTTGTAATATAAACAAATATCTGTAAAATACAGAATATATATATGATATATATTCCGGGACAAAATTAAAATCAAGTCAAATAGAACTAAACAAAAAGTTAGTGAAAAAAAAAAAACAACTAATTATTGAGTAACTCGTCAGGGAAACAAAAAAAACTATGCATCTATATAGAGAGAACTTAACAAAGGACATATTCGATCATATCTCTCTCTCTTTCGCGCGCGCTCTGTTTTTATCCCTCCTTGTGTATCTTGTTTTTAACTTAGTTAGATAACTGTTTCAGCAGCTCAGCCTAACTAACAGTTAATTATAGTTTTGTTCATCTACAACTTATTGTGTTCTTGACTTGCATATAGAGAACTTATCTCTAATCTCTCTCTCTCTCTCTCTCTCTGTTCTCTTTCATTCTGCTTGGTCTCTCTTTCTCCCCTCTCTCATTATTATTCTATCTCTCTTTAATGCTCTTTGCATTTGCTCTCTTTTTTTCCTTTCTCTTTTCATTCTTCTCAACCAAGAGTTATGGAGGTTCGCTTAATCTTCTCACTCTCTTTCTGATTAACGTCTCTCTTTCATTTCTTTTTCTGCGCTCTCTCTCGTTTTGCTTTTCATCTTTTATTCTTGCTCATTTATTTTTTTTTCTTTCTTCTATTCTTATCTCTTCATCTTGTCTCTTTCCTCTATCTTTCATTCAATCTCTCTTCTCTTCGCTCTTCCCTCTTCTCTCCTCTCTCTATCTTTCTTTGATCTAGTTTCTCGCTAGCCTAAAAAAAATCTACTTTATGCGCATTCTCTCATTCTAATTTCTGCTTTTGTTGGTATTTTGCTTTAGTTAAATTGGTTTTGTTTTTTTTTTTTTTTATCTGGTATATTCGCTAAATATATATGTATTTTATTTATATATTGTAAATTACCAAATCTTTTTTTTTTTTGTTTTTTTTTTTTAATAACTCTTAAGCTTTATCGAGGTAATCGTTGTAGCACTTAAGCTAAAAAAATTTTTACTAATTTTAATGCCGTTTCTTTTGTGTTTCAATATTTTAGTTTTTTTGCCTTTGTTTTTTTGGATTTGTAAATGGTCTAAAAAACAAAAAAAAACTAACGTCGTCTGTATCGTTAAAGTCAAGTTTTTTGTTAGTGATTTTTAAAGTTTATCGTTTGAGTAGTTTTGTTTTTGTTTTTTGTTTTTGATAAACTAGGTTTTAGAATACGTGCACAAACCGCTTGTAAGGGTTAGACCCTTCCTTGGAGTCTGGCGATAGCTCGATGAGAAAGACTATGCGTCCGTCTGGCATTAAAGCCACATCGCAGGTGCGATCCTTTTCATCCAATGTGGGTGGCATTAAGGGATTGATAGAAGGACGCACTTCAATCTAAGTGAAAGAGAGAGAGAGAGAGAGATGATATTAGGTACACATAATGAGAGAGCGAAAGAGAGAGTGTATATTAGATACTCGACTTACATCCCACATAAAGTCTAGATTTTGATTGAAGACGAGTATGCGTTGATTCTTGGAATCGGCGACTATAATGCGACCCTCGTCATCGCAACAAAGACCCGAGGGACGATTGAACTCATGAAAGCCAGAGCCCTCATGTCCTTTCACAGACAAAATCTAAAGAGAGAGGGAGAGAGAGAGCAACATGTCAATAGTCAAGTGGAGTTCAGGATAAATTCGTCTAGTTCTTACATCATTAATATCCGGATCAATTAGATATAGACAATGATTATCGAAATCGGATACGATTATGTTGCCCGTGGGCGTGTAGCAAACACCTCGGGGCGAGGCAATGCCCTTCGTCTGCCCGTGATTATCGAACACTATTTGCCGTATGAAGCGACCCTCGGAATCAAATTGCTGTATGCGATGATTCCGGGAGTCGGTGACTACAATTTGACGCCTCGAGTTCACAGCCACATCCCATGGATATTGGAACTGTCCGTACTCTTTGCCATAGCTGCCGAACTTGAGTAGGAACACGCCGCTGGCTGTGAAGATCTGCACACGATGATTATCCTTATCGACGACGATGATGCGATTGTCCACATCCACGCAGATGCCGGCAGGCAAATCGAATTCCCCGTTGCCAACACCCTTGCGTCCGAACTTGAACTTGAGCGAGCCATCCGGATTGAAGACCTGAACACGATTGTTGCGCCTGTCCGAGACGAGGACGTGGCCCATTTTGTCCACACACAGGCCCCACGGACGACTCACTTGGCCGTCCTCATGGCCCTCGGTGGCAAAGGAGAGCGAGAGCGCGTTCGAATTGCGCACCTTGACCAGATCCATGCAGCCCGGTATGGCCTGCGTGGTGCGCGGTGCACTGAAGTGCAGACCCGGCGAGCTGCGCAATCCATTCAATTCCCAGTCCAAAGCGGCGCTGGACATGCCACAGGAGCTGCCCACTCTAGCCGGCTGCATGATCGGCGAGGGTATGCGGAAGCTGTTGTCGCGGAGCAAGGGACGTCGCACAGTTGTTGAGGCTACGTTGAGGGCTCCACTGGTGGCCAAGTTGGTCAGGCCAAAGGCCATGTCAATATTGGCAGCAGGTGGAGCCGCAGCTGGTGCGGTAGTTGCTACGATGCCATTGCTGCTCGAGACAATGGGCATGTTCTTGTCGTCCACGAGGATAACGCCGCCCTGTGTGCGTATGTCCTGCAGCAGGCTGTAGTCGGGCGGCGCAAAGGCAAACACCTCCTGCTTGGGCTGCAGATCCTTGTAGATGCCCGCGAACTGCTCCATCTGTCGCTGGCCATTGGTCAGCTTCATGGCCAGCTCTATTTGGTCCATGCCACAAGCATTCTCCGCCACCTTGCTGAGCATGTCCGATGTTTCCGAAAGACCAGCCAGAGCTGACTTCAGGCCCGCCATCTGGTCGTGCAGTATGGCTAGACGACGCTGGCGCAACTTCTCCACGAAGTCCAAGAGGAATCGTTCGCGATCCTCGATGGCAATGATGAACTGTCGGAATGCTTTCCGGATGTTGTCGCTCAGCTCGCTACAGTTGCGCTCGATGAGGCGTATGAAAGCGAGCGCCTTATCGATGCTGCTCTTGATGCAGCGCGTGCCCACCTGGCTGCTCTCGATGGCCCCTTCCAGCTTCTCCTTGGACCCGATCATGAAGTTCTGTATCGAGGCATAGCTGTGCTCCTTGTGCTCGTGCAGCGTGCAGAATTGACAAACCAGCTTGCGACAATAGTCGCACACGTAGCGCAGCATCTCATTGTGTATATCACATATGTAGTTGCTGCTCGATGGCGTTTGGACGTTCGACGAACTGCCGCCAGTTGGGGAGGCGCCAATGGGCGTCGGCAGCGAGACGATCGAGTGGTTCGAGGATAATGGACTATTGCGATGCTCGCGCAAGCAGTCGTTGCACATGAATTCGTTGCACTCCAAGCAACGTATCGAGGCGCTCACCTCGCACCAGCCGCAGCTGATGCTCGAGTTGTTTGACGACTCCGGGGACATTTTCGAGTGGCGCGAGGCGCCACTTCCGATCGGCCCCATTCCAAAATGATCGCCATGCGTGTCCAGGCCGCCCAAGAAATTATTGATAAAGAAATCTGTGCGAGGCGGCGAGCTAAACATCAAGAGAGAAAAAGATTCGATTAGTCAAAAATTCCAATTAAAATTCATATTTAAATTCCAACTCCACTTCATATTCAAATTCAAATTCAAAAATCGATAAATAATATTGATTCATCGAACTGTAGGTAGTTAATGATAGTAACTCTTTTAGTGGCTCATTTCGTTCAGTTCGATAACACCTCAAATTCGATAATTAACGTTTAGCTTTTCATTTCCAAATTTACTAAAATTAATTAATGCACTACAAACTAGCTCAATGAGCATTTCATTAAAAAAAAGTTCAATTGAGAAGTCATTCCAATATTGTTAAAAGTTAATGGTTCAAATGAACTAGTGAAAGCTACGCTTTTTTCTGTTCAATTATGCGGACAGTTATGAAGATATCGTTAAGAATAAATTCGTTCAAGCGAATAATTCAAATAAACTGCTTACCTAATTTAATGAACAAAACTGTTTAATGGCTCATGAGCGAGGAAGTTTTTCAATTAAATTGCACGTGTAACTTGAATTAACTATTGAACTAGTTAAGTGAACCAAACAATTGGCCATTCAATATTCACCATATTACATGGTTCCGAACGGTTCAAAGAACTTCTGAACTAAAACTTAAACTTTAACTTCTGAACTAATTAAATTGAGGGTTTAAGATTTCTTAATAAATTTGAATGAAGTACACAATTTGAACAACGTTAGTTCATTTAGAGTGGAACTGGTTCAATTCAGCTATATTTCACTTACCCATTAGATGGGCCCACATTGGGCATAAGTCCCACATTGAGATCCCAGGCGGGAAATGATTCCAGTATGCCGGCGAGCAGTCGTTCCGATGAGTTGCTGGCATTGCTGCTGATGCTGCCGCTGCCGCTACCGCTGCCGCCGTTAACGCTGACGCCGGCATTGGGAGCGCCAGCGCCAGTGCCGCCTCCGACGGCGGCGACCGCGCTTGGCGCATTGCTGTTGGCCATTTGTTGTGGAACCGTATTGTTTGACAAGAGTTCCATCATAAGATTTTGTTCTGTATTGAGATCACGTTACGATAAGTGGCAACAGCGTTGTAGGCGTGGCCCTTGGCAGTCAACGAGACAATCTCAAGCTAAATGGAGACAGACGGATTATAGCAGTTGAGTATAACAGTTATGTATAACAGTTGCGTATAACAGTTGTCGCTATAACAGTTGTCAATATAACAGCAGCTATTATAATTTATTGATTTAATTTAAGTATTTGTTTGTTTTGCGTTTGGAACGCGCCAAAAAATTGTAAAATTAACCGCGAGGCGAAGGCGAAGTTCACAGACGCCGTGTAGGCAGCTAACTAAGTTGAGCATAGGCAATGCCCTGCCATTAAGTAGTCCAAATGAGCAGGACTCTGCTCTATCTCTAACTCTCACCTATCCCTCTCTCACTCTCTCGCACACACACTTAATGCATGAGTGCAGCTGCTTGTGCATGTGTGCGTGCGTCTGTCTTAGGTAGCGGAAAATCGTCTTTGGCTTGGGCTTGGGCCTGGGCCATTGTTACTTGATCCCTCAGGAAAATGCAAGCGACCCGCATGAGCAGCTGCACAACAAGGCTCAGGCTCAGGAAGAGACTTAAGGCAGCAGGTCGAAAAACAAGAAACACGAAAGAAAATTGAAATGGGTTTTCAGTTTATAGCCTTGGCAGCATCCTGGAATTTGGCACGCATTTTCCCAATTTATGACACTGATTCCGTTTAAGCATACAAAATGGCGGATATAAGACAGAACAAGAAAACTGTAGCCATTGAAAGAAAGTTTTCGAACTCGAATTCGAATTAATAGAATGAAGTGCTAATAAAACCTTTTTTAATATTATCCCACTTTTTAAAAATAAATGAAAATATTAACAAAGTGTTCGAACTTTGATTCGAAATCGAAAATGAAATGTATATACAAATGTATTAAATTTAATTAGATTTCCAGAATAATAAATATTCAATTTTAAATAATAAAAATTTATTAAATTTGATTAGATGTCCTGAATAATAAATATTAAATTCCCAAATACTGCTAAGCTAAATTTTCGAACTCGAATTCGAAAGAATGCAATTTCAATATGGTACAGTTTAAATTTTATATATGTTCACCATTAAAAATATTCCATTCTCATAAATTAGTAAACATCTCTTTTGTTAGCTAGTGTAAATGCAACACCCTGCGACTCTGGCTGTACTTGCAGAAGGGTTCTGTGACCCACAAACGATTTCCAAAACAAAACAAATGAAAAGCCAAAAACTACGCACCAAAAACATTTTCTATTTATAGGAGTTTCTAGATAAGCGCTAAAACCACCCCCAAAGGCCCCACACCCTAAAGCCTCGATTTCTACCCGATTTCCGTGTTAACTTCGAATCCCGTCGAAAAAAAAAACAAACTGGTTGTTGTGCTCGTTGCCATCTTCAAGATGGAGCGACAAAACGCCCAAAAAACAGACGGACGGGCGGACAACGGTTGGTTGTCGGTTGACTTTCATCCCCTCTTACAACAACAACAACAACAACAAAAACAGAAAATACAGCAACAACAAGAGGAAGAAGAAACGAAACAACAGGAAAACGCAGCGACAGATGGAGTTTACACTGACAGAAATAATTGTGTTAGAACTTGTTTTGCACTTAACTTTTGCCTTTGAGAGTTAATTCAATTAAGGACTCTACAGTAAAGACTGGCTAAAAAGAAATGATGAAAATTAAAAGAAATTATCTAATTCGAAGAAACTAAACTAAATACATATATTTGATGAATTTGAATTAGAAGCAAAACTTGCTAAAGTGAATGCTGACTAAAACAAATTAATTAATATGTTAAACGATGAAATGATCTAATAAACCAGTGCAAAAGATATATGCTGGTTAATAAATTTTTAAGAATGTTTCAATAAGTAATAATGAATGCCGAAGCCCTATGTGTTTTAGAACTAAAGAGCTAATGAACTAAACGCAACTAGTTCAATTTTCAAAAACTGAACCAAAATCAAATGAATAACAAACCGAATTTATCCAATATTTATTTAGAATTTAATAGTATTAATAATAATAATAATAATTTCTAAATATTTTTTCCAATAATTAGTATTTCTTTAATGAGTTATCACTGTATTTCTTAAGAATCATAGAATAATCTGGAATCAAAACAAAAAAAAATCTTTTGCGCCGAAACAGCTCCAATTATCTCACCCTCCCTAGCCCGCTCTCTCTTTCCTTTTCTCTCTCTATCTACCTTTCTCTCTTTCTCACTCCTTCACTCTCTTCTACTCTGCCACAGCAGTGAAAACTTGTATGTGTGTGCGTGTGTATGTACATATGTATGTATGTATGCAAGGCCTTATAAAATAATGCACTTCTAGATTTTTGGGCCGTGTAGACAAAATACACTGTGCAGAAACTACCCTTGTCACCCTTGGAACATTTCCATTGAAACAGTCGCCGTGTCTCAAAAACGATGTAGAAAAGAAAAACAGCAACAACATGAACCAAGAAGTTAAAGTCCTTTTGCATTTGTATACACACACACACACACACACATACATGCATAGAAACAGGCTGTATGTGCGTCTGTGTGTGTGTGGAATACGTGCAAGACGCAAAAACGGCAAGGGATGAGGGTTGTATTTATACAAGTTTCTAGGTGGGTAGATATGGATGTGTGTGTGTGAGCAATACATACAAACGGCAAAAAGAAGAAAATCACAAAATATCATTGCAAAAAATTTTCAAATTTATTGACAACCAATTATTTATTTTTCAAAATTGTCGCTTTGTTTTTATCTTCTTTCTTGCTTTCAAAGGAATGTTTTACAACGGTTTCCCTGCACTTTAAGCCTCATCTTTGTTTGTGTTTTTCCGTTAATTTTGGTTGTTTTTTTTTTTTTTTTTGTATTTTTGCTACACACCTTTTTTAGCTGCTTCATGCAAGCCGCTGAAAATATCGTTGTTGTTGTTTTTGTTTTGCTGTTGATTTTAAACTTTACCGTTTAGTTTGGTTTTTTCTTATTCTTTTCACACACACACACACTCACACACACATAAATATATGATGTACTTGTGCTTATATTTTTGCGCATAAAATTTATTGATTTACGTTTTATGGAGTTTCTTGTTTTTTTTTTTTCTTAATATTTTCCTCATGCGAGATTCTTTGATGGGTATGTAAGACCGTGAGATCTCATGCGTAATACGTTTCGACTCCCGACATTCGTGTATTCCTTTGCCCGACTAAAAGATACATTCGACTAAAAACACAACATAATAATCATGCCTGCCCTTCTACATATACATATGCATATGCGAGACTGTATGTGTGCGTGTGCTTGTGTGTGTGCGTGAGTGTTGCTTCTTCTCTGCTATGTTGTTGTTGTTTGTTGTTGCTGCGCTTGCTCATCATCTATGTAGCTAAACAAAAAATAATATAAACCCAAATGTATCTCACTCAGTTCTTTTTTTTGTATTTTGTTTGCGTGCGCGCGCGCTCCAAAAATTTCACTCTTTGGGTTTTCGCCGTGCAGCCGCTGCTCTCTCACTGGCGCTCACTTCCCCTCTCGCTTACTCACTCTCTCTCTCTTTCTCTCGCTCTCTCTGTCTGTCTGCCGCCTATCGCATTGGGTATACTTATGCGTTTGTATGTATGTATTGTTTCACATGCACGCGCACATTTTACAATTATGTGCGCGAGAGTGTGTGCGCGTTTGTGTTTTATCTTCTATTTATTTTCACTTATGCGGCGCGCAAAGAAATGCAATGCGCCCTGCCCTGGCTAATCGAAATTAAAACATGCACTTTTGTTTTTTTTCTTTTGTTAATTTCTAAATTATAAACATACTTTTTTTTGGTTATTTTAACAGCGTTGTGCGTGCTTGAAATATGTATGCGCGCGGTTTTGCGTAGGCTTCTGTGCGTTTGCAATGATTTTAATTCATGTTTGCTGCGTTTGTTGTTTTCATTTAGTGTTTTTCCGTATAATTTTGACCCACTTCTCGGGGTTTTCGCTACGCTGGGGGACCAGGGCTCCTTTTTTGTATTTTGCACTCTCGATATATTCAACCTTCACGCACGCATTTAAACATGAAACTGGATGCACGACAACGCTGCTTCTGCCCCTTTGGCTTGTTATTTTTTTGTTATCGCACACTACATTGAGCGAGAGCATATGACACTAGCACATGTATTGTGACAGCGCTGCTGTTAACCAACTGCAAAGTATATGTTATGCGCTTTACTAAGACTACCCTACTGCCTATGTTGAGTTTTCAGCATATATTTTAACAGCACGCGTTCCATTTGAGCAGCATGGCCTATTGGCTCATGGCATATACATATTTATAGCGCATTGAGGCGTCGCCTTGGTCTCGGTCTTTTTTTTGTGGTGACACACAAAGAGAGCCAATGCCAAAGAGCGCGAGAGAGCGAGCACATTAACGGCGCATGTGGCGGTGGCGCGAAAATATGGCCGGTGGTGGCGCGCATTTGTTGTTGTTGCCGCTGCTTGCGCTTCGTTTGTTGTTGCTGCCGTTCAGCTTGCTGCTGTTGTTGTTGCCGTTGTGCCGTCGCTAGAAACAACACCCTTAAATAACTTGTTTTCATCTCTCTCTCTGTGTCTTTTGCACTGACAAAAATTTCGTGCTCGCTGGCCGAGAAAATTCAATTGAAAACGATGCTCCAACGGCGGCTTCATGGAATTTATTGAGACAGACGACGGACAGACCGGTTCAGGTAAAGGTGCGCAGGTGCGCAGCCCACCCGATGCAGGTAAGCGATCCAGGCGTCCTTTACAGCACTAATTACATGATGCGTGTAGCACACAGTCTCACAATTATGTACAGTGAAGGCTCGCTAGAACGTACTGCTCAAGTTTGTTGGCTACGATAAAGACTTGCTATAGCGAACAGTAGTAAAGCTATCTTTAGCTTTAGCACACAGCATAGAGTAGATTGTTGCTTAAGTGTTTACTGTAGCCATTTATTAGATTTGTCTTCCTGTTTACATTCTATGTAATGGATGTTTCAGTCGCATATTTTAATACTGTAAGCTAAGCTTAAAATGTACTACATAGTGTATACTGTACTTCTATGCAAGGGTAGTTTGAAAGTTTCTGAGATAACATCATATTTATATAATATAACATATGAATATACTTATATATATGTATAAAGTCTACAATTTAAATAACTTAATCTTTAATACTAATGAACTTTTCAAACTACCCTCGCATAGCGTAAAGCTACCACAATCAGCCAAATTCAAGTTCTTCAATTAAAACGTTTTGCAGCTTCTGTCGCACCCGCAGCTTACGCCGCTCTTCCAATCTCTGCAGGAAGGGCATCAGGCTAAGCAGGAACATGCGATCCGCATCGTCCTGGACATCCTGTCCATTGGGCTCTGTATTGGTCGCAGCATCCATGCTGATGTACTTGAAGGGCAGATCCTGTAGAGCTGCTGGCTTCACTTGCTCCTCCTCGGTCTTGATGATGGTCGGCTTCTCCTTGGAGTGATGCATGTCCTCATCCTCATCATCGAGCACTTCGATGGTGAAGACACTGGGATCGGGTCGCTGCTCCTCCTCGTTCTCCGACGCAGCATCCTCATCGAAATCATCATCGTTGAGCTCCTCGCCCTTGTTGCTCTGCACATCCTCCAGCTTCACACGCTTGCAGTCCCGCTGCTGATGCTGCTCCTCCTCGAAGAAGGAGCTGATGTCCGAGAAGCTCGGCTGATGCAGCTCCGAATCATAGCTATCGCTCAGCTCACAGATCGGCTCGGTGGCCACAATCGGCTCATCATATTTATTGCGACTACTGTCGTCCAGGATGTGATTATTGTTCTCCGTCCAGTGTATGGGCGGATGCTTCTTGGAACTGGAGCTGGCACTGGATCCTCGCGTTCGCGCCTGCCTCATGATATTCTCATGCACGGCATGCTCCATGAAGCGCATATCGTTGTAGAAGCGCCACGATGAGGGCGTCTCATTCGACAGGTTGTTACGTATGTACACCTTACGGAAATTATCGCGCAGGTGTCCCCACTTCACACGGCATACGTCGGCTGCAGGTGAAAGGCAGACAGAGAAGAAGAAGAGAAGGTGAAGAAGAGGATAATGAATCGATGGCCATCGGTGCAAGGTGCACAGATGTCTGATTGACAGCTAAACCGCAAAAGCAATATAGCGTAGTATGTACAGTGTGCTCTCGCTAAAATAGAAAACTGCTGTAAAAACATTGCATTGTCTAAATAAATAAATAAATAAATACGTACAGTGTGTACTCGCTAAAGTTAACTATGAAACATAAAAATATATATGTATGTACGTACAGCGTACACTCGTTAAATTAAACGATAGAATAAACTGGAGTGCACTGTAAAGCTGGAATGTACGGTGTAAACTCTTTAAAGTGAACATATGCATATGAGTACGTCAACTGCAGTTACCTGTGCAACTTTTAAAGCCAGCAGTATTAAAACCGTAATACAGTGTGCACTCGCTATGATGTGCTCAAGAAAAGCGCATAACACCTGTATATACAGTGTGTACTCGCTAAGACTAAAAAAATTGTTGTTTGAATACAGTAATCATTCACTAGAAGCTTTAGTACTTGCAAAATTATTATTTTCTTCTATTGAATATAAACTGTATGAAGTCAATTGTTATGCAAATGCTTCTTAAGGCTTAGCTCTTTGTTTTTAATTTCAGCTTTAAGCTGACTTGCCTTTCTTCTGATTCGTCTTAACGAACGCGCACTGTATAAAGAAACACTCGCTCACACACATGCATACGTACGTATTTAAACACACGGAAACCGCATGCCATACACACACGCAGTCACACATATATACATACATATATGTACATACATATGTTGCTTATACGCCTTTTGCAATCAGAGAGCTTGCTTCGCTTGTTACCTGGCCGAAAAAACGCAAAACGTGGGCTGTTCAACTCACCTGGCAAATTGACATCCTTTCCGACCTCGAACCAAATGGGCGTAATATCGCTGCGCTTTTGGCCATTCGCATTGGTGCGCAGCCAGAGGATGGGACGGCGAGAGACGGCGGCTATGAGACGCTTCACCGTCTCGATGGGCAGCTTGGCAGTGTTCGTGAACCCGAAGGCGCCAACGGAGTGCGGCGAAGTGGAAGCCGATGACGCATTGCTGTAAGCCAGCTCCATGGCTGTGGCTCGCTTGATCCGTGTGAAGGTCCGACTCGCGCGGCTCAAGCGCTACACCAAGACTAAAAGAGCGCAGCCAAACACACAAAACAGACAACAAAATATTATACAGAAAAGAAAAACTACGGGCACGCCACACCGACCACGACAAACGGCGTACGGGCAACGGCGCAGACGACAGCGACGACGACGACGCAACCAGTTTACGTGCCTTTTGGCTGCGGCGAAGGCGCAACGCAAAGCAAACGATCAACAGATATGTACAAACAGTCTAGAGCGAGAGAGTGCGAGAGACAAAGGGAGAGAGAAAGAGAAAGAGAGAGTCAGCCAGCGCGTAGGCAGGGCTCAAGCAGACAGGCTTTGCTCTAAACCAAAGAAGAAGAAGAACTCACCGGTCGACGCGCTGCTGCGACGATGACAACGACAACGTCTACTATCCGGATGTAAAGCTTCCGCTGGCCGCTTGACGGCTGTTTCTTTGCTGTCTCCTCTTTACGCTTTACGGTTGTTAACTTTGCCTCGACCGTAACGAATTGCAAATACGCTGCTGTTGTTGACCAACTGGCCGAAACACCAGACATACACACGTAATCAGCAACTAGTGTTTAGCTTATTCACAGCCACATTTTTAATTTGTTATAGCTAGAATCTGTAACCATATCCTAGCTAAACTCTCACACTCTCTCCCTCACTCTCTCTCACCCAGACACGAATATGCTGCACGCTGAGGATTGTAGCGTGCGCAGTTGTTGCGCTTTGTTTATTTTTAAACAAAACTGGATTTCGTTCACTCACTACGGTCGGCTGACTGGCTGAGCTGGAGCTGTGTGGCATGGAGCGAACCTGAACGTAAAATGTTCACGCTACGCCAGTGAAGCCAACGTAAAAACGAACAGAGGAGCTGATACACACGTAAATGTGCACGCCTCGCCATGTGTGTATGTATGTGTGCATATACTAGATACATATACATACATACATGTGTATGAATGTATGTACATACATATGTATGTACATATGTAGCATCGATACCAGTAGAAATACAAGACCCAACTGAAAACTTCGTTTTGCACGATCGTCGTTCGTCTGGGCCTGGCCCTGTTTTTTTTTTTACTGCTATCTCCCATTTGGTTCTCTATGCTCGAGTGTACGTGCAGTCGCTTGTGCTTGTGTGTGTGTGAGTGTGCGAAATTGCCAGCAAAGGCGAATATGAGAATTGTCTGCGTATTTATTTTATCTGCTGCTGCGCTTGACATTTGATCCTTGCAGCAGTTGAAGGAGTTCGAATGAACAGCTGTAAAATCTTGTTTTAGCTGTATATGAAAAATATAAATTCTGATTAGCTCTTATTACAGATACATAAATACAAAACTTACAAATCTGTTAAGGCCTGTCTGAGCCATCCACGGCGAAAAATGCGAGTCTCTTACGTTTTTCTTTTACCTCACGTACGCCGCATGATGTACATATGTATGTATGTATAGACAGCTATGCATGTACATATGTATGTATGCACATATGTATGTATGTATGTACATACATCTGTATGGAATATTGCTCGCCTTTGCATTGTATGTACATATGAGTGTATGTACATATGTATGTTTGCACGTAAGCAAAGGCATTTTTCAGCATAATCAATTCGCCGCTCTTTTTTCTAAGGTTAGGTCACTCAGGCAATCATAAAAATTACAGTATAGAAGAAAAAAAGAGTAATATTTTGTGAGAGGTAGTTTTGTTATTTCTTTGACATGTATATATATATTTTTTCCACTTTATACACATATATACATACATATACACATATAGATAATGTTTTTATATAATGAATGTTTGATTTTCTTAATATTAATGCCACGTCCTATTTGCAGCAGCAGCCATCGTTGAGTCTCAAGCGCCTGCGCATTTGGCTCAAATGCTCTGCTTCCAGTTTGACCCCCCCGTAATTCCCCATCGTTTGACCTTAGCTTAAGCTTTCCACTCCATTCTCCTGCTCCACATTGTCCTCCTCGAGTGCGAAAGAGATGTCGCGCTTGCGACCGGCCACAGCTGCCGTAGTGCCGCCCGTCATAATGGAATAGTTTTTCGTTGTGGATTTTTTGTTGACGCTCGCTGCTGGCGTCGCTGTCGCTACTGCTGCTACTGCCGCTGCTACCACGGCTGCATCCTTTTCCTGTGCGTGCTCCAGCGCAGCATTGCCATTGCTGTGGCCATTGCTGCTGCTGCCGCTACTCGCTAGAGATGAGCAACTCCCATTCCCATTTCCGTTCCCATTTCCATTGCCATTGCCGCCTTCGTTTATGAACACATCCATGTGATCAATAGTATCGTTAAGCGCAAAGCTTTGATCCCGCCGCTCGCTCTTCTTCCACAGGTAGTAAAAGTGAACCAGTTCGCGCATGGTACGCGTGCGAACCTGAAAGGATACACATTGGATTCATCATTCGTCAAGTGTACAAAAATTAAATGAAAAGTTCCTATCAATAATCGAATACGTTGTTATCGACATGAATGGAATTTTGAAAAATCTTAGCGCCTTTTTCGTTAGTTTATTTTATTTACTACTTATGCATAACTTGGAACTGATTTATGGTATGAGCCTTATTTTTATATGTGCCCGAAACCTTAAAATTATATCGGCTTACTTAGAGCCCTAATTATAAAACCTCCATATTTCAATAAAGTATAGAAAGGGTATATAGACATCGGATACATTCAGCAAATGCTTTTTATCTAAAATAGCTCTCACGACAGTTAGAAACGCAAAGGGTATTTAGACAACACACATATACACACAAAAACCCTTTTCTATATAGAAATAGGACCTTTTTAGGATTCGAATACATTCACAATAGTCAATGTTACTCATTTCTTAAAGCTCTATTCAAGTTTTCATACCACTCTGCTATCGCCCTATTCATATGCCTGTGAAACACTGTCCGCGAGCTTTACCTGGTTTTGCCTTATCTGATAGAAATCCTTGCCGAACTTTTGGATGCCCTCCTCGAACTTTTGGCACTCCTCCTCCGACCAGCTGCTCATCGTGTCACTGAGGGGCAGGACATTCAACCGCTTCCGACGCAGCGCCTCCTTGAAGTCGTAGCCACATTGCACGAGCAGATGCAGCGCTTGCTCGTTGTCCTTGACCACGGCTTCCGCATCGGAGATGGGCAGAGCGATAGGAGCGGGAGAAGGCACAGGATCTGCAGTTGCAGCTGCATCAACTGTAGGATTGGGAGTCGGCGGTGCCTTCTCTTCTAGTTCGTTTCGTTCTATTCCCTCGACTGCCACGCCCTCCTCGGCTGAGCGCGTCTCCTGTATCTTAGCTAGATAATCCTCGACAGCTCGCTCGCTCACCTGGCTGGGCGCCCAAATCAACTGATCCTCATTCTCATAGGGCAATATATCGGCGACATACAGCGCAAGTCCTTCAGGTATTTCGGCTTGGTAGTCGGGACCAACCATTATAATCTTTTTAGTATCGTCCGAATCCGTGTCGCTATCCTCCTCCTGATCCTCATCCTCAGCTTGCTCCAGCAACGTTTCCAGCGGAGTAACTGAAAACAATGTGGAGATTCAATAAAATCCTTGCCTCATATTTCCTTCTGTTAACGTACAACTTTCCAACTCCTCCAAGGCCTGTTGCTCTGGATATAGATCGAGCAAATGCGAACGATGCGACCTTTTGGTTAGCTCTGGGGGCAGGTCTTCCAGCTCCACGTCTGCTTCATGGTATTGCATGGGACTAACCGGTTCAGCCTGGCTAGGCTCTGCCGGTTGCTCCTGCTGGTCTTCCTCCAGCGGCCGCTTGGGCGCACGTCGTCGCCTCCTGCTCGATGTGGAGCCGCTGCCGCCGCCGCTGCTGCTGCTGCTGCAGCGCCCAAGGGCAGATCCTTCCATGCTGCCATATTTGGCCAGTAGAAGTTCGATGGGCATTTCGCTTTCTGCACGCAACGTCGCTATCTCGTCCTCCACATTGTGCGCCTCCAAATCTGCGAGCGCTTCCTCCTCATTTAGGGTGGCCTCATCGTCGAAGTCATTCACCATCATATCGACTGTCGGCTCGAATGTTGTGTCTGCCACAGAGGAGGTTGGCGACATGGGAGGCGGCGGTTGTTGTGAGGTGCTGCAGCTGCTGCTGCAACTTGCAATGGCTGGGGATTTGCGTCGCTCGCGTTTCGTCGGCGTTATGGTAAGTTCACGTCCCGCCATTGCAGAAAATAAAGTTTGTTTGTTGCTCTCCTGAGGTTGATACTCTAATGCCATTTGTGGGCACCTTAAAAAGCAGAGCTAACATTTTTCAGCACTGTTATTTTACAGTATGATGTACGATATTTATGCTGTTGTGTAATTGCTCGTCAAATTGGCAGCTAGACTTATCGGAGCTTTAACGATAGTCCGGTGCTATAGGATTACTCACTTGGCACTAGTGCCCACTAAAATAAATAATAAAGTAGCTAAATTAAACTATAAAAATTATTTTATTATGGTTTTTTATAACATAAGTACAGCCGAAAAAAACATTTAAATTAATTTTGGGCTAATATTTGAATTAATTTCATGAGTGGTTTACTTATCGATATATATAAATAGCTAATCATCTCTAGGACTTTTTGATGTTTTATTCGTTTTGTCACTGTTAGCAAGCAACTCTTTCACTTTGCCGCAAGATTTATTAGTTTTGCACTTCCTTTGTGTACGGCAATAAAACCAAGCCATCATCTTGACAACTATTTGTTGCTTGAACAGAAGATAGAAATGTAAAGTCGAACTTAACAGCCTCTAACGTTTCTTTTTAAATATATTCATAGCAGTAACATGGTGCGCTCAGCTGATTTTAACATTATTCGATAACAATGTGACAAGTAGATTAGAGTAAAAATTTTGCATTTTGGGCTGATATGCCGTACGAATACCAATAAAAATGCATATAAAAGATATTAAAAATAATTTGCAAATTTAATCTCTATTAAAATAGTAATCGATTCGCGCCAACGATTTGCTGCCAAAACTATCGGCCCCCTCACATCACCAACTATAGAGTAGTTTCATTTGTTTATACTCGAAAAGTGGTTGTCGCGGCTGTCGGTGAAGCATTTGCATGCAGTACAGCTCTGCTTATTGGGCGCTCCGCGAAAGTGAAAGTTGAAAGAACAAATTGCAAAAATTATGTAAAACTTCGTGATAACAGTTTGTATTTTTTTGCACGCACAAAGAAGTGAACGTGTGAGTTTTTGCGATAAATGGAGGCTGCGCCGGCTCCAACCAACAAACAAAAACCGACAGCGACAACAACAACAACAACAGCAACAACAACAACGCCTTAGCCAAGCGGCAAGGCTTTAAATTGAAAAAGAGACAGAAATAAAGCAGTCGGCGCCTTTTATGAAGCGCCACTTAAATCGTATGCTAAATAGTCTAGAGCAATCACTTGCATATAATAGGAATAGGAATAGGAATAGCTAGCTTCTCTATTCATTAAATTGCCTTGCGGCTGCTTTGGCTGTGCGCCATAAAATCAACCCACAAAGGTGAAGGCACACACACACACACACATACAATCTCACATATGCATAACTGTTTGCCTCTATGTTTGCATGCCTGTATGTGTGTGTGTGTGTTTGCACACACGCACACACTGATGCGCAAAACTCAGCGAAAATATAGCAAAATCATAAACATTTTAACAATTTATTGATTAAGCTATCTGAAAATTCGACTTACACCTATAAAAAGAACAATTGAAATCTAGCGTGCGATTAAATAGTAAAACAAATAATAGTATACTATACTTGTTTATTCGCATTCAAAGACATTGAATGTTGTTGTTTTTTTTTTATAGTTTAGTGAATATATTTGTCCGAGTACACAAACTATAAATAAATGATTGAAAGGCGCACTCACATAATAATTTGTTGTTAACATGCCAGTATAACATAGCATAAAAGTATATTATAGCAATGTATAACAAACAGAATAGTATAAGAATCCAAATTATTTGTCATAAGAGTTTTTCAGTAAATAACAGTATAACATTGTTTTCATATGGTGTATCATATAAATGTATAACAGTATATAAGTTTTACATTTTTTTTATTTTCTCTTAATGATAATATTCATTAGAGTATAACAGAAATAGAATATTACAGTATAACAATATTTGTTGGTTGCTGTGGTTGTTCTTTACATTATATTACTGCACATACGAGCATTACAATATCGTTTGTATGCAGTATAACAGTATAACAGTGTAATAATACTCGCTTTTTATCATAATATGCTAGCGAGCTAGAAATACTAATTGGATTTATCTTGCTTTGGTTGGACGCCTGGCAACATGTGAGGCGAAGGCAGAGCTAAATTAAATGACGATCCATCATCATAAATTAAATGAATAGCAACAAAACAAAACTAATACTCGAATGGAATTTTAGTGGACTATTAAAATGGTTTTAATCCAACGGCACTCGAACTATTTCTGTTGATAACCTGGGACGAGGAGCTCGCAAACGGCCATCAGACTGGAGGCCTCACTCACACTGAAGCGCATTTTTGCACGCAAAATTGCCTATAAAGCGAATTCGAAGTTGAACTCGAATTCGAAGTTCAAATCGAAATCGACTCTAGCGGCCATGCGAACTAAACATTTGATATTGATATTAATCGGTGTGATAATCGCAACGCTCGTATTCATTGTCTTTGGACCCGCTGGCGAACCGAACGATTCATTCAAGCACATTGTGGTGCAGACCCATCAACAGCTCAAAGAGTTTCAGGTGAGTTGAGATGTTTGTACACCTTTATGTATTTTATATGCCAGGCCAGTTGCATGCGAGGGTGGCGTGAAAAGTTACAGATAACAAATCTTGAATTAAAGTGGAAAAAAAGAAAATAGAACAAAATATATAGATAAATGTATTTTTATATCAATAATATATATTTTCGATCATATATACATATATATAAGCGAGGGCGGAATGAAGTAAAAATAAACTTATTGATATGAGATATAAAAATAAAAAAATTTAATTTATGTAAAATCTAAATTTAGGTATTTATATTTTTTATTTAATTATCCACAAAATTTATAAAGCGAGGGTAGTTTAAAAAAATTCCCTTAAACTAAATCACAAGAAAGAAAAACCAAAAAAGATAAATAACAAAATTGTAAAAATTTTTCTTGTTTGAGTAAGATATACGCATATGAAAAGAATGCGAGGGTAGCTTAAAGCAATTGCTTGCATAAATTCCAATTCATATCATTTTTGTTGTTAGTTTTTTATATAAATGAGGGAGGTATACAGAATTCAATAAATTAAGAGTTTAAATATATGCCAAATTTAAAATCAATGTATTTACATGATTAAATATTCAATTACGGATAATTATACGGATAATTACGGATAAATTATAGATAGCAGTGTAAAACCGAAATAGCCTAGAAAATAGATATTTATGTGCTGGGCGACCTTCGTTACTAGAAATAAAAAATTTTAATGAAAATAAAAATCATTTAATTTATAGCAAACATTTTAGATCGCCCTCTTTATCTATTTGTTAGACGACCTCGACTTTGCTTTATCTCTGTTAATCATAAGCCAAGCCCCAATGCAACCAAATTTTGTTTACACGTACCCAGACAGTAGGAGAGGCAACAGTTGTTCTTGCTCATTGTTGTTTGTTTATGTGTTGTTGTTGTTGTTGTTGTAGTTGCTGTTGTTGTGATAACATTGTATGCTTATCAGTGAAAACAACAATGATAGTCGGCTTTCTTCATCGACGCTGTCTGTCGACTTCATTGAGTAAAACACTTGACTTATCAGCTGTTCTTAAGCTATATATAATGCACTTAAAATATATACGTATATATCTGATATATATTATATATCATATATTATATATGTACATTTGATATATGTCTAATTATTAAATATGAATCTATTTTGTTGTTTCCTCGGGCTTTTCCTCTACTTTGACTCATTCAAAACTTATCAGTGATGTCAACAGTCGCTGCCCAGTGTCAAGTTGACAGCCCCCCTATGTTTTTTTTTCTTGGCAATGGATCATAGAATATGCCTGCCAATTGGCATCGAAATTTATTTACATAATCCTTGAACTGTGCTTTGGTTTATGCCTCGCTTGCCAGGCCCATCCAAATGCTCTGCAAATGAACTGTATTTGAACTGTGGAGCGGCGCTAATGGCTACAAGCTTTTGTGCTTAGTTGTATCCTGTAAAAGGAGTGGAAACCGGGTGTATAATGTTTGTATAACATTTATTGAATGATTATAGTTATATATGGCGGTCTTCGACATTAATAGGGCAGTTTGAAAACAATTTAGAGGGTATTTCATAGTCAGTATTCTTCTAGTAGCACTCTCTCAAACCCTAGAGCAGTAGCTGCTATTTACAGGGTATATTGTATTCAGTTCTCATTGATTTAATAATAAACCTTATTCTTATGGTAACCCTTTGCAGTAGAGCGCCACGAATGGCTTTGAAGTCAGCTTAAAAGCTGTCTATATGGTATTTCATAGTCTTAAATATATCCTTATACCCTATATATCAATAGACCTTTAAAATACCTCTGAAGCCAGAGCAAAAAAAAACTTAATAAAAGTAATTCATAGTCAGCCCGTTGCCCGCATATATAAAAAGTAATCGAAAAAACTCTTTGATAAAGCCGTTCAGTCTTACTTACATAAGCAACTCGTTTTACAGGGTATTTTAATAGTTTGCCACGCGAAATTGGCTTTAGTGCCCTTTAAGAGGAAGCTTTTAGCCAAATTGAAACAAGTCTCCGGTCAAAGAGAGAGAGATAGTGAACAGGAAAGACGAATAACCCGGCACTCCGGCTACTTGGGTGTCCGGCTATCCGGCTATCCGGCTATTCAGCTGTCCGGCCAACAGGCAATCCGGCATTCAGGCAAGGCAAACATGTAAATGACCCAAAAGATATCATCATTTGTCGTTTGCCATGCCTGCCAACTGCCCAGCTGTCCGCCCGTTCGTCTATCATCATTTACGCCGGTGCGCCCACGGAATTCCTCAAGTTCCGTACGAAATTTAATAGCGACGAAGGCATTTAACATGCAAATTACATATGAAAACTTTCTTTATGCCTGCAAATAAACAAAATATATATGTATATATACGTGTGCCTGTGTGTGTGATTGTGTAAATATACACTAGAGAGCATCAGTTTGCATACTCATGTGAAATATGCACATTAGCAGTTAAAATTCTATGTACATAGACTTGGAATACGTATGTACAAGAATGTATGCATGTGAATGATACAGTAGTAGGCATAAGTATACGTACAGATATACAAACATGTGTAGCTGTATAGCTATTATGTCTGGGAAAATATACACTATTAGGCATAAGTATGCAAACATGTGTGAACATATGTACAGTGATAGTCATAAGTATACACTGGTAAACATACATACACTGGTAGGCATAAGTATATGCATAAATTTATTAATAGTTGTGCATAATAAGTTTAAAGATCTCGTGCAATTGAATAGTTTGATTACTTTTAAATACTTCAGCAGCATTTTTTTGTGAGCATACTTTGGTTTAATACTGTAAATATAATATCTTTACAAAAGTAGTCGGAATTTATAGATTGTTGATTATATAATTTTCATAAAGTACCTACAGTTATTGTAAGTCATCAAATTTGCATATATTGGGCATATACTTTTGCCTACTAGTGTATGTGTAGATATGTTTGACTATACGTATTGCAAGCATTTATAGATTGGCTATAATATTTTATATTCTTCTTTTTTTTATTACTTTTGTGCACATACTTTTGCCTGCCATTGTTTCTTTATAGCATACGCGTTTTGTTCCCAGCTGCCTGGACTCGACTTTTTGTTTGCCTTCATTTGATGGGTGTGTGTGTGTGTGTGTGGCCAGAACGTTTATTGTTTACTTTAATTAGATTGCGGCAGCTACTTTCCGGCCTTAACCAGTCAACCTCCCCTTCCCGCCCCCCTCCTATCCTAAACACGCGCCCAAAACACATTCCCTCTCGGGTATTAAATATCATGTTTAACTTTAAATAACATTTTAGCTCAACTTAGTTTTGAATTACATCAAATGACACGCAACTCAAAGTGGCATTGAGCATTATCTAAGCATTTATCAACGATTTGTTGAGTGTTTTACCTGATATCTTTCAAAGGAATATGTCTAGATCAATCTTATCGCTGCTGATCAAATCAAGAATCTAATCAAATCAAATCAAATCAATTTCATAAGTATATCAAGTTTTTTTTTTTCAATCGTGACTAAAAGTTTAACAATTTCAAGTCTTCTTTTTAGCTTTAATTTGAGGGAACTAAAGAGGTTTCTAGATATTCGTATATATAACCAAATATATAAAGATAACAAATACCTCGTTCTTGATTTACTTAACATACATTCCCATTTACCTACATATATGTATATGTAAAAATGTATATTTACGATAACTTTTACGGTTATCTATTAGTAGAGGACGCATGCTTATATAGCTTATATGTGTGCATAAGCATTACTAAAATGAATAAACAAAAGATATGTAGGTAGAGTGAGTCAAGGGAAATTAGAGAAACAATGGGTGAGAATTGCATAGAAAGGTTATATTTTGCAGTAGATAGAAATAGAAAGTTGTAGGAGATAAGAGAATGAAAGGAGGATGGAGAAGAAAAAAGAGAATAGACGGAAGATAAGAAAACCAAGAGAAATGAAAATAGGTATAGTTAAGCAGGGAAAGGAACAAAAATCAGAAAAAAGAGAGGACGGTAGAAAGATTATAAAAAATTTTGATTGTAGAAATAAGATAGGGAACAACAAAAAATAGAACAAAGAAGATTGGTAGAATAAGAATGAAGAAAAGATAAGAGATTATAGAATAGGGATGAGCAAAAATAAGAAAATTGAAAGAAAGAGTATAGAAGAAAGATAACATAAGATAGAAAATGGCCGATTGAGCATTTTAAGATTGATAGACATATAAAAGAAAGATTGAGAGATTGATAGACAAATATAGATATATAGATCGAATATTGACAATTGATTTAGATATGTATATAAATAATATATATTTATATAAGTTAAAGGGTATTCCAGCTTTAGTATTGTGCAATAAAAAATTTTGCTTTCGCTCTTGTTTAAAGTTTTCATTTTCTGAACAGCTTTCGTTATTTGTTTGTTTGTTTGTTCAATTTATTGAACAGAGAAAATATACAAAGTCTACATATATTCAATCATACATATATATACATATCTGATGTACTTGTGTGTATATATAATTGTTACACATGTGATTGAGGTTTTAGCTGTTGCACTAAACTAGTTCCCACCGTCCCAACACAGAGAGCTCATTGTATTTGATTTGTCTCTGTTTGGCATCGTATCTTAGTAACTACCAAAAACTGGTTTTTGCCAAGGTATATTTACTTGCGATAGGTCGTGTTACAGTTACAGTTGTATGGTCTATATTATGTATATAATATATCGGGTGTGTCTAACTAGAAGAAAATACTAAGAAAAAAACAATATGACTTTGATGTTTCTTGATCAATTTTAATTGAGCATGATCCTTTTACTTATACTCTTATACGGAACGGACGAAGAGTGAGAGTACTTTATTCTAGTTCCCAAACTCTTATACTTTTGCACTGACTAAGCTAGCTTGACTTGGCTGTTGAGTCACATACTTTTATTGTCGTTTACTCATTCACCACATTTAGCTGGAAGAGACTAGATCAACTCGTCTGTTGCTTCTAGAACTCTTGAACTGTTATACAGACGTACAAGTCTAGACTGATTCGACTGTTGATTAGAATCTTAATCATATACTCTTATACAGACACACGAATTGAGATCAATGCTATTATGTATCGTTAAACTCTTAAACTGTTATAATCATATGCTCTGGAAATTGTAGTCTTATATTTGTATAAGAATATGCTCTTATACACATACAGATTATTTGTCATGGATCGATACGGCTTTTGATCTTTATACTTTTATTGTCATTAGCTTTCTGATTGATATGTTTACTTCGTATAACCGTGAACTCTTATACTAGAAGAATCGACTCGTCTGTTAATGCCTATCAAAATTACACATACTTACATATATTGCCACACAGAAAGGGGCCCCTGTTGAATGAGTGTCAATAATTGCGGTTGTTTCGCTGAACAGAGCTCTTATAAATATTGAATATAAGCCCTTTCCCTATTGCCAATCGAAATGGGCTTTAAGCAGCTTTCCAGCTCTCCATTTCCCACCTCCTTCAACTTGTTGACGAAATGTGCCACCCAAGTGAAGGTGCTTCAAATGATATATGATATATCTCTCAAGTATCTCGCTTGCACTCTACTCACGCATCACGATGATAATGATAGCAATGATGATGATGATGATGATGACGAATGTGGTAAATTGTAATGATTATCATCAAGGCTCAAGCTGACGTCAAGGTGTAAAAAGTCACAGTTGCCCACTTTAGGAAAACTATTCAAAGTGCTTAAATAAGCCAGAAATTGAATACTCATCGAATATACTCTATAGAGAGTATTATTAATTTGAATAATATACAATATATATATAAAAAATACTATTCTTTTAATTTAAATCTAGTTAAGGCTTATCCTAAACTTTCATTAAACCTGAAGTTAGGCAATTGCATGTCAGTGAGGGTATTTAAATTTAGTATGCCTATTTTAAAATCTTTGAATTCTTATTAATTACACACCTGCACTGCTGTACAATAACATACCTGGATAGCTGTAAGCAGGAAAACCAATTATAAGGCACATTTCACAATGGGAAAAATCACAAGTGTTTTCAAATTCTATACGTATAAATATAGGAAAAGTAGTTAAAAACATGTGTTATATATATGAGATATATATATTTATATACATTGTATATATGTATTTATAGTATATCGTATAACACTCAACCACAAGGGTTGAAATTTTAAACTCTTCAATGACAAATTCTTTTCATAATTTATTTCTTAATTTTAGCTTTTAGTTTTGTTTACATACGGAAGTGGGGTAGAAGAATGTGTATAGGTTTTGTACAAGATTAGGTCTATCTAGCTATCTCTCTATTTTGTTAAAAATATATATCGAAAATATTTTTGTTTTTTGCTTTGAGTCTCGTCTTTAGATGGTCAAGAAACAAATCGCAAGCTGCCCGAAGGTGATTTGTATCTTGGCCAAGTCTTCAACTATGGCTTTCTACTCAGTCTTGATCTCGTGTATCGATGTCGTGGATCTTAACAATACTATCGTATAAAACATATATCGTTACTATAATATATCAAGGTTATATGCCTGTTGATCGATGTTAATCCAAAGTTCCAAATCAAGTGTAAATTATATATATAAATATACGTTTATTGGATGCAAATCGGAAAATATATATTTTGCATAATCTGAGAGCTTTAATACTCAGATGATTTCCAATTGTATAACTTTTAAACTGGACCTAGACTTATATATTCTTTTCTACACAAATAGATCGGAAAAGTATATAGCTACGATCATTAGCTGCTTGATTAGATTTTTAATTCAACTCTATAGATAGATTTATTAATCTAATATTATGTAGGAATAACAATTATCAAGCAGTCTGTTAAGCTTTTACTTTGTATATTGTAAATATGTAAAATATCATCTATGTTAAGTAAATATCACAAATATTATAATATATATGTAAAATTCTATTTCGTCTTATCTTTAATCTTAATCATTTGTTAATTGTAAATTCTATGGAAATTTTTATTAGCCCTAATCTAATTTAATTGGTATCCAAGTCCACTTGTCCACTTAAAGTCGCCTAATGTCTCATATCTAATGTCTGACCCGTGAACCCTGAACTCCGACCGACATCAATTAATTGCAGGGCTCGCTGTGAAATACGACGTCTCGACATATATATGTATATATATGTTCGTATATATGTATCTATAGAGTTCGCTCGATATTCTTTAATAATTGAATGTAATATCGCACAAATGAGCTTTCGATGACCTAGAGAAGGAACCCATTGGGCTAGCTACAACTTGCAGACATATATACACCCTTTTAGATAAATGCTCAAGACCTTAGGTTAGAGCATAGTCTAGAACCGACTAGGAGCTACCCTGTAGTATAATTGCATTTTTGAGCACATGATATTTCGCTGATAGAAACGAGATCTAGGTTTTGGAGAGGTGAAGTTGTACTTTTAGATACCCTATAATTTTGTACTGCAATCAACGTAAATGGCAAAGAGAAGGGCAGATAAGAAAAGAGAAGAAGAAGAAAAGATGTGATATGACTTGAGAGATGAAAGATTTAAAAATAGAAAATATAGAAGAAAGTAAAAAGATGCCAGATGAGCGTTAAAAGGTAAAAGATAAAAGTTAAAATATGAAACATGAAGGATAAGAGAAGAATGAAGTGAAGATAATAGATGACAGGTAATAAAAGCGAACAAAAAGACGAATGCACGAATGCAGTAAAAATCACTGAATGCGCAATGGCGCCTACTTTCTACTGTTCTCTGTTCTTTCCTCCCCTTCTGTTCGCTGCTCCATCGTAACACTCGTAGCCCTCGTAGGCGCCATTAGGCACATGCGGCAGCCATTTCGAGTCACGCGCGACCACCACAAATGGAATTTCATATTAAAATTGTCGCTCACGTGCTAAGGACACTTCCGCTTCAAATGGCGACGAATGAATACCCTTTCCTATATAATTAATATACGATCTACTTTCATATTTTATAATAGATATTAGCTAGAGCATTCTAGAATTGGAATTTTCGATAGAATACCTTGGTAGAAATAGTAGAAATAGAAACGTTTGTGATCTGTTTTAGTAATATATTTACTATATATATGGAGTACCCACTTTGCATGCTTAGCTGTAATACTGTCTGAAAGGGTATTACAGAGATTATATGGCACTGCGTGTCATTTGGCCCATGCCAGGATTGGTTTAAGCTAGTCCAGCGCCTGCCTTTGCTTCTGACTTACACAAATGAATTGCTTTAGAATTGTTAAGTGGCCAATTAAAACAGGTTTCAGAACGTTCACTATATATACTTATATATTTCGTCCTTTGTTTCTGAGTATGTGACTTCCACTAATTGCAAAAGAAAATGCTTAAATTTGTATGCCGAATTTCTTGTGGCAAAAGTCTTGAAAACCTATGTTGATTTCTTCCTGGCTGAAATAATATATTTTTCTCAATGATTGACGGCTTGCTCTTCAGTCCTAATCTTTTTCTCTAATAGACCTTTTATATAATATATATATTTGATATATTCCTTGAGAATCTACCCAACTGATTTTCATTTCGATTCCTCATATAGTTCACAGACTTCTTCGAAACTGCTCTCAAGTGGCCCCACTTAGCTAATCTCTCTCTATTTATCTCAGTTCCTGACGGCATTCACAAAGTCTTGAAAACTGAGCTTTCCATCGTTATCGGCATCGACCTCCTTCATCATTTCATTGAACTCCTCGTCGGCGCACCGCTCGCCCAGATTGTGCATCACATTTCGCATTTCGTTGGGGTGTATAAAGCCATCGTCGTCGCGATCGAACAGTTTGAATACAGCCCTTAGATTTTCGATTTTGGTCAAACCCTCCATGCGTTTGGTGATCATCATTACGAATTCCATAAACTCGATTTCGCCATCGCCATCCATGTCGATCTCGTCGATCAGATCGTAGAGCTCCGCTTCCGTTGGGCAATAACCCAACGTACGCATTGCGAGACCCATTTCCTTTCCCTTGATTTTCCCTGTATTTTGCGGATCGAACACTCCAAATGCATTGCGCACCTCATTCATTTGATCTTCATTCAGTGTAAAAGCTGGGGCCTCCATTTTCTGGTATTTTGTAACTACGTAAATGTATGTAATGTATATATATATATGTGTGTGAAATTTTGGGTCTGTTTCAAATTGAGTTGGTGCTGATGTTTACAAAAAGCAAACTAGATTAATTACAGGAATATAAACATACGGGGTATCTGCAAGTCGTATAAAGTTTTGCTTTTACATAGAGAACAGTAAAGACTGCATATCTGTTTATCATATATAGATGATATGATGTAGATGATATCCAAAGAGATCCAAAATAAGAAAGATTCCAAAATATCACTTGATTTTTATATACACTGCATTTATTGTTAAGGTTCATCTCTAGGGCCGATTTCTCAATATTCAAATTATGTTTGGGATCAAAGCGATAAACCATAATACAAATAATACAAATATTGAGCAAGCGACCCCAGAACGAAATCTTCTTTGCTTCACACAATGCCCGTAAATAGTGCCTAGGTAGTCTATATTAATATCCAATCATCTTGAGGTTAACATATTGAAAAACTCTTCAAATATCAGTACACCGTCTTGGTCGCTGTCTGCCGATCGTATGATGTCTTCGAGTTCTTCGTCGCTCGGCTGGATTCCAATCGATCCAAAGATATTACGTAAGTCGTGTGTACTAATATATCCATTTTTCTCCTTGTCGATCAATGCGAAGACCATCTTGAGATCATCGGGACGATCAGTATTCGATAATTTGTTCAAAAGTGTCCTAACAAACTCTGAAAATTCCAGCGATCCATTGCCATCCACATCGGCCTCATTGATCATATCCTGTAACTCCCCTTCGCTGACGGTACCACCCAAAAGTCGCACCACAACTCCCAGCTCCTTAAACGAGAAGTGGCCATCTCCCTCAACGTCTATGCGATTGAATAGCTCTCGGAATATAGCCAATTCTTTTTCTGTCAAATCATCCATTTTCCTCGAATTTAGTTAAATATTTCATTTCTCGGATATTTTGTATATTTATTATTTATGTTATTAATATTTGAATAATTTTGTTAGTATTTTTTTATTCATTAATTTATTTATAATATATATTTTTAATTTTGTATATTTGTTTAATTTTTTATCTGAATTATTTTATAATTTTTGTATTATTTTTTATTTACTTTTTAATTTTTCATTATTTCTTTCTTATTGAATTTTTCATTTTTGTTTTTATTTTGTATTTTATTTCTTCCTTCTTTATTGAATATTATTTTTTTAAAATATATATTTATTATAATAATTAATATTATTGTGGAAATAAATTAATTATTATACAAAATACATAGGTGTTTATATTTTAATATTTATTTTTATATTATATATATTTTTTTATCTTTTAATAGTTTTATTATTAAATTTTTTAACTTTTATTGTTTATACTTAACTGTTTTTTTTTTGTTTTTACTTTTTAAAGTTTTAATATTTTTTGTTATAATGTCAGTGTAAGTTTTTTATTTTTGTTTTATTGTTTATTATTCATATTTATTTATTTTTTGTTAATTTAAATTTATTTTAGGTATTTTTATTGCATTTTTTTGCAATAAATACTTTTTTATGGGAGTGTCTTTAATGTTTTCATTCGTTTTAAGTGTTATTGTCTTATTTTGTATGTGTAAATATATATATATTTATATTTAGTTAGTTTTTTTCATATTTTTATTTTGTTGTTTTCTGTTTTGTGTTTTGTATAGTAATATTTTTTTTCTGTATTTGTCAACAACGAAAATTTGTGAAGTCATGAAACTTGAAGCATGTGCTACTCCTATTATTATTATTATTATAAAATCTATATATTCGACTGAATTAAGATACTCTATATAATTAATTTGCTGTCTCATGTTCTTAAAGATCATGAGAATCTGGAGCTTGATATCGCTTTTTATTGATTTCATCATTGTCCTTAATCTTAGAGCTAAGATCTTTTGTTCAAGTGACCAGTTCAGTTAATCGATATTTCTTAAATCTAATTCATGGAAATTCTGTGCAGTCATTGTGCAAAGCTATATTTCCCATTGGCATATGCGAGAAATCTCTTTGGTTTTGGGGTCGCTCCCATTGGCAAATAGAGGGAGTCCAAACATAATAACACCAAAGTCTATTCACAATCATTTTGCTGCCCGCCTAAATTAGTCCCTATGGGCGACATCAACAACTGCTGTCGTGGTTTTTTCCTTGTTATACCCTGGAATGCATTGAGAATGTGGTATATTGCCTATTTCATTACGAGATAGATGGGAGAGAGTGAGATGTTTAGGTTCTACAGACAAGTCAATCTCGAGCTGTTTAACTGTGGATTCGTTTGCAGGAGTATAAGAGCACATATGTCCTTCACATAGATCCTCCGATACCTATAACGATAAGATTAAAATTAAATCGATATCAAATTTCAGATATATTTCAGGCATATCTTGCCTAAATACTAGACTAATCAAATTTGGTTTATAGTACAATTCATCCCAAATCAGTTTAAGTAAAAGTAGTTCAGGGTATATTTCAGTCAGGCATACCCGTCTCCTGCTTGTTTTTACTCTAGCCAAAGTGTCTATAGAGGGGCGTGTCATATGCCAGTAAAGAGTTTTGGCCTCTGTTTTTTTTCTTTCCTATTATGCGACTCAGCCCCCAAGCGAAATTAGCCTGGATATGAAAGCCCACGTTCTAGGATGGTCGCATGACAGCTTGACATCCGCCATCTGACCTCTGAACCTCCGCCTCCCCCTGTCGCCATGTCGATTCAGTTTCACCTTCTGCTGCGTTGTTTGTGTCTGTGTGTGCGTGTGTGTGCGTGTGTGTGTGTGTCAAGGCTCAGTTAGCTGGAATCATGCCTCAAGCCGATTTCGAGCTGATTGAAATTTGTGAAGAAAATGCAAAATAAAATTTCGTATCTCGATACAGTTTTCGCTGCATTCAAATGCGGGCTTCACTATAATAATAAAATACTCAAAAAACATAAAAAACTATTAAATATTGATGAGGATTTGTTTCTCATACACAAAACTTAATTTATGTAATCGTAAACGAACATAAGAGTAGAAAAGTGGGCGAGTACATCAGTATACAAGTAGAGAAGTATAAGAGTAAATTGGCATTAAATCATATAAGTATAAGAGAATGGCGGCATATAAGCAGAGGAGTATAAGAGTACTCGCATATACATATACATATATATATATCTTCTAGAGTTGATAACAAGTTGAAGAATATAAGAATAAAATAGTACTTGAGCATATAAGTATAAGAGAATGAAAGCATACAAGTATAACAGTACAGGCGTACTTTTATCTTCTTATATGGCATATGCAAATTGATTGTGAATTTCTCATTTTTTGTATACGTTGTTTCCCCATTCGATGAAAAGTCGAAGAAAATGAGAAATATTTATTTCTCTACTCGCCTCCTGCTGTCCTCTCACATATCTTACGGTCTCTTGCCTTCCCCTCACTTCTGCTTTGCTTTCCTCCCTTCTTCACACATTTACTTTCGTCTTCCCTTAATAGGTCTTTATTGTCTTATATAAACAATGCCATAGAGCTGTATGCCTATAACTTGAGATTGTTTATTAAATATTTGTCGAATGAAAACTAATTTTTTTTCAAGAGGGTAGTCTTTAAAGTTATGCAACTTCATGGGAACGTGCATATGTATATAAAAAGTAGGATATATAGAAAACTAAGAAAAATTGATTTAAATATAATAATTATAATTAATCTCATATAAGTAATCTCACATATTACCCTCGCTCATGATTATTCCGACTCTGATGCTGATCTGTATTTTTTTGTCTTGTGATATTCCTAGGAGAATCTGCGCGTTGGGCTGGAACGCAAAAAGCTCGAGCTCGATCCGAAATATTTGCTGCTCTTGGGTTTCACGTCGCCGCTGAGCACAAAGGATGACGCATCACAGCAGCCGGCAGAGGGCGGCAAGCAGCGGCAGGTGCAAACAGATGTGCCCGTCACGCCGAGGCGGGAGCTGCAGCAGCAGCAGCAGCAGCTGATGGCAGAACACGGGCAGGCGGCTGAGCAGGAGCTGCAGGCGGAGCAAAAGAGTCAACGCAAGCGGATCACGACGCCGTACAACATTACCAAGTCGAACTTCACCATAGTCAGCTATGTGCAGGAGGGGCAGGTGTCATCGGTGATACTGCTGGCCCAGAATATCGCAGCCAAGCTGCCGAACGAGTCGCTGCTCATCTACGACCTGGGCGTGTCCGAGGAGCAGCTGCGCTCCCTGAACGCCTGCTGCAACAGCAGTCGCTGCTCCGTCATCACCTATGACCTCTCGGAGTTTCCGTCGTTCGTCAACGATCAGCGAACCCATGCATATCGTCCAATTGTGATAAAGGATGCTCTGATGAGATCCAAATCGATCTTGTTTCTCGAGAACTGCATGCGGATTCGTGGCAGCTATCGCGACTTGCAGCAGTTGCAGAATCGCGCCCTGGTCGCCGGCGTCCTGGGCTGGAACACCCCAACGGCCGTCTCCTCGCGCACCCATCCAAAGATGTTCGACTACTTCGAGTCGGACGCTGAGAATTTCATATTCCTTCGCATGGTGGATCTCGACGTGGTCTTCTTTGCGGACACTCTGTTCGTGACGGAGAAGATTATGTTGCCCTGGCTGAAATGTGCTTTGACCATGGAGTGCATCGATCCAATTGGTAAGGTGGAATGCTCAATTATGTAGGGGAAGAAAGAGATATATAGGTTCTTATTTCATTGTTCTTAATTGGTTAGAGATTTGATTAGATGTATATAGATATAGAAAAGATCTTTCACAAATGCTAGTTATATATATATATAAGTGATATCACCATGTCATAATGTGAAGAACGGGTATATTGGCTTTTCTTTGCTGTATTCTTTCGTCTGTACTTTTGAGAGTGTTCTATGAAGATGTAGCAAATTGTGCCAAAATTGTCTGCTTTAAATTTAGAATACATTCACTAGATATATTCTCTAAAATGAGCAGTTTATAAGTAAAGTTCATTAAAGATTAACCCCAAAACATTTTCATTTATTTGAATTTGATATTTTCCATGAATTTGTCTAGTTGAACGAGTATTACGCAGTCGTTCGTTGGCATTCACTTGATTCAACTAAGCTGTCATTAGGCAGGACTTCTCCTTCGCTCACTTGCTCGCTTCCTGCTACTGTCCGCATATTGTAGTTGTCAATCAATGTCGCATTCATAACCCACAATCTCACCTAATGACCATCATTTACAGCGCATTTAGTTGATGATAGCAAAACGTGTCATATATAAATATATATATATATAATATATATACATATATATATATATATATATATGTATGCATATTCACACAAATGTGAACAGACATAATTGGGGTCTATACAATCCCTGGTTGGAATCGAATTTTCTGTTAATGGAATAAAGCAATTAAGGCAGCTTTAATTGTGTAAGTCAGAAGCGGCTCACATTTAATGAACTTTCGTATCGAGAACACAATTTGAATTTTACACATATGATTACTATAGTTGGGTAGTTCTGACAAGGGAGATACCTTGTACAACAGTTTAGCTTTACAGAAGAACTTTTAATCTATATTTTCTATTTTGGTAATACATTTACAAATACAAATTCTTAGCATACTTCTTTGAATCGACAATTTCGGATAATTTTACCGAGTAAAATAAGAGGACCCAGAACAAAATGTCGTATTATCATCCACCAGAAAACTGGCAAATCGGCACGTAAATTCGTAGCAGCAAAAAAGTATTCCTTCGGTTCAATATTATAGCCGTGACGTTCAGAGAGCATCAAATGCGTATCATAGATGATATACCAGGCGTCGAAGGTGCAAAAGTAAGCGCTCAATAGAATGTAGAAGATGTTCAGGAAGTAGGCCAATAGTAGACAGAGTCCAAAAATCAGATAGATTATAATGACGCCTATGCCATGGGTAAAGCGCACTTTTTGCTGTGTGGTAAATAATGCGAGGGCCAAGAGCTGGACCATAAGGATTACAGGATATAAATGGAGCTATAAATAGATAGATATTATCATTTATAGAAATAGATATAGATATAGAGCAAATAATAAATAGGTAGATATTACAATTTATAGATATAGATATAGATATAGATATAGATATAAATATAGATATAGATATAGATATAGATATAGATATAGATATAGATATAGATATAGATATAGATATAGATATAGATATAGATATAGATATAGATATAGATATAGATATAGATATAGATATAGATATAGATATAGATATAGATATAGATATAGATATAGATATAGATATAGATATAGATATAGATATAGATATAGATATAGATATAGATATAGATATAGATATAGATATAGATATAGATATAGATATAGTTATAGATATAGATATAGATATAGATATATAGTATCTATACTTACCCAACGTGTTTTCGCAATGCTTAATAGATAAACAGTTCTGCTTAAACAGGTTAAAATAGCTGTTGCCAGATATACGAGATATTTATAAGGAGCTGCTCGACGCCAATCCCGAAATTTATAGAGCAAATAATAAAATATTAACGAAATTATTACATTAGAGACGCGCACATAAAGCTCATTGTAGCTTATAGGAAAGATTAAGACAATCTCCAGGCAGGGTATGCCGCATGCGATTTCTAGCTAAAATATATAGATATTTAGATGATATAGATTATATAATATATATGGTAATACCATTAGCAAGAAGTAGACACGGCGCACCAGGCGACGTCTGAGTTTTGGATCAGCTATATCGAATTGATAGTTACGGCCCTTTCGCTCATCATATAGCAGCTCACACTGTATGCCAATGTCTGGTGAAGATTTATTAGATATATTATATATAAATGTACATATATGGATTTACTACCTGACTTCGTATCCATTGTTCTCTATGTTTTGATCAATTCATAACTGAATTATGCACAATTAAAAAGGCTTAACCAAGCTACAATAATTCGTATTATTTTTAGAAACAAGTAGAGCTAAGCTAGAAAGCCCAACGAGCAGATGCCCTGCATAACAAATGGATATCATGCTTATAATAATGTTGCCAAAGCCAACGCCTCTTCTAATTACAGGCTATATAAGACTAGGTATCCAAAATAGGAAATACTTATCATGTTTGTATCTATTTAAAGAAATAATAAACCAATATTTTGTATCCATAGATCTTTTAGTTTACGATTTATGCCAAATCGAAACACATAAGCGAAGTAAATGGAGTATGTTAAATCTGTCTATATTGGACATAGACATACCAAATATTATGTTCGTTAAAATCTTTAAATTATTTTTCGAGTACCAAATCGAGCTATCTGTTTTTTTTTAAATTAAGCATTTTAAGCTTATGATATTGGGAAAAATCAAAATTTTGTATTGCTTATAATATATAAATACATAAATATGAAATTTCAAGACTCTAAATTACAGAGCTCTCGAGTTTCATGCATTTATATAGATGAAGGCAGGCGATCAGAGGTAGGTAGATGCAGCTGTAGCATATCTGTATAATGAGCAATATAACCTGATTATAAATTCGCAATAGGTATACAAATTAGTTGATAATTGTAACGCTGTTTTGATTTGATAATTGTTTATCTAGCTTGTATCTCTTATCTTCTATATTCGTATCTCATGCGTTTAGGTGCCCAATCGAATGGCTGCAAATTCAACAAAAAGCCGCTTTATCGCTACTCGGGCTGCCATGGCTATGATGCATCCGCTTTCAATATAGTGCTCGGTCTGACTTGGCATCTGGACGATTCGAAATATTCGTTGTCCAGCGATGGCACCAAAGAGCACCTGTTCTATAAGGAGACACTGGAGCAGGCGACCAAGATACTGGAGAGTCGTCGACGTAATAACAGCGATACATCCGATCATCCATTTACGGAGGACTGAGCATTTGATATATATATATATTCTATATAGATATATATGTATTGATTTGTATATAAACACAGACTCAGGAGACGGCTGGATAAAAAAGAAGAATGCAAATTCTAACTACTTACACTATACTGCTTATAGAGTTTATTATTTAGACAGCTATACAACTCGAGAGAGAGAGCATGTTCATTGTATAGCTTTGATCGTATATATATATAATCTATAGGATTCATATGACGAGAGCAGCAGCAGCTTATGCCTTAGTTACTTACTTTTTCTGTTCATACTTGATTAATATTTATATATACCTATCTATGTATATCTATATATATATTATAAAACCCTCTCGCTATCCGCAAAATAAATAAAAGTTATTTTTATATTATTTATGTAAATATCTATATATAAAAACAAAAAACAAAATGAAATATGAATTACACATACACTTTGTGATTGTATTTGATAGTTACACACATATGCATACATAATCAATACAACTAACTAAATATAATTACATCTACTAAATGTACTATATATATATATAGAAAAATGAGCCAAAAAAAAAATAATAAAAACAACCTTAGCTTAAAATAAAGGACAAAAAGTACAAGAAAAAATAAAATGAAGTTTGCTTTTGGGGGTATACTCAGCTAGGAGCTATTTAATCTGTCTAGGATTCATATATGGAAGTCTAGCCATGACCCTTTTTTATCCCAAATGAAACATGAGAAATTTATTGGACATAGCTTTTTATAGTTGTCAAGTTATTTTATTGAATTTATTGTGAATAAAATATACACATAATACAAAAACAAATTCAAATTTAATACAAAAATTCGCTTGTGCAGTACAGACATATATGTATGTATATACATGCAAATATAGTATATTTATATATATATGAGTCTAATTAAATATTTTGGTTGGTAATTTAAATGCCATTTGATGGCCCTTAAATTATGACATTAAACCATTATTTAGTATACAATTAATAATAAATTCACATAGATATACATTCAGTTGCATAATATCGATCATAGTAGTTCAATTTAGCTTAATTGCCAAAATACAATAGAGATTTACTCCCTGGCCATGAAACGCAGGATGTATAAAAATATGCGCACCACATCGATATATAAAGTTAATGCAGCAAAGATATAGTCCTCTGGATTAAATTGATACTTGTGCGTGCCCCCAATAATCAGTTGGGTGTCATAGATAAGCATAAAGCTGCCAAAGAGTGCGCCAAGACAGGCAAATGCTGTCTCTCCGAAAGTTTGGCGTAGAAAAGCGCCGGCAATGGCCAGAATCATGAGGCTGAGCACAATGGCGATTAGGACGCCGCCCATGGCTGTAAAATCGTATTTTGTTTGTATGGCAAATATGGACAGAGCAGCCACCAACAAAGCCGTTATGCCCACAGCTGTGAGCACAAGATTCGCATCCATAAAGCTAGCGACGCCACCCAGCATCAAGGACATGGTCACCGTGAACAGGCCCAGGCATATAAAATTTACGGGAAAATGTCGTCGAGTCGCCTCACAACAAGCCATCGAGATAAGCACAACTAGATTCACGATCATGGCCACGATCACCACAACTGGATTGGTGCGCACAAATAGTTTGGTTGGCCCATGGTACATGAAAATGCAGATGACACCACAGGTGAAGAGCAGCTGGGTCTAGAAAATAAGAGAATAAAATTATAAAATATATAAACAATAATATATTATGTCTGACATACCAAGAGTATTAAGTACACCTTACGGATGAAGCCCTTTCTTATACTTTGATCATTGAAGATCAAGTTCTTTGTATCAAGACTCTCATCCTGTCCCTCCACCACCAACACCGCTGAATTGTTTATTATAATCGGTGAAGAATCTAAAAATGTCGATGGATTTATATGCATTCCTTGCTTTGTCTCGATTCCGTGTATAGACGGCGGCGGTGGTAAGGCTATTGGTGGAAAGCGCTCTCCATTATTGATGGGCCCTTTAAATCAAATTTTTTTTCCATTATATTAATTAATTACATTAGCAGGTTTCCTTTTTTCAATAAATAAGTAGGACACAAGTTGTCTATATCATAGTTTAAGTGCGTCATTTGTACGGGGAAAAACACATATTGTATACATACACATATGCATACACACACACTCACACACATGCATACATTGACCAGTGCATGCACATACCAAGAGTCGAGTTGCAAATAAATACATACATATGCATACATACACACATACAGTTGCATTTCCGCTGTGATTAAAACAGGACAGAAGAAAAATGCTGACAATTATGCACATCTGCATACATATATACATATACTAATGCTCATTAACAATTTATGGTCAAATTTTGCAATATTCAATATAAACTTGCTTTACAGCATTTTGAAATTCCACAATGCATATAAATGTACCTAGATATGCATATACAAGCATACACATATACATATATGTACATATATACATGGCTATCAGTATTCAAACGATTGATAAAATATTTTGAGTACAGGTAACTTACTTTCCAAGTCGCGTAAGTCCTTGGGCGTTTCCATACGATTATACGACATACTTTTATTTTTATTTAAATGCCTTATTAAAATCGAAGTTTTTCTTTATAGATGATAGGAAATTGTGTTGCTTTTTCTTGGCGACTCTACTCTCTCTGAATGGACCAACTGCTCCAGGCAAAAGAGATGCGCATTGTTCTGATAGGGGTCACGAACGAAACTGCAACTCAGTTAGTGATGGGATATTTATGTACTTATTTGAATTTGCCGCTATTGGTTCTTATTATATAACATGGAACTTATTTGGATATTCAAATGAAATACTTCTGTTAATAGAGAATATTTAAAAAAAATAATTTCTTCTAATAAGCACATTGTGTAGACTTTCAGTGCGGCCACACATGGGAAGTTTGCAATTGCGTCATGCAGTATTTTAGAAAATAAAAAAAAGGCGCGAAACACTGACCAATTGCTTTAGTTAATAGCGATGAGCGTGATAGCAAGCACGAATTTAACAAACTCAACTCAATGAGTGGTGGGTGATTTCGAGAGCTATTTAATTTCACCGCTTTTGCTTTTTTTTTATATCCAAAAATGGCAATGCAAATTTTAAAGCATATTTGTTTTGTTCAATAATTACATATATATAAAAATATTTTTATAATTGGTTCCGCGTTCTTGGGCACAAAAAATTCTGGTGTTGCCAATTTGATAAAAAAAATGCAGAGCGCGGAAACTTAAATACCAAAAAGCTTATTCAGTTGCAAAAACAAAATGTGATAGAAACTCACCTAACTTGAGCCAAGTGCACCACGCAGAGAACGGCTTAAGGTGTAATCAGTATAACTGAAACCACAGCAATTGGAACTACACAAAGCAGAAAACAAGTTTGGCATTGATAGTGCACACAAAAAAATAAAAAAATAAACAAACGAAAAGTAAAAGGAAGGTTCGCGTGTGTACAACTTGAAATGATTATAATGACGAAACTTTTCAACATACTGCTGATTGTTTTATGCGCCCAACATGAACTAATCAGTGTCAACGCATATGATCCAAATGATACCAAAATAGTGGAGTGTTGCCTACCGCCTGAAGGAATGTTTGAAGCCTTTTATCCTCGTGAAGTGGAGGGTATACCAAATAGCGCTTCTCGACCAGCTCACGGGCATGGCAGTTTTTTTAAGCATCGCAATCCTGCTCTTGTGGACACGAAAAACGCAGCAGCCTATGGCTATCGCTTTGATGGCAAGCGGCGCTTTAACTTTGATTAGCTTGTAAAACACTATAACACATTCAAACTAAATAAATAAATACATTAATAAAACATTTATACAACATACATATCGCTTTTTAAATTTTCACGGTTGTCGACCTGTTATCGATATTTGTTTAAAAATACAACTCTACGCATTTAGTTCCCATATGACATTTGTGATTGACATTAGTCAAGAAGAAGAGCAATTTTTTTTTCTCAAAAGTATGTCTTCTAAACAGATTTCTTGAACGCAGCAAAATTCAACATTTGAAATTGTAAATATAGTTGCAAACGCTCAAGGCCAGACCCAAATCACCTGCAAATCATGAACGTGAGAAGCTTCACTATGCTGCAAACTCTAAAAAACTCTTGGCGCACGTAAGAATCGTGTGTGTGTGGGCTTAACGACAGAAAGAACCGGTAAAAAATAATGCATTTCATCATTATTATTCAATTAGATTTCCACGTCGTTTCGCCACAAAAGTAACGGTAGTTGGGGGCGATGAAATCGGTAGTGGCACCGGCATTGGACAAATCACTGGACGTGTGCGTAGTAAAGACGGCGGTCCACACAAGGTAAACACGCCGTCCAAAGACATTGTTACGCACCTGCCACCCCTGACCGAACCACTGCCAGACTTGCCGGAGGCTGTCTATGCCAAACCCTTAGTAGAGAGCGCCACCACGAAGGTGACAACACTGGTGAATGGCTTGCGCATCGCCTCGGAGCCACGCTACGGACAATTCTGCACCGTTGGTCTCGTGCTGGATTCTGGGCCACGCTACGAAGTTGCTTATCCCAGTGGTGTTTCCCATTTTCTTGAGAAACTTGCGTTCAATGTAAGTTTCCATCAAATTCAATTTCATCTCGCCTATTTCCATACATTCCCATACATCGAATGCATTACATGACTGCTCATTGCCAGACATTTATTCTGTCTGACGGTATTTGCCATTCACTCCGTGCCATACACATGCCTTGTCGTCATACATTGCCATTCCCTGTATCCCTTGTCATACGTTACATATGATCTGCAGGCCATTGCCATGCATCACATTCATAATGCCAATTGCCATAAATTGGTTTTTATAAAAAATATAATATAAATTAAAAATTCACTTTATCAATCGTACACCCAGTCGACAGTTAACTTTCCCAATAAGGATGCGATTCTTAAAGAGTTGGAGAAAAACGGTGGCATCTGTGATTGCCAAAGCTCAAGGGACACGCTTATCTATGCGGCGAGCATTGACAGTCGCGCACTTGAGTCCGTCACCCGGCTGCTGGCTGACGTAACCTTAAGGCCAACGCTGAGCGAACAGGAAGTGAATTTGGCGCGACGAGCTGTCAGCTTTGAGTTGGAAACACTTGGCATGCGACCCGAACAGGAGCCAATACTCATGGACATGATACATGCTGCTGCTTATAAGGAAAACACGCTGGGTTTGCCAAAATTATGCCCGCCATCGAATCTTGAAAGCATTGACCGCAACGTTTTGATGAACTATCTAAGATATCATCATACGCCCGATCGTATGGTCATCGCCGGCGTTGGTGTAAGCTTTTTATTCGCACATTATGACTCAAATAATCATGAATTTTCTCTCTATCTCTGTAGGTGAATCACGATGAGCTGGTTGAGCATGTTACCAAATATTTTGTCGACAACGAGGCCATTTGGATGAACGAAAATTCCACAAGTACAGGACCCAATCAAGTGGACACTTCCCAAGCTCAGTATACAGGCGGCTTAATTAAAGTATGAGCCGGTCTATCGGCGCATATCCTGAATATGTTAATGAAGCTCTTTTACACCTTTTCAGGAACATTGTGAAATTCCGATTTATGCGGCTGCTGGACTGCCAGAGCTGGCGCACGTTGTGCTCGGCTTTGAGGGTTGCTCTCACCAAGACTCAGATTTTGTGCCATTGTGTGTGCTGAACATAATGATGGGAGGCGGCGGTTCCTTCTCTGCTGGTGGACCTGGCAAGGGCATGTACTCTCGCCTATATACCAAAGTCTTGAATCGTTACCATTGGATGTACAGCGCAACAGCGTACAATCATGCCTACGTGGATACGGGTCTCTTCTGCATTCACGGCAGTGCACCCCCACAGCATATGCGAGACATGGTAGAGGTTCTCACACGAGAGCTGATGAACATGACCGCCGAGCCGAGCAACGAAGAGTTGATGCGTTCCAAAATACAATTGCAATCGATGCTACTAATGAACCTCGAGTCCCGACCAGTTGTGTTCGAAGATGTGGGACGTCAAGTTCTGGTTACGGGGTATCGCAAGCGACCCGAACACTTCATCAATGAGATTGGTAAGCTAATTTAGAATATATATATATATATATATATATATATATATATAATTGAACTATCTGATTTACATTCTTTCTCTTATAGAAAAAGTAACATCCGCTGATATCCAACGCGTTGCTCAAAGACTTCTTAACTCTGTCCCCTCGGTGGCAGCTCGTGGCGACATTCAGAATCTGCCAGAGCTGAAGGATATTACAAACGCCTTGAATAGCAGCGGACGATCGCTCGGACGCCGTCTGTCGCTCTTTAAGTAAACTGGCTAAGCTTCCCTGACTAAATACGTTGTTGAATTTGCATTGCATTTTGTACCGATAGGCATTCTTGAAATCAATTTGATTGTTTAAATTTACAATTCTTGCTTTATGACAAATGAACCTTCTTGATCTTTTTTATTTTGTTATCGATTTGTTATATGATGCGCTCGAGTTTAGTTATAGCAAATTTATATTTGAAATGCAAACGCTGTTCAATGAAATTGAACTAAAGTACAACAAATAAAATAAGTACAGTGTACAATCGTGAAAATAACATGATTTGCACATATTCAATGTTTTAACTGATCAGATATGGTATATCATATTCAAGTTTGCTAAACTCCGAAGTAGTTTGGGGTTAGGGATTTGCGTGAACTGTAATAACTGGTGTAAATTGTGTTCGATATTGAAAACGTTTTTAGCATTTGTATAAAAATGAAAGAAATTCATTCATAAGAAATTAAAAACAAAATCAGGATACCATTAAATCAGACTTTTTAATGGGTACAGGACATACGTAAAGTACGACTATTGATTGCCATTAAAAAAGCTCCAGCTTGAAATTCTTGCAAAATGTTAAAGTCGAGCGGAGCCGAAAAATCAAGTAGGTCTTTGATGTTGACTTGCCATAAGGTGAGTATACACATACATCGGAATACATATTCCGATTTTTAATTAGGATGTCTTTTCTGATGCGTATTCATTTAGACTATAGATTTGTATTTAAAACAACTTTGCGATTTTTGAAGTTTCGGCAAAATTCAGACGATTTGCAAAAACTTCTAGAGCTTTGCGTAACTCATGTAATTGTGCTCAATTTATACATTCATTATTTTCGATATGTAAATATAAGAGCTTTCAATTTAAGGTTTATTGTTTAATTGAATCAATTTTTGAATTGTAGGCACTACATGCTGCTATGGTCAAACTATTTACTATGTATATTATTTAAACAAACTATGCAAATTACAACATCCAATAATTGAAACAAAGTGCATATTTTAAGCAAATTGAATATTTCTATATACTAAACATATGAGCTTTCGGATAGGTATTCAAGCATGTGGGGATTATCTTATTTGTTATTTTGTCATCTTATAGATTCTTAAATTTAATTTATATTATAACGATGAAGAAGAGGAGACAGGCGAAACGGAGCCTTGCTCCTTGCGCGCTCGACGCTTTGGCGGAGTACACGAATCACTATCTGTATCACTGCTGCTGCTGCTACTATGGCTACTGCTGCTGCTACTGCTGCTGCTGCTGCTTCTGCTCTTGCTGCCATTTCGATGCTTTGGCAGATGAACAGGTGCTTGAAATGAAAGGAAGACAATAAATTAGTCAAAGCTGCTCGCTTAAGCGATTAAAACTACTTACAAATGGCTCTGCCTTGGTCATCATCTTCGTCGTCCTCTGGCAACTCATCACTGGATATATTCTCATGCATGCGGTATTGCTTGGGCAGATGCGATTCATCCTCCAGCGGCGCTGCATACTTGGGCTTCTTCACCTTATCATCGTTTGCCTTGTCCACATCATTGTCCATCTCGCTGCCCGTTTGCTTCTTAATGCTCTTGGCAATGACGCGCTTCTGATGATCGAGTTGGGGAAATAGATCTCGGGAATTCTCCAGCGCTTGCTTCGCTGCATTCATCTCCGCCTGCTGTATGGACGAGCCACTGGCGGTGGCCAGACGCTTGGACCGGAAATAGACGGCCACCTTGTAGACGCGCGTGTTTGTGGGTCCGCTCGCCTCGACCACCTTGTAGTAGGGTATGTCCGGCTCGCCGCCATCCATGGTGCGTAAGGTTAGGCAGCATTGTTGCAGCTTCGACTTGGGATCGTTCCAGTCCTGATTCATGATGAACAGCTGCAGCCGCGGGAAGAGACAAACATGACAGAACTGCTCGCAGTAAAGCAGACCCTTATCCACATAGAGGGCGCCTAGAAAAGCCTCCAGCAGATCAGCCCGATCTTTGGTCTTCAGATCAGCCTTTGGATTGGCATAGACAGCAAACTTGGGCATGCCCAGATCGTCACAGACCACGGCCTGCGTACGATTGTTGACCAGCGAGGAGCGCAGCAGCGACAAATGTCCCTCGTGATGCTCCGGAAAATGTCGATACAAATACTCCGAGCAGATCAGCTGCAGCACAGTATCCCCCAGGAACTCCAGCCTTTGATTTGAGCCAAGCGTCAAGTGCGTAAAGCCAATCGAGCGATCTGTAAAGGCGCGTGCCAACAAGCGGATGTGCTTAAACTTGATGCCTATCGAATCCTCAAATTTGGTCAAGTCCTTGAGCACGCGGTAGGCATCGATGCAGCTGCGATCGCCGAGTGGCTCCTGCTCCTGCAACGGATGCTCCGGCAAGTTCTTCCATATGGCCAGCAACTTATCATCCTGCCTAAAGAGAGCATCGGTGAACACTTCATCGGCCACTTTGATGCCGCCATCCAAGAGCAGGGCGCCCATCAAAGCCTCAAAACAATTGGCCATGGCATGCCGCAGCTCCAGCTCGTGACACAGATCCGAGCCGTGGGCATACAGCATGAACTCCTCCAGCTGCAGTTTCTTCGCTAACAAAGCCAAATGCTGGTTCTGGACAATGGCAGCACGGTAGGTGGCCAGACCACCTTCCTCCAGCTCCGGAAACATGAAGAACAAATGAATCGAGCTCAAAAACTCGACCACAGCATCCCCCAGAAACTCAAGGCGTTCGTTGTGCGTGATGTTGGACACCGTCTCGTGATCCTTGCCGAACCGCGACATAATGCTGACGAGAGTATTGATGCCGCGCTTCCTCGTATTCATATAATGAATCTTACGATCTCCATATTCCGGCTGGCGAATGCCACAATTTGTAAGCGAATTCCGCGCATGATCCGGATTGGTGCCATAGTTCTCTTTATAGGAAGGATGCGTAAGAGCCAATTGGAGTAAGTAGCGATTCTTGAACTTGTAGCCAATGCTCTCCTCCAGCAGATCCAAGGATTTATGGAAGCGGAGATGTCCAGTTAAAACAGGTATAAGCATGGCGTGCTGCACTATGTCACACATAATGCCAGTGCGATAGAAGCCTTCCGAGCTGATGGCCACAGTTATGTTTCGCTTCATTCGTCCCTGCGTGCGCATCTCCTGCAGCCGCTGCTCCTTGTCCTCCAGCTTGCGTTTGTCCTTGAACGATGGCTTCGACATATTCGCCATTAGATGACGAAACTTAACGTATTCCCGCCAAGCCTTCTGATACTCCGGGTTGCCAGCATAGCTCAGCTGCGGTGGGCGTATGCCAAAGTGCACAATCGCTGGATGGGAGATGCCCTTCTCTCGGTCCAAGCACTCGGGCAGATCGGAGTTATTCCGGTCCAGCTGATCGACACGCAGCGAACAGGGCTTATAGCCAGGCTTTGTGACCAACATGCCCTTGATGTAATCCACATACTTTTGCCATTCATGTTGACTTATGTCATTCAAATGCTGCAGCTGTTGCGGCTCCACCAGCTCCGCTGAGTTGTCCAGCAAATACTTCAATACCTCGCACATGGCCAGCACTTCCTTGCCATTGTCCGGCAGCTCGCGCACAAATCGTGGCAGGAAGTGAAATGCTGGACAGGATTGCTCGCTATTCGGCATGAGATTAAAGTCGACCAGCTCCAACAGCTCATGGAACAGATATTTAACTAAAAGATAAACAAATTTATATATCTATTATATAGAGAAAGATATATATAACATTGCTTACAGAACAGATCCAATTCGCGTATGGTAAAGTTCTCTGGCATCTTCTCCTCGTCGTATTCAATTGTATACTCAATGTTGAAGCGAATCACTTTGCAGACGGGCAGATCCGTCAGCCGGACATGCGAGAGCAGAGAGAAGCCCTCGAAGAGAAATTCATGCTCATCGTGTTTGATGATTGTCGGCGTTTTAGTAAGGAAATTCGTGGGCGGCGAAATGGTTATGCGATAATGATAAAGTTTGCCCGCATTGTTCGTGTCCTTATCGCAAACGGGATAGCCCTTCTCGCCCGGATAGATGCCGTGTCGTATGCCGATGCGTCGCGATTTCGCCGAGCAGCGACAGAGCGGTCCATCGTTCATTTCGCCCAGATCGTTGTGCCACAGATCGGGATGCAGACGCTGTGGATGCTCCATCTTGCGCGACAGCTCTTCCATGCAGCAGTCTTGTTCTATCTTGAAGGCATCCTCATCCGAATCCGAATCGGAGCTAGAGGAGCACGCCTCCGATTTATGCTTGTGATTGCAAGCTCGCCGTCGCGTCTTCCGAGCAGGCGGCACATAGACGGGCAACGTCTTCCGCACTCTCTCCGCACGCTCGATGAGCTGCTGCTCGAACAGCTCACAGCGTTTGTGGAGGCGTGGCTTGGCCCTCACTTCGTGCTCGGTCTTTGTGCGCTCGTAGTAGAGCTCAGCGGGCGATGAACGCACCCAGGATTCAGCTGGTGCCTCGGCTTCGATTAAGGCATTCATTTTCTTAATGTAATCCTCGGGCTTCTCACAGTAGTTGGAGCACCATTGACGCAAGAGACGATCCCGTTCCGTTTCCAACTTGGGCGTGTTTGCTGCCTCATTGGGCATGCTCTTCAGATTCCTTTGGCTGGCATGATAGGACTGCCGTGGACTATAATACCTTTGTTCATAGCGATTGTTATAGTTATAACCGCCATAGTTCTTCGGATAACTATTAGGATAGTAGTTATGGCTGGGCGGACGATAATTGTAGGAGTAACTGCCCTGTCTGTAATCTGATCTAGACTCATAACCAGAGCTAGACGGCTTAGCTCCGTAATTGGATGGCGGTGCTGCATAGCTCTCCGGATAGCCATAGTTTCCATAGTAATATGGAGCTGCGTTAGCAGCATATGTCGGTGGCGGCGGTGGTGGTGCAGCATATGGCGCATAAGCTGTGGCGTCATATTTACCATAATTCATAGGTGTGCCTTGAGAATTGTAAGCATCGTTCATACTCCACGGATGCTGTGCATAATCGAAGTTTGCCGGCGGATGTACTTCAACGTTAACCGGTTGGCCATCATGATTTATGCCTGACGGAGGCATTTCTACGGCTTCAGCTGGTGGCGGGGGTGGTGGAGGTTGTGTGGGCACATCTTGCGGCGGCGGCAAAGGTGGCTGGTACATAATTTTCAAACCAAAGCCCTCTTCAGCTCAACTTCTTCGCGAAAACTGAACACAATTGTAATATTTGCGGTAGCCCTTGAAGATATGTTTTTTCAGAGCTGCCTAAGATTCGATGGCAAGCTAGTTCTTATGAACTTACAGAAATGGTCGTTTCTCCAGGGCTGGAGTATTAACGAGAATCGATAACAGGTTGTTCCAATGAGCCATACAAGTTTTAACATGCTTAGCTAAACAAACGTACAAGATTTGTAATTAATATTAATTAAAGAAAATTACAATATGGATATAAAAGAGGAAGACCACAGCCAAGAGCAGCCCGCAGAGATTTCGCTTAGCAGCTGTCCAGGCACCACGCCCGCCACACCGTTGAGCAAAAACCAGCTGAAGAAACAACGAAAGCACGCCGAGATGCTAGAACTACGAAAACAGCGACGCCTAAAGGAGCGCGAGCGCCGAAAGGAGAAGCGACTGGAGGCAAAGGCCAAGGGACTGCCAGTTAATGTGGGTCCCTCTCGCAAGGAGTTGAAACGCCGTCAACTAACGGCAATCGATAGCCAAAACTCTCCCGATACAATCAGCGTGGCCATCGACTTGGATTACGATGATCTGATGCAGGAGCGAGATGTGGCCAAGTGTGTGAAGCAATGTCTGCGCATCTACACGATTAATCGGCGTGCCACCCAGCCGTTGCGTCTGCACTTTACAGGCATCAAGCGCGAGGGTCACATCCACGAATGCTTCAAGAAGAACGATGGCTGGGAGAACTGGCATGTCGACTATCATTTTGATCACGCACACACTGAAATTTTCGACAAGCAGAAAATGGTTTACTTGACCTGCGAATCGGATACGATACTGGAGAAGTTGCTGCCCGGACACACGTATGTCATAGGCGGCTTGGTCGATCATAACCACCTTAAAGGTCTCTGTCACCAGCGGGCAACCAGTGCGGGACTTCTCACAGCTCGCCTGCCCCTCAGCGAGCACGTGGACATGAAGACCCGATCCGTGCTAAGCACCTTTCACGTCTTTGAGCTTCTGACCCGCGTGGCAGCCAACCAGGGCTGGACTCAGGCGATTTTAGAGACTATACCGCAGCGCAAGGGTGCAAAACCTAAGGAGAATAGCAAAGGAATGGAAGTCGTGGAAACGAATGAGCAAGAGAACGGAAAACAAAAAGAGAACGAACAAGATAAGTTTGAGACATCGAATGTAGAGACAAATGAACTTGGAGATAAACTCGTGATAGAGAGTTGACCCATTTCTTGAAAAATATTCATATTTCGCTCCTTTGGCTGTGTGCTCATCGATACAAGAGTAGAAGAGCAAGACCTGAAATCCTTTTTCAAATCATCGATCATTTTTTCAGTTCCATGATATCGATTACAAGCGACAGAGAGCTTTTCGAGTTTATTCCTTAAGGTTGTTTGTATGTATGTGTAGATGCAGGGTATATCCCAGTCAGGCATATTAATTGTTTGTAAATAAAAATGGACATTAAATGACAAGACAATTGAAAGAAATTAATATTTATTATGATTATTAGAAATTGTAAATAAAAAATCTTAAAATAAAGATTGAAGATTGAAACGTTCGTTATTGTTATTTCTTAAACAAAATGTATTAGTTGCGCTTAAAGCTAAACAAAATATTGTGAATCGTTTAATTAGTTTGTATAAAAAGGTAAATTGTTAAAATGTTGCACCTTCAAATAACTAAATTAACTATACATATGTATATATGTCTATTGATTCCTAAACTATTTGGAGCAGCTGCTCGAAACTTTTATATATTTATATATGCTAAGTCTAGTTGATTTTAAATTTTACATAAGGCAGCATTATTTTTGCATTTGCTTAATTTACAAAAATATATTTTTTTTAGCATTTCACTGCTTTGTCAACTTAGCCTAAGTTTAATATATAGTTCTACCTCAGAAGTAAGCTGGCACAAAAATGAATTTCGAAACTCAATTTTTTTTTCAAAAAAGATTTCCCAAGAAAAGTTAAAGCATTTTGCAAACCAATTGAACCTTAAGACTAACATTAAACTAAACAACAAATGTTACTTAAACTAACATACGAATCAGTACGAATCTTAAGCTTAAGTTCAATTACACAGGCCAACAGGATTTAGTAACCAAGAATTAGACAAAGTTTTTACCATTCAGTGAATTTGAATTATACGATATATCTGTGACAAAAATAAGTATTTGAAAAATTTTAAAAGGAGAAGGGGAAGAGCACTTTCAGTTATTGTTAGAATCTTGTTGAAATAAATTATCTTCATGTTGTGGTTGTCAAATGTACTCGAAAATTGCTTTGTTTGCATTTCCTGGATAAAAATCGATAATATATCGAAAGTGTGATGGATAATCTTGAAGAGATTATATTAGTCTCATTTTTGGTTGGCCTGTGTTATTAGTAGGCACAAAGTTTTTCAAAAAGGGCTTATCAACTAGTCGCCAAACGAACAAAAAAAACCTGCTTTATAAATGCAAAATGCAGCTAGCAAAACTAATCTATGTATAAAACTATATATATATACTGTATATATATATATATATAAAATAAAGTTCAATTAGGGATCGCTCTCTAGTAGTAGTTCCCCTAGACAATTTTCATAGGCACATCGATAAGGCAGTCCGCTTCGAGGCGTCCAAGTGTTTTCTTAACACGCAACGCAGTCAAACGCACCGTTGGATTCGGGTGCCAGCATTCCTGCATAATCTTCGCCAGGCTGGCTAGCACATCGTCCTCCTGCCAACGCATCGGTATGGGCGGCCGATAGCCCTTGACGCAGACAACGGCATGCATATCATCAAATGTGGGATCCGACGGCACCACATCATGATATGGCAAGGCATAGTCCTCGCAAGAAGTTGTCTTTGTGCCCGATATGGGCGTATAGCAACGTCTGGCAATCTCCCAGAGGACAAGGCCCACAGAGTACATGTCGGCACGTTTGAACTCCTCGAACTGCTGGGGATTCAGCGTCTGGTCGAGCACCTCTGGCGCCATGTAGCGACGTGTGCCGACGCGGGTATTCTGTGCAATGTGTATCTCATCCAGTTCAGAGATGTACTTAACTGCCAATCCGAAGTCAGCTATAGCGCATTGTCCGTTCCGCTTCACCAATATATTCTTGCTCTTGATATCGCGATGGGCTATGGCCGGCTTGCCCGGTGTGCCAAAGATTTCGTCGTGCAGATGGGCCAATCCGGATGCCAGGGAGTAGGAGAGCAGCTGTAGCTTTTGTGGATTGATCACCGATGTGGAGAGATAATCGTGCAGACTGCCCATTTCGTGGTAGTCGGTGATTAACAGCATCTGTGTCCAGCTGCCATTTCCCTTGATGTCAGCCGCAATGAAGCCCAAAATATTCTCGTGTCGCATTAGCACAGTTTGATAGATTTCCGTTTCACGAAACCAGGACGCCTCCTCAGTGGTGAAGAAAGTTTTGACGGCGACTCGTTCATCACGCCATTTGGCCAGCCACACCTCGCCGTAGCGTCCCTTGCCCACGAGGCGTACCATTTGAATTTGCTTGGCAATGGTACGTTGCACCAGGAGCGGCAGACCAGACCCAGAGCCTGAGCTTTGTTCGACCAGCTGCGATATCTGAGAGTTGCACATGGAGTTGATTAATCGTGGTTGTTTGCGCAGCTTACTGCGGCGCCTGAAGACCACGCACAATACAACGAAAAACACAATAAACACGGAGACGACTACAATAATGGCCACGACTACATGAATGGATTGTCGGCTAACGGGCAGTTCGGGTGGTGGTGTCGTCAGCTTGGGCATGAAATCTGGCTGTAGCTCACGATTGCACAAATCCTTCTCGTCACAGCAGGCAATGTTCTTGCCATGTAAATAGGGCATAACTGACACTTTGCACATTAACAATCCGCCATTATCTTCGGGAGGCATGCAGCCAAAGGTTCGCTCTTCCTCATACGTGCCCGTTGTCTCATCGTATACCTCTTCCACGGCGCTAAAACAACTGCCACCTGGTCGTGTCTCGCAGGTACCGTTGCTTACATTGTTCGGGCAGCTGCCATCGCAATAGCAAATCATCGAACGTGCATTTTTACGCTTATCGTGATTTGCTGTGATTGCAGCTGCAATTGCTGGCTCAACAACTGCAATCTCCTCGTATGCGCGAAATTCAGCATTTTGTATTTGCACAATTAACACAAAAACAGAACAGATTAACGAAACACTTCCCTTGCACATTATTAATGATATAACTTGTGCACAGGAAAAACAGATTTTTTTTTATTTTCGTTTATTAGCTTCTTATCTAGAGATGTACGTAAAAAGAACTATCGAATCAGTGATATATCGATACATATTTCTGGTGTACATGCAATATTTGATGTTGATGATGGCATCAAAGTTGTTTGTACAAAATTTAAAAAATGCTTTACAATATTTATTTACTATTTTTAGTATTATATATATTTTAATTTCAAATATATCTGATTATTCACTCATCTGATATACACTTGAAAACTATAAATAAAAAATTTCTACCCAGTTTACTGATCTGGTAGCGCTTTTGCATCACTTTCCAACACTTGAGGCACATAATGTTTAGACTCCTGTGTGCTCAACTCCAATACAATGTAAGAATATTTGAACGCAAAATGGCTTTCTACGCAGTTGCAAAAGGCCGAAAAGTTGGCATATATGAAAACTGGACACAATGCGAGCAACAGGTGAAGGGCTTCAAAGGTGCCCTTTACAAGAAATTTAAGTGCCGCCAAGACGCTGAGCAATTTATAAATCCAGCTGGAGCTGGAACTAAAGGAAACTACGCTCCGGATGAAATAGCTGTAGCACTTGGACAAAAGGAAGGTCCGCCAACCAGTTGGAAGCAGCAGAATGTAGTTAAGGCAAAAGATTACTGGCCAGAAGATGTTGATGAAAAACAGGAGGTCACAGATGATGATTTGGTAAGTAGAACGTGCAAGATTAGTTTTCTTTAAATGCTCAGATCTTGTCACCTTAGTTGATGGCCATGAATGAGGTAGAAGGATTTACTGGGCAGTCGGGAAACAATCGGAAACGTAAGGCTGAAAGTAGCACTGCTGCAAAATCTAAAATTCCACGGCACGTCTCCAATGTGGAAGAAGTCGTCGCACTGAAACAGTTCGGAGCATTTGAGTTTACGATGAATTCCGAAGGATATGTGATTGTCTACACGGATGGCTCGTGTCTAGGCAATGGGAAAAAGGATGCATGCGCCGGTTTCGGCGTTTACTTTGGTGATAACCATCCACTGTGAGTACTTATTCAAAGCAACATTTATTTTCTTAATCTCTCGAATCACTTTTATAGAAACGCGGCGAAACCTGTACTGGGACGTGTAACCAACAATGTGGGTGAAATTCAGGCAGCAATATATGCTATTAAAACTGCCTTGGATTTGGGCATTAAAAAGCTCAGCATCAGTACAGATTCGCAGTTCCTGATCAATTCGATAACTAAGTGGGTGCCCGGCTGGAAGAGGCGTGATTGGCTCCTTCCAAATATGACACCTGTTAAAAATGTAGCTGACTTTAAAGAACTGGATGAGCTACTGCAAAATGAAGATATTCGAGTAAAATGGGTAAGTTTTGCTCTACATTGTATTTTGTCCAACTTACAGCTTTATTCTTTCTTTAAGAACTACGTTGAGGCACACAACGGCATCAAGGGCAATGAAATGGCAGATAAACTGGCCCGACAAGGCTCGCAATTGTACAGAGAGTTAAATTGCACAGATATTTAGTTCCTTTTACACTAATTTTAAGGTATCCTTAACTACGCAAGTAATGTTTGCATTAAGATGACAGTTATGAAAAATTGGATATGAATATGAAGATAATTACCAAAAATATGTGATTTTCGGTATTTTAAGTTACGCGCATAATTTCTGCATTAAGTTGGCAGCCCAATAAAATTGACAGTTCGTTTTTAAACAAGTTTGCAGTCTTATTGGCTTTTCGTTTGTCAACACTAACAACAAAAGCAATGTTCTTAAAATTTATTTAGGTAAACAAAATGAAATATTTAGAAACTTCAGCAATTTTAATATTAATATTCATTGCTGCGCGGTCGATAAACAGCATAAACAGCCATGCGCCGGATCAAAGCATTATGCGCATCGAAATGGACCCAGTCGGCATGCATAGGTATGTTATAAATCAAAAATATAAATATATTGAAATTAACAAATACTAATCAAATTTCCTAAATACATACATAGAAAGCTAAAGTACACCGTGGAATTCGCTGAAGCAATAAAGAACTTGAATTGTGAATTTATGATCGCGCAACATTTGCCGGCAGCCGTTTACATTAGCACCGACGAGCTGGACGATTTGCAGCGCATGAAAATGGTGAGCCCACGATACCCTGTAATAGTTGATTATTAAGGGTTGGCATGTACAAGTGGTATTCTGTATTAATGAGAAATTATAGAATATGATGTGTTAGTAGAGAAGATCTGGCGTTGTTTATGCATAGGCATATCAGCTACTACTAAATGATATCCTGTAATAATTGCTGATAGGGTCTGATCTGTGAAAGCAGAAACAGCCTTCTTCATTAACCGTTCTAAAATATACAATTATTAATTTATCAACTTATTTAACAGCTAAATGCAAAGTATCCAAAATTCGTAGACGTTGAAATTATAACCGAAAGAGCGAAACCCTTCTCAGTGCTTTTACGTGGATCAACAAAGATTAAAGATCCCATACAATTGCCCATTCATTTTCGCTATCATGCAGCGAGTCGAACCACGTAAGAGCTGACATCAATATATACCTGTACATGTATACTATATATATATATATACCATTACAGCACCTTGGCTAAGGTAAAACTAAGCGCACCTGAAGTTTATCTAAGCTGTACGAACGATGATAAGCAACTCAGTGACAAGGCATTAATCGATGAATATGATAAGTTTTACTGCCTAGACGAAGACGCAACAGATTTTGTGGAACAGAATGAAATGGAAAAATGTAATTGGCAACGATTGCATATAGAATTGAGTATAGATAAGCCACTGATAGCTGAGATACCTGTAGGAGATGCCAATGGCTATGTTCCAGTTCTTTTTGCCACACTCAGCATAAGTTGGGCAGCTACCGTTTGGATTATGCTGACCACTAGAAAAGAATCCAAGCGCATTAATAACCAACTTAGAGAGGAAGAGCTGCAGGAGGAAAAGCTTGAGTAATAGCCTAAAAGATCGTATTTAGATCTCTCGTGTGATAAATACCGCCAGACTAGACTTTTATTATACTATAACTTTATTTGTTGACACTTGTAAATATTTGTCATACAGATAAAGTCTTCAAGATTCGCGACTTGGGACACATGCCATTGGCACCTACAAGGGTTGACTTAAAGTTGTGTGAAACTATCTCTAGGCAGTTTATCCTCGCTGTTGCCTATGAAATTTGTCACTAGAAGTCCATAATATAATGAAACAACTAAAACTATCCTAGTATATATTCCATAATTTTCCTGTAAGGTCAAAAATATATAAATATAATTAAATATTAAAAATGAATATTTAAGAACTTTAATATTAATTTTAATTTATTTATTTTCTTATTTTGATAACTTTTTGATCCACCCTCGTATGGTCATATATTCTAATTTGCAATTATCTTGTTGATAGCGCGTGTCTTAAAAGTAAATTATACTTAAGCTATGTAATTAGGGCCATATTATAATATGTTAAGCAGCACGTTCCAAAATGGGGCAACTGCCCATAGATCGTGTGACACCATACATGAGACCGTTTTCATACACGGGTCTCGACTACTTTGGTCCAGTAATGGTAACTGTAGGACGACGTTTCTAAGTCTTTCAAGTTTACTAAATTTTTCAAGTTTTCTAAGCCTTACTAGATTTTTAAATCATCCTAGTTTTCTAAGTCTGCCAAATTTTTTAAGTCTTTCAAGTTTTCTAAGTCTTTCTAATTTTTTAAGTCTCTCAAGTTTACCCATGTCTTTCAAGTTTTCTAAGTCTTTCAAGTGTTCTAAGTCTTTCATATTTTCTAAGCCTTCCTAATTTTCTAAGTCGGTAAAATTTTCTAAGTCTTTTAAGGTTTCTAAGCCTTTACAATTTTCTAAGTCTGACAAATTTTCTAAGTCTTTCAAGTTTTCTAAGTCTGACAAATTTTCTAAGTCTGCCAAATTTTCTAAGTCTTTTAAGGTTTCTAAGCCTTCACAATTTTCTAAGTCTGACAAATTGTCTAAGTCTAAACGATCACTAACATTTTGTCTAAAGTTGCCCTTATAATTAATATTTAAACATTTCTTAAGAATTATTTATAACTATTACAATTCTGCTTAAAGTACTTAACATTATTAAAAAATAAAATATTTACCTGACCACACTTCACTTCACTTCACTTTCACTTTCACTTTACTGCACTGCACTACTGACCCCCACCGGGCCTGGACGACTGAAGAAATGCTGCAGCTGCTGCTCTTTATATAGGGGCACTTTCACTCAAATTCTAAGGCGAGCTCATATGTTGAGCCTGCGTCGAGTTGCGGTCGCTGCAGTCGATCGTGAAGTGACCAATGAAAACACCGTCTGCTGCTTCAAGCATTCTAAATGAGTTTAACTTAAATGTAAATGTAAGCAAATATTACTGAATACATAAAGACAACAGAAATGATTTTCTGCTGCTCATCTTCGCTCCTTGCTTTGGTTAGGCAGACAGACAGACAGACAGACAGACAGACAGACTGAGAGATAGACTGAGAGATGGACAGAGAGACAGACATACAGATATATGGTTACTATATAAAGCGGCAAATAAACATAATTAATTCATTATATACTTTATATACATATATATATTCCTAATTCTGTCTCATTCTGTGTGATCTATCAAGAATGATATTTTTATTTAATGTTATTATCACGATCTGAAAGTTTTATGCAGATTGTCGGTCTACAAAAGAAGTTAGTAAACAATTAAGTTCCCATAGTAAGCTCACACTGCAGCCCATGCCTGCTCATACGTGCGTATGTGTGTATGTGTGTGAGCATGTTTGTTTTTTTGCATAAGCAGAAAATAGATGTATTACTTAAATTCCTAGAAGGGTTCACTTGTTTTCAAAGGATATAGTACAAAAGCACAGTTCATACCTGGATAACAACATTTAATTGTTTTCACCTGAATTTCAAGGCGAATCTCAAAATCCCTTGTCTATAAATAGTATAGTAGGTTATAATTAAGTCTAGTATACTACCTGCCAAGAAACTTAGTTGGAGTAAACCTTTTTTACGCTCAATCAATGAAATTTAAAATCTATATGCTCGACTCGATTTACAGATTGTTAGGCGGTTCGTTCCACGGCTGAACAGTCGCCTTGCCTAAGATTACGAATAGCGCATTGCACAGCAGATAGATGCCGGCAGTGATGAAGAATACCACACGCCATTGCGTTGGATCCTCTTCGTCCGTCACTATGGCACCCACAACCAATGGAGCTATGATTGAAAAGAGTCCGGCAAATCCATTCGTGACACCCATCATAGGACCAGCAAAGTTTGGCGACAGATCCATATGATTCACGAGGTAGCCACAGAAGCAGGCGGCATTGATGCCCACTGCCAAGGTGAGCAGCACGATGGCCTCCGTCTTCTCATTAGCCGACATATAGCCAAGTCCAATCAAACAACCCATCGGCACCCATTGACCAATCGAGTTGAACACCTTACGAGCTGTCGTCACTTTTAATATGCCTCGATTGATAAGCAAATCCGAGATTGGGCTCACCACAAAGCAGAGTATGCCCATGGCAAAGTAGGGCAGTGAAGAGAGCAAAGCATTTGACTTAACATCCAATTTGAGCACGCTGCTCATATAGGTTGGCATCTCTGTCAGCAGCGTATAGAAGCCCCAGGTGAAGCCGCAATGGGCAACCAACAGGCCAAAGAAGGCCGACGATGTAAAGATTGATTTCCATGGCACAGGGAAGGACTGAAAAGGAAAATGATTTAAATTCATTTTATAGATATAAGTAGAAATATGAGTATAAAGTAAAAATATTCTAAATACTATGTGGATGAGTCTGTATAAGAGTCCGTAAGTATAAAAGTACTAGTCTTGCAGGGTACATTATTATCAAGAAAGCTCACCTGTCCGCTATTATTGCTGCCCGTTAGGCTCTCAATGTATTCCCGTTCGATTTTACTAATGCTCTTATATGTGGCCGGCGCATTGGCGCCCTGCCAGAAGAAGAGCAGCGCCCAAGCCAAGCTTAGTCCGCCCGATATATAGAACAAGCCCGGCCAGCCCATTAAGGACTCGAATATGTCGCCGCTGCTGACCAAAATGACAGCCGTGCCGAATTGGGCGCCTGAATAAATGCCCGTGGTGAAAAAGCTACGCTCTGTGCGTGGCACCCATTTGGAGAGCAGCGTGTGCACACATGGATAGACGGTGCCCTGGACGAGGCCAGTTAGCACGCGCAGCACACAAATGTAGATCCAGCTATCTGCGGCGGCCAACGGATGGAAGAAGCACATGATACCGCCAACAGCCGTGGACAACGTAATCACATATTTGGCGCCAAACCGTTTGGCCAACAGACCTGCATGAAAAATAGATAAATAAATTAAATCAACTATGTGGCAACTACAAATCTATAGTCGACTCTGTGGCAGCGCTAATTGTGCAACAGAGCCAGTTCTTATTGCAAGTTCTTAAGTACTTATTGCAGACGTTTGTCTTTCCTATTGACTTTCTGGCAACGCAGAATGTTAACTGTGGGAATGGCACACAGCACTGGAAGCTAGCGGTCATTATCATTTTAAAAACAGCCATATCTAAATAATGATTGTAGGAAAGTACACAAAACCGTTTACATTTTCAGTTGAACTCACCTGATGGCACCTGGGACACCACATAGCCCCAAAAGAAGCTGCTCAGTATTAGCGACTTGTTGGACGAATTCCACCTATAAAAAGGAGCACCAGCTGTTCGATGTGTCATGGGCACAATGGCAGCTGAGATGTTCACCCGCTGGAAGTAGTTGATCATCATACCCAAAAATAAGAGAATTGCTTGCCAATGACGAATGCCAAAGCGGCTGGCTGAAAGAATCAATGAAAATATGTTTCTCATTAGTTATACCTCATAGGGGATTGGTCATATTGATTGATCATTTATAACATGTTACGTCGCGCGTTGGGTTCGGAGTCTTTATCTAGGGCACGCGCTTGATCCGGCTGTATTGCCATCGGGAAGAGGGACGGGTATGAAACTAAAACTGCAACTCCAAGCGCTGCTTAAATATATTCATTAAAATGAGATCGCGTTCATATGCCAATGGTCACTATAGAAAGGAGCGAATTAGAGATAAGGAATAAAAGAAACACACCCGTCTCCAAGCTGGGCAGCGCTGCACAAGCCAATGAAAGCCTGTCCAGCGAGAATCGGCCCTACATTTTAAGGTGACCGACCTTGCCCACCCTTCCATGATCGGTGGCCACCGGCCTGTAATCATACAGCTATCCCTTACCCCAGCTTAGGAGTTAATTAGTAAAGCTGCGTCGCATGGCCCCCAAATAATTTTCTTCAGTTAGAATTTGTTAAAAAATACGTACAATTTCATTATTTTGTTTTTTTTTTTTTGTTTAGCATACTAAGGAATGACATTTGGAATGAAAAAGGGAAGAGAACAGAAAAAGAGAGAAGATAAAGGAGCTTTTTGGAGCTTTTTCTATTCGCAAATAAGCAAGTAAGAAAGCTCTAGTTGAGACTGCTCGGCTACGAGATCCCCTGAACCCTTCTAGGAATTTAAATGATACATCGCTTGTTTTCTGCTTATGCAAAAAAACAAACATGCTCACACACATACACACATACGCACGTATAAGCAGGCATGGGCTGCTGTGTGTGCTTACTATGGGAACTTAATTGTTTACTAACTTTTTTTGTAGACCGACAATCTGCATAAAACTTTCAGATCGTGATAACATTAAATAAAAATATCATTCTTGATAGATCACACAGAATAAGACAGAATTAGGAATATATATATATGTATATAAAGTATATAATGAATTAACTATGTTTATTTGCCGCTCTATATATTAACCATATATCTGTATGTCTGTCTCTCTGTCCATCTCTCAGTCTATCTCTCAGTCTGTCTGTCTGTCTGTCTGCCTAACCAAAGCAAGGAGCGAAGATGAGCAACAGAAAATTATTTCTGTTGTCTTTATGTATTCAGCAATATTTGCTTACATTTACATTTAAGTTAAACTCATTTAGAATGCTTGAAGCAGCAGACGGTGTTTTCATTGGTCACTTCACGATCGACTGCAGCGACCGCAACTCGACGCAGGCTCAACATTTGAGCTCGCCTTAGAATTTGAGTGAAAGTGCCCCTATATAAAGAGCAGCAGCTGCAGCATTTCTTCAGTCGTCCAGGCCCGGTGGGGGTCAGTAGTGCAGTACAGTGCAGTAAAGTGAAAGTGAAAGTGAAGTGAAGTGAAGTGTGGTCAGGTAAATATTTTATTTTTTAATAATGTTAAGTACTTTAAGCAGAATTGTAATAGTTATAAAGATTTCTTAAGAAATGTTTAAATATTAATTATAAGGGCAACTTTAGACAAAATGTTAGTGATCGTTTAGACTTAGAAAAATTTAAAGACTTAGAAAATTTGGCAAACTTAGAAATTTAGAAAGACTTGGGTACACTTGAAAGGCTTAGAAAATTAGGAAGACTAAGAAAACTTGACAGACTTAGAAAGAACACTTAGAAACCCTGGCAGATTTAGAGGAAAGACTTAGAAAACCTGGAAGACTTAGAAAGACTTAGAAAACTTGACAAATTTAGGGGAAACAGAAAACATGGTAGACTTAGAAAATTTTGAACTTATGCAAAGCATCGTTAGTTAAATTATCATTAGGATAATAGTTGATAAGGTAATTATTTTTAGTAAGTAGTCATTATGATAATGAGTATTAGAAATTTAAGCTTTCGTATTACTCACTGTGAGAGTAATAATTAAGTCAATGAGCATTAAGATTTGATGTATTATAATAATATGTCATACAAATACAATAATTGGCAGAATATTCAAAATTATCGTCTTGAAGAACTTGATTTAGTAAAGGTTTTTTAATTACCAAAGCTATTATTATGAGTATGACCGAAATTCTTAAAAATACATATGAGTCTTCATTTTAAATTTGGAGACTCTGGCTCTAAAGATGTAGGAGATAAAATTTTTTAACTGATTTTCGATAAGATTTTTAATCGATAACAAAAGCATATAAAATTTCATAACATTTCTAAGCTTTAATGAAATATTAAAAATTACTTTATAAATATTTTAATACATATTTTGTTATTATAAAAACTTTTTTAATCACTCTCGTATGGTCATATATTCTGATTTGCTATTATCATGTTTATTGCGCGTCTTAAAAGTACATTATACTTTTGTTAAAGCCGTGTAAATAGGGCCCCAATTTATTAACACATTCCAAAAAGATTTATGACTAAAGCACGCCTTTTTTCGTATATGTATAACTCGTGAAAATCGGGAGCTACGAGAGGTGGAAGTACAGAAGTCGGAAAAATATTTTTAAGAAAATTGTATTGTTAAATTTTAAAAATATACCCCATATAACTTGGGATTTACTAAGACTGGATTTACCATATTTGGACAAATGTTTTCACACCAGTATTTGTATGATTAATACAAAAAGTTTTGCAAGCACTTATCTTAGAATCGACGTTTACTACAAATTTACCTCTTATAACTCGGGAACTACTAGAGTTGGAGCTACCAAATTTTCTTCTCAAATAATTGTGATTTATATTTAAAGTTAATGTTTCTTAACTTTTATTTGACATTTGATATCTATAGAGATTTTTTATATACAAATAAAGAATCGTTTTGGATGACCCTCGATTACTTTATTAATTTTCAGACAAAAAATTTCGTTTCATAGTATTATTTTGGTGCCAAGTTCTTATCTACATAGCTGAGAAATTTTAATTGCTTTCAATGCTAATCTCCTAATTGCTTGCCTATAGATAATATAGTAGATTATAATAAAGTCTAGTATACTAACTATATATCAGTTATGAGTTATCAACACACTTAAGTGGAGTTAACTTTTTATGGGTCATGAGCCACATCTTTTATTATATCTATATAACTAATATTCTTAATTTAGACTATGCTAGACTAACTCTATATAACATAAATATGTATAACAACATATAAGCTTAATTGAACTCTAGATCAATGATATTTAAAATCGATCTTCTTTGCTATCTATTGGAGCCAAAGTGCTCGAATCGATTTGCAGATTGTTTCGCAATGTCATTGTGCTGGACATGTTGGACGGCTCGTTCCATGGCTGAACCGTGGCCTTGCCAAAGATCACGAATAGCGCATTGCATAGCAGATAGATGCCGCCAGTGATGAAGAATACCACACGCCATTCCGTTGGATCCTCTTCGTCCGATAATATGGCACCCACAACTAGTGGGGCTATGATTGATGTGACTCCCGCCAATCCATTCGTAACACCCATCATAGGACCAGCGAAGTTTGGCGACAGATCCATATGATTCACGAGGTAGCCACAGAAGCAGGCGGCATTGATGCCCACTGCCAAGGTGAGCAGCACGATGGCCTCCGTCTTCTCATTAGCCGACATATAGCCAAGTCCAATCAAACAACCCATCGGCACCCACTGACCAATCGAGTTGAACACCTTACGAGCTGTCGTCACTTTTAATATGCCTCGATTGATAAGCAAATCCGAGATTGGGCTCACCACAAAGCAGAGTATGCCCATGGCAAAGTAGGGCAGTGAAGAGAGCAAAGCATTTGACTTAACATCCAATTTGAGCACGCTGCTCATATAGGTTGGCATCTCTGTCAGCAGCGTGTAGAAGCCCCAGGTGAAGCCGCAGTGGGCGGCCAGCAGGCCATAGAAGGCCGACGAACCGAAGATTGATTTCCATGGCACAGCGAGGGACTGAAAGGAAAATAGACATACATATGAACATAAGCTTGAGCATAAGAGTAAGAGTCTGGATATGAGAGTTATTTGAATATAAAAGTCTTGCAGTTACGATTTAAGAATATTCTTATCCAGTACGCTCACCTGTCCGCTATTATTGCTGCCCGTTAGACTCTCAATGTATTCCCGTTCGGTTTTGCTAATGCTCTTCGATGTGGCCGGCTCATTAGCGCCCTGCCATAAGAAGAGCAGCGCCCAAGCCAAGCTTAGTCCGCCCGATATATAGAACAAGCCCGGCCAGCCCATTGAGGACTCGAATATGGCTCCGCTGCTGACCAAAATGACAGCCGTGCCGAATTGGGCGCCTGAATAGATGCCCGTGGTAAGGAAGCCACGCTCCGTTCGTGGCACCCACTTGGAGAGCAGCGTGTGCACACATGGATAGACACTTCCCTGTACGAGGCCAGTTAGCACGCGCAACACACAAATGTTGATCCAGCCACCCTCGGCGGCCAACGGATGGAAGAAGCACAAGATACCGCCAACAGCCGTGGACAACGTAATCACATATTTGGCGCCAAACCGTTTGGCCAACAGACCTGCATGAAAAATAGATAAATAAATTAAATCAACTATGTGGCAACTACAAATCCATGGTCGACTCTGTGGCACCGCTAATTTTGCAACAGTTTAAGTACATAAGTTCTTATTGCAGACGTCTGACTTTCGTATTGACTTTCTGGCAACGCAGAATGTTAATTGTGGGAATGGCACACAGCACTGGAAGCTAGCGGTTATTAATACGTTAAGCCGCTCATTTTAAAAACAAATATCTAAATAATGATTGTAGGAAAGTACACAAAGCAGTTTACTTTCTCAGTTGAACTCACCTGATGGCACCTGGGACACCACATAGCCCCAAAAGAAGCTGCTCAGTATTAGCGACTTGTCGGACGTATCCCAACTGTAAGAAGGAGCACCAGCTGTTGGTTGTGTCATGGGCACAATGGCAGCTGAGATGTTCACCCGCTGGAAGTAGTTGATCATCATACCCAAAAATAAGAGAATGGCTTGCCAATGGCGAGCGCCGAAGCCGCTGGCTGAAAGAATCAGTAGTCATTAGTAATTAGTTATTAGTCGTTTGTCATTAGTCATTAGTTATAAGTTAGTTGCGATTGGTCACTGTGATTGATTAATAACTGTACACGAATTATACACAATCTATTTAGTGTTTACTAGCTAAATGTCTTAGTTGAGCTCTAATTAAGAGTGGAGTCCTCTCGTTGCTTCGTAAGTAGACCATATTGTGATGCTATGGGAGGACTTCGATTGCGGCTTTACTTATTGACTGTTCGATGAGCTATGTCAATATTTATTATTCAATTATTATTCCACTAAATCCTAGGCTTTATTTTTGCACGCATTCAAATTGTGTTTCAAGTGCGCTCTGATAGTAAACGCGACGTTCAACAGCTTTTATAATTAACAACTATTGTGTCATTATCATTACCATTATCATTAATACAAGTCAATGCAAAAACAATAAAAAACAAAAGGCTAATGGAAAATTTAACACGAGCAGTGGAGTACGCTAAAGGGGGCCAATCGGGAAATGAAGCTCGATGAAATGAAATATATATATGGTACACATCTACTCAAATTATTTGTTACTTAGCAAACAGAGATAATCAGAGAGTAAATGTTATTATTTGTACAGCAGGTATTACTTATCTTTTTGCTGACATCCAGATATGTGATAAATATCTACTTATATATACCAGAATGTTACTTCCAGATAGATAATTGATATATGACGCAGATTAGATCCAGACTAGTTGAGCTAGAGCAGGTCTGGCTAGACGAAAATCTAATAGTACTTTTTATTTGTTTATGTATTTTTTGTACCTGCTTATATGATTGAAAGCTAAAAACTTTGAATTTCGCATATATGTATAACAATCTAGATATCAATTTTTGATAAGGTTTATTTTCTGTTATGCGCCTTGGGTACGTGGTTAACCAGAAAAATTATACTATATATCAGCTACAAACAATATGTATTAACTACAAAATTCTCAGCGCCGCAAAGTCCTTGAGGTTGAGTTCTACCTTCTTTAACGTATATGTGGGCTAGACAAGACGAGTATGCCTTATTCCCTAGTATATATAATATATATCGAATATGGAACAAGGTATACTGTGAGACCAAGCTTATGCTTATAGATATGTATGCTTATCTACTGGGAAGCTGCATTAGCAAAAGAGCTGCATTTAAGAGTGTAAGAGAAATGAAAGTATAAGAGTTCAAGAACAGCAGGCAGCTGACACTCTCCTTTCTACTTATGCGTCTGTGTACAAGTATAAGACTTCAAGTATAAGTGGGCGGCACAAGGCGAGTGTTGTTTATACCCTGGTAAATATCCAAAATGAAATAGGGTATATTGGCTCATTTTCAAATTGATGTAAAATGCTGAAGAAGCAGTGGAGGGATCATAGAAGTCATTTACATTCTTATCATATAGCATAACAGGTTGAGAGTATTAGCGTATAAGAGTATAAGAGCTTAAGCGTCTGACCCTAAATTTAAAAGAGTATCGATGGACAGTGCTGTCAGCTCGTCTGTATAAGAGTATAAAAGAGCTCAAGAATAACTGCAGCAGATGACTGAAAAATCGCATGTTAATCGAGCTTTAAAACAATCGAAATCTTTTTTCATGATATTCGATGTAAGTATCAGTTGAATTGTTTGAACCGGCTGCTCGTTAGTTGATAATGGGTATCTCCTGGTCAAGCAGTAACGTCTGGAGCATTCTTATAGAATATAAACAGATAATTGATACGTACGAAATGTTCCGTATTATGTAGGCTTATGACTAGACGAACTCAAGTTCTTCAGACTGCAGCGCGTATCAATAACCTCTTCCAGCTGATTACAACAGGTTTTTGTTTTTTTCTAAGAGTGCTCAATGAACTGATGTTTTCCTGTGCATTGTTGATTTAATCTGCTTATATGAAACACATTTTTCACTTTATCTAATCAATACAGATTAGCTGAAGATTTGTTTTTCCATTTTAATCCCTTTTTAACGACATTTCATTGTCAAAATTCCACTTACGCTTTGTGCACTTGTCCGTCGTTGGTTCGAAACTCATGTTTTCAGTAAATACTTCACTAGAACTTCGCGTCGTTGCTGTTCGACTGAAACATGTATTGCCTTCACCTGTGCCTTTTATACGGCCACCAAGAATTCATTTTCACTCTGATTATCTGCTCGAATGCTCGATTTGAGATAACAGCTGGGTCCATGTTTAACTTTAGTCATTATCTTGACTATTAAGCCATAAAGCAGACACACAAATAATTGCGAATTATCTTATTACTAATTGCAATTTAAATATATTACTTTGGTTTATTATGTGTCAAAGATATAAACATTGACATCAACATATTTTATATCCTTATTAATTTATGCTTTATCCGCAAATTCGCTTATCAATTATTTGTTGTTACTTTTACAGCAGCTCGTATTTTCAGTATTTGTAATGTTTAATCTTATCTAAATCAAATTTAAGCTGGATTCCCAGCTGGGAGTGTGTAATTATTTAAATTTCTGTGGAAACTGTCATTAGAGCTAAAATTTAAAACCCAGGAAATTATCTTAATTCTGAGTAAACCAAAAAAAAAGAAAGCAATGCATTTATTATTTTATCTCGTACTGATAAATAACTGCATTAACATTTTTATGAAGTGAATAGTTTAGATATTAGAGCAACTAAGAAAGTAAATATTTCTATTCGATAAAATCGGCAGTTGTCCCCATTTAAATTCGCTTTTCGAAGTGCGCCATAATTGAGCAGTTTAACAACACACTTCATGCGCAGACGTTATCCAGCACTAAGAGTCGATGAAAGTTCAATACACACACTCTGCCTCCATTTTATTCTCTCATTTCGTTCGGTGCTCCGTTTGGCTACTCCGCGAGTGCCAAGAAAGTGCATAAGTGTATGAGTGCATCAAGTGGACATTTATTTAATTAAAATAGTACAAAGAGGTAAGAACCATCAACTGATGTTTTTTATATCAAAAGCTTATATTTTTGGTATATTTGAATTGGCGCCATTTTATTAATAGCTTTGTCAACTTCAGTACACATTATCCAGCACTCGCGGGCAAGTAAAAAATTGCCAAAAGACATTGCCGAACACTGTTTCAATATTTTGTTTTGTGTTACATTTTGCACAAAAAATGTCGACTCGTTTATCATTTGGCAATGATGATGCCGAATCAAATGATATGCCCCGCATCATGACCTTCCGTCCCAACTACGAAGAGTTTACCAATTTCGCCGAGTACATCGAGTACATTGAATCACGTGGAGCACATAAAGCTGGCTTGGTCAAAATTATTCCGCCCGTGGAATGGAAGCCGCGTCGCTCGGGCTATGATATTGAGAATATAAATATGACAATACCAGCCCCAATATGCCAGGTGGTAACAGGGTAAGTGAGCGTAGACTAGAGTGTAGAGTAACTAGAGTTCTTCGACTTATTTATTCTGTTTGTAGGGCTCATGGACTTTATCAGCAAATCAACATACAGCAGCGTCGCCAGATGACACTCAGACAGTTCATGGAGAAGGCCAACTCGGAGCTGCACCAAACACCAAAGCACTTCGACTACGATGACCTGGAGCGCAAGTACTGGAAGAATATCACATATATATCACCGCTATACGCAGCCGATGTGAAGGGCACATTGAGCGATGAAGATTTGGATGTGTGGAATATCGGGAGATTGGATACCATACTGAATCTGGTCAATACAGATTATGGCATAGAGATCGACGGTGTCAATACGGCTTATCTATATTTTGGCATGTGGAAGAGTTCCTTTGCCTGGCACACTGAAGACATGGATCTATATTCGATCAACTATTTACACTTCGGAGCACCGAAAACTTGGTATGCCATACCTCCGAGATATGGCAGACGCTTGGAGAAGTTGGCGAATGAAACCTTCGTGGAAAACTATCAGGAATGCAATGCCTATTTGCGCCATAAGATGACCATGATCAGTCCCAAAGTCTTGCGTCAGCATAATATACCATATAATAAGATAACTCAAGAAGCTGGGGAGATTATGATCACATTTCCCTTTGGATATCATGCCGGCTTTAATCATGGCTTCAATGGCGCGGAGTCAACCAATTTCGCATCCAAGCGCTGGATTGAATATGGCAAGAGGGCAAGCATCTGTAAGTGTCGTAGCGATATGGTTAAAATATCCATGGAAACATTCGTCCGCCGCTTTCAACCCGAACGCTATGACAATTGGCTAAAGGGCGAGGATTATGGCTGCCATCCCGAGGAGCCCGGCAAGATCTGCGCCGCAGCCCCACCCACCATCAATGAATATAAAATAATACAGGAGAGGTGAGAGAATGAGAGTGCTCCAATTCCTAAATACAGCAAAATTACGTTCGATTTCAGCTCCCAGACAACCAAAGCCAAACACGTACATCAACAGAAACGCGGCTGCTCCTTGGCCGATATGAATGCCAATTCGGAAGTGGAGCCGCCGGCCGAGGAGGAGGAGGATAAGTTGAGTGTGAGCAGTCGCAGCAGTTGCTCCAACTTAAAACAAGCTGTGGTCAAGCTGCATAAGCTGCCCACCGCCTTGACTGAAGCCCTAACCTCAGCGCCTGCGTCGCCTAAAGAGAAATACGACTTCAATTCCGTTGCCGTGGTGCGTGTGAAGCGTCTGTGGAATGCTCTGCCATGTGAGAAGCCAGGCACCAATCTTCTGCCGAATGGCATTGTAAAGAATACCAAACGAATGCGTTTCCAGACAAAGGTGTTGACGCTAGACGATGAGGACTAGCAGGAGGGGCATCTTATCTGAAGAATTTCCAAATGAAAGCTCAAATGGAGACACATCCAAGTGGCATTCTCAGCAAGGCTGTACAAGTTTACACCAAGCTTAAGGATGCGGACTATGACTAGTTGCTGTGCAAGCAACAAAAAACACACTTTTACTTTAAGAGCTTTGACGATCTCCATTGTTGATAGTTTTATAAGAATGTCACAATCAAAGAAATACATAAACATAAACCTACCTTTAATACATACTAGTCTAAGGAATAGACGTGTACCTAACAAAATAATTTTTTTTTATAATAAACTGAGAGCTATGAAAGCATCAACGAAATGTATGTACATACTTCTAACTCACCTACTTATATAGCCAATTGGATCCTATGAAATATATATATATCGATATTGTTTAGGTAAGAGTAATAAGAGTATTAGATCCATAGTCCAAATAGATGAGTATCCTGCTTATAAAATCTTTGAAAAAACGGAGTGACACCAGGTCCAGGTATCTTCTAGTCAGGCAATACCAACAAGAGCAGAGTCAAGGTATATATCAATCCAAGTTATCAATATCTATCTCAAGATCTTTAGGTATACATTTACCGCGGCTGCTCTACTTGTTGCTCAAGTTGTCAAGCCCAAAAAACCTTAAAATTTCGTAATATATATCTGATATAATTTGATTAAACTATTATTTTATTTCGTTTGCGCGTCTAAATAATTGAAAGTTTTCGTCGATTATTTAATATGTTTACACATTTAAGTATGTTTTGTTTATTTAACTTGCAACGCGCCGATCGTCAAAAGTTTTTTTTTTTTGCATTTGCCGATTTACATAGATTTAAAAAAAAAACAGGAATTATTAAAAAAAAAACAGTTCAATAGGTCTCCCAAAAAGTTGGCGATATCACTAAAAAAAAGGAGGAGATGGGGGCCCGATCTTAAACGTATCGTTTAAATAACTGCTTCAACTTATATTTCGTTTCGATTTTAGAACTTAACATTTGTCTCTCCGTAATATATATATTTATAAATGTATGTATGTATGCATGTGTGAAAGAAATTATAAAAACGTAATGAACTAAAAGTAAAACTGATTAATTATTGTATATATAAATGAACAGAGTGAAGAGCTACATGAATTTTTTATCTGTGCTTGCACATTTCTATTTATGTTTGGATTTGTTCCTTTACACACTTGAAAGAAATATGGGGTACGTGGGGCGTAGGGCGGAGGGCATACTCGCAAAATTCAAGAAGTCTTAGAATGATTTTTTTTTATATATCGAGTGTGAAATGCAACGCATTCTAAATGCGTGAATCGAATGGAGTTTGTGGATCTAATTGATATCTTCGAGTTGTATATCTTCTGCTAGTGTGGGGCTGGCAAAATATATATATATATATAATTTTGGAACGACATATATATATAGATATATATATATTAGAGTTATAGATATATATAAGATGAGCTTAGGCTAGATAGCTATAGGTGTCTTTCGCTCCCTCCATACGTTCCAGATACTCCTTCTCAATCAGTATATCAATGCATTTCTTAATAACGGGTACATTCGGCTTAAATCGCGTCGACAGCTGGTTGAGTACCTCGGATATAAGATTTGTATGATTGAGACGTTTGCGCATTTTCATAATGCGTACGATCGCCGCTTGAATCAAAAGCTTGCGATCCTCCTCAATGTGTTTGGTGACAGTCTCCTGCTCCACCTTCAACTCAGTCTTCAATGGATGGTTGATATTGATGCGACGCTTCTTGCTCTTGTAATCCAAAAACAATTCAACTGTTGAGTCGGGTGTCAAGCCATTTTCGCTGCTAGCTGAGGTCAACAGTTTGGCCTTGAGCAGTATTTGCAATACCTAAAATGACAGCCGTTATTAGTATACGTATATACAAAGTATTTCTGGTCTACTTCCGGTCAACTCTCATACTCTACCTGTATCAAGTTCTCCAGCTGAGACTGCGTGTTGTCGCACAGCTGCTGCACTGTGAAGCTGAGCTGATCGTTGAATTGCAACAGCACCGACATTTGGAACGTGCTCACTTGGAGAGTGTAGACCGAATTGCTGCGGCTCACATTCATTATCAATTCACCCTTACATTTGTGATATAGCCAGTTCAGTTTGCGGCCCGAATGCCGTCCCGAATAGAATATGGTAAACTGTTGCACCGATCGCTCCAATTCCGAGGGCAATAGGAAGTTGTTGTTTTGCGTGAAGGGCCAGGCGTTGGTGGACAGCACCTCGATGCCAAAGTCGATTTCCGATGTTATATTTTGGGTCTTCAGGTACTCCTTGAAATAGCAATTCAAGTCCTTGGACAAGCCAATGTCCTGGAACATACGCTGCAGCTTCACGGTGTATTCATAGCCGCATGTCTGCTTCAGCTTCGAGATCATCATTGCCTCAGCATCGTCCGATGCCGATGAATGGCTGACTAAACGCTTTGCCAGCATATTTGAATAGTACTTCTGGAAGACATCCTTATCCTCGATATACTTGAAGACGACCATCACTTGATTGAGATTATCCTCCAGCTCCTTATCCTCAGGGTTCTTCGATGACTTCTTGAGCAATAGATCGCAATACTTGGCCAACAACTCTGGTGATTTGCCAGCATTGTTTGGCTTTGTCACCACATTCGAGTTAATGAATTTGCCGCACGCCTTGTCCAAGGATGCAACGAATCCGTTGTTGTTGTCGAATGCCGTCAGGACGAGCGCATTATACTTTTTGTGTGTATCGAGTATGGTTTGTACATAAGTCTTCGGATCGTTGGCCGCATCGCTCGTGCAACACTTCTCGATTGCATCTGTGCCCTGTTGCAATATGTGTTCTTCCAGTATTTTCTTCAGCTGCTCCAAATTTTTCGCCGACAACGAGACCAGAGAATACATTCGCTTCAGGTCATCATTTCTGTCGGCATTCAATAGATTCTGGAACTCGGTGTGGAATAATCTCAAGTGCTTATCAATGAGAACCTAAATAAAATAGGGGAAAACATGATTAGTCTAAGCAATATCAAGGATTTCTCAAACATCTATCTATAGATCTGCACCTAGGATAAGAATTTAAATTCCTTAGAAACCCTTGGGGGAGAGCTGTCAGGAATTTCAATAGAATCATTGATCTTACAGGTTTCGTTCTCTCTTGAGTGAACTATCGCTTTTTATAAACTATCCCCAAGTGATTCATTTAACATGCTTATATGCAAACTTTACGCTAGTCGACACACACCTGTTCACATGTGGATTTCAATATATCTGAAGTCGTCTCGTGCAGGTAGGATAGGGCATTCTTTGACTCGGGACCCCGAACACGTTGCTTCTCCTCCTCGAGACGATTCTCGACGTGTTTCATGTATTCGGTGACCGTGTTGGTCGATAGGAACGCATCCGATTCCTTCTCATAGAAGGCGTACGTGTCGGCTATGAACTTCGCCTCAAAGTTATCTTTATAGACCGATAATTTGCGCTCGGTGCCATCGGTGTCGTCCTCATTGAAGCTCAACTCTACATAGCATTCGATAACATCCCGGACGAGGGTACGATTTATTAGCTTGCCATTCCGTTCCTCCTCGATGGATTTGAGTATTGCCTTGGTCACCGGCTCGTTGAGCACCTGGAAGAGATGTCCCTTCCAGGCGACTAGAGCCAGACGATAGATCTTATAGATGCCCTTCTGTCCCTCCTCGCACTCACGCTTCACCCAATTACGATTGAGATAGTTGCAAATGCCATCCAGGACGGTGCTGGAAAACTGATACGATTTCCATTGTCGTGTGTAGCGTGACAGTAGAACCTCTTCGCCCCTGATCGACTGAAAGGTGGTCAGCAGATCCTGCAAATAGTCCTTCAGGAAGATCTCCAAGCGATCGTACAGCTTCTTGCCCACCAACTGAGCACCGCCAGCCTTGCCACTGCTGCGTCCAAACGGCGCCGCGCTGACGCTCGTGCAATAGTCATAGACGTGCGTATAGAAGCGCATATACTGTTTGCGCGTTAGCGACTTCTCATGCTCGAATATTTGCCGTATGCCCCCCTCCAGCTCGTTCCATATGTCATCCAAATTGACCAGCCGCTGTGTGGTTTGAGAATTACTCGATCGATTCATTTTGGCAGCCGATGGCAAATCTCGTTTGCCTTCCAACTGTTGGCGATGTTGTTGCTGCTGCTGCTGCTGCTGTTGTTGTTGCTGCTGTTGTTGAATGACAATTGGCGCATGCGACTGGGACGTGGATTGACTGTCCGGATTGCGTCGTTTGGCTGCTGATCTTGTCTTGGGTGTTTTGGTCGGAATTTTGGCAAATCAAGTGTTTACAATTTATGGGTGAGATATAAAATGTCTGTCTATATATAAATTTATATATAAATCAATCTGCAAATAAACGGAAAATCAGTTAACTAAAGTAGGCCACGAACTTTTAATTAAAATAAAAACACAATTGAAGAGCAGAATTGAAAAATTACTTTTGCATATCAACCTATACCAGCTGCGCTCTACCCTGTAATTATGCCATTCTCTTATTTGTGCATATATATATATATATATATTTTCATACACCAAAAATGTATATACTTATAGCTGTAAATATATACTAACAAATGCAAACCTTACTTAAACTCACAAGCAATTGCTTACAAACAGCATTGCAGCATATAAATGTGTGTTAATACCCGTTCTATTTATTTTGAAGGGTATAGCATACAGTTATATGGCTAGTGTGGTCGTGTGTGTGAGAGCTTATGCATATATTGGGGCTTAAACTTCATACAAAAAAAAAAAATGTAATACGATATGGCAACTCCAAAACTTACAAATAACACAAAACAGTAAACAAAAATAATACTGAATACCCTTGCAACACAAGCATACACACACATGAATGCATGCATGCATACATACACACGCACACACACACACAGCATGCATTTTAGTATGCAAGAAAAAGTGGTATGTGTGTGCATGTGTGAGTGTGTATAGGTATAATATAACTTCCTGTTAAAATAAACATACACACGCACGCACGCACACATACACTCACACAATACGTGCATAAATTGTCTAATAAAACAAGTTTTATTGCAGCATTCTGAATAAAAATGTTTATTGATATGATTTTCAGCACAAATGAGTTGGAAAAATTAGCTATCTAGCAGTTTTTTTCACTGTCTTTTAATCATTGACGTCGTGATTTCCCTTTTGGAGCACACACACGTATTTTTTCTTCATCTTTTGTTCGCCATTTTCACAGGCACACACACACAATTTGCTAATTTGTTCAGTGTAACGACTTCTATTAATTTACCTGTTTTCAGTTATTGTTTAATGCTATGCTAGTATTTTTTTTCAATTTGCAATGCTTTTAATTTTAATTTTAACTAAATTGACGATTTTTACCGTTTGTACAAATCACTTTTTCCAACTAAAGAAGCAGCTGCGTGCTGCCAGACTGTGCCAAACATTGCAAAGTGAATTTAACCACTGTGGCAGCACTTTGAGCAAGCGACTTGGCTGCACCGCGAAAGGCAATCGATAGATAGTTTTGCAGCCCTAGCCCTATCGATATTTTAATAAGTTTTTTTGGATCCCTAGTCAGTGTAAATAAATAAGCAAATCAAAAACAGATCAGCAGCATTTCGTAAACGTCAGAAATATTTGCGAGCTGTTTTTTATTTGTAGCATAACGCAAATTAAATTAACAATACTTATAGATGGAGCATACCGTGCACTGCTGGCAGCTATGGCTAGCGGCTTTCTTGTTGGCTTTGTTGCTGCTGCAAAGTGATGCGGCGCCGGAGGCTCCCAAAACAGCGCCAACAACAACAACAATGATATCAACGAACACCAATACCAATACTAGATTGTTAAGAACCGTTAAAAAGGCTCAGGCACCAGTCCCCATATTGCCAGCGACACATGATGTGGGCGTGCCACAGGCAACTGTTGAATCCGCTACAGATAAAGTAGTCGTCATCAGTGAAAAGCCCCAAAAGCTGGGAACGGTCGTCGCTCCAGGAAAATTGCCCGAAGAGGAGGTGCACATTGAACGTTCAAGCAATGATTTTCCCGATACATACGTCGCTGTCTTCTATATTCTAGTGGGGATAACAAGCTCTGCCTTGTTGCTGCTGATCGTACGCATTTATCGGTATGTATAGAGGGGCTCACTATCAGCTGGCAGCCACTGTAAAGCAGGCCATGCATACGATACTTTTCGAGCTTTATTTGATAGCTCCAAAAGTCATCTACAAATACCATCGCTAAGTATCACAGCTTATCTGTCTTTACCGTTACTTCTGTGTAACTGTAATATAGTTGATTTATGTAAAAGCCACGCTTTAACCTTACATAACCTCTTACTGATACTGATAAGGTTATCTTTCCATTTCTAGTCTACGCTTATCGCGCGCTGAGCGCAAATACGGCGTGCAGGGCGATCGAGCCAATCAGGAGTTAACGCCACTCCCAATGGCTATCGAGGATGTGAATAGCGACGAGGAGGAGGATCATACACTATTCGAGGTCAATAGGCAAAGCATACGCATATTATGAAAGCCATCAGAATGATTCTCATTTAAAAAAGAAAAATACCCCAACTTGCCTTCTCAGTTGCTCATGCAGTATCTATTATAATTGTAATTGTAACGTTTGTTTTTTTTTAATGTATCGTAGTTACTAACAAGATGCCTAACAGTTAAAATTTGCCTTAAGATTTTCTTGTCGCATTTTTCTCAAAAAAAAAAAAAACAAAACAAAACATTTGTGATACCAAAAGTTATTTATGTAAGAAGTTCGATAAAGGATAAAGAAAATATTCTACACATATGCAAAAAATATACAAAACTGTATCTATATATATACAGTTAAAAACAAAAACGTTAAAAAATAAATGTGTGTATTGGAAAACCATAATAATAATTGTTTTTTCCATTAATCTTTCTTTATTTATCGATACACAAATTTACACTTGATTAGCTCAGACTTAAATCTAATACAATAAGCATACACATATGTATATATAATGGACGATTTTATAAAGTTCCTTCTGGACTTTTACACAAAAACACTTAACACCTAAGATCACAAAAATAATTTATTAACAAATACTGCGACTGCATGTTGCCCCCCAAAATTAATCGTAGTGTATTTTAGTGAGGAGTAAACTAGAGCTAAATACTAGAAATTAGTTGTTATCGATTTTGTTTTGTGTAGCTGCTTAATGCGAATCTATCGATTACTACGGCACTTTAATATTTTTGTAGTTTATATAGATATACACGTTTATGCTAATGTTCAGTTAGAGTTGGGCCGATTGGCTATATCATGCTGCCAAACATGCGTTTGCCGCGCGTTAATACCAAACTGACAACCATAACGGTTAACAGAAAGAATACGAGACTTAGAAATGTTGTTATCAGGCGACATCTTTGGCGGAATTTCTTCTCCTTTTCCATTTTCAAGCGCAGCTGCTCGGCGCGCGGCAAGTCGAGCGTAAAGTCCGATTCGGGTCTGGACGATGGCTGCAATAAGCAAAACATATATGTATCAATTAACAATTCTTTTTTAAACTAGGCCCTTTAATCCTAGATCACTTAACATAAATGGTTACCGCTGTTAACGTTGGCCCTCTGCACATGTGACGTCAATAAAAAGGACAACAGCAAGTTAATGACCTCTCCATGTCCTAACAGCTGTCAAATAGTATTGCTTATTTAGTATAAATAGGCTGCACTAACACACATAGTAAGCTTAGCATGAATATGTAGGTTCAGCTGTTAACACGATATGTAAACCCATACGAACCGTGACGTCAATGAACGAGAACAGTAAGTTATTGACCTCTTTCTCATTATGACTCTCACTCTCACTCTCACTAACAGCTGCTTGACATTAACATTTTTGTTGTTAGTGTGATCATGTAAGCCTATGCGAGTGACGTCACTTAAACGTCTCGAGTACCTAATACACCTAAAATATCCATTACTGCTCTTATATAAGCTTAATTAGCTAATTAGCATTTGGCGTTGAAAACTTGACTCTTTTATGTAAATCGATTATGCACGAGTCAAAAAATGTACACATGTATGTATGTATGTGTGTGCGTATTGTTAGGTAGGGTCAGTCAACAGCAACGATTACGAAGATGAAGAAGGTGACCGTTGGCTAGCTTGCTCGCTGACTGGCTGACGATCGCTTTGACATTGATGTCGTCGTTGATCTGAATTAAATATTTTTTTATATTTTAGGCTAAGGCCCTCTTGCTCCTACTCTGCTTGATTTATGTTTGTTAAGCATTTGAGCGCGACTACAAATTGTTTAACATAAATCATAGCAAAAGTATTTAACATTTTATAAACACGTACATTTTTGCAATAGCTTCAAGGCGTGGCACAACACAGACACTGAAAAAGGGCGCAACGTATACAAATTTGACCCACTAAGCAGACGCTGCTGTTGTTGTTGTTATTGTTGTTGTATTTTGCGCATCTTCAAGTTGATTTTTTCTGTTGCCGGTTTTAAAATTTTTTAGCCACACAACCTTGAAAATTGTATACATATACATACATACACACGTACATATGTATGGATGCACATATGTGCGTGTGTATATGGTACAATATTGTTAATGTAACAGGTTTCTTGATTCTCATGCAAAATGTTAAATAATTGAAGTAACCTCTTTTAATTATACATACTTTGACAACGAAATACTAAACAAAAATACTATATTTAAGTGGGAACAGTTTAGTAACAAACAACAACAAACGCTTTTTGTAACCGGATGTTAAATTCAAACCGACAAGATTCTATAATAGCTCAATTATGATCGACAAAATTTCGCAGATATCCAATTTCAAAAATATTGGCAAGTGAAAGTTTTGCGCATATGCAATATAGTCATTAAAAAGGGCATTCAATTTTTGTTTGAGTGCTCACACACACACACATACCTTCACAGATATATTTGTAGGAGTGTGTGTCGGTGTAAGTGTTGTTCAATTCGCATTTTTTTGCACTTCATTGTGTGTGCGATACCTTATTTTTATTTATTTACTCTTTTTTTTTTTTGTGTGTGATAGTGTTGTTGCCTTTGCGCACATTGTCTTCGGTTCGTTTTTTCGGAGATCAAAATCTCGCGTTTCGTGCCCGATTATTACGTTCGCTATCAATGCCTGCTGCATTTGCACAAACATACAAACAAATAAATATATACATATACATACATATATACAAACATACATAACATTTAATGTGAGATATGAAAATGAGAAATTAAAATGGCAACAACTTTGCGGTATCTCCGTTTTATTTTTTTCTGCCTTCCGGCTTCTTTTCTTTGCGCGCATCCCAGCATTTAGCTACGCTTCGTTTGGAGTTGGTGTTTTTTTTTACGTTTGTCTACTTTATTGTTGTTGTAGTTGTTATTGCTGTTTATCAGTCAAAGTACTTTGAGAAGACGACGTAATCGAAGTGTCGACGTTGACGAGAAAATTATCGCATTAACGTTACGCGTGTGTGCGTGTGCGCTTATAACGGTTTTATTGGCCGCGTATAGCAAAGCAAAGTGAAGCAAACCAAGTGCATATGTATGTATGTATGTATTTGTTTACATACATACATACATACTATGTATTTTCAGCGTAGCTGGAAATAAATATTTGAATGCAGCGCCTAAAATATGCAAAGCCCCGTTGCGTTAATTGATTTAAAGCTGCATCGAATAATGCTGCGATTAACTTAATTTGATTAGGCGCTCAAAATGTATGTAGGTAGAAAAAAGAATAGGGAAATAGGGGATAGGAAGAATATGTGAAGTGCAGAAGCCGCATCCTTAGCTATTAATACAGGGGGAGAGAGCGAGATGGGAAGCGTCTTTGCTGTTAAGCGAATATTGGCAATGGCGTAGATGGCGATTGCTAACAAGAAAGAGAGAAGAAGACAGCGCTACTTTAGACCTTCTAAGATACGAAGCCTTCTCGATATGGGAAGTGTGTGATAGTGAAAATGGGAGAAAGGGGAAGAGAGTAAGGAAAAGTTTGAAGAGTTTGGAGAGAGCAGCAAATATTTTTACTAAAAGAGACAGAGCACTCGCTATTGTGAGAGAGCGAGTGAGTGAAAGAGCGAGAGAGGAAGAGCTCGTATTAAAAAATGATTAAAATTACAATTACACCTCCATTCACACTTGCTTTTGGGAATTTCGGCGAGCTCAAGCCGTGAGTGGGTAGGCCTCGCCCTAAAATTTGATTTAGCTAATTTGCAAATGATGCCAGCGCAATAAATTATGAATATTGGATGAGAGTTATTGTTAATGTTCATTCGTTTAACATGTTTATACGAGATATGCAGATGGTGTTTAGATAGGCATATGCTTATATTGTGAACTGAAGCTGTAAATTCCCAATATCTAACCTTGGCTCAATTCGGCGCAGCTGCTGTCTGCCCCGTTTTCTTTTTTACTTATTTATTTATTTTTGATTTGCAAATCTTTTGCAATAGACACAAAATGCTGAAATGAAAATCCATATGGATATATGAATTTAACTGGTTGCCCAGTTTAATGTGCAACACACGTTTTTCACTGACATTGAAAGCAACTATATAAATAATATATACAAATATATATATGACTTTTTTTTGGCCTGCAAGTTGGCCAAGTTTAAAACATCGTTTGAAGAGAGAAAGAGAGAAAACTAATTTTGACACGTACTCGGGGTAAGTACCCAAAATGCATAATATATAAAAACAAGTTAAATCATTGCAATATGGCAACGAGGCATAAGCGACTGCGTAATACTCGCTCGAACTGTTTAGATTTACTCTATGTGTAATTTATAAGTTTCTCAATGATCTCAGGTCCATCTCGAATTCTCGAATGAAAGCTGTGTATATTTCTTTTCGATTCAGATACGCTTTAAGTGAGTGTCTCAATAGAGTTTATAGTTTTCAGAGAAGGGCGAGCTCATGTGGATTACAATTGATCTTCTCTCTGTTGATTACAGTTGACCCTCTCTATATCTATCTCTATTTATTTATATATATCTCTTTTCTAACTTTTAGTTTCAAGCAGTCAAAATATATAAATGATATATGCGCTATATAACAGCTATATCTAATAGCTTTACTCCATTTTGTAAGCTTTAGCTCGTGCATTATATCTTTATTAATCAACAGCTTTAACAATTGATTAGATATGCATAAAAAATGTGCAGAATGTCTGTTTATCTCTTTGAAGAGCATCCATCTCTCTTCTATCATCAGCAGATTTAGCTATCGACAACAGTTAACATATCTTCGCTTTGCTACGCTTGCTAAGCTGTAACTAATTGAGAATTCTAATCGGCCAAGCGACCAAAGCAAATGAAGTGCTTGACCAATAGCATGCTAATAGCCATGTCATAATAGCCATATAATTTATACACTTTTTATCGAGGCTTATATTGTAAAATATAGTAGAGTAGTTCTTGATTGCTACTCTTATAAGTGGATGCCAAATCAATGAAAATAGTTTATCAGTTGAGAGTACACACACACGAACATAATTATTGAAGTCTCAAGTTTTTCTGTATATACACTTATAGATATACATATATATTATATATTTACGATCTACTTAAAGCACGTTTTCAAATTCTAGATAAATAAGAAATTAAGTTAAATATTTCTTCTTTATATTCTCAACACTTTCTTTAGTCTTTAATGTGATTTATTTGATGTTTCTTACAATTTCGTTATCCTGCATTACTAAGTTAATATTACCCATTATGTTAATCAACTGGTTAGTTCACTAAACCGCACTCGTCTAAGCTTTGTTGTGAACTAACTCTTCGGACATCGATTTCAGACCTCTCTTAACTTTTAGTCCAAGACAATGCAATAATCTACAATAATTTGCAATAATTAGTTTTGTGCAGATACTAAATTAACGTTTTTATGTTAATTGAAACGAAGTCTGAGAATTTGACAGACTTCAAGATATTTATGTATATATATATATATGAATATATTTGTGTATATATGAAATGATTATGCAATTATGCAACAACTGCTTTTACACCTTTTTTATAGGGCATTTTCAGTGAAATCCATTGGAAATGGCTAAAGAGGGTATATGGGCTGTGAGCGAAGTCATAAAGTATACATAGGCATATGTAGGTATTCTTGATTAACTGACTCGATCTATCCATATCCGGTTGTCTATCAGTCTATATGAATAGAACTAGTTGAGTTGCTTGACTTTTTATATACTTCTCTATACCTCATCGCTCAAATCTAGTATTTAGTGTACAGGGTATTTTTCAGTTAGGCACTCCCTCTTACATGTTTGCTTTGTGGCAGCATTGAAAACGCATTCAACGTTAACTAACTGAAATCAACAACGAAATGTTGCTGCACACGCGAAAAGCCGCAAACAAGAAAAGCGCCGGAAAAGCTATATAAAATAAGCAGTTGAAAAGGAGCTCGAGGAAACGAGGGGAGTGGAAAGGGGGCAGGGGGCAGGGGGCAGGGTATGTGTTACACCTAGTGCACCTGGTATTAATCGAACGGGAGCCAATCTCAAATCTTGTCAGTGTGTCAGCGAGTCAATCAACGAGCAATTCACGCAGCCGTCCAAATGCCAATGAGCAAAGGATTGATGTGGGCGTGGCACATTACAAATAGACGCCCCCTCTTCAGCTAATTTAGTTGAAAGATTTGGTTGTTGGCTTCATTGTTGTTGCACATGACGTATGAGTAATAATTGTAGCTGAGTTAAAGCAGCTTCCGCGCTATTCAATGAGTTGCAGGCTATGAATAGATTAGGCTTATATAACTAACAGAGTTAAGAGCTATTAGAGCGATATCTTCAATTTTGGGGGTAGCCTAAAGGGGCTAATTATCAGTTCGAGTAAGTTTGAGTAGCAATTAATAAGAGAAATTGATAGAGAGGTAGAGAGATGGAGAAAGGTACAAATGAAGGGAGAAAGAAAGAGAGAAAGAGATAGGGAGAATAAAATAAAAAGAGAGAGAAAGAAACAATTAGATAGAGATAGAGATAGAGATAGAGATAGAGATAGAGATAGAGATAGAGATAGAGATAGAGATAGAGATAGAGATAGAGATAGAGATAGAGATAGAGATAGAGATAGAGATAGAGATAGAGATAGAGATAGAGATAGAGATAGAGATAGAGATAGAGATAGAGATAGAGATAGAGATAGAGATAGAGATAGAGATAGAGATAGAGATAGAGATAGAGATAGAGATAGAGATAGAGATAGAGCTAGAAAAGAGAGGTAAAGATAGAGAGGGAAATAGAGAGAGAGACATAAAAAAGGTACGGAGAGTGAAGGGGAGAAGCAGAGAAAGAGAGAGAGAGAACAGATTTATTTATAGAAAGATAAGGAGGTAGACATAAACAGAGAGAGAATAGGTCAAATTGGGAGGGACACACAAAGAGAAAGAAATAGAGCCATCGAAATATAAAAACAACAGAGACGACGAAGGAGACGAGGAGAGTCTTGTTGTGGACTTTTATCGATTTGCAATCGAAATTTAAATATATTTGTATTATATTGATTTGCAATCAACGAAATATGTTTAGCTCGTCGAACAGCTCTCGCTCAGATACCAACAGGTATTATCAACTGGAGCAGCTGCTGGGACACATTTGCTTATCTCTTTGTAACTAAGCAGAATCAATCAATATGTGAGGTAAATTGGGCTTGGAGTCAGCTGAAGCTAGTCGAGCGAGTCGAGCAACTCTCGCCTCGGAACTAGGTGGAATATCAAAGTGAATGAATTGGCGACAATTCCCCATTTGTCCATTTGTGTCGCTTGCTCTTGGCCAAATGGAAATTGGACAGAACGAGCCAAGTTTGTTTTTCATTTTTGTTTTTTGGCAGCTCGATTTCGGTGTCTGCTTTTGATGGGTGGCTCTCATTGGGCACGCTGTGGCCGTAGAGGCAGCAGCAGCGGCAGCAGCGACTATTGCAACACTTTGTGGCAGCGACTGTTAAATAGTAGTAAAAAAAAACTGCAACTAACAGCAACTTTGTCTTCGCTTTTGCTTTTGCTGTTTCGATTTCTGTTTGCGTTTCGTTTTCATTTTCATTTTCATTTTGGCATTCATGACACAGCAAACGAGTTATTTGCCGGCCAAGCGGTGCGACGAGTTTTCAGCCATGCGAGGGTAGCCAAACGATGTTGTCCGACGGAGGGGGGCAAAGGGGGAGGAGGAGGAAGAGGAGAAGAAGATAGCTTCAACTACTTATTATAGTCAGCCTGTTTGCTGTTTGTTTGTCTGTTTGCTCAGCATCCTTCTTGTCTGTGTCTGCGGTGGAAACGTCCTTAAAGGTCATTCGTTTTGTAGGGCAACGCAAAAATGCGGCTCGTTGCACCGGTTTCTTATTTTAGTTGCCACTTGTTGCATGTTGTTGTTGTTGCTGTTGCTGCTGCTGCTGTTGTTACTTTATCTGGGCTCCAAAATCAATGGCGGTCAGTTGGTCAGCCAGATAAGCAGGTAGCAGAGCTACCTGTTCGTCGAGATGCTGCAGGCCTTTTTTACTTAACGGAATTTTAAGGTTAACCGGTACCGTTTCTTCATGCGTTGCTAATACTCTGCTACCATTGCAAGTGTGCTTAGAGTGAAGTACTGTGATTATACGAGCTATACGAATTAAATCCTATAGTTCATATTTCATTGTTCGCCATATATATTTTTTGTTATTTATCATTCATCATTTAGTATTTGTCATTAATTATCTATCAGTCAATATTATAATTTATCATTCAGCCATTACATGATAAATAATATGACTATCTTCATTGTTCATTATTTGTTATCTATTTGTAATGCATAATAATGCATTGTTCATTTATTATTATTAGTTTTATATTATATTTTTTTCATTATTCATTGCTCATGATTTATTAATTTTTCATTATGTATTGTTCATTACTCTATAATTCTTTATATTCATTATTTATTATTTATTTTTTATTATTCATCATTCATCATTTTTCTGAATTTATCATTCGCCAATTATCGTTCATCGCTCATCGTTTATCATTCATTATTCATCATTCATCATTCATCATTCGCCAATTACTGTTCATCGCTCATCGTTTATCATTCATTATTCATCATTCATCATTCATCATTTTTTAATCAGCACTCAAAATTTTTCTTTCATCATTCGTCATTTTTCTATCATCTCCCATCATTAATTCATCGGCCTATAATAATAGCAAGTACTTTAGTCGAAGCAGAGAGAGATACTTGCATGCACAACTGTATCATAATTCCTGCAGGGTATCTGTTAGTTGTGCACACCCGCTTATAGCACTCTTAATGGTTGACTTTGCCTTTCGAACTAACTGTTTGGCATGAATCAAAGCCCAGTTGCAGCAGCAGCAGCAGCAGCAGAAAAAACCTCAAGTTCAAATCCCGCTTCGTGAACGTGCACATTGACTAGTAAATAGGTAGAGTTATATGTATATATATTTATATATACAGCTGTCAGTTAAGGTGAATAAACCGCAGTCGTGCGCTTACCGATTTCTGTTGCCAAGCTGAGTCAACGAAAAACAATAATAATAATAACTATTTCGCATTGGCATTGAAAGTGAAAACTCATTGAGATTCTCCATGCATTGGCCCAGAGAGACCGACCAAACAAGGCCCCTCCAAGCCGAACATTTTGCTTCATTAGTACAGCGGATATTGCATAATAATAGCCACAAACTAAGGCAAAGGCCAAAAACTGATTTTTGACGGATTCTGCCAAATGGGCCTCGATTGCAATATTTGTATAAAGAAGCGAGTTCTATTTGCTAAGCACTCATCAAATGTTGACGTAAGCGACAGAATGAGAGAGAGAGATAAAGAGAGAGGGAGAACTATGGAGTTAGAGAGAGAGGGATAGAGAGAGAAAACAGTGCAGACCAAATGGAAGTTGTCAAGCGGAAATTGACAACGGGACAGTTTGGAGTCCACTTTTAAGGAAGTATTTTCTCTAGATGTCGATTGCTGATTTAGGCAGACATTTTTGTCAGTGTAAGCATGGAAGATATATAAATATGGAAATAGAAGGGTGTCTAGAGTATCAGCTGCACTTTTCATATATAAATATATATGCATTTTAGCTTAATTTCAATCAAATGTAATCATAAATTGTTTACAGTGCATACACAGCTATAAAAATTGAATGAATTTTGAATTCAATCAAGCCTCTATTCACCCTTATTTCACATACGATTATTCCAAATCTACATTTCATCTCTACTCCTAGCTACATTGAAATTGTTTACAGTGTATGTGCTCTGTATATTACTTAAAATTCCTTACTTTTGTCTTTATACAAAAGGGCTTCTCTTCACTTTTATTTCATATATCTATCTATAAGAATATTCTACTATATCTATATCCATTTATATGTCTATTCCATCTCTTCTGCTGACTACACTCAAATTGTTTACAGTGTATCCACCTTTTATATTACTTCATATGGATCAAATACAAAAAAGGGATCTCTTCACTTCTATCCCATATATCTATGTATATCCGTTATATATCCATTTATATGTCTATCTCATCTCTTCTCCTGATTACTCTCAAATTGTTTACAGTGTGTTCACATTGCAGATTACTTCATATGGGTCAAACTTGTAACTTTACCCAATGCCCAGTTGCAATTGACTTTACATTGCCACTACTGTGCACTATGCGCTGTGCGCTGCTGGGCGTCATTTATTTTATTTTCAGTTTTGGCCAACATTGCGTATGATTAATGCCTTTTGGCTAATTGCCACTAAATGTGAAAACAAAATACTGTAAACCCAAATCGAGGAGGTCAAGTGTGCCAAAAAGCTCAAATGGTTAGCTGTTGGTTATTATTGTTATACTCGTTTATCAAGCTCCAAAGCGGGTATATTACGTGGCTAGAGATTTGTAATTTGGAATATATATGAGATGAAAGCGATCAACTTCTTTATATCCAGACTCATCCATTCTAAGGGCATTGCTAGATAGACTCGACTATTCCTACTCGTCTTTCACGCCTGCTTCTACTTAATATATATACTTTTTCGCTAAGCTAATTTACCCTGAGTTTCCATTTAACATGGGCTCAGGGTATAACTAAAGTAGAATCCTTTTATAACGACGCTCAACCCGAAATGCGCTATCATCATTTAAGTTTGCTCATATAAGTTTGTCTGGCGACCAGAATTTTGTGTCGCAATTCTATTGTATGTATGTATATTTATTTTGGAGGACAACCTATAGAATCTCAAAACTTTACCTATTCCTTTTCTGCCGATCTCATCTTGAGGCAGATACTTTTAATTACTTGACCTTCTCTATAGAACGAGTGTTTGGCAGTCGTGTATACCCGACAGCAATGTATTTACTTATATATTTCTTATTTTTTACGTATTTTTTCTGACAGCTCATCGCTAGCGTTAGACAGTTTTGGTTGAGGGCGGCAATTGTTGTTGGCTGTTGGTTGGTGGTTGTTGGCGGTTGCGAGTGCATCGCTCATTAAATTGGCTAAAAGTGCATCGATTGGCCAAGTTAATGCTGTTGGCTACAAGCTGTTCGTGCAAACTTTTATTAATTTCATCCTTGGCCGCAATGTGACCGCCAATGAGTAGATGCAACAGCTGCTGCTGCTTCTAGTGGTGCTGGTGGTGCTAGTGGTGCTGGTGGTGCAGAAGCCGCAGCCGCAACAGTAGCAGCAGCGGATGCCAACACCGGACGTCAACAGCACTGACGTCATTATTATCATCATTATTATTGTTACTATTATTGTTATTGTTGTTGTTAAATTCATTGACGTTTATTATGCGATACAGGCGATATTATCGCTGTCATGGCCAACGTTCGATTTGGCTCGTGCATTGGCATCATGATTAATGATTAATGATGTGCGTGTGCCGCATGTAGGAGGCTACTGTTCAGATTCGATATCGTGTATAATTAAATATATATATAGATAGAAAAATATATGGACTCGAATGGAAATCTGGGCAGTTGCATCAAACGGTTGCATTTGCCACAAGTCTTTAGGCAATAAGCCAGGGTTAAGCACTTAGAGTTCTTTTGTGAGCAGTATCCGACTAGGACATACTTTGATCATACTTCAAATTATGATAATGACTTATATATAGCTATATATGCAAGGAGACGGAAAAGGAAGAGGAGAACAAAGAAGAAAAGAAGAAGAAGAAGCAGATATAGAAATTTAGGGAGAAGAAAGAGATAGGCAAAGAGGAAGAATAGAGGAAGAGAAGAAGAAGAATGAAGAATGGAGGAAGAGAAGAAAGTTGGAGGAAAGGAAGTTGGAGAAGAGGAAGAAGGAAAAGATGAAGAAGAAGGGAATGCAGAAGAGTGCAGAGAAGAAGGAAGAGATGAAGAAGGGAATGCAAAAGACTGAAGAGGGGAAAACCGAGAGGTGAAGAAACTAAAGAAGAAAACGAAGGATGAGAAGAAGAAGAAGGCGGAGAACAAAGAGGAAGAAAGAGAGAAAGAAATAAAAAAGAAAGAGAAGACAGAAGAGAACTATACTTTTATAGTATCTCTAATACCCTTTCCCATATTCCTTGCTTTCTTCTTTTATTATTATTCGATAATTGTGATCAGTTTTGCATTACTTACATATGACAATGTTGGATGTGCACTACTGATGACCAGTTCAGCGCTGCCTCCTGCTCCGCCTCCGCCGCCGCCTCCTCCGCCGCTATGGCGCTGCTTGCCCAAGAGCGATTGATGCATTCGATTCGTGCCGTAGTACATCTCCCAGATGCTCGGCTTGGTGCGGTGCCATTCCGCAGCGCTGTCATCCATTTTATCCAGACCATTGCTCAGCCGCGATCTGGACTGATTCGCATGGAATGTGAGGTTTCGTTGCATCTGTGTGATCATCGTCGTGGTGGTCGTCGTCTTCAGCTCCACTGGCGGTGGCGACGGCGTCAAAGTGGGCGTCGTTGTTGGCGTAGGCGTGGCCGTCGACTCGACATAGCATTCGGCCAGTGGAAAGATCTCAGTGATGGATTTGCGTTTCATTTTGAAGTTCGGATCACTGGCACAGCGAATGGTCATGATCTGTTCTCTCGCCGAGATCAGGACACCATCGCGCACCGACTCATAGGGATTCAGCTGTGAGTCCCCGGCATAGCTGCGCCTCCGTTCCAGAGCATTCTGCAACCGCACCACATGTTGCTGCCGTCCCAGGCCACTGCACAGCTGTCGCAGCTCCAGTTCGCTGTGCTGATTCATGCGCTGCAAATACGATTCGAGTTCGTTCTTCAGCGTCTCTATCATGCCCTCCAGCTCCTGCGGTATGTGCGTGGTGGGTGTGGGCGTCAGGTGGCGTATCTTATCACGCACATCCTCGAGCAACTCCCGGGTGCTCTGGAAGTGCAGCTGATCCTCGTAGCGCTTGGCATAGGCCGACGATGAATTCGTCGAGTTTGAGTGCTCCACGCGATAGGCATTCTCCGGACAGGAATTTATATATTTGGCACATTTGTAATTATTTTCTTCGAGCTGCAAGTCGTTGAGATTGTCGAGACCTGCCAGCAATTGTTGTTGATTTAACTGCAGTCGTTGTGGCTGCACTTGTTGCTGCTGCTGCTGCGAATCATTGAGAAATGCTGGATTATCGATGCCTGACAGCAACTGTTGCTGCTGTCTGGGATGTTGCTGTTGCAAGTCATGCTGAAAGCTTGGATTGTCAATGCCTGTCAGCGACTGTTGCTGCTGTCGCTGCTGCTGCTGCTGCTGCTGATGTTGCTGCTGTTTGGGCTGCAGCAGAAATGCATCCAAATCGATGTCCATCAAGGAATCATCCACCTGCTCCAACTGCTGCTGCTGCTGCTGCTGCTGGTGTCTCTGTGTCGCAAAGCCTTCCCTTATCGTGGGCAGCTGATTGTAGATGCGCAGCTTCTCCCCAATATCCAGGGTGGGAGCAACTGTTGTCCCTGTTGCTGTTGTTTTGTCCTGCTGCATGTAGGACAGGCAGGGAAAGCTCTTCAAATGTCTATCCAAATTCTCAATGCTTGTCTCCAGAATTCGCAACTTGTCGCTGTAGAGCGGCAACTGTTGCTGCTGCTTCTGCTGCTGTTGCTGTTGCTGCTGTCCATTGTGCGCCAGCTCAGGTGTCTTGGCCAGCACCTGCTCAGCTGCCGCTGCCGCATCTTGCATAGCCAAATGCTGACTAATCGCCGTCTCATTGCCGGGCAGCTGCAGTTGGGGCCGCTGCTTGGCTGCGATTGTCTTGCAGCTCTTCCCTGGCTCGCTCGCCTCTAGGATATCTATGACCGGTTCGCAATAGATATGCTCGTCCAGCGAGTAAGTGGAGCAAACGTGCGAGCTATAATAACCAGACGAGCCGCTTTTATCTGTCGAATAATGTGAGGCAGTTGCTCGGGCAGTTGCTGCTGCTGCTGCTGCTGCTGTTGCTGTGGCACTTGCTGCTGTTGCTGTTGCTCCAGTGGCTGATATTGTTGTTGCTGCTGCTGCTGCTGCTGCTGCTGCTGTTGCCGTTGCTGTTGTTGCTGCTGTGCTGTTGCCCAGTCCTGAGTCTGTGGTCTGTGTGCTGCTGGCATTGGATGCTGTGGATCGTTTCTTGTTTCGTGTCGCTGATGCTGCCACACTTGGCTTCATATTATTCGCTCTGCTCAGAGATGTCCCAGCTATTTCTCGACCATCGAGACCCGTGAGCGATGCTGTCAATGGCATTGAAGTTGTTGCATTGCTGATTCATAGAAAGACAGAGAGCGAAAGAGAGAGAGAGAGAGAGGGAGAGAAAGACGGAAAATTCGTGTGAGAAAAATTATTGAAAAATTGTTGGAAAAAATGCAAGTATTAGCAAGATTAAAGCAGATTAAATCGGGAATACACGACTACGAGATACCCTGCATTGTAACTACGAGCAACTATAGTTTAAGTTTGAGCAGGTTTAGAGCTGTTAATACTCTTACACTCCCATTCTCATATACTCCTATACTCTTCTGCTCTTCTAATCCTATAATTATATATTTCTATATCGTAATTCTTGTACTATCATACTCTCATAATTTGAAGATGTTATAACCTTATAACCTCATACATGCCAGAGTCAATTTATTTATACTCTTTTACTCTTATACTCTTATACCACTATACTCGTATACTCATTTACTCTTATACTCCTTTGCTGTTACGCTTTTCTACTATAATATGCCTACATTCTTGTACTTTCATACTCTTATACTTGTACTCTGCTATACTCTCATACTTATATTCTTATACAGAAACAATGGATTAGATCGACTCCTAATATTCTTATACAGCTTTAGTCGCTGCTGTAGTTTTTACAAGTCTTATACTCAACTCTTCTGCTCATAGCTTCATAGTTGTACTTTTACAATGCTAGTCTTACTCTTATACTCTTATACTCATACTCTTACACTGCTTGAGTATGTATATATTAATACTAATTTTCCTTTATACACTTATACAAACAGTCAGTGCTGTATGGAGTTTTAATACACTCTCTTTCACTCTTATACTCTTATACAGACGAGCAGACAAATAAACAAGGCAAACTCAATTCAATTGCTCAACAATGTAAATGAGGAATTGACTTGGCCTCCTTCCTGCCTTGTTACATAAATTTGCATAAAACCTATTATGCCCTCAGTGCCAGCATTTAATGGGTATTAAAATAAAAATAAAGCACAGCTGAAAGGGAAACTCTCGGCGCAATGAAAGTGGTTTAACCGGCCAAATGGCCAAGCAGCCCACTGTGCCACGAGTGGCATGAGTGTGACCATGTGTATGTGTGTGTGTGTGTATGTGTGTGTGTGTGTGTATGTGGGTTAGTAGTTTTCTTTTCGCTCTCGTTGTGGCACGCTCCTCTTTTATGTGATTTTTGTGTGTGGCTCACTGGGGCCGGCAGCTGTCGTCAAATCAATAAAAGCTTCCAACTTATTTGAATGCGTCTGGAATTCTCACTCGTTGACTAAACCGTAAGAGCTCAAAGAGCATAAATTGTTTGCATTTTAACGCATTTTTAAGTGCTGTCTGACAAACAGACGCACACATAGAGAGCGAGAGAGGGAGAGAGAGAGGGAGAGAGACAAACAGTATTTGGCAAACAACATTTGAAACTCAACATCAAAATTCAATTCGGAATCAAAAGAAACTCGTTCTAAACAGGATTTCAGCTTGAATAACTGTTGCAATTGCTTTTTTTTTTATTATTATTGTTATTATTATTATTATTATTTTTTTTTGTTAAGAGTTTTTTTAGACAGAAAATAAATTTCATTTTTGAAATTCTATTTTTAATAGGATCAAGTGAAGGAAAATAAGCTCAGCTATGAGTAGTTTGACAGAGAAGTCATAAAAGCAAGTAGAGGTCTCAAATTTGGAATTTGGAATTCCAGCTTGTTTGCAGAATTATATCTCTATATAATTTGAATTGGGAATTACGATTTTATTATGCCATGTCATCATGAGATACAGATAAAGTAAGCCCTGGCTCAAATATTATTATGCTATCTTTCTATGCTAAGCCTAGCCTAGTATTCTAGAACTATTTGAATTATATATTGAGAGTACTTCATGGACACTTCTGTCTGTCGTGTTCAGTTAGATAAAAAATAACCTAGTTTGTGATTTGAATAGAGAAGGAATTCAAATAGAGAAGCAGTCTGTCTATATAGACAAATATCTTATATAGAAAATATGCTTTTTACTTTCTTAAATTGCCCGTTCCCTAATTTAGCCTTGGTTAATTGGCTATCTGGCTATGCGCACTAAGCACTCAAATTTAAGGCAATAATTCGAGTTTGCATCCTCCCTCATTGGGTCTGAGTGGGCGGCCTTTAAGAGGCGGTCACTTGCCCATAGGCCAAGCAGCAGCTGCTGTGTTATTTAAGAATCGCTTGGAGTGTTTTACTTTGGGCAGTGGGTCAACAGCAGCAGCAGCAGTGCCTGCAGCAATAGCAGCAGCAGCAGCAGCAGTAGCAGTTGAACTAGTAAGAGTGATTTAATAGGGTATGCACGACTAGCAGCTACTGAGCAGCTAGAGATGTTGAGAGTGGTTGATTCTGTTCAAAAATTTACCTTATGATCAGTGTGTAAAAAAAATATTAAAGAGTTGCTTGTATAAGTACTCTTATGCACTTGTGTTTTTATCTTATACTCTTAGTCTTATACAAACAGACAGCGCTATATGGACTAAACTTCTTATCCTTATACTTTTATCTTATACTTATGTGAATCTTTACTCTTATTGAGGGCAATAGGACTAGTTCTACTAATCTGTTGCACCTAATACACTTATTATATCATTGTCTCATACTCTCATAGTCACATTTTATTACATTTATATGCAAATAGACGAATATGGCTTTCCCTTTCATTTGTACTAAAGAATTTCTATATATTCTATGGATATGATATCAGTTTACAAAAAAGCTAATATACCCCGATCAGCCACATTCAATGGGCATAGGCTGGGTTATACAAATTGAAGCTGGAAAATTGCTGGGAAATTGCGTAATAACGGTCTTCGTGTCGCCGTTCTTATATGTATATATAGCAACTGGATCTTGGCGTATCGCATCGAAGCGGACTTGGACTTGGGCCGAGGCTTGGTTTTTGGTTTTTCTTTTTGGAACTCGAGCTTTGGTTATTAAGACTAGCTTGTTTATCGATGCGTTTAGTTTGGACTAGTGCAGGGGCTTGTTTTATTATTTTGTTTTTAAGTTTATTTATTTTTTTGGGCTCGATATGTAATGGACAAGGTTAACGTTCCATCGCACGAAAAATATTTTGCAATATTTGCGTATTTATTTGTGAGCCGTGTTAATTAAAATGTTCAGCCTCGTTTGCATGTCGGAACACGGGGCTGTTACCTGGGCTACTACAGATAGCTATAGCTGTATGCTTGGCTATTCAGGTGCCTCTCTGTATGCATATGTGCTTCTGTGTGTGTGTGTGTGTGTGTGTTTGTGTGTGTCTGCTAATTACTGTTGACTTGGCTGCCAAAACAAATTACACAGCTTTTTGGCTTAGTTTGCAGCAAACCGTCCTTCGATCTAACTAGTAACTGTATATATACATATATATTTATATATTAACTACGTGTATTTAATAAATCAATCAAGCTAATAGCTGTTTATTTGAATATATATATATATATATATTTATCTATATAGTTTGTCCAAATGAGGCATTGACCCTGGCATATAGCTAAAAGCTCGTCAAATCTATTGCATACGAATCAAGTATTTGAAATTGAGCCTCGATTAAATTGATGCAATCGACACTTTAATGGGAAGTACACAAATCGTACATATATACGATATTATGCTTGATTATCGTCTATAGAGGCAAAGGTGCAACTTAATGCTAATCTATGACCCAGTAGATGTGAGTTGACATACAATAATGATAAATATACGATATATGGGTTGTATATATGATATATTTAACAGAGCAAAGTCTATTCTATAACCTAGGTCAGTTACAGTACAAATAAAAGTTGCATATTTACAATATATTCGAACGCAATATCGTAGATATACGGTATATATTTTATGAATATTGTATATAGTATAGTTAAAGCCTAGTAGTACCATATAAAAGATCGTCAATACGATATACGGCATGAATATCGTATGAGGATCTATATCGTAGCTATAGGTAAACTCGATTCTCTGACCAATAAAATATATATAAACTCGATTCTCTGATCAATAAAATATATATACGATATATGGCTTGAATATCGTATGCATAACTACATCATATATAGATAGCTGCAGTTATTCAAAATCATTCTCTATTCTCTATTCTCTCTTTTCATATCATCAGCAACGGCAAATGTTAATTATATACGATATATCATTTATATATCGCAGTGGATTAACTTTTAATTATACTCAATTCTATAGGCCTAAGATATCGTTGACATACCTTTTGACTTATATATGTCTGAAATATAAGATATATATCAATGTTATGTCGTCTATGTGTACATATCGTATATGTGTATATATTGTATATGTATAGAGCGAGGTATAGCTACTTTAAACCTTCTCCATTTGCTGATTAGCATGCACTTCAGATAATGGGAAAGGGCAAAAGCGAACACTTATATAATTGTCTATATAGTATCAAGTTTATATATATGTGGCATAATTGGATTAACCTTGATTTTGGAAGGATTTGCTGAATGCGAAATCAAATGTGAGCCATGAGCCGTGAGGCTTGAGCCATGGACTTTGAGCTCTAAAAAACTCGTAAAATGGAATTTCAAACAAATTGCTCCTACACTTTTGATACTTGTTCGTTAACTTAAGAAGCGAGTATATTAGCTATAAGTGGGTGCGGAGTTGGAATTTTCATGAATTTTCTTATAGATCGGTATTACATAGAAATGCCATTGACCATAACTAGAATTCACAGCTCAATGAAAAAAGTTTATACCCAATTTGATTCTCTATAATTGATCCGCTGACCAATTGGCATTGTCTTTGAGCTTGACTCAGATCGCTAAACATCTGTAATCAAGATTTATATATGTATATATATGGAGAGAAGAAGAAACTATGTACAATAAATTGCACGACTTGATGGCTGAGATGTAAATAATAGACATACATATTTATGTATATCTGGGCATATACGAGGGTAGCTTGACGAGTTATCAATGAGTTATTGTACTTGTAAACAAGATGTGAATGTATTTAAATTATGAACATTTTTTGTTTTCTGTGTTTATCTTCCAAGCTTGCTAAACTCTTCAGTCTGCCCTCGCATATTTGTGTACATATGCACGATCAGCTATATAGTTATATGTGTTTATACAAATATTTCAAACCAAAACTGGCTGTGACCTCCAGCTTCAGAGGCTGCTGCTGCCGCTGGCTGCTGTGGAGGCTGCTTCATATGTGGCTTCTTTAATTTCAATTAATAAACGTAATTGTTGCAGCTGCATTCAATGTTGTTGTTGTTGTTGCTGTTGACCGACGTGTTGTCAAGTGTTTGGCAAGTCAAGTGGCTTCTGCTGCTGCTGCTGCTGCCGTAAAGAGGTGAAGGCTGACGACAGGCGCCAAAAAACCGCATTGCAACAGACAACTTGCAACGTGCAACGTGCAACTTGAACTTCGCATTGCAGCGCATTGCATCGCGTCGCATCTCATCTCATCGCCTTGCTATAAATTTACATAGTTGCAATTGCAAAGATATGAACTTGACAGCAGCTGCAGCAAGTCATGCGCTATCTCGTTCGCTCTCTTGATCTCCTTTTCTCTGTCACTCTCTATCGCTGTCTTTATATATAAATAGATCCTTTTATTTTCTCTCCTTCTAACTTTCTCTTGGATTTAGTTGAGATTGATATTCACACTTAAAAATTTCTATTTAAGCCTCGTAAAAGTCTTTACAGTGGCCATACCCAATTGCTCTTAATACTCGTTTAAGCCACAAAACTAGCTAAATATATGAACTAGTTAATAATGTCTGGCCACGCCTTAAATAGTTTGTGTTAATCAAAAATTTATTTATATATTTGTAGAGAAAGCCGATATACCCATTTTAAGCACTAAGTGAAATAGTATAAGCAGAACGTAGAATAGACCAAAGGTGAGTTGTTTTATGTGGCTTATGCCAAAAGCCCTTGGAAAGAGCTCGCAGTATTATGTACTTTGTTGTATTTGATGCTTATCTTGAAAGATTAATAAAAAACAATATACCCAATATAATATGAAAGATTACAAAAAAAACCAATATACCTACTTCAGACACTCAGTGAATGAGTATAATATATAGATATATATGATAGATATCATTAAAAAAAAAAATTCTTAAAAGCTGATATACCCACTTTAAACACCACATCAACGAGAACAACACAAACAGTTCCTATAGAACCTATATATGCCTAGGGATTTGACTAAGATAGAGAGACTGATATATGTATAAGGAAGGAGATGCACTATACGAAACATCATACCAAAAAAAAAATTAGTATACCCTATTTAAACACCCAGCAAACAAATAGATCATAAAAAATGGGTCGCACTTCTCAGCTTATGCTTAATGCCCAAAGCCCTTAGCAAGAGATTGCAATTAGACAAACATTACACCAACGAAACCAATATACCCACTTTAGGCACCAAGTGACTGAGTACATGATATTAAGAGGGTCGCACTACGCGGCGTATGCGCAATGCCCAAAGCTCAAAGCCCTTAGCCAAGAGCTCACATTCAGAGATAAGTTTCTTTTATTCACTCAGCTGATTCGATTTGGCTTAATTCCACGCTAATTGCCTCAACATAACATAATTAAAATGCTTTTTGGGGAATCTTTCAAGTGTGGCTGCTCATAATTAAATTTGCTGTTGCGCAGGGCACTCGACGAGTTTCTCGTGTTGTTGCTTCGTGTTGTTGCTGCGCCCTGTTCAAGGGCGCGAGCTCTGCGCGTGAAGGTCGCAGTTGCAACACTCACCTGTGATACGAATACTTCAGCATGGCGCGCGGCAATAAAAAGTTTTCATTTGTTGCAGGCGCAACAGCTGCCGATGCAGCAGCGGCAGCGGCGGCAATTGTTGCTATCTCTTTGCCAGTTGTTGTCGTTGCAGCAGCAGCAGCAGCAGCAGCAGCAGCAGCAGCAACAGTTGCTGCTGTCGTTGCTCCGCTCGATTTATCAGCAATCGATTTCTGATTGAAGAATGCGCCCAATCTCTGCAAATAGGCGTATTTGATGGGGGCGTGCCTGTTGCTGTTGCTATCTTCATCTTCCTCCTCCTCCTCCTCTTCTTCCTCCTCGTCGTTGTCCTCGTCGTAGGGCAACACCTCGATTGCATCAAAGTCGTAGGAATTGAAGTAGGCCTGTTCCCTAATCCGTTTCACCTGCGCTGCCTCCGTCACATGATCCGAAGATATATCCGAGGCCGTCTTTTTGCTCGTTGCCATTGCTGGCGTACTTTTGCAAATGGGCATGGTCAACGCCCACGCAAACACATTCAGCTAGAACTTCAGTGAAAATAGCAAAAACTGTAAAGATAGAGGGGAATTTATATTAATTAATAAGACTATTTATGATTGATTTAGACTAAATATTATTGACTATTTGTGATTGATGGAGATTACATTTGATTGATTTGTGATTGATCATTAATCCTTCTTAAAGACTAATTGTGATTGAATATATTGCTTATAAGACTCTAGTCATAAGTGATGATTGACTATGATTGATGGTTAGTGATTATAAAGGGACTTTCTATAACTGATGATTGAGTATTATTTGGTTTTTTAAGCTTATTAAGATACTATTTATGGTTTATGGGAGATTTTGATTGACTATATACATATGACTGATGATTGATGCTTATAAAGAGACTACTTATGATTGATTAAATATACCTCATGATTGATTCTTATACAGTAGTCTTTTTATGATTGATAATTGACTATGATAATTATGATTGATGATCATGATTGGTGCTTGATTTTATTTATTTTTTAATTATCAGCCAGCAATCACAGATAGTTTCTTTTAAATAACTATCTGTGATTGATGGCAGATAGTTTCTTTAAAATAACTATTTGTGATTGATGACTGTTCTTTCTTATATACTAACAATCAATAACAAAGGCTAAAGTCTTTTATTTGAAGAATTCCTATTACTATATGCTAAGCACATTGTAAATTGTAGTTTAGACTATTGCTTTTGTGTTTAGCCATTCACTCGAATCTATTTACAGAAAATATTTCATAAATTTAAATAATCTTCCTTTAAACTTAACTGCAACGTCGCATTTCAATTATGTGTTGCATCCAAATTTATCGCTTCAAAGCTTTCCATACTCTGTTTGGCGATGCATAGAAATTGGCTCAATAATCAAGAGATATCGTGGCTACATTTTGGGCCACACTCGAGTATTGTTGACCTCAGCCGGGCTGGTCACATAGCTAAACCCTCCCCCCGCCCCCCTAAAGCGTAGCATTTTCAATGCTATTCAAATCTGTAGCTATATCGCATATTTTGCCTGATAAGCAGTTGCAGTTGCAGTTGCTGCATGCTGCATGCTGCGTGCTGCGTGCCGTTGCATTAATTAGCACTTGCCCTCAATAAAGGTTTGTCTACGCTCGCCTCGCCTCTCCCCTCACCCCTCCTCCCCTAGTTTCGTATTGCATAATGCGATGCCACGTTGAAATTTATGGGCAGGCTTGCAAATTGTTCGGTTAATAAGCGACTGCAATGGCTGCGACTGACCCACGATGAGCAGGCATAATATTCCGGCATGAAAATTGAACATTTTTCAGTATTTTCAAAATGGAAAAAGCAAAATGCAAAATTGAAAATTGAAAATTTGAAAATTCACTAGACACGAGTGCTGGCGATTTATGTAAAAATCGCCCTGTCCGTAGCTCTGCCTCAACTGATGGGCCTCTCATGGCTTCTCTCATATGATAGACAGTTTGATTTGCACACATATATACATAGGTGTGTGCCTGTCCATGTGTGTGTGAAGTGGGTGCTACGTAATGCAGACAGCCACGCTGACAGCTTCATCATTTGTCAGCAGTAGCAGACTCGAGTGTAGGAAGCAGAGGAGGAGGGAGAGGAGGAGGAGTCTCTGCTAGGGAGCCGTGTGGCAATCAGCGAGTTAACAAATTTGTTCGCCAGTCAAAGAGCAAAGTGGGAAAAGCCTCATACTAACACGATTCTATTGCATGTTGAAGTGAGATGGGATAATGATTGATTATGAAGACAATGAGGAGAAAACACGGAAGAGAAGTGCAGAGTGGAGTAGCAAGAGGAGAGAAGAGAAGATCAGGGAGGAGTAGAAGAATATAGGAGAGAATAGAAAATATATAAGACAGCAGAGAGAAGACAGAAGAGGGAAGGAAAAAAGGGAGTAGAGAAAATAAAAGAATCGAAGAAAAAAGAGCAGAGAGGAAAAGGAAAATAAGAGTTATAAATGAGAAAAGAAGAGATGAGATCGGAGATGAGAGAGAAGAGTAGAGAAGGGAGGGGGCAGAAGTGAGTGGAGAAGAAGAGCAGATAAGAGTTAGAAAGGATGCGAGGAGGAGACAACAAATGAGAGTGGAGAGTACGAGAAGAAGAGATGAGGGATGAGAAATGAGATAGAGATAAGAGATAAGACGTGAGAAATGAGAGATGATAAAGGGAGAAGAGAGAATAGAATGCACCAAAAAACAAGAAAAAGAGACTTTGTAACTGATTGGTCAAATGAAACCTCAATTTAATTGATGCAATTAACACTTTATATAGGAAGCAACACATTTCGTATATATTTGATCTATAAATATCATTTATATATAATCAATCGCAAATATAGTGATGGCCATTGAAGAACTTTCTCAACTCAGCTCGATTCTGTTGTTGCCCTACAAATGGCAAATGCTTTGTGACACTTTTTGTGTCTAATGCCTCGATTCGATTGCGCTTTCTGTGCCAGCTACAGCAAACTACACTCAATGATAGCAATAATTGCGAATGGAGAATTGCGAACTGCGAACTGCGAATTAATCATCACCTGGTTACCATATGACGGTGGCATCGCCGATGCACATTTGTGCCACGGCCAACACAGTCGAGACTCGAGTTTTTGTTTTTTTTTTTTGCTTTTGTTTTTGTCTCTAGTTCTCTTTGGAGTGTTGACAACTCAAAGTTACAGCAAATGCTGAACATCAAAAGAAATTTGATCTTGATAGCGATAAAGTTCAAATACCCTTTACGGTTTGTTGAAGCGGGGATTATCTTATAATGGTCTTATAAAACAGATTTTAAGGCGGGTAAATGAAGGGAATGTTGTTTATATTAGGTGTAGATCGAGGAGATACTGAAAAAGTAAAAGATGGTAGAGAGGAGACTTTTATAGAAAATACAGAGTCGATTGGGAGTATGAATCTTAGAAGCACAAGATTAAGCAGTAATATGTAAAGTAATTTGAAGCTAGACTTAAATTATTTCTATATACAAAACGTATAGAGTAAATGGATGTGGAGTTATAGATCCATTGAAATATGTTTTATAGATTTTCAATAGCATATACATATATTATATCTCTTGGGAAGGCTGTTTAGCATATCTTTTGAAGAGAACTTGCATTAGAAGTAGATCAAAAGTCATGGGAGCAATAGACTGAGTAGATCGAGGCTAGATCAGTGACTTAATTTATCTTAAACTACAAATATTATAGAGTAAATAGACATCGAGTCAGCTTTATTAGCTTCCTCTATCATATATAAAAATTGTCAATTGTGATGTCTTTGACGGAGCTTAGTTTATGACATCAAATATCAATATTAATATAATATTTCAATAGCCTTCATCTTTCGACCTTTTCATCGATTGTCAAATTGTGAATGCCCTTTGTTAGAGTATTCAAAGTGACTTCCGTTGTGGCCGTAGACCAACAAATGGGAGCAGCGATTCGCTATTTGAATGTGTCTTTTACGCTTGGTAATCAAGTTCAAACTTGGACTTGGACTTGGCCAAGGGAGAGTCACATCAATCTTCATTTGAAGGCGGTTTAATGATGATGGGCAGTGCTAACAGTTGAATACATATATACAAAGTCAGTTCCTTAACCTCGCCGAATAATAAAATCAATTCACGAGCCAAACAAAAAAGAAGAAGAACAAATATATGCAAATATTGCATAAATTTGCAGAGAGCTCAAGCTCAAGCGATAGCTATATATAGAGCGCTGTATAGAGGAGTTTTTGTGAATGATTGGCCAAATGTTTCGATGCCAAAATTTATTTCCAATTCTATTTATTGTTTTATTTTCAACAATTAAGGCAGTCGCCACTCGAAACGCACAGAACACTCTATATAGATAGCTAAGCAAGACGTGATTATACCCTGCAAACCAAAATCAAATAGTTGTAAAGGGGGTATATTGGTGTCCATATCTGTCTGTATAGGCTGAACGATCTTGAGAAGTAAGTACAATAGCTGGGGACTTTAAATTTAATAGGTATATTTTGATAGACCAAACATAGTTCAGATTAAACATTTTTTCCGATAAGTTATCTTATCTCATAAAAATCGATAAATATCGATATTATGTCTCAGTTTTTTGCGCATAACCAGAGCTCAGTTTTTGCTGCCTAAAAAAAATGTATATTCTGAGTACAGAGTATCTTCTAGCTGTTCACTCCCGACTGAATCACTCTTACTTCTTGTTATTTATAGATCAATTCATGAGGCTTTGTCGAATCGCCTGCGGCAAACTTTTTGATATGCCCAGTCGAATTGGCTGATGAGTCAATTGCTAGGCAAACAGAGAGAGACATCAGTCAAAACTACAGTCTGCCCTCCATAATAAGCAACAAGCTAATGGGTTAACTCTTTGTCTTCCTCTTCCTCTTCCTCCTCTTCTTCTACTGCTTCGCCTTGACTTTTATTTGGCATGCATTGAGATGATCGGGAAGCGGTGGATAAACTGTCTAAAACAAAAGACTTAGGCGGCAAACTTTGTCAACTTGTTAACCAAACAAAGCTCAATCTACATACGAATTAAAAACTAAATAAATAAATAACATGAAATGAAAAAGAGAAAAAAAAAAACAATGACAACAACAACAATAGTTATTTGTTTATCTTTATCTGCTTTACACAGTGGCAACATTGCAAAATGATGTCGCAAACGTAGACCACAACAAAAACTCCGACAGCTAAAGCGGCAAAAACTAAGATCTTAATGTGCAGCAAAGACAGCACAGTGGGACAAAATAAGAGCAAAGTGAAGAAAAAAAAAATAGTGTTATATAGAGTAGTTCAGGTTAGGCTTTTAGTTGGACTATGACATAGTCTAGTTTTAGTTGACATTTGTTGTATTAAAACGTGGGTACTCTGAGAAGTTCGCGAGCTTACAATGAATATATGTGTATTTGAATATATATATATATATATATATATATATATATATATATATATATATATTATATTAATTTAAAATTAATCTGACTGCATTTTTTTAAGTTAAAAGTATGGGGTTTGAAAAGTAAAGAAAAATAATAAAATGTTAAATATATATAAGGCTTTTAAATATATGTGAGCTTTTATTGTATCTCTAACTATTGTCGCTTTGCAGACTAAAAGATTTATGAAATATAAAAGAAAACTAAATTTTAATAATAGATCTGACATGCAGGTAGACTGTTTGAAAGGAAAGAGAGAACTAAGTTTTGGAATAACAGCTGATCTTTCTAACTATGTAGATTTCTTATTTTAACGGCTATGTTCATATGAGTTCTTTATAATTGAGGAACTATATACTATCGATTTCAATCCATTTTGGGATAGTATAAGACTCAGTATGCCTTATATAGTCTCATTTTCCTTACATAACCCACCTTCTACACTTCTTCAGGCAACTCTGGACCCACTATGCCACATAATTTTGCATTTGCCGCATATGTGGCAAAGGCAAAGGCAAAGTAGGCTGCAATTCAATTGCATAGACAATAAGCTATCCAGGTGGCATGTGGCATGTGGCACTTGTGGCTGTTGCTGTTGTTGCTGCTGTGGCACAACAATTGTTGCAAGCATTTCAAACGCTGCAAGCCGCCCAAAGATGAGACAGAGAGAAAGAGAGAGAGCGAGAGAGAGAGAGAAAAGGCGGGCTAAATGAAACCGCAAAAAAAGCACCTGAAGACACATTTTTATTTTCATGAAAAGGTCAAAGAAGAGTTTTGAGATTATGCAACGCCTATTGGCTGAATGTGAATATATATGTTTATAAATATGTGTCTATAAATCTATATGTAATCGCTTAAAATATATAAGAGTTCTTCAGATGGGAGTGAACGAACCACTATTTATGCATAATATTATATACGATAAGTATATCTGATAAAATTTTATATGAGATGGGTTTTAAAGGAGTTAGGAGAGATCCAATTTGATAGGCTTGTGGATGGGATAATTCCTCAGAGTATATCCCATGTTGAATACCTATAGTATATAATCTGAGAATTTATTCTTATAATTATTTACATACATATCAAATTGGGTGTTCCTAGGTTTTATGATCTTCGATTTATGCTTAAGAAATATCGATTTTTATTGATTATTAAGTAAATGGAATGGAACTAAGGTAAGGTATATGAGATATACTATATATTTTAAATTTCAAATATAGTTAGCTCTGTTACATAAGGTTACACAAAACCAGTATACCCCTTCGCAATTGCTTACAGGGCATTTTAATTTCTAATAAAAGGTAGCTTAATGAAGAGCCAAGTGCTGATGAGTCGCTGCTTTTGGCTACTGAAGTGGGCATCGCTGGCAGCTTTACAGCTCGTTGCACCCACGAGGCGGGTGGTAGGTGGTTGGTGGGTGGGGAGGTGTTTGGGCAGGTGTGGAAGAGTGGCGGAGGAGTGTGCGCGCTGCTGCTTGTCATTGAGGTGTTTGCAACTGTTAAGCTCGATGGCCACACGAAGCCTTTAATTAGTCGCAGCCAAAGAGACATTTTGCAATAGGGGCACAAAAACAAAAGTTGCGACAAAAGCGTTGAGCGTTTTGCAATTAATGCGCCTGAACTCAGCTAATGCCATATTATTATGAATAGGCAGAAGTCTATCTCTGTGTGTGTGTGTGTGTGTGTGATGAAAACTTATAGTGGGTTAATGTTAATTGCTGGCACAGTAGACGCTTTTTATACGCCTAATTGCATCGTTTTTGCTGTGTGGAAAGCCGGTTTTCCTCTCTCGATTTTCCATGAATGAAAACGAAAAAAAAATACTACAATAAAATCGGGCGGCATTTCAATGCAAGTTGATTTTTCTTTTAGCAGAAAAACAAGCGTTTTTCGTTGCAGATTCAGAATTACAAACGTTTTTTTTTGCCAGCTCTTCTCGACCTGCAACTAGATTTTTCCTTAACTTGCCCCAAATTGTGGCTGGCTCACAATTGTGACGACAAAAACATACCACAAGTGGCACTTACACAAGTTATGCACAACACACACACACACACACACAGACATGCAGCACACACAGACATGCAACACACAATACACACACAGTCACAAATGAGAGCTCGAAAAAATATCTAGCCAGCAACAAGCCCACATTTATGTCCTCATGTACTTTAGTGGCACTTGGCCAGCTACAACAAGTGAGAATACATTGCGAATGGGGTATAGCTGACTGCGTGATACTCGATCACTATTCAAAAAGAAAGAAAGTTAATAGCATTTGTGTGAAGGCATATTCGGTACAAAATAAGGTCTTTATACTTATAATCGTAATAATCTTATTATGCTATTGGCAAACTGGAGACAAGGGAAATCTTTATAAATGATATATATTAATTGACTCTAGGTTTAATCTCAATTTCTTCCTCTTAATCTCTATCTTTCTACCCCTATTTTCTCCCAGTCTCTATTTATATGTTGGGGTTTTCTTAATATCGATCTCTCTTTCTTTCTCTCCTTCTCTCTTTATATATAATATCGATCTCTCTTTCTTTCTCTCCTTCTCTCTCTATATATATAAATATTAATATATATTTATCTATGTATGTAAATTTCTATTTATCTCTTTCTTTCTGTATAACTCTCTACTTCTTCCATTCTCTCTCTATCTCCCCTTTTCATTCCCTATCCCTCTGATTATTTCTCTCTTGTTATAATGTTAGTAGTCTCAGCTTCAATTTATCATTCAACCAATATGCTCCCTTTTTTCTCACTTGCTGAGCGAGCATAAAAACGCTCTAAGGCCAACTGCAGGTCCTTTATTTTTTCATAATCTGAACTCAAGCGTGCTACGAAATGTAGCTCTAGCTGCACTTGTTACTCTCAACACATGTAACTGAGAGATGTTACAGCAGCTGTACATGTTGCTGTACCTGTGTATATATGTGTGTGTATCTGTATAGCTATAGCTGTAGCTGTAGCTGTAGCTGCAGCTAAGCTGCTCTGGCTTTGCCTGGTAAGCAAATAATTTTTATGAATGAAATTGAGTCTCCATTTTGTTGTAGCCTAATGCCTCTTTTATATGTGGACCATGAAGAGGATATACATATTTTGTAAAGGTTGCAATTTGGCTTTTGAGAGCAGCTTTGCCAGCTTTTACCTGAGAGGATAAACAGGTAAGTCTGTCAAAAAATAAAAAGAAGAAGAGTAGAGGCGTGAAAGTCGTTGAGAGACGATGGAGAAAACTAAATCAAGTTGAGTTTCAAAATTGTAATTTTAAAGCGACTGAAGTGAATGCAAATGCAGATCTAATTAGCCACAGAGACTTATCAAATAATGACTTATATATATATATATATATATATTTCTCTGTGTGTATCTCATTCAATGTCTGGCCATTCTATTTGCTTGGGCTTCTGTCGTCTTGATGGCCAGCTGAAGCCGCAAGGTTAATTTAGATTGTTGGAAGCGCATCGTTCTTCAAATCAAGACAATCTCTCGTCTAAAACACACAAATTTTGACAGCTCTTTGTTATGCTCGTGCAGTGAGCGTAAGCTGGGTATATTAGTTTGCCTTCGAGTTGTTATTGAAGCTAGAGGCTGGGAACTTAATATGTATATAGGCGTATCTATACTGCCCCCTCCTCCTAGTTAAGCTACAGCCTAGAGGCTTAGTTAAGCTACATTCACTTGGCGGCGTGTCAAATGAGGGAGTTACTTTATCATGTTCTCAAAGCTCAACATACTCAACATGTTCTAAAAGCTCAACATACGATTTAAATTGAAAATTTTAGGATAATATTATGAAAGTTTCAAAGAGATCTACAATCCAAAAAGCCTTCAAGTTGAATTTGTGTTGAGCTTCTCTCTCTTCCCTTTGTGGGCGTACCAAAATTCTATAATATTTGACCACAGAACATTGATTCACTTTCTTAAGTCACTTGACTTGTTTCCATTGGCTGCTTGGCAAACACTTTTAATTTCTTCAGCAAACTAAACTGAACGAGCATTAAGCAGTCGTTGTATAATTAGATTCGTGAGGCTGGTCAGTCGCCAAGCCTATCAAGGGCAAGGTTTCAACTGCTTTTGCTACTGCTTTGACTGCGACTGGGGCTTTGACTGGAGCTTTGCATAATTTTCCAGCTCCATCTACATAATTGTTCATGGTTCTACATAGTCTATCGCTCCATGCTGATAACTGCAACTAGTCACAGACACACACACACACACACACACACATACACACAGTCATACTCCCCCCTTCTTGGGGCTATTTACATAATCTTCGACTTTGACTCTACTCTGACTGCTATTGGCTGGTGTCTGGCGTCTGCTGTCTGCGATTTATTGGCCGAGTCTTACTTGATTGGAACAGCCTCCATGTTGGCCCGTTTGGCCTGTTGGCCATATTTATAACCAGCACTTCATAAAAAATAAAGCTCGTTAAATTTTATAACTTATTTTAGTCGGTGGCTGCCTCTTTTATGACCGAGCGTAAAACAATCAAATGATTATAGTTATATGCCATATTTTAAGGGCCCGAAGCTAGTTGTATAGAATAAATATAGAAATATTTAAAGAATTAATGAGCAAATCGTGAATTCTTGTTGTAAATCAATTTTCATTTGCATTCAATCAATTAACGTATCTCTAAATGTCAGAAGTTGTGTGAAACATCAAAAGCTTTGATCGTAAACACAGATCTTTGCCCTTTCAAGTGGGAATGAGAAAAGATTCTATGCCATGAAGGTTCTCTGGTCAAAGCTTCTGATTATTAAAACAAACTTTTTTGGTTTTTCGATTAGATTCAGACAATCCCCAACAAAGCATTTTCTGGAATATCAATTCTCGATATCGATAATCTTCAAGCATTCTTGAAGATTCTCTGGTATTTCAATTAACGCAACGAATAGTTTTTCCTTCAATCCAATTCATGCCCATTGTAAACACTTGTGGTCCATCAATTGTCTAAATATCTATTTATAATCATAATCCAAAAGCGAAAAAGAAACAAATGTATTAATAACAAAGTAAGAAGAGAATGATATTCGGCTGACGGTGACTGACTAGAAGATATTACGTATAAAGCATGAGAATTGCATAGAAAGAAAGAACAAAACACGCTAAGAATGTTGGACAGGTGTAGAAAAGGAGTTAGATAGAGAAAGAGAGAGAAAAGAGGAGGAAGACAGGAGGGAGAGATAGAAAGTGAAAGAGTGACAAAGAACCAAAAGAGATAGAGAGAGAAAGAGGGAGAACCAAAGACAGGCAGTTATGGAAACTCTGATAATCTAGAAGAAGCTATAATTGATTTTCTGATAATCTAGAAGAAATAATAATTGATTTCGATAAAGTTCGATACTCATACAATATGAAAGGGAAAGGAAAAGACAGGGAGAGGGAGAGGGAGAGTAATGATTGCGAGAGATAGCTAGGCTTTTCAAGACGTTAAATGTTTATTAATTTAAGCCACGAAAAGAGACCGAAAAACACTTCAACTAAATATGCCCAATATGCCCTTAACTGCACCTTTAAATAAATAAACAGCATAGAAAAAATGTAAACTTGAAATAGTTGAGATAATGGAAGCGCCCTTTATGAAGAAGCAAAGACCAAAGACCTAAAACCATAGACAAAGAAGAAGAAGAAGAAGCTAAACCACTTGACATTGTAAATGAGAGATACGAGCAAAGAGAGAGAGAGAGAGACAGACAGACATAGAAATAACAAAACAAAGAGCAGAGCAAAACAACAAAATGCTTCTGATAAGTTTTTCTATATTTTTATTGTTTTTTTTTATTAGTTGAAATAGATTTCTATGGATGCTGGAAGTGCTCCAAATGTCTCGAGTATACGCATATATCTTTTTGTGGCTGCTGGTATCGTTCATAGACCAAGGTCAATAACAGTAGTCAAAGTCAACGACGCCACACACACACACATACACAACACACACACATATAGAGACATCAAGACATCGACATCGACATCGACATCTGCTCACATTTGACATTTGATTTTGGTTTCGTTTTCATCAGCGCCAGAGCCCAAAGACCTCAATCAGACCTCAACAGTTAGTTTGAAGAGAGAGAGAGAGAGAGAGAGAGAGAAAGAGTGAGAAAGGGGGCATCTGAAAGTCGGTAGCAACAGGTGGAAATTTGATGAACTTGAAAAAATTGTGTAATGGCAAAAGGGGCAACAAAAGTTGGCCAAGAAACAAGTTGGCAATGCAAACAAAGCCGGCCGGAAATCCGCATTAATTTTTATTCAGTAATAAAAGCAAATTGATATTACATACATATATTGAATAAGATATATATATATATAAATATGTATATATACATCTAGTTAAAAATTTAGCTTCATATCTTTCGCAAGTTAATTATCAACGCTTTTCAGCTGCCAATTAGTGAAACTTTTGTTTCGTTTACATTTGTATTTCAATTCATGCATATCAAATGTCACTTAAGAGGCGTTCCCAGTTAGTCCACTTAGGATCCATTTATGCTGAAATGGCTCTACAAAAGGGTATATAGGGCTTACGCTATGAGTTTGATGTTCACATTTAGTCATAAATATAAATTTAACTTTTTTTAACTTCTATTACATATTTTGTTAGCTAGAAAATATAATTATAAACATATATATAATATAATTTTCATGCATATCAAGTCTAGTTTTCATTTTGATTATTAGATTTTCATTTCATATCTAACTTTACAGGGTATCGTATCACTATATATAGCCTATCAAAACGAATATGTCTATTTGCATGCATGCCAATTTTATAATCTCTTTTTATATCTCACATTACAGGGTATTATGTCCGCACAGTGACCTGTCAGAAAGACAGAATTTTGTTATATACAGCAATATAATTATTAAATATTTGTTTACTTTAATCTTTTTCAATCTGCAGCTTTTGCCAACTAAACAAACTAAACAAACCTCTTAAAAGGGGTATATACGCACTGCTGTATAAAATTTTCAAGTTTTTCATAAGAAATAAATTTATTGTTCAATTTATGTGCATAGCTACTTTAAGAAGCGCATTTTATTTATAGGAATACCCTGTAAAATGGGGTATACACACTCCTATAATATATAAAATATATTCTAACAGCATTTTTTTAGTTTTCTTTCAGCTAGATAAGCAATCACTGTTTGTCACTAAAATGATACTGTGGACTATCAAATACCCTGTAAAATGTACACAATTCTATTATATTTACGTTGCGCATATCAAATATATTCCTAAATATTTTGATTTCAACTTTGCTTTGTTAAGCTGTCACCAGTATGCTTCTGAGCTTCTAAATACCCTGTAAAATGGTGTATATAAGGATTATTCTGGGTAAACTTTCTTCAAATTGTATTTGCATTCCGTTTTTGTATTGCCCATTCTAAAATTTCTCTTCTGCTGTCTCTTTTCTCCTATACAGGGTATACGTTTAGTCTACTCTCTTGTTGTATCTTCCTATTTACATGTAAAAATCCACTTTGAGTGCTGCATTTCTTGTGTTTTGTCTTTGCTTTGTCTCTTGTCATTTTGTAGACTCTATTGATGCTCATACACACACACACACACACACATTCATACACACACACGTGCACACACACATAGTTAAAGAGTTTTATATTTACATTATGATCTGTTGTCTTTTGGGCTGGTTGTCAACATGCTAATGTCTCGGGTCTTGTTTAATAACTGGTTTAATAGTCGGACTGTGTCTTTTTTCTTTTTATGTTGGAAATTAGCTTGAATCGCCATGGGTATTATCATATTGTGGGTTTCTGGTTCAAGTCTAACTCTGAATGGGGCATTGTGCTCGACTCTGAACAATTAAACATCGTTTAAATCAATTGAAAGTTGATATATCGATGTCAAGATGAGTGCCCCCTTCTACTTGGCTGTGGCTTGACAAATGGTAATTCAATTAATGGATATTGATGATATATGATGTATATATGTATATCTATAGATATATTTACTTTGTATGTTTCTTAGCTCTTTTATTGAATATTGTTTTAGGAGCTAATTAGTTTGACACGCGCCCACAATTTCATTGTTTAATAGACTATCTATCTATCTATCAGATTATCTATATAGGTATATCTATCTAGTATATCTAGCATATCTTTTATAATTAAGTAACATAAAATGCTATAAAGGCAGCCATTTATCAAGCAGTTGCCATAAACAAATATTTGAACTTTTTCAAAATAAATACAAAACACAGAACTTAAATTGGAAAAACTAGTTTAAGCATCGATATTATAATTAGCTTGAAATATTATAATTTATATGTCTTACAAACCATAATAAAACCAATCAAATATTTGAATGATGAAGTGCTACAGCTGATACTTAATCGAATCGGGTATATTGGCATGTGAAATGATCTATGAAATTTATGATATCTAATAAACTGAAATTGTGCAGGTTTGAAGACTTTAAGGGTGTGGCTAATAGGCAGTTACTGTGCCCATATATTATATATTCTGTTGTCAAGATATATCAGGTCTATGACCTGTTATATATCACATCTTGGAATATTGGTATTTCTTACATATTAATACTCAGATATAGCTTCACATATAGTTCCTACAGATAAGAACCTATCTACTTTATATTTTTGAATGACTTTTTTTGAGTATATGGAAATGTATTACATTTTAGCATAAAGAAGTGTATTAGGCAGTTGCGTAGGCCTGCAGATTCTGAACATCGTTTTGAATTCAATTTTGTGTTCACATTCAGCTTGCATTCAGTGAAGATATATGTCTTATATATAGTATACAAAATACCATTTAATACTTAGTTTTGGCATGAAACGTGTTTCTTTTTGTCAGTCTGCTTGTTCTTCTCTCATTCTTTGTGCTTATCAGCTTGTCTTTGCCTTTTTTTAGATGTTTGTTTTGTTTTTTTCTTCTTCTTTTTGATGACTTTTTGATTTAAGTATTTAAATTTTTTGTTGTTGTTTTTTTTTTTTTTTACCAATTCCGGTTCGACGACCCTTTCACTTATTTAAAGCGGTCCGCGCATTCCAATACAATTGAGTTTAAGAACTGAATTATTTGTAAGGCATATAAATGTATATATATGTATGTGAGATAAGATATTTTTGTATAATCTGATATCAGTTGAAGAGCCAGACAGCATTTAAAATTAGTAGCTGCAACAAATACAGTAAAGTCTGCATTATTGGAACAATTTTATATATCATGTCAATATTCATAAATTTATATTTTAGAGAATAAATTTATATTTTACGGCTGCAGATCTACCTAAATGTCTGGGACTGCCTAAGGCCAGCGTTCACTTTCATTTATTTTTATTTTTATGTTATTATTATATAAATAAATAAAAAAAAAATATATATATATATATTTTTAAGTTATATATTTCTTTAACTTTAAGTATTTTGCTAGACTTTTTTTTTAAATTTTTATTATAGTTGAAATATCTCTTTTTTTTAATTTTTAAATTTTCCAAAAAAATTAAATTTGTTTTATCTATTCTTAAAATTAATTTTCAACAATTTTTTTTTTAATTATAAAATAAAATAAAATAAAATTAAATTTTTAATTATAAATAAAAATAAAATACAAAGTAAATTAAATGAATAATGAATGAGAAATTCATATTCAAAATGACTATTTCCTATCACAATAGCTTAGGAAAATATTAAAAAAAAAAACATTTAGTCATTTATATTTTATACTATTATTTTCGCGCCATCTACTTTTCAAATGAAGCAGGTTTTACTGTATAATAATACAATTTAAATAAAACATGCAACAAATACGCGCATCGCATTTTAAGCATTTTAGCAGTGCAACGAAATTCGTGTTGGCATTGTTTCTGTTTCTGTTTCTGCTTCGTCTTCTTCTATTTTTTGTTTGGCATTGTGTTTCTCCCACCCACTTCTCCCTCTCCCACCTCTTTTCGATATTTCCATGTTCAAGTCGCTGCAGGCGAACCTCGTTTATTAGCTAATTAATTGATTTTGTTCATTGGCCACAACTGACGTCACAGTCTCAACTTGAATCAGCTGAATTACTTAATAATGTGCTCAAGTTTTATGAATAGAAATTCATTTTTGGATACTCTTAAACGCATTGAGTGTAGTTCATCGGGGTATATTGGTTTGTGTTACAATATGTGTAATAAAAAGAGGCGGAGAGGAAGGCGTGGGCCAAACACAGGCTAAATATCTAAATTGATCTGCATATGAGAGAGTATAAGTAGGAGAAATGTTTTATGATCAACAGCCGAATAGATATGGCTGTCTGTAAGCATGTATAACAACAGATTATAAGAATATTAGGATCAAAAGTCGAGCTCTGACTGTAAGTCTGTACAAGAGTATAAGACTATAAGAGTATAAGTATCAGCTGTTGAGTCTATTTCGATGGGTTGGTCTGTTTGTTAGATTGGGGAATATACAAATATGCGACTATAAAACTTTAAGACTATCGGCCTTGATATTCCAGTTGATCTTACCCATTGCCTCTTTTTGTACAAGAGTTGAAGAGTATAGATATGCATATAAGTCGATTTCTAATGAAATTATTCTAGATTTCTCACTCTATATAAGTATACTTTTACTCTGTATAGGTATAAGAGTATAAGAGTTGTGGGATCACCAGTCGGGAATATATTGAAGGTTGTCTGTAAGTGTAATAACGTGTTCGAGTATAAGACTTGCTATAAGTCTTCTAATCAATCTAGCCTTGCCCGTCTGCCTGCAAAGTATAAGATTTTCTAATATTCCAAATTCTTCATTCGTCAGGGTATCTACTAGTCGAATACTCCCCATCCACAACTCTTTTAATTGTTTTCTATATATTTAATATATATTTATAAACAGCTGACGCCATCTGACGCATCTCTATGTCGAGTCTATATATAGCCAGAGAGCTTAAATATATTTGCAATCGATTTATTGTGGGAGTCGTCGAAGTGTCAAATGTGATTATGTGATTATTATATTGCAAATAATAATCAAATCTGTGAATTAATTATGCGGCTGCAGCGCAATTGGAATGTGTTAAGCAAATTTTGCTAAATTGAATGATTCGAAATATTGAAATATTGACGAACTGCAAACAGAAAACAGCAACCAGACGCAACCACAGCCAACCGCCGCATAACCACAATTTGCAACCACAATTGCTAATTTTACAAGAGTTGAGGGCGTTAGAGACAATAACAACAACGAGAAATGTGGATGCGAGGGCTGTTTCATAAACTGTAGAGCTAGAGATAGTGATAAATAGATAGTTTCTATCTTTAGACAATGTTGACAATTTCCATTTATAGTTAGTTTTACAAGTCTATATATAATATAATATAATATGCAAATGGTTATAAGCGAGGGCTGTTTGAAAAGTGTTTCATTAATTTCTCTTGACTTGAGCTATATTTTCAATTTGAATTGATATTGATTGTAACTTATATTTTTATGAAATTCTTTATAAATTCTTTATGCGAGGGCTGTTTTACAAGTTGTGTTAGACAAATTTAGGCAATTGTTGTAAATTGTTATTAGATGCGAGGGTAGTCTGATGAATTGATATAGATTCTGGATTACATTTTAACAAATGCATTATGCGAGGGCTGTTTCACAAGTTGTATATGACAAATTTAGGAAATTTTTGGAAATGGTTAATAGAAGCGAGGGTGTTTTAAGCCATTATATATTAAGAGTTACAATACGTGTTATATGCTCAAGGTACATGCAGAATATATTGATTAAGTGCACTAAGAAACTTATCTAATTTCAGTTTTTGCATATGTCAAATGTATTTTGAATAGATGCGAGAGATATTTAATGTGTTAGCTCGCTGCATTATGTGTCAGCTGCCTTTTAGGTCAACACCTACAGCAGAGAGCACAGCATGTGTGAAACATATGACAAATGACATTTCAAAGAAAAAAATAGATAAGTTAATTTTAGTTTTTTGAGTTCAATTTGATTTAAATATGTTACAAATTTGTCAAAAATATATTCTATAAATTGGAGCTTAGGCTTGAATTGCATATATCTATTTATAAATGGACTCAATCAGAGCTAAGACCTTTTTCGCTTCATTCATAGAACTCCCATATATATCTTATTGCGAGGGCTAATCCATATGTTAATGCTATGTGACAGCTCACTTTCCTCTTCCTCACCACAAATGCCTTTAAATGCCAACGCCTACAGCGGAGAGCGTGAAACATGTGTGAAACATATGACGAAATCAAACACACAAAAAACTTATCTAATTTGTGGCTTTCACATATATCAAATATTCTTCCTTTTTTTTTGGTTTGTTTGTTAAATGGGAATTTGATTTCTTATTATGGCTTTTTGATTATGTTGAAATGCTGATAGAAAAAGTGTTTAGAATTATGCACAAATCAGAGCTGAACTTTATGAGGCGCGTGTTCCATTCAGAGTGGATAATTCGATATGCTATTTATGGACAGACATATCCGTAGACCTGTCTTTAATGACTAAACTAAACAGCTATTTCCGATTGGTATTTATGCAATTAGCTAAATGCTTCTATGTCTGACATTTCTGACATTTTAAATAAATAAATAAATACAATTAATCATTTAGTTTTTTAAATTTTCAGCAAACAACCAAACATTCCACAAGGATTAAAGCTGCACAAATCTGTTTTATGGTGACTCATTAAAAGTCTCACTCTCTGGGCTTATCCTGGTTTATATTTGCGTAACGCTGAGGCCTTTTATCTAATTCATGCTAATTTCGTATCTGTTTAATGACACCGTTTTATGGCTAGCAAGTAAGAGTGGTCTAGCCTCGTTGGGGACTGACTAGGAAATACCCTGTATATACTTTGGGGTGAACGGATGTCGATGAGTCACGGCAGCACAAAAGTGGCTCTTAGTTGCTTCTATCACTCTTATACTCTAATAGTAACTTATACTATTACATCTTCTTATACAGAAAAAGAAATCTAGATCGACTTACTTGATAATCATACTTAACTCTTTGAATAAAGGATCTCTTTTACTAAGGCTACTCTTATACTTGTATACTACTATGCTCTTATACTAATACACCTTCAAGATCTTACATATATGAGCTCAGTTAGATGGAAAGTGCATGATAAACGCGCCTGGTGTTTCTAACGCTATTATGTTCTAACTTATACTAAAACTCTTATACTCTTATCCAAATAAATAGTTTTAGAACGACTCATCTGTTTATCATCCTCGATCAATATATTTATAGCCCGTCACTCACTCTACTCTAACTATTACACACATCCGAATATACCCCATTTAGAGTATAAAACTGGACAGGGTATACACCAAAAAGGGCTCCCCTTAACTAATTTGCCTATTTCTGTTGCAATTAGTTTATGTTAATTGGCTTTTGTTTGTTTTTGTTGTTCGTTTGAGTAAAAAGCCAAAAAGCTTTTTAAAATTAAATTAAATACTTGGAATGTGGAATTCAGTTGCACAAAAATGCTGCAATTGCAAAGAGATCGAGAGGGAAGAGGAAGGGAGGAGGAGAGGTAGAGATGAGCGAGCTGCTAGATATTCCATTTAATTAATGTATAAAAAAAAAAACAAGAAATTGTAAAATATAATTAACAATTGAGCTCTTTTTATATACTTTTTTGTTTGTTTCTAACTATTTTTTGGGAATATGTTAGAGAGAGTGATGCAAAATATATAATATAAAAAATATTATAATATATATTATTTTTATATTTATATTTGTTTATATAAAAATTTTGTAGTATTTAAAAAGCCTGAGAGGAAATATTTCACTTGTTTATTTTCATAATATATATATTTATTTTCTTTAATTTTACGTGGCTTTAATATCAATGTAGAAAAAAAGTTATTTTTATATATTTTTTAAATTTGAAAACAAATTTTTTTTTTTTTTTAACTGAAACGATGTTTTATTGTTATTTTAAATGTTATTTTTTAATTTTTAAAATACATTTTTTAATTTAAAAAATATTTATATTTTTTATAACTACTTTTTTAAATTTTTGTACTAATAAAATATATGTATTTATTTTTATGCAATAAAGATTTTTTGGGTACAAAAAATATTTTAAGGTAATTAAAAATACCAATTTGCCACTGAACAGCGAGAGAGAGAAAGATAGAGAAGAGATAGGGGAGATATATGCAAAGAAGCTAAAGAGTTAAATGAAGAGAGGGCGGCTCAAGCTTACACAGATGATAAATTGCTAATTCAGCTTATATAAATTTTACAAAATTTTTACATAAAAACAAAAGAGTTGGTAAAAAATAATAAATAATCTAATTTGCCAAACAAGAAATTGATTAACATAATTTTGAATTTTATTTTTGCCTTGTTTCAAAAAACAAACAAAAACAAATGAGCTTTAAACAACTTTTGGCTGCTTGGCAGAAGAAGAAGAAGAAGAAGCCGCCGCAGCAGCAGTTGAAGAAACGAGAAAATAAATGAAGATGCGCCAAAAAGGCGAAAACTTATGCAATTTCTTTTCTGTTTGTTTTCAATTTCTGCTGCTGCGCTTCGTGTTGTTTTTTCAGCTTCTTCTTTTTCTCTCTTTTTCTCTTTTCTTCGCCGCGCAAATTTAATGCACTTTTTTCAGCTTCTTCACGTTTTTTCACAGTTTTGCACGAAATTGTGTCAAAGTTATTAAAATCTTAAATATTGCCTAAATAAATGATAACATTAGTGTTGTTGTATTTGTTGTTATTGTTGCTTTAGTTGTTGCTTTTGTTAGTTGTATGCACCTTGTATTCGTTTACACGAGCGACTGCAGCCGCGCGCAGCACTTGCTCTGCCGATGCGTGTGCGTTCGATTGGACCCGTTACGAAAAAATATATATTGTTGTTGTTGCTGTTGCTGTTGCTGTTCGTGTCTGCGTTTGCGTCTTCGGCTTCTGTTTCGCGCAGCGACTGGCAAACCGATCGACCGACGCGAACGACTGGCAGAAAGAAACTGAAAATCGAAAAACTGAAGACAGCTGCGCAAGAGCCAAGAGCCAAGAGCCGAGCCATTGGGGCTCATGCCAATGCGCGCCGTTAGCTAGCTGCGCAGCTGCTGTGACTGCGACGGCGACGGCGTCGTTGACTGCGGTTGCGTTTGCGACTGCTACAGTGCTGGCAGTTTAGCCATTTTCAAGCTGCTGCGAGCTGATCTTCGTAAATTGCTGCCTTCTTTTGAGCGCAGGCCATCGGCTTAACTTGCTGCGCAGCTGCTGCTGACTGCAGCGACGACAGCGACGTCGACTGCAGCTGCGTTAGTGTTGTCAAGTTAGCTTTTTCTTGAGCTTTTTTTCCTAGCTGCTGTGTGGGTGATCTTTAACGCTGCCTTCTTTATTGTGTGGACAACTTCAATTCTTTCTATGCATATCTAGCCTGTTTCGAGCATTTCTTTCGATTGCGCTGTTACTGCGATGCTCTCGGGTTAGCCTTTTTCAAGCTATTGGGAATTCTTATGCATAGATATAATACGTAAAAGCTTTGATTTGGTTCTGTTGCCGGTTAAGCTATTATATACAGCATATCTAGCTTTTTCATATTCACTATTAGTTATGGCTTCAACTTCTAGCCTTCTTTAAATAAGGCTGCCTGATGATTATCACTTTTTAGTGCCTTAGGCAATAACTGTTTGCTTAGCTTATCTTGGCTTGTTTCCACACCCACAAATCTAGCCTTATTTCAGCTGATAGTTCTCATTTACTGCCTAGCTGCTGTGCGCCTAGGCATAATATGGCATAAAATTTTATGTTTAATTTCCGGCACGTTTATGTGTCTGCTAGTCGTAAAAGGAAAACGGCTAAACGCAACTAGTTTCGGCTGCACTGGTGGCTGGGCTGCAATTTTTAAGGAGCGCCCGAAAGTATGCCTCAAAAAAAAGATAGCCGCACAGTGGCGGCCATAAAAAGCGGCTGACAGACAGGAGGAGCCGCTCAGCATTGACGTCATTTAATTATGATTACGGCTAACGGTAAATGGTAAATGGTAAATAGGGTAAATGGGGTTAAATGCAGCTCAGTAATGTCTGAGCAATAAAGTGCTGAAACAGCTTCAGCAGCTGCAGCTGCGGCATTTGCAAGACCCAAAAATTCAATTAGCTGCCACAGACAGGTGACCTATGACAGGTGGGCAACACACAAAATACACAAAACACACGAAACACGAAACAAAACAAAAGATAAATGCCCAAGCTCCAATTCCCTGCTTATGTCATCATCATCATCATCATCATTATTATAGGTGTTAAATATAAAATCCTATTTATTTGCCAATTTTACATTCGAGTGCACAGTGGACGACGATGACGTCAGCGCCCCAAGGCGCCAAAGCCAGAAGCCAAAAACTATTCACAGCAACAACAACAAACACTCGCCTCTCTCCCTCTCCCTCTCTCCCTCTCACTCTCTCTGTGTGTGTGCATAATTTCATTACCAAAGCTCGACGTTTGTTTTCAATGATGTCATATGGTCGCACTTAGCCGGAAGTCCCAAGTCCTTGTGGCCAAACACACGGAAAGCAACAACAACAACAAAACACTTGACGCACGCGCACATTCAAAATGGCCGCCAGTCAGTGCAGTGCTTCGCTCTTTGGCCTGTGACGTCATGGTTCTCTTAAGCCGCGTAGCGTGGTGACTGAGCAGTTTCTATGGGAATTTTACCGTTGTCTTTGCTGGCTGCCTGCTGCGCCACGCAGCTGTTGTGTATGCCCTGGAGTGAAGTTTGAATGCGAGTGGGGTATATTGACTACAAAGGATAGAATGCTAGCTGTATATTTTAGATTTGGCTGAGAGCATTCCCTAGATGGAGAAGAGAATGTAAAAGGGGTGTATTGACTAAAAATACATGTATATTGTTATATTATATTTGATATATGCCTGCTATTGAGATACTCTGTATTGTAGATGTGGCAGATATGATAAAATAGAGTGAAAATTAACTGAAAAGGGTATATTGAATATATAGATAATATTTGTACATATTTTTATATTTTTTATGTATGTTAGGCTTGAAATGGATATGCGCCTGATTTGGTAATGCCGTATTTTATTTACAAGTAGATTATTTATGCTATTTATTATATGCATAAATTCTATGCCATATTAGTTTTTACTGGATATATCGTAAGTTTAGCATATGGATATATTCTGTAAATAAGTTGTTGCTCAAAGGAGTTAGAGCTAGAAGTGGATCATTTTGTAATTTTATATAAATCATTTCATGTTTGCCAAACTGTTGACTGCAGGGTATCTGTGCGTGCAGCATTGCCTCGCGTTCTCTGGTTTATTATGATGGCGTCTTTAATGCTTCATTTGGCACGGCCGCTGCTGCCATTGCTGCTGCTGCTGTTACTGCTGGCTAAATAAATATTTGGCTTAAAGTGTTTCGTGCTTCATTTGGCACTCAATTCGAGATTCGCAATTCTTGATGCTGGACTTTGGAGCTCGGACTTTGGACTCCTTTTTGGACTCTTCTCGGACTGTTTTTATTGTCGCCTGCTGGGGGCAGGAGGCTGGAGGATGTTTGTCTGTCTCTCTGCCAGGACATTAACCTTCGCGCAGTGATTCGAAGTATTGAATTACATGACAAGTGGATTGCTTGTGGGCGTGGCAGACGAAAGGGGTAGACAAATGTGTGCGTTGCTGGCTTTTTGTTACATTTGAGCCATTAGTGGAAAGCCAAATAAACACAAATAAACAATCAAAGGACTTCGAGCGACTTCGAACGTCGCCAACTCGTTTGACATTGACGCAAATGTAAAATAAATCAAATGCAAAAGTTTTCTTCATCTTCTTCTTGTTGGTGTCAGGCATCTGTCGAGCCCACTTAGAGTGGGGAGTGGGGAATGGGGGATTTTGGGAGTGGGGGTGACTGGGCCATGTGCATAACAAATTTATCGCCGGAAGTGATTTTCGCTGAAATCCAATCAATAAAAAATTATGCTGCCTGCTGCTAAAAATAAAAGCCAAAACAGAAACAGAAACGAAAATGGCGACGGCCCGAAAGTAGGCAACATTAAAGCGAAGGCGCCGCACACCACTCGCTCTCCATCTCCCTCGCACGCACGTGTGTGTGCGTGACGTGAAAATGTGTTCAAAAATTTATGTTGCGAATTTTGTACGTTAACTCCGTCCCCCTCCCACTCCTACTTTCACTACCTCTCTCTTTCCTCTCTTTGTTGTCAGGCAATGCCCTCGTTTAATATTTTCACAGTTATTTTCAAGTTCATTTTGCTTAATTTATGCAGCATATGTATGTCTGAAATACCCTATATTTTAGCAGATTAATAAATTATAAATGCAAATTGATTTGCCTACAACTTTACAGCTTTACAACTTTTCTTATTCAATTAGATTTACAAATATAAATAAATTGAATAAATATCAGTTCGAAAAAGCCAAACAAAGTGAAGAGCTTGCGCTGCCCTGCAAAGTCTGCAACAGTTTATTTATTTCCAATTTGATTTTCAAGTGCAATAAATATATAAATAGAAGCAAGAGAGTAAGAGTCAGAGTCAGTGAGAGAGAGAGAGAGAGAGGGAGTGGGAGTGAGAATGAGAATGCGAAAGTTCAAGTAATGCACCATTTGAGATAAATCAACAGCAAAAAGCACAATGCAAACGAGCTGAGGCGCTGACAAACAATAGGACAGTTACAGCAGAGCAGCAGCAGAGCAGCAGCAGAGGAGAAGCAGCGTAACAGAAGCAGAGCAGAGCAGCAGCAGTGCAGCAGCAGAGCAGCCGTTAAATTAGCAGAACTACTGCTATAGGTGCAGAAGGAGGAATAGCAGAGAAGTAGCAGCGCAGCAGCAGAGGCAGCACCAATAAAGAATATTATATAGAGTTTGTAGCAGCAGAGCAGCAGCAACAGCAGAACAGCCCATCAGCGGCGGTCGCACCAATAAAGAATGAACCAAGAATATGAAGAGCTAGCAGCAGTTAAAGTAGCAGAGCAGCAGCAGTAAAGCAGCGCAGCAGAAGCGGCAACAGCAGCGGTAATAAAGAATAAAGCAAGTATATGAAGAGCCACAACAATAAGAAACAGTAATGCAGCTAAAAAAGAAAATAACAATAAGTAACTGAGTAATTGAGTGAGTAAGAGAAAGCGAGATGGCAAGAAATATGTAAATAAACAAAGCAGCACAAGTCAAAGCTAGAGGCGCAAAGGTTGCCTGCTAATTTATGGCCAAGCACATACAAACACACACACACACACACACAGATACACAAACAGGAAGTCAAACAGCCAAAAAAAAAAACTTCAGCACGTGCAATTTGGCAAATGAGCGCCGCAGTGACGTCACAAGACGCAACACTGATAACAATTGCAAGCGACCATCAGGCGAGCTCTTAAGAGCAACGCACAAAAAGAGAAAAGCACGCAATGGGAGAGCGTAAGCACAAGAGCGTCAGAGAGTGTGAGAGCAACGACAGCTGGCATATAAAAAGGCGCGCACAGTGCAGCAGTGCCTCAGTTCTTCAGTGGAAGTGCCGGTGTGTTAGCAAAGCGCGCTAGCAGAGCTTTTTTGCTATCCCAGCATTGGCAGCAGCTAAGAAAACTCAAGTTGAACAATATGTATTAAATGTTGAAACGAATTGTTAATACTATAACGAAGCGTTAAGTGCGTTATATACAAATATATATTTTTGTAAGCTATAACAAAAAAAAAAAAAAAAACATAAAAAATAGAAATTTAAACAAATTTATGTGTGTGTGAAACAGGTGAAAAGTTAAGAAACCAAAAGAAAAACAAAAACAAATAAACAAATCTAAATGTAAATTTACAAAAAAACATTTCAACATTGAACTGCGCAGCAAAATATGCTAGAAATCAAAGCTTACAAATTCATTGCATCAACAACAACGACACCAGGAGGAGGAAGAACAAGAGTGTTAAAAGTGTGAGGCGCCAAAAATCATTTAAATAATAACAGCAGCAGCAACAACAACAGGTAAGCGGCTGCCTTAAGGGAGTCGAAACTCTTCCAGGAAATATGTTAATGTAAAAGGAAAAAAGAAGAAAAAAAAGAGCATGCAATTAACCCAAGCACACACAGGAAAGCAAGCAAATACACATGCACACACTCGCACACACACAATCAAGCGCTAGCGTCTTTCGCTAGCCCAAGCCAGAGCGAGAAGGCACATAAACAAGCAGCTCAACGCCTACTGCTGCTGCTGCTGCTGCTACTGCTGCTTGTTGATTTTGCCTCTCTGTCCGCCACTTGCGAAAGACGTTTGCATGTGTAAAGCAAGCAGAAAAAAGCTAACGGACGCTCCTCCAGTGATGACATAAAAAACAAAAAAACAGAACTGAAAACAGAAAACAAAATCGGGGCACACGAATAAAAACCGAAATAAAAAACAGAAATGTAAATAAATAAAAAAATACACGCGCTCGTTAATAGTGAAAAACATGCTGCTGCAATTCAATTTAAAATTCCCAAAAAAAAACGTTGAATTGGAATCTGTGGAATTTTAACGAACTGCAGCTCTTTATGGCAGCAGCAGCAGCAGAAGAAGAAGAAGAAGGAGACATGAAGAGATCATCAGAGAATATTTTAAATATCATTTTAAATCACTTTAATGTTTATGAAGCTGCAAATGGCTTTGTCAATTGACATTAATTTCTCTCATTGATATATGTACACATATATCTATAAGATATTTATGTATTAGGAAACGACATTTATGTATAGGATATTTATGTATAGGAAAACTACTTACTCATATTATATTAGTTGGTCAAATTTAATAATAATAAATATAAGTATGCTCAAAAAATGAAAAATAAGAAAAACATAAAACAATTTATTTTTATTCACTATTAAATAATAATTAAAAATTATTATTAAAAATTAAAAAAATAATAATAATAAATTTAAAAAAATCAATATTGAATATTATAAAAAGAAACGAAATATTCTTGTTCTTTACTTTGTTAAGAAATTAATTCGAAAAAATTATAAAATTAAAAAATAATTAACAATAAAATAATAAAATTAAAAAATAATTCGTCATGTCAAAAGATCATCAAAATAAAATTAAAATAATAATTTAAAAAAAAGTAAATATAGACTAAAAAAATATTTTAAAAAGGATAAGTCCATCAGAGTCTGTAACTCAATATAATATTTTAATAGCTACAAATGAAGCTGTTAAAAAAATATAAAAGGATTTTAAATGAATAAACAATAAACTAAATGCATTAATTCTAACTAATATACTCACATGCTAAGTATGTGAACGAGTATCGAGTTTTGTCTCTCTCTCTCTCTCTCTCTCGCTCTCTCTCTCTCTCTCTCTCTCTCTCTCCCTCTCTGTAGTGCTAATCAATTGACTTGTTGTGTAGCTAATTTTGGTCTATTACGAGTTTTATGATACGCATAAAAGAAATCGCATAAAACAATAATTTGATAACTAATTTAAGTCTTTTATGGCAATGAAGCGCGCGATAATATGAACTTAACAGTAAATATACAAGGAAGATATATCTGAATATATATATATCTGTGTATATATAGTCTCTCTCTATCTCTATCACTCTCTATGTATGCCTTTTGCTCTAGCATTCACAAGACATAGCGTATACGCCCCGTGGCGTGCAAGCAAATAGCAATCAGCTAATAGTAGTCAAGTTATTATTGTTACTGTTGTTGTTGCTTTTGTTGTTCTAAAGAAATTTGTTTTATCTTTTAAGCAATAGGGAAAAAAAAAAGGAAATGCATAAAAATATTTAAAACATTTATTTGATTTAATTCCCGGAAATTTTCTGGTTCATTTTTGATTTTCTTTTTAATTGATTTTGGTGGCACATTTGATGCGTGTCTATGCCAGACATGCCACACTCACACACACTGAGACACTCATACACACACACACACACACACACACTTATACTCACTCGTCACACCTATTTGTTGCATTAAAAGTGTCACATTTAATCAGTTTAACCCAACAGCTGACGACAGACTGAAGACAGACTGACGACACTGACTGTGATTCAATTAAATGTTTTCCCCTCACCTCAGCCAAAGGCCGACGGCTTTCAACACATATCCATAATTTCATTTATTGTTGGGAGTTTTTTTTCCCAAGGAATTTTTTCCGTCTTTGTTGCTGCAAAGCATTAAAATCACATAAGAATTCGGCTGAAAATGTGTTTCAATTATTTAACTTTATGCTTGAATTTAAGTTGAATCACGTAGGATTAAACATGAAGAATTAAAGTCGAGAATTCGGTTAAAGATTGAATACTAAAGATTGGAAATTGAATATTGAAATGCAGCTCATATTTCAATATATTTGCTATATTCAGTTTTTAATCTCTATCCGTATTTCTTCTTCAATGTAGCCTTCAGTATTCAATCTTCCATTTTCCAACTTCTATCTTTTATCTTCTAGATTCCATCTTCGATTTTGCATTCTAACTTCAATCTTCAAGCTTAAGTCTGCATTTTTCAATCATCTGGTTTCAATGATAAATGAATTTTACTTTAGCTCAATTCAATTTGATGATTCACTTCAATCATCAAGCTACCAATTTTTATACTCCAACTTCAATTTTCAATCATTTTATTTTATCTTCAATCTGCAGTCAATCCCATTTTGATTCATCAAAGCACAACAAATTTAGATCGACAAATTGGATTCATCATCTGCTTTGGAATCTTCTCCAATCTCCAATCTGAAATCTTTTCTCGCTCCCGTTTTGCGCGCAGCTCTCAGCAAATGTTGCTGACGCTGTGACCGTCGCTGTTTGTTGTCATTGTTGTTGTTGTTGCTTTTATCTGTGTGCCGTTGTTGGTCTTGTTGTTGTTGTCTAATTTGCGATAAACTGACAGAAGATTGCAGCTACTTTATTCAAATTATGTGATAAGCCGCAGCGTCGCACAGCGCAAGGCAAACAAAAAAAGAAACAACATGAACAAACAAAATATATGAAAAATGGAAAAATGAGAAAAATGAACACAGAATTTGTGACACGCAGCACACAAGTAAAAGGGGGCGGCAGCTAAACGCTGGGCGTGTCACTGATTGCCTTCGCATTCAAAGTTTCCCATTTTGAGGCCTCTAAAAAATTCTCATCCGCCCCCCCCGCCCCACCAGACGGCAAACTTTGGTCTCTTCCCCCACTTTTGCTGATTAGCACTGATAATTTTAGATATCGGAAACTAGAAAACTGGCTAATAGGATAAAGTAACTAGCTTTTGGGAGTAGTCGACTATGTGATACTCGTTCCAGTTGTAGAGAAAGTGAGGGAAAAAGATTAGGAAATTGTTGTTTGTCGATATATGGCCAAGTAGAGGAGGACTAGAGATTTAGATAAAGATTAAGATAAATAGAGATATATGTATGCGTACCATTATTATATAAAATATTTATATGCGTATTTAATACTTATGCATATTTGTTGATTAGATCGATCAAGCAATTAATCCAGATATATCCAAACTGTATATGTATACAAATTTATATTACATATATATATATATACCACAATTCAAGTCTCCCATCCTTGTAACTCCATAAATACTAGAGCTCTATATATAGATATATATATATAGTATTAAAGTAATCTCTATATTTGATAATGCAAAGGTCTAGATGACTCAACATACCTAAGTTCAACTATCAAGCTGCATTACACACAATCATATCATATAGAAACCAATATACTCACTTTCACAATTAGAGTGAATATAACCAGTTCAATTGCCAAGTAACGAGCATTCAATGCGATGACAACAGCTGAGAGCTGCACTTAGACCAGGCCAAAAAGCAGCTTGAATCAATGCTAGCCACGTGTCTTCACTTTATACACTTCACACACACACACACACACACACACACACACACACACACACACACACACACACACACACACTTACACACACATATATTCAAAATAGACTCTTCACTTAAAACAAGTAGCTGAAATATTGCGTATACGCCCTGTCGAGTGGCGTTTCATAAATATTGAAGCGAGCGCTGGGCATGTTTTGTAGACTTGATTAAATTGCCATATTTAAGTTGTTCCCAGGCAAAAGCACTCCGGGGAGTGGGTCTCTCTACTCTCCACTCCACGCACAAACCCACGCCACACAATTTCAAATTCACACATTAAACAAGTAAGAGAGAGGAGAGCTCGAATACTAAATACCCTAGAAAAATAGATATGTATAATGTAAAATCAAGAGAGCTATAGAGAAGCTACATAGTTGTAGCTTGATAAAAATTATGAGCAACATATTTAAAATATTCAATATGAAATATAATATACAAATAATATACACAAATGATGACTATAGAATACCCCTGGAATATGATTTAAATTGTTTTTGTGGATCATTATTATATAAATATATTTAATAAATAAATTATATATAAATATATTTAATAAATAAATTTATATAATTTAATATAAATTATTATTCCACCAATTTGCGCTGTTTCCATATTCAAGCAACTACAACTTCACGAGCTACCCTCGCACACATTGCCCATATATGCTTTTAGTGCCAGCTACTCTGTTGGCTTATTAATTAGAATACTCTTTGCAAGGACAAAATTGTTTGTAGAACAAACTTTTACCAAGCACACACATATATACACACACAGACACACACCTCACTCTCTCTCACACACACACACATACTAACACACCTAGGGCGCACGCACGTGTGAAGTTTCGGTTGACAAACACATGTTTCGAGTGGCTAGCGCTAAAAAGTTTGAGGCAGCGCTGGATTTGAAATGCATGTTGCATGTTGCACGTTGCATGTTGCACGTTGAACGTTGCAGGTTGAGCGTCCCACAAAGCATTTGACATTCTTTGCTTTTGCACTTAACTTTATTCAGGGCACTTTGTGCTGTTGACTCTGACAAGTTGTACAACAAAGGCCCTGGCAAATTGGTCTGGGCATTAAATAATGTTTATGATGAAATATTTGAAGACTTTGTTAACAACTTAAATTGTATTAAATAATGAGCAATTTACTATAGACGTCTATATAAGTGAATTATCTGTTTGGCTGTATAAGAGTATTATAAGTGATAGATTGTAGATAATTAAAAGTAAAAGTGTATGAGAGGACACGATTATTAGACTATAAGACTACAATGGTATAAAAATATAAGTGAAATACGAATACAAATTATATTCGTAGAAGGATAGTATATACATACATATGTACGACTATATGAACATAAGATTATAGAAATATGAAGGAATACAAATATAAGACTAGAACAAAACAATACTATAAAAGTATGCGAACTTTTTAAGAAAGAAGTATTAGAGTGAAAAGGCATAAGAATAAAATAGGAATAGGACAGCAATAGGAGAATGGAGCTCCTTCCATAGCACTCTTTGATTACGGCCCATGATTCAGTGTATCTCTCAGTTGGGCCCTGCTGACGAGCCCACTTCATTGTTGACATAGACTCACGTACTATATATAGATACCTACCATATTGATTCATACAAAGCAAAACACAGCTCTTTTTCGCTTAAGTTAAGTATTCAGAAATTCCTCACTAATCTGTTTATTAAAGACTCTGAAATTGTCTTATCTAAGCCAGCGTTTGCCGTTGTTTAACATTAAATTTAGTTCGCAATTTATGATAAGCTATGTAAAATGGAATTAAAGGCTTAAAGCCTTGACATGGGCCAAATGACAGACAGACAGACAGGTAGGTAGGTAGGTAGCCTGGGGGAGGCAGGGCGGGTTATGTGGGCGGGTTAGTCTGCCAGGCAGTTTGAAGAAATTGCTGTTCCATAAAAAAATGATAGACAACCTTTGAACTCTTGTGGCTTAACAGCAGCAAAAGTTGTTCCAAGGCAACAAACTTTAGCTGAGCATTTAATACATTTAATTCTTTTATGGGTTAGGTTGAACGGGGTATGCGGGACTTTCTTAAAATGTATGTAACGGGCAAAAGAAGGCGTGTCTGACTTTTTAGAGTATATACAATATATTCTTGAACAGCAGTCGAGTTGACTTAGCACTGTTCGTTTGTTTATCGGTCTACAAAGTAGTATAAGAGTAGAAGGATAGATAATAGTATAATTGTAGATTGTTGTATAAGAGTATGAATGTATAAGAGTAGAAGAGTTTTACAAGCAACAGCTTAGGCAATCTAACCTCCCATCTTCGTCTTTCTGTATAAGAATATTAGAACAAAAATATTAGAGTACATATGTAGGCCTAAGAGTAAAAGTGTAGAACACTATTATGATAAATTACCTCTGTTTATCAGTTTGTATCAGAATATAAGATTATAAGAGTATACGACTTTGAAAGATTAAGACTATGAGAGTGTAATGGTAAAAAAGCAATGCAATCAGCAGATATATATTTTTGCAACCGACTAGAGTAAATGACTATAAGATTATACGAGTATAAGAATATAAGAGTTTAAGTATAAGAGAGTAGAAGAGCAACACGGCCAAAATATTTGCAACAGCAGCAAGGCACACAATACAGACTATCTCCCAGTCGGGCATACCCTACCAAAACACTCCTACTTGTTGTTTATATTTTTTATTAATTTATTTATTCAATCTTGTTTTCGTTGCAGCATGAAGCAGTAGAATCCGAGTTCTTTTCCTCTGAAACCTTTGACCGCTTTGGTAAATCTTTAAAGACCGCACAGACAAAGAAGAAGAAGACGAAGCAGCAGAAGAAGAAGACGAAGAAGAAGGTATGTAAACAGTGAATGCAAATATGTTGAAATCAACATGTTCATGAAACGTAAATAGCCAGCGGGTCAAAGGGCAAGCGGATATGAATATGAGTTGAGAAAATATGAGTACAAATTGGGCCTAGGCACAGCCTTAACCCCGAGGGCCAGCACGTACTGAAGCCTATATAAATATCTTCATATATATAACTATAGGCTGGATATATATAACTTGATATATATGTATAAATATATATATTTATATATCTACATTTGCCTCTTGGCCAGAAGCTAAGCAACTCGTAAATTATTTGCGCGCGTGTTCAACAAAATGCTGAATAAATAAATGTGCCATGTTTGCCATAAAAATAAATACAAATGAGCGTGGTGTAGGCGGGAGTGCCTAACTAGCATATACTCTACATACAGGTGGTTTCTGGCTAGTCAATTAGCAGAAAATATTTTCTTTTGACTTTGTAGACTTCATATTTCCTGTCCATAAAATACATAATTTTAATTTTGACACTAAATTTGATGCTTAAAAACTATTTAAAAATATAGATTTTTATTAATTTTCAATGAGATGGCATGAGGTATCGGAAAAAAATTATGTATTTGTAAAATGTATGGTAGAAAAGAATATATATTTTAAATTTCAAGTCTCTAGTAATTTTAGTTCTCGATATCCAAGCATTCAAATAGACAGACAAAGAGATAGACAGACGAGGGATATAACTAAAAGTTTTATTTGCTGACATAAAATTGACATATATCTTATTTACTTTTACTTCTATCAGTAACATCAATATACCCAAAATGCTCATTATCAAGGGGTATCAATGAGTTCGCATGCGAATTGGAATATTTTTATTCAGTTTTTTATAACCGTTTTTGTTGGCACTTCTACAACTATTAGCATAATCACACATTTACGACACAAATAAAGTATGTGTGTGTTAGAGAGAGAGAGAGAGAGAGAGAGAGAGAAAAAGTGAGAGCGAGGGCGGTTCATAAAAAAGGCACCATTAAAACAATTTATCAAAATTTGTGACATTAACTAGCGACGTCGATGAAGAAGAGGCAGAGCAACATCTATCATGGAAAGTTAACGAGAATGCCACAGGATAGCTGAATATTACAATATATATTATATATGTGTAAGTTTTTGTGTGTGTGTGGGACATGGACATGCTCATTAGGCGTTAATATGTCACTAATACAAACACAAACACACAGACAGCAGAGCGCCTATTGTGAATGAAGCACAAATAGTTGCAGCGCACATTTCGGTGTCATAATTATGTATGCTGTTAAAGTGCATTGAGTTTCACTAGCGAATACCCTGTACAGATTGTAAATAAAAGTAGGGCTGACATTGATCTGATTTGAATTCACTTTAGCACGATCGAATTGGAACTTGGAGTATTGTGACCGAACTTTTTAAGCGCTCAATTCAAATTCGCTAACTAAATCTCTTCTCCTCTAGTAATATATCATCTTTGAAATGTTATACAATTTCCAAAAGAACTACAATATTGTCACATTTTTATCATTATCTAAATTGGAAATAATTTTTCTCAATGCCAATTCATTAGGTAACTCTTTTCGTACCTCCAATTAGAATTTTAGCTAAGAACATAACCTAACTCTCTATTTTAATTAGAATTGTCATTGATATATGTATATACATAGATTGGAACATGTTCCATCATTATCTAATTGGAAGTTAATTGAATGTAAGCAAAACTTATTCAAGCGCTATATTCCAAAGCTAACTTTCCTAGTTTTACCTAATTCATTACGAATTTTAATTAGAGTTTGTCTAAGAACTATATTTATATTAGATAATGTTGTATCTAATTGGGAGTTAATGCGGTCAGCTTGTTAACTAAATCCATTTATTGTCCCTCGGTTACATTCCAATTAGAATTAAAGCTCAGAGTAAACTTTGTAATTAGATTCGAATTTGTTTGATATTCAGCCAATTGAAAGTTTGTTCAATGTGAAATAAATTTATGCAAGCTCTCCATTTCAACTTTTATACTTGTTTTTTAGCTGTCCCCAATCCAATTGAAGCTAGAGTTAAAACTTTAATAGGAATTGTAATTAAAATTAAAATTAAAAATGTTCGACTACAACTAGACATTCTCTCATGATTTCAATCAAATTGAGTCTATTCTTTTATCTATTCATTAATATCTATAAAATACACAAGGTTAAGCCAAAAAGCTTATCTAACAATTCCAAATTCCTTTGTGGAAAGTTTCAAAATAATTGAAAATCATTCTCATACACACAAATCTAACTTCTTATAGAATATCCCATATTAGCATAGATGCTCGATAATTCCATTTAAATTGCTCCATTCGCCTGACTTGAGTCTAATACGCGCTTTCCTATGCAATTGTTGTAGCTGCTGTTGCTCTAACAATAAAAGCTAACACGCAGCTAGCAACGACAATCGACATCAAGCGACAACAACAACAATAGACAACAACAGTCGACAGCAACAACAACAAAGAATAACATTTATAGCAATGTAGAGCTGCGCCATTTGTTGCAAACTATTTGGCATGCCCTGTAAGCCATTTGGCCAAATAGGGAATATTGATTTGATGGCAATGTATGTAAGTTAGCCATGGATCAGTTAGGGTATCTACTAGTCGAGTACCTCCTATGAGAGCAGTCTATTAAAGCAGCTAACATGTTGTTACCTTATGGTAATGATTTTAACACAATGAGTTTCCAATGTGGGTACTACATTCATATGCTGATGCTTTGAATGATTGTAGAGAGCTTCGCTCCCAGTCAGGGTATTTACTAGTCAAGCATTCCTTTTGAAAGCACTCGTCGTGTTTCCCTATTGGACAACATTTGACGAGAATATCATATTCTGATGCTCTGAATGATTGCATAACACACTCTCTCCCAGACAGGGCATCTACTAGTCGAGCACTCCCCATTAGAAGAATCTTAGTTGTTAGATGAACTGGATTTGAAAATATAAGAGTTTTCGACATTGATATCATATTGATATTCTGATTCCATGAAAAATTCTCTCCCAGTCAGGGTATCTACTAGTCGAGTACTCCTTGTCAGCACACATCAACTTGTTAGCTATTGGACAGGCATTGATGACGCCATCTGCGGCCGCCGAGTGTGGATGCCATTTATGCCATTTGTTCCATTTATTCCATTGTCCAGTGTTCTTTTATCCAGTTTCGTCCTCCCGTTCTGTCCTTTTGTCCGCGCTTTTACGAGTCCAGTGCGCCATGTTAATGAGATGCAAATAAGGTTCTCGCCCACACGCTCCATTTGCCGATATGCATATAGTATGTGGCCAAGCCCTGCCCCGCCCCGCCCCGCCCCCTCTTAACCCCTAACAACACTAGCTACACCTCCTGCTACATTTACTTTGGCATATTTACGCTATCTTTCTGTGTGTGTGTGTGTGTGGGATTATTTTGCCTGTCTGTCAGGCTATGCGTGTGTGCATGTATGTGTGTGTGTGTGTGTTTGTATGTGTGTGGGATAGCCAAGGAGTTCAGCGCCTTTTGTTACGCTTTGGCAAATGGCAAACGGCATTTGTTTTGGTATTTGCTCTGTGACACACAGACACCAATACACACACACACACACACACACACACCTACCAACACCAACACACACGCACACACACACCTACCAACACACACACATACACGTGTGTGTCAAATCTGTCAGTCAAAGTCAAAGTCAAAGTTTTGCCTTTTTTTATATATTGTCTGTGTGAGAGTGAGAGTGTATGTGTGGGTGTATGTGTGTGTGTGTGTATGTTGCACACTCCAATTAAGCGACAAAAATGCTGCTCAGTGTGTGCCAACATTTTGTCATGTTTGTTGATTTATTCGATTTTATATGCCATGTTGTGCTGTAACTCGAGTGTATGTGTCACTATCACACACATAGACACACATGCACACACACACACACACACACACACACACATACACACACATTGCTACACTCTGTTCAACGCATATTACGTATACGCCGTGAGGTACTTGAGTTGGGTTCCCTAAAGCCTTTCACGTGTGCCAAAAAAAAAAAAAATGAAATGAGCCGACAAGCGATGCAGTCAGGCCTAACTGACTTCGTAATACTCGTTAGAATATGTCAAATTTGATATGCAAATGGAGATGTTCATGGGTCCGTTGAATATGGGCCACCTCAGATGGGTTCGTCGAAAATTGACAACCCTGTATATATATACCAAATTGTAAGCATCAGTCTTTAATCTCTAGCATTTGCATGATCAACTAATATACTCGTTTTTTCACCTAATGAACGAGTATACAAATTTTAATTTAGTGACCTTATGATGGGTAGAGTCCTATGTATACCCATACATACATAAATATATACATGTATATATCTATATGTACATAAACCTTTATATGAATGAAAGACCTGATTCAGTTACTCAACATAATGCCAATAAATAAACAAACATACACAGACAGTGGGGGTATGAATGCAAGCACTCAGAGCAGCTAAAAACAAGGTCAAAGATGAGGGTGTATACAACTAGCAGATACCCTATGATCAGTATTGAATGATCATGATCATCATGAATGATCAGTGAAAGTGCACTTCCCGAGTGTGCCTAAATAACTTTGCAGAATTTTAATAAGTTTTAATCTAAGGCTTAAGTGAAAGCACATGACTTTTAAATACCCTGTAAATATTGCAAACATTTGCAGCTCTAGAGAGTCTGTGAATGAAACTCACGCTGAAATGTTATAATCTTCTGAAGCTAAAGCAAAAGCGAAAGCATTTGACTAGCGTATACCCTGTATATAAAGCAAATATCTCTATCTTTTTAAAATTCTGTGAATTATGTTAAAAAAATGGATGCTGAAAGTTGCTTAAATGCTGAAATGCTGAAATGGCAATAAATATGAGTAGATTGTAAACATATTTTAATTTTTAGGTTTGAATAAAAAGATAGCTAAAAATGAAAAATTCTCGATCTAAAACTGTGCACTAATGTATGTCTTTGACTAGTAGATTGTCTGTTAAAATTAAAAGGATGCATTGTTTATATAGATTAAATACTGATATAAATTCTTGCATATAGATGCTTGTGATTCATAGCTTATCTATAATTAGTTTTTCGGACCAGCCTGTTTTACTTTTCTTCTTCTTGAGCTTACATGTTATATATAGACACGCTCCATCATACCCGCTTCCTCTCAGCTGGCAGCAGCACTATCTCTCTATATATTACCCAAAATAATAATAATGGCAAGAAGAAGAGGAACAACAACAATCAGTGGCCAAAGACAAATCCGTTACACGCAGCAGCAGCAACGACAGCAACAACAGCTCTTCATCTTCACATCTTCTGTCTCTGTCTCTCTCTCTCTCTCTCTCTCTCTCTCTCTCTCTCTCTCTCTCTCTCTCTCTCTATGTCTGTCTCGATGTCAGCATCCTCGCTGACGTCGCTGTAACATTTCATTGGCCATTTTCGTTGCGGTTTTTCCAGCTAGCTCTGACGTCAGAGCCGATGAGTGCTACAGAAACTATAGCTAAAAACACACACACACATGAGAGTGTATGTGTGTGCATGTGTGTGTGTGTGAGTTTGTTTGTTTGTATTTTTGGGGGCAGCCGAGTGCTTTTGCTATTTCAGTTCAGTTTTCCGCTTTCGGTTTGTTTTGCTGCAAGCTAAATCGATTTCGATTTCGATTTCGATCCCAATTCAGCAACAAAACTTGCTTAGTTTATCCAGAGTCTCACCTCTGCGCCACCTGCGTGCCTGACTGCCTGTGGCTGTGGCTTATGAAGTGTATTGACGCCATTTCTCATTGGCTAATGATGTTCAAGTGCACTGCACAGCTTCCGGCAACTTGCAGCTTGCAACAGATTTCGCATTTCACATTTCGTATGGCTTCCGTGCGGCCAATGATAACAAATAGCAAATGACTTCATTCGTTCATTCCATTCATGCATTCAGCCAAACTAAGCTGAAAACATGTCTGAAATGTTACATCTAGTACAATATGACCATTAGGCCTGACATCTTAATGCAATTTCAGAATGTGAATGAAGAAGAAATCGTTTTTTCTTATTTGAGAGCATTTTTGTTGGGAATTGTTTTTCTCACTAATGTCTCAAAGCGTTAGTTTTTATTTTAACTATGAAGACTATATTATATTAAATATTTATTTTTATATTTTACAATCTAAATTAAGTCTTATAAAAGCCATTTTTACTTTTCAAAAGACACTATTAATTATATTTATATTATTTATAATTAAATCCAAATTTTGACCTAATCCAAACCAAAAATTAGCAATAACTGCTATTGAATGTTATTTAATATTGAAATTCAATTATTGCACATTTTTTTAAGAAAATTAATTTGACTTCACTTTCAGTTTACTACAATTTTAATACTTTTAACTCACCAATAACGATTTTTAAATTTTTATAGCAATTTTGGTTCATTAACGAAAATAAACTTTAAAACTTTTTATGGAAATAGAATTTTTACAATCATTGTAAACATTTTGAAAATAAAGTGTAAAATGATTGTGAAAATTTTAAAATTAATGATTACATTTTAATTTTTTTAATCTTCAATCGCAATCAACTTTACATAGCCAGGGAATCTATATATGGGATATATATAGAATATATATGTATAGAATATATATATGTAGATTGTATAATATGTAGAGTACTATTCCGAACTTCTTACTATACTTTGTAATAATTTTGAAAATAAAAAATATACCTAAATAAAACCACCTTAAAAAATATCAAATTTTGCACTTTTAATATACATACTTATATATATATAAAAAAAATAGATATATATATGTATTTATATATTTTTTCTGTTTTTATAATACTATATATTTAACTCAAAACATGGGAAAATTTCTTAAAAATATATGCAGAACTAAAAATATTTTTTTGTTCTCTTCCATTTTCTTTCAATTTCACAGTAAGTTCAAAAAAATGATTAGGAAAAATATTTATTTAAATATATGTATATTTCTCAAATAAATATCTCACATTCCAATTTTAGCTTTACATAAAATTGAAAATTTCTCAAACTACCCTCGTCCAACATAGTTTTATAAACAGGTCAATAGACATTTTAGCTATGCAGCAAAAGCTTCGCACTTGAAGGCATTTGATTGAAGACTGCGACTGGCCGCGACTAATGCTAAAGCTAATGATGCTGGTGCTTCTGCTGGTGGTGGTGCTGCTGGTGGTGCTGCTGGTGGTGCTGGCAGGTGTTTTCAGCGGATTGGCTAAGGTTAGACAGATCAGATCATTTGGTATTTCTATAAATGAGCCAACTCAGCCGGCTGCCGCTCAATTTATTTTGCTTGTCCAGTCCAACAGTTCGACGGACTGACTGACTGACTGAATGACTATCTATCTGTCTGACCATCTGTGTGTGCGTGTATGTGTGTGTGTGTGTATGAGTGTGTGTCTGCATTTGTTTGTTTATCTATTTTTATAACGCGCAATGGGGGCCCCCATCGCAAAAGTCTTCTTCTATCAGTTTAGATGAACGCCACGCTTGCTATGTTTATCGAAAGACAAAACTGTTTTTATTGTTTAAAAATTATTTTCAGTAGCTCACACACACTCGCACATACACACGCACACACAGCAGCAGCAGCAGCAGCAGCTGTGGCATCAATTTTCATTGAAAAACTGTCCGATGCGTCGATCAAAGTGAGAAACGTGAAAACGTGAAAAGTCAAAGGCCGCAAAAGGCTTCAACCGCAAGAAAATTTCACACCAAAAAGCGGAAATGTGTTTTAGCACAACGTCTACTTTATGGGCTGAGCCATTTCCCGGTTGTAGAGTGGACCCATTTTCCGCCCTCCCCCTCTGCCCCTCTCCCTCATTCCCATCATTCGTATGCTGACAAATTTGCATTGAGTCAACAAAATTGTTTGGTATTTTTGGCTTTTGGTATTCATTAGGCATTCAGCTCGAGTACTTGACGGCTCCAAGTATTGCTTTGTCCAAAAATACAATTGTAATTGCGTTGAGCCGTTCGGTTTAGACGGCTAATTAACAACAATTAGCCACAGCGACAGCTAGCAAAGTGCAATTTCAGCTGCAAGAATTTCAACTAATTTTATTTTCAGTCGAAAAATAAAGCCGAACAAAAATGGGAAAGAAAACCCGAAAGGCAAACAAAGGCAAATTGAGCGAAGCTTTTCACATCTCCAGTTTCTTTCATTCTTTTTGCCTTTTTTCTTGCGCTCCATTTATTGTTTGCCTTTTTTGTTTGTATTTAGAGCAGGGTGGTTGAAAGTGGAATGAGGTATATTGGTGTGGCAGTAGTTAAAGATTTAAACACGAAAAGTTGAAGTTGATATAGATATAGATATAGATATAGATATAGATATAGATATAGATATAGATATAGATATAGATATAGATATAGATATAGATATAGATATAGATATAGATATAGATATAGAATAGATATAGATATAGGTATAGATATAGATATAGATATAGATATAGATATAGATATAGATATAGATATAGATATAGATATAGATATAGATATAGATATAGATATAGACATACAGATAATCAAAATTTAATATAAACCTTACAGTCATAGTTTATATTTTGCCAATCACAGACTTGAGCTATAATATATATTTAAGCTTTCAAAGTCCTTTTATATCTTAAAGCAGACAAAGGAGCAGAGCAGCTTATATATTTATTCTTATTATTCTTTTATACTTAAGTTACATTGAAACTTGGCAAAAAGGGTATGTTAGTCTTATACTATTTTGAGTTAGGACGACGATATGAGTCTACTTACCACCCATTTGTCTAAATTTTTAAGTGAGTGAGAGTGAGACACTTAACTTCACATCTATCTTCTTGTATTGTAAAACCTATTACGAATATATTAGATTCTTGATAGCCTACCCCTCTATAAAACATATTTCTTATGATTGAGTCCTAGACTTCTGGTACAGAGACACATGATTCAAATAGCAGCCCTGCTCATGGTTCAGGGTATTTCCTAGTCGTGCACTCCCTAGCACAGCACTCATATTTGTTTTCTTTTTTGGCCAACTGCTGCAATTGCAACAATTAAAGTGTAATTTATGTCATTTAATGATAGCAGAGTATTGTCCAGTCGTTTTCATGCATTTTCATCTCATTTTCAGCTCAGTTTATTCTCTTTAGTCTCATTTCTTTCTGCTTTCTTTTTTGTCAAATGCTTTTGGCTGTTGACATTTTCATCGCTGAAGCGGCGATGCGGCACTTAGGGAAAAATCTACGCGCAAATCCCATTTATATTTAATTTTTCCATTTTGAAAACTTCGTCGTCGTCGTCGCCGTCATACTTGCTGCACTTGATCCTCGTAAAGACAGGACGTGACATTACATGCCAAGGCTGACAATGGACGGGCGGACAGAGAAACGGTCGTTGGGCATGACGTCGGGTCTAAAAACTGCACGGACATCGTCATGGGCATCGGATGTGAACAATAAATTTGATTCAATTGCTCTTGAGCACTTGGTCGCTGAATAAGAAACTCACGCTCTTTGTCCTCGCCTCCATTCCTTTCTCCACTCTCTCTTTCTTTCTCTAGCTCTGTGTCTCTGTCTCTGTGTCGCCATCTGATTGTGCATGACCAGCTTTTGATAAAGCAGCTAAGCTAAAGCGCAATAACAGTGACAATGCGCCTTTAGCGCCAAGGCTCCTTAAGTTGCCGCGTGTCTGCCACGGCTCCTGCTCCTGCTGCTGCTCCCTTGGCTCCTTTCTTCGTCTGCACCACTGACAAGCGGAAGTGAGCAGCACAAAGAGTACAACATGCGCCGCACTAAATCGCGTTTCCTGCGGTTCCTTCTCCATTGTTACGGAATTTTCTACAACTTTTATTCAGTTGCACGTTTTCTTCTAATTGCCATAGAGTGCAGATACAGATACAGATACAGATACAGATACAGATACAGATACAGATACAGATACAGATACAGATACAGATACAGATACAGATACAGATACAGATACAGATACAGATACAGATACAGATACAGATACAGATACAGATACAGATACAGATACAGATACAGATACAGATACAGATACAGATACAGATACAGATACAGATACAGATACAGATACAGATACAGATACAGATACAGATACAGATACAGATACAGATACAGATACAGATACAGATACAGATACAGATACAGATACAGATACAGATACAGATACAGATACAGATACAGATACAGATACAGATACAGATACAGATACAGATACAGATACAGATACAGATACAGATACAGATACAGATACAGATACAGATACAGATACAGATACAGATACAGATACAGATACAGATACAGATACAGATACAGATACAGATACAGATACAGATACAGATACAGATACAGATACAGATACAGATACAGATACAGATACAGATACAGATACAGATACAGATACAGATACAGATACAGATACAGATACAGATACAGATACAGATACAGATACAGATACAGATACAGATACAGATACAGATACAGATACAGATACAGATACAGATACAGATACAGATACAGATACAGATACAGATACAGATACAGATACATAGATACAGATACATAGATACAGATACATAGATACAGATACATAGATACAGATACATAGATACAGATACATAGATACAGATACATAGATACAGATACATAGATACAGATACATAGATACAGATACATAGATACAGATACATAGATACAGATACATAGATACAGATACATAGATACAGATACATAGATACAGATACATAGATACAGATACATAGATACAGATACATAGATACAGATACATAGATACAGATACATAGATACAGATACATAGATACAGATACATAGATACAGATACATAGATACAGATACATAGATACAGATACATAGATACAGATACATAGATACAGATACATAGATACAGATACATAGATACAGATACATAGATACAGATACATAGATACAGATACATAGATACAGATACATAGATACAGATACATAGATACAGATACATAGATACAGATACATAGATACAGATACATAGATACAGATACATAGATACAGATACATAGATACAGATACATAGATACAGATACATAGATACAGATACATAGATACAGATACATAGATACAGATACATAGATACAGATACATAGATACAGATACATAGATACAGATACATAGATACAGATACATAGATACAGATACATAGATACAGATACATAGATACAGATACATAGATACAGATACATAGATACAGATACATAGATACAGATACATAGATACAGATACATAGATACAGATACATAGATACAGATACATAGATACAGATACATAGATACAGATACATAGATACAGATACATAGATACAGATACATAGATACAGATACATAGATACAGATACATAGATACAGATACATAGATACAGATACATAGATACAGATACATAGATACAGATACATAGATACAGATACATAGATACAGATACATAGATACAGATACATAGATATAGAGACATAGATACAGATACATAGATACAGATACATAGGTACAGATACAAATACAGATACATAGATACAGATACATAGATACATATACATAGATACAGATACATAGATACAGAGATACAGAGATACAGATACAGATACAGATACATAGATACAGATACATAGATACAGATACATAGATACAGATACATAGATACAGTTACATAGATACAGATACATAGATACAGATACATAGATACAGATACATAGATACAGATACATAGATATAGAGACATAGATACAGACACATAGATACAGATACATAGATACAGATACATAGATACAGATACATAGATACAGATACATAGATACAGATACATAGGTACAGATACAGAGATACAGATACATAGATACAGATACATAGATACAGATACATAGATACATATACATAGATACAGATACATAGATACAGAGATACAGAGATACAGATACAGAGATACAGATACAGAGATACAGATGCAGAGATACAGATACAGAGATACAGATACATAGATACAGATACAGAGATACAGATACATAGATACAGATACATAGATACAGATACATAGATACAGATACATAGATACAGATACATAGATACAGATACATAGATACAGATACATAGATACAGATACATAGATACAGATACATAGATACAGATACATAGATACAGATACATAGATACAGATACATAGGTACAGATACAGAGATACAGATACATAGATACAGATACATAGATACAGATACATAGATACATATACATAGATACAGATACATAGATACAGAGATACAGAGATACAGATACAGAGATACAGATACAGAGATACAGATGCAGAGATACAGATACAGAGATACAGATACATAGATACAGATACAGATTCTCGAATACACAGATATACAGATTACAAATGCAGATACACGAATGCACAGATACTCAGATACTGCTACCGAGGCAGAGGAAGCTTAACAGACAGTTTATGGCCGAGTTAAAGTCGTTTAACAGCGGGTTACCACATGCAAAGCCCCCAAAGTGCAGCAACAAAAAAAAGCCATGAGCAAGCCAAAACTTATACGGACAACTGTGTGTGTGTGTGTGTGTGTATGTGTATGTGTGAAAAATACGTGGCATAAATCCATGATATATTGTCATTTGCTTAACCATGCAGCCAGCTGGAAGATGTTGCTGGTTGCCCCGTGGCCCAGAGGACCGAAACCCAAATACACTTTGGCGTCCTGTGCACTCAACTAAAAGAAAATGAAATGTATGTGACGCTTCTGTTCACTCGATGTTTCCTATACATATGCATATGTATGTATGTACAATAACAACAATATTGCTAAGATACATATCTATAACATCTATATATCTACATGCAGAGGAGGGATATATTGTGTGGCGCACAACTGATAAACAATCATGTCAATTTCATAATTGTAAATATATGCTTAAATCGCATGCAACGCAAACAATTTGCATAGCTGGCGAATAACATATGTATGTACAATATATAGATATACACTGAGCGAAAATTCTAATCGGAGATGGATTTTGATTGCATACTCAGCTGTGCAGTGAGTGGATTAGGGAAGGAGCTAGATTAAACTGGAGATTTTGGTTGCTGAAGATAGAATCATATTTTGTGGTTAAGCACTTCTTGCTTTGCTAGTGCCTACACTGAGCGAAATATTAAATGCTTTTTCTCCTGTTCTTAGCATGCCAAAATTAAATTTAAAATGTTAAAGAGTTCAAAATGTTGAAGGTTCATTCATACCTTTCAGATGTCTACCTTCTAAATGTCTACTTATAAATGTATAACAAATTACATAGAGTATCTAGCTAGTCGAGCAGTTTTCTCTGTGCAGTTTAATAATTTATTGAGAAACGCATGAATCGCATTTGATTCGTAATAAATTATTTAACGCCGTTTAGCAAATATGTTGGCATTTCAACAAACTGAAATCAAAAGCCAAGCGTAAAGAATTTGAATAATTTAATATGAAATAGAAAATTTGTTCACTAAAGGTGCAATGCATGTAATATATATAGAAATATATATATAAATATCGAATATTCTGCTATACAAATATGCGGGTTTCCATTTGATTTTCCATTTTGATTGTTAACAATATTGCAAAATAAATGTTTCCATTTGGCATTTTCATATTTCGAGTTCAATTAAATGAATTTTTTTAGTCAGGCGTTGAATTGGCATTTTTATTTAATTATTTTTACATTTATATCGAGTAAATATATGTATATATATATATATATATATATATATGTTTACAATTGATTTGCATTCGAATTGACAATTCCTGACTGTAGCCAGATATGGTTTATCCTTTTTTTGTATAAAATCAAATTGTTATGGCTCACAGCTCGCATCAAATTTTATGCGTTTGACCGCAGGACATGAAACAAAGTTAAATGTAATAAAAAAAACACCATACTATAAATATATACTATAAAAAAAACACTTGCAATCTGTTCTTGTTTTATTTGATATTTAAAATTATATTTTTATTGTTATGGCGTTGCATTTACAAACAAAATCTCAGCCAGAACTTGCATTAAATTTTTATAAAAATTTTATTTGGGGCAAAAGTTTGCAGAGAAGCGAAAAAGGAAATGCCTGCGGCGCTCTGTGCCCTGAGGGACTAACAATTAGGAAGTGTTCTAGACAGCCGAGCTCGAGATTGGGAGAGCTCCGCTTAGAGCAGTTGTGTCTAGCATTGTTGTTGAGGAAGGAGATTGTTGGGGTCTATTTGAAAAGATTTTGATGGGATTAGTAGAGATTTTTTCCTAAATGAATTTATTTATTTGTGACTATATAGGAATTTCTAGGAAATATAGAGAAATCTCAACTGCCTTGTCCTCCCCCTAAATACCCTTCTATAATTCCATTGAATTCAAGTAAAATCAAATTTAATTTAGATTTAGAAATGTTTAAAAGTTTAAGGAATACTTTTCACTTATCCTATTTCTAAATACGTAACATCTTATGCGAAATGAAAAAGATCAAATTTTAAATACATTTCCTTGTAAATGATTTTCGAAATCAAATTCATTTGGAATTCTGAGAATTCTGAACTTCCTTCGGGAAATCTGTACTTATTTTGCTCTAAGTAGCTGCGGCTGCTTCACTCTTCGAATATCTCATTTCAAATTTGAGGCATAAAACACAAAATGTTTGCTATGTTGGCCATTTATATGCGCGTGTGTGTGTGGGTGGTGTGGGTGTGCGCTTGTGTGTATGTATGTGTGTGTTGGCTTTAATGGCTATTTTCTTAGGGCCAAAAACAATAAGAGCCATCAAGTTGGTTTTTTTTATACATTTTATCAAAGGACGAACAAAAGCGAGCGAGAGCTCGTAAAAAGGACAAGCATACATACACACACACACACACACACACACACATACACAGACACATACATTGAAAGCCATTTTCATTTCATTTTCCATGTCTCTGACGCTTATTGTATGCGAATTACATGCTCTGAATGGCGAAATACAACACGCATAATCTAATAATATTTTATGGCCAATGGGCTCTAGCACTCCCTCTCCATCTCTCCCTCTCTCTCTCTATCTCTTTCTGTCGAATGGCCAGCGCATAGCATAGGAAAGTCCACTGGGCACTTGAGCGTTCGTTGAACTTCGTCAGGAGATGCCGTCAATATATATTGTAAATAAATGTCATATACAGGAAGTCGTTGAGAATGGAAAATGGAATGGAAAATCTCAGTAATTTTCTAGATTTTAACAATACTCCATCTTTCTTCCATCTCCATCTCCATCTCTCGCTGTCTCCTTCGACATTAATGTTGCAATTAACGAGCATTTATATTGCGTATACGCCACGTTTGCCAGTGTTTTATTTATTAGCAGTTTCTTTCTGGTCCTTAAGATAAAACAAAGGGCGGGGTGAGAGCGAGAGAGAGTCGCAAGGAGGAAGCAGAAGAGGCAGGCAGAAATTGGTATAAGAAATGTGAGTAATCGATGGTCTTCTCTTCTACCTGGCCCTCTCTCTCTCTCTCTCTCTCTCTCTCTGTCTCAAATGATATCGCAAGCAATGAGTAATATGATTATTACGCAAATGCCGCGTATGTCACACTATGAGGACGAAGAAGAGAGAGAAGGCAGAGATTGCTATCCGAAATCTAAACAATCTTCCCCGGATTTTTAAAATTCAGAAAATTGCTTAGATTTCTTATTATTTTCATGAACACAGCTGATTGTCAGACTTTCACTTATTGCCATTGTTTTCAGCATTTGCAATACTGGAACAATATTAGTTACAATAGTGGGCACATTTTCCTGCTTCGCCCTATATATATATATATTGTTTAGACATTCCTCCCTCATCCTAACTCTCTGCCTCTTTCTCTTTCACCTCCTCCCCCCTACTTTAATGACAGACAAAGTAGGCGAAAGAAATGTGAAATCTCCACAAGTTTTATACATTTTAACAATGCTCCCTCTCATACTCCCCCACGCTCCCCTTCTCTCTCTCTCTCTTTCTCTCTCGCCCAGCCACACGCTCCACATAAATGTTGCAATTAACGAGCATTTCACATTACGCATACGCCACGTATGCCACTGTTATATTTATTGCCATTTTTTATTAGCATTTTCATTAGTTATAAACGTGGAACGCACAAGGGACCCCAAGCGAGCTGTGAATAATGCTAATTCTCCATTATTCTCTAGCCAAGAAGGCAACTATAACAATGGGCGTGGCAGCACATTAAGTGCCTGTTAAGTAGCTTTTTATAGACGCAGCGACAACAAAGTCGTAAGATATATAGAGGCATATATATAATTCTGTATATATAGTTCAATCAGTTTTGATATATTTTGGAATAGTTGAATGCGTCTAAAAATAGAATATGCCAGAGACAAAAGCTTTATAAATATATATGCATATATATATATTTGTGATATGTATAAAATGCCAAAAGGCCGCAGATACAAAAATAAATAAAAATTGAGAAAAAGCCAAAAATACAAAAATACACAAAAAAAAATTCCAACTGAATTTTATATAAATAAAAAAAAAAAAAAGTTTGTTTGCTGCGCGAGTCCAATTATCAGTCTATCACTTGAGCACCTGCCCACAAAGCTGAGAATGTGTGTGTGTGTGATGTGTGTTAGTGTGTGTGTGTGTTTGATATATATAAAATGCCATCAAATAGCGTAAGACAAATGACAAGCTGAAAGCCAGATGAGCATCAGATGACGCCATAGCCATGACGAACCAAAGAGAGCAAGATAGAGAGAGAGAGAGAGAGAGTGGGAGAGTGGGAGAGTGGAGGAGAGGTCATCGATTAACGTGTGCGTCTATCACAACTAAACATAATTATTATATATAGCTAATGATCATTAGAGTCGAGCAGAGCTCGTGGCTCCTGCTCTAATGGGCGTTGTTTTACAGCTTGTGACGCGCATTGGGAATTGGTCTAAAAATACAATCGAGTTGTCAAGTGTGTTAGCTGTCCACGTGTGTGTGTGTTGAGTGTGTGTGTTGAGTGTGTGTGTGTGTTTGTTGTGCCAACACTTTTCAAATTTTATTGGCTACCAAAAGGGGGGCACGTCCCAAGCGAAGCGCAACAACAAAAACAATAAATTATGCCTCGCTTTTTACACTAGTATTGCGTATGTGTGTGTCCGTGTGTCTGTCTGTGTGTGTGTGTGCGTGTGTGTAGCTGCGCTTATTTACAATTTGTCATAATTTTTCGCTTGCATACTTTCAGGCAAACATGAATATTGCCATCGCACACAAATGGGATAAATTATCGCCGCGCGAGTTTTTGCAACTGCAGGAATTGGCATCATGTAAGTGCTGAGTGAAAACTCTTAACCCAATCCCTTAATGATATAATGCACGATGAATAACAGCTATATAAATATATATTTATAAATGTATATTTATGGTTGTATGCATTTGAGAGAGTGGTAGGAAGCTTAATAATAAATGAAGGTGTAAATAAAATATGTTAAATCTCCAAACAATACTCAAGATCAAGATCAAAAGTCAAAGCGATTTAGTTCATTTACGAATGTCTGATCGCCTGTAGAGTAAATGAGTATAAGAGTATGCCAGCATTAGTGTATAGCAGTTTAGTAGTAATGTATAAGAGTAATGTATAATGTATAGTAGGATACTAAGAGTAAGAGTAGAAAAGTACAATCAGCACATATAGGAGTATAAAACTAAAGAAATATAGAAAGAATTATATATAATTTATTATAAGTGTGTAAGAGTATAAGAGTAATGCATAGTATAGTATAAGAGTAAGAGAATTACTGAACTTGAAAGTATTGTAGTATTGGATTCTAAGAGTAATAAATATAAAAGTTTAGGAGTACACACGCGTGTAAGAAATAGAAAATTGTGATAAATATAATAAGAAGGAGGAGACGAGTATAGGAGTATAGGATATCAGAATTATTAGTAAAAATAATTATAAGTTAAAAGTGAAAGCATAAAAATAGAAAAGCTGACGAATATAAAAGTATAACAATATACGAGTATAAGAACATTAGATTAACAGCCAAATCTATTTAATCATTTCCGTCTGTCTATCTATAAAGAAGTATATCAGATGATATGGATAGAATATGAGCAGAGACGCATAGTTGCTAGTCACGACGTACAAGGTATCGCCACGTCTGTTACTATCGACTAGAATATTCGTATAGTCAGCTTTTTTTTAGTCAGCTTTTTTGTTGAAATGAAATTTTCAGCTGATTTATTGACATGATGCGCGTCAAGTTACGCAATTTGAAATCGCATTGCGACAAGCTGAAAGCTTAACATTTCAGGTAATGCTAGCTGGCTTAAATGCTCATGCTGATGATAACGATAATGATGATGATGATGATGATGATGATGGAGTCTGGTAACTGCGTGTATAGTGAGCTTAAATGTTGAGATGCTGCATTGGGTAATCCGGCGCAAAGTTGCAGCTGGAACAAAAGGCAACAGAGAACTGTGTGGCAAGCAAAGCTGCTTGACGTTTCATGAAGTAGTTACCTTTGCATTTACTTTTACCTTTACCTTTGCCTTTACCTTTACCTTTACATTTAACGTATTCGGTTTGAGCTGAGCTGAGCTGAGCGGCTTTCGGATGTCTTTGGAGCTGGGCCGGCAGCACTTGTCAACAAGACAGTGCAAGCTGCCTCTGAGTGTGATTAAAAATGTCAGCAGCAAAGCAATTGGGGCGGCGTATGGGTGTGGCAGTTGCCACTTGCCACTTGCCAGAGAGTGGCTCTTCGAGTGGCATCGAATACGAAGTGTCAACGACAGCGACAGCGACAGCCACAGTTGAAGTATTCAAGTGCCCAAAGCACTCAAAATATTCGCTCGAACTGCGGCTGCAACGGCAGCAACAGGAGCTCAGGGAGCGGCTGCAATTGTCGCCCGCCCAACTGTGCAATGCATTCATTGAGTTAATAAAACTTGCCACAATTTGGGGCACACATACGCACACTCACAGAGCAAGAGAGACACTGAGGCAGCTCGTTGTCATGCAACGACTTTGTTTCTATTAGTTAATTATACTCAAAGCTCTGTCTCCTTCTCTCTATCTATCTCTCTCTCTCTCTCTCTATCTTTGCCATCTGCAATTGCCTGCTTTCACCTGTCACTTGCCACTTGCCACTTGGCACTTGAGGCGCCATGGTAGCAATTGACGCATTTATGTTTAGCTGCAGCAAAAAAAAAAAAAAACAGCTAAAAAATATGAAGCTAGAAAAAAAAGACTTGAAATGACAGTGAACAAACGGGGCATATTGGTTTATATAAAATTTATATAATATTCTACATAAGATTAGCAGTTTTGGGTACAGGGTATCTCTGAGTCGGACATTTCCGACTGATTTTGGCTTCTTTTTATTATTTTATATTTTTACCTTAATGAGATCGTAAATAATATTTCCTAATTGCTCTAACATAAGCCATAAATTTAATTTATTTTTCTTCTTCATCTTCTTCTTGTTCGTCCGCAGACTCCACACGCAAGCTACAGGATGTGCTGCAGGAGTTCTGCACGCCCAGCGCATCTGGCGCGGCCAAGTGCATACCAGATGGGGTAAGTAGTCAGACAGACAAACATTTCTAGTAGACTTTATAGTTTAAGTGGAATATAGTGTCTCGTAAAATTGTAGAAAATAGAAAAAAAGAGAGAGAGAGAAATATAGAGGAAGACAGAGATAAGAAGAGAGAGAAAGAGATAGAGATTGAAACACATGGAGACAGAGAGAGGGGGAGAGAGAGAGAGAGAGAGAGAGAGAGAGAGAGAGAGAGAGCGAAATATATAGATAGAGAGGGAAAGACATAGAGACAGAAAGGGAGAGACAGAGAGAGAGAAGGATAATCAGAGAGAGAGAGAGAGAGAGAGAGAGAGAAAGAGAGATAATCAGAGAGAGAGAGATATATAGTAATAGGAAGGATATAGTAATAGAGATAAGAGAGAGACAACGGCAAAGATGCACATAGAAACACAGAAACAGACTGACAAAGACGGAGATAGACAAAGAAAGAGACCGGACAGAGAGATAATAATAATAAAAGCCGTATTGCCAAAAGTGAATCCAAATGAATGAGTAAAATGAATATATCCTTGATTCACATACACTTACACACCCTCACTCACATACTCACGCACACACCGACAAACTGAACAAACTGACAAGGATGCGGGTCAGCCAGTGTCTATGGCAGCTCAAGAAGCTGTTTTGTATTTTGTGTTTCGTATTTTCGGTAAGTGGATGGAGTAAAAGATTGAAAGTAAATCTTCTTATACATACAATAAATCACCGAGATTTTTCAACTTTACGCCCCAAATGCTAAATTGAAATTGAGCAGCAAGACCCCAAGCCCAAGCCCAAGCCAGAGCTCGAGCTCGAGCACAGCCCTGACGCCATGAATCGACAACAGGAACAGGTAGACAAGTACAGGTAGACAGCTTATACTAAATTAAATTGAAAATGCATGCCAGAAAGGGGGAGAACGTGCGAGAGAGACAGGGAGGGAGCGGAAGAGAGAGGGCAATAGTTTTGTTAGTAAATCTTGGAACTTCAACAAGCTGCCAAAACAGAGACAAAATCAAATTAATAACCAAGTTGGCAACAGCTTAATGGGGGCCGTAGCTATAGATACATATAGAAACCCTAACCCTAATACACAGACAGACACACACACACACACAGACAGACAGACACTCCCACACATACACACACTCAGTGGAATGTTGATTTCCGTTTGGGCTTAGCACACGATTTAAGCCCCATTATGAATTCTGAGCCCTGCATGCCTCGAGTATATTTAATGACAAAACTTGAAAGCAGACTAAGCTCACATATTGATGTATTTATACACTTGAGATGGCAAGGAGGAAGAGGATAACACAGAGAAGATAAGACATAATTATGCCTAATCAAAGGCTAAGTCCTTAAACAAACTTTAGTGGAAATAATCAAAGTGATTTCCAATGACTTTCATATTGACTTTCTAGTCAATAGACGACTCAGAGATTAGATGTAGTTTTTCAGAAGTCAATCAATCAACCAATCATTGTAGTAAGCTAATGGGAATTAGACGGGATAGCAATCTAAATTAACTATCGATACCTTACTAAAAGGCTATCGATACTTAACTAAAGTAACATCGAGACTCAATAAGAATGTCATTTGTTGATGTATTTATATATTTACATTTATTTACTTTACATTACTCTTCACAATCTCCATTCGTGATCCCCACACTCCATTCTTTACGTCACTCTCCAATCTCCACTCTCCACTCCACTCTACTCTACCCTCTCTCATTCTCTGGTTATTGTCGGGTATTTAATATTCGTTCATTTCCATTCAAGAAGCTGGCATGACGAAACGAGTGAAACAATTGTGGTTTGTGGTGTGTGATAAAAGATAAAACAATTAATATGTAAAACTTTGGTTCAGCTCAATCGATCAACAGCACAGATGTACACACATCCCACATCTGTCCCTCCTGGCTGTGTGTGTGAGTGTGTGTGAGTGTGTGTCTGCTTAAGCTGAGTTGGGAATTGCAATTTGTTGTTAAATCTATTCAGCCATGCTCATTTAACCTCACTACAAATGCAAATACAAGACAGATAACAGACAGACGAACAGACATACATACATACATACAAGCACAAGCACACACAGATAGAGTTGCTGCTGCTGCTGCTGCTGGTGCTGTATCTTTTGGTCATGTAACCAAATGGAAAAAAAAACGTATAATTAAGTTTGTTTCTGTCTGCCCTAGCATGCACACACACACACACACATACATGCACATATATACACACATATATAGAGATGCAATTTGTTGGCTCTCGAATATATTTTTTGTACGCTTTTAGCCGATTCACTTTGATATTGAACACGTTGACAGGGAACAGGAATACACGCGCTTCTACACTGTCCGTTCGGGGTTTTCTTTTTTTGTTTTTACACACACATACACATATATATAAATATATCTGTATAGAGATGCTGTATACATGTGTTTCTCTTTGCAGCTTCGAATGATAGTCATTTCTGTAAATATTTTATTAAATGGAATAAATTGAAGTGCCATGTTATGTTTCAGCTTCTGTTTGTGCTACAAACATACATACATATAAACATGATATATATAACATACAGCAAGTACGTCATCGAGACAGCGTGAACAGACTGGCAGACTGGCAGACAGATAGACAGGCAGAGAGATGAATGTTGTCCATATTTTATTTATTTATTTGTGAAGTGAATATCCGCTGGAATATATACTCTTTCAATTTCATTCGGTTTGAATGTGGCATCGGTCTACATATATATATATATATATATATATATATATATATATATATATATATATGTAGAGTTCATTTCTTATTGAAAGCGAAAAGAGGGAAAAGTATTAAATATGCTTGTAAAGGGATGTAGAGAGAGAGAGAGAGAGAGGCAGAGGAAGTAGCGTGTATCCGGTTGAATATACATTCTTTAAATTGCATTTGATAGCAGTTAAAGTAGTCGTAGTTGCTGCAGTAGTAGTAGTAGTAGTAGCTCTCTAGCATAGCGTATACTTTACAAAATAAGCGATCTGCCAATAAAACTTATTTTAACTGAAAGCGAAAAGTAGAAGGAAGGAATAGAAACAGCAAATGTAGAGTATATCCAAGAGAAATGTGCCCTGTAATTGTTTAAAGCAGCTGTTGCAATATATAATAGCTCTATAGTAGGACAAGGCAGACATTATGCAAAACCAATACAGTCTTCAGAGTATTAATGAGCAGGAGACCCGAATATATCCAGTCGAAGACTCAAAAAGTCAACCGTCAACTCAATTATAGGCAGAGAGAGGATGGCGAAAAGTTCAACTGATGAAATAGACACTCTTTAAATCATACGTTAAAGGCGCTTAAGCAATGGAAATCTGCTCTATAAACATAAATTTATTTTTTATGGTATTCTTTTTAAGCAAGGCAAACATTACACATAACCAATATTCCTTCTTTAGTTTGTGAACGAACATAAGAATGCATCTCTGTATATATCAAATGAGAGAGTCCATCGAGAGAGATTGAGATATCAACAAACGGACAAAACAGATTTCATTTCATTGCTAGAAGAGAGAGTAAGTGGGATTATAATTGGAGTGCACAAAATGAATATACTCTGTCTCCAAGCATAAAAACGAATGTATATATTGAATAAGATAGTCGACTATGTACGGATGAAGCCTCTAAAAGAGAGAAGGTGAAAGACTATGTAGAGTCTAGCCCCTGTATAGATACACTTTCAATTGCATTTTGCCTTCTACTATGTATCATAGGCCAATGCTTGTCTATGCATGTTTAAGCAGTACAGTACTCTATGTATAATCAATCTACCAATCACATACTACAGAAAGAGAGTGGAAAGTGAAAGACCAACCAGAATTTTACTCTTCCAAATTTGGCCTTAGTAGCTATTATAGTAGCTATACACGTAGTATAGAGTATTCCTTGCCAGTTCTGCTTTCGCTTGCTATAAATTTGATATCTTATTAGAGGCAGCCTTGAGATACAGTTGTTGTTGGAAGAGCGAAAAGTTTTCTTAGCTGCGACACTTTAATTAAGTTAATTAAAAGCAGCTGCTGAACTGAATTGGCCTCTGCAGCACTTCAACTCTTCAGATTGATTTAGCTATCGGCCATCATTTGTTGTTGTTGTTCTTGTTGAAAAGTCTTGAAAAGTTTGCGTTGCAAATTTGTGGATATTTTATTGCAAGCTGCTTTGTTTTTGTCCTAATTAGCTGAGCTGCAATCAGACAACTTGTTCTGCTTCTTCTTCTGCTAGCTTGTTGTTTGTTGTCACAAATATCCTTGGCAATCCTTTTGAGCTGCTCTCGATTGGAGCTAAGTCCCTAGAGCTAGCTGAACTATATTGAGCCCAATGGCAAATCGCTTAACCTTTGAAGTATTTCACTTATCCTGGATTGGGTAGAATTTATTGTGATTTCTTCTAAATGTTGGCTGCATGTGCCAAACGTGATTTATGACATCGCCCCACTCTCTGGCCCACGCTGCGTGTGCATAATTTACGCGTTTGACTTTTTGGCAACTCCGCCTCCCCAAAAAGTATGCAATAGATGAGTGAATGCTTCGAGCTGGCTGCAAAGCGTGCGATAAACAAGCTAAATGGTCCAAAAGCGCGACATGCTCGTGTGATTATCAGCGCCCAGGCGTAGCTCAGTCACTCGCTCTCTCTCTCCCTCTGTCTCTCTCTGTCTCTCTCCCTCTCGCTCACTCTGTGTGTAATGGATATCACGCATACGCACTGTGTGCACCCCACAGTCGATATATCCTTGAATATTTATTCATTAAACCACGCACTCACGCATAACACTAAGCACACACACACAGACACACATTAACTAGAGGCTTGAGCAGATTTTTAGTAATAAAAGCGGAGTAGTAAAAGGCAGTAAAAGAGGAGTAGAAAAAGAGCTGCTTCGACTGCTACTGCTGCTGCTACTGCTGTGGTTTCGCACGCGTATCTCGTTGCTTGCTAAATAAATTTTGTTAACGCAATTCGCGTGCCATTATTATAGTGCCAGCCAGCCAAGAGTGTGTGTATATGTATGTATGTGTGTGTGTGTGTGTGTGTGTTCATTATGCCTTTATACTTGAGGTCCCATTGCTGGCCATGTTTAAGCCATTTTGCTTTTGCTTTTGTTTTGGCCATGGTATAAATTTCCATTTGCGTGTATTCGGTTTCATTATGTTGCCAGCACAAGTACAAGGAAAAGAAGAGGAAGAGGAAGAAGAAGGCGAAGCAAAACAGGAAGAGAAAGTGCCTGCCAGGCCATAGTTAACTTCAAGCTCGATGCCTCAAGGCGCATATTCTTAATGTTTGTCGACTTTTCATATATATAAACATATATATGTGTATATATAAATATATATATGTATAAATATATATTTTCACTTATATATATATACATTGTTTTATGCGCGAAATTTAAAACGCCACAAGCTTTAGTAGAGATTGCTGCTGCTGCTGTTGCTGTTGCTCTCGCCATAATGACCAGCATAATAATGAGGCAGATAATAAAGATGCGGTTCGTAGTGAAGTCACAAAACTGAAGTCACAAAGCTAGCCAGCATATTAGCTATGAAAACAGTTTGAAATACGATTTATATAGATCTGAAAGCTTAACTAAAACTATTAAGCTATGATCATATATACTATTATGATCCATAAACAATTCAGGGTTCACTCTCTCTCTGCAGTCTTCATTAGAAGATCGTTAAGTAGATCAGGCTTAGCCCTCAGATTGCTTCATTGGAGCCTCATGGAGCATCTTTAGCATCTTAGATTGCTTCAATTTCATAACTTTGCACTAGGATTGTTTTTTTTTTTTTATTAGAGGGTACTTTTATAGGTTTTGAAACTTATTGCTTTATTCAATTTAACAGTGTTACCTCATATATCTGAGATTGCTGTCTTTATTAGAGAATCCATGAGTATTTTATACTAAGCTCTAACATTTTCCAATCGATCAATCTTAAGTTTCACATAATTCCCTTTATTTGGCCATCCCCAATCCACTCATCCTTCAAATTTCTATCAAGTTTCCCTTGCAGTGTATTCCCTCGTCGCGTTTGCTTTATTAAATTCTGTCGCATTTTCGCTTCATTCGCTTATTTGCCAATTAGCGCAGCGCTAGGCACGCGCAGCGTCTCTTGCACAATGCCTCGTCCTTGATTCAAAAGTGTAATCATAAACGTAACCATAAACGTAGCTGTAACCGTATCCCCAGCCGTAGCCGTATTCATAGCCGTAGCCGTAGCCGTAGCCGGGCGAGAGCTTTAAAGCGCGCATTTATGTTTACACAATGCGGACAGTACATCTGGATGATGGTCGTGTCCATCAATGTCAACATATCAATGCGTCCATCAATGTCATCAATGCCACGCTACACGTGCTCGCTCCCACTGCCACATAATGCGCGAAGGACCCCAAAGGGGGCGCTACCATTGTGGCCGTCAGCAACTACAACAAAATCAAAAGCGAAGAAAAAACTCTGCCCAGATCCTCCGAGCACATTTACAGTCACGTACTTTGCGAATCACTGGGAATTATATTTAACAATTGTCTCTCTCTCTCTTTCCCTCTCTCCCTCTATGTGTGTAAGGCTTATGTGTGTCTTATATGGAATATAATATATAACATAATTATAGATTCAGGCAAATTATGTGTTTAAGCTTTAAGCGCATTTAGAACTCTTTTTAAGTAAATTTAAAAAAAAAGGAGAAAATTAGATCAAATTAATAGAATGATAAAATTGAAATTTAATTGAAAGTAAATTCAAATAGCATTGATATTAAATTATAAATTAATTAAAATTAAACTGTTATTGAAATTAAAATTTTATTGAATTAAAATTGAATTGAATTTAAATGAAAATTAAATAAAAATTGAATTGGAATTGACATTATATTGATTTGAAATTTAATGATAAATTGGAATGAAAATTGATTTAATTGATTTTGAAATATAATTTAAATTTAAATTCAAAAGAAATATAATTAAAATTGAAGTGCAAGGAGTTGATCACCTTCTAGACTCATGCCTACATTCCGAAAATTTCAATTACCCATTTCTCACATTAAATTGAAAACTATTTTACGCAAATTCCCATCGGGTTCTCTAAAGTATTTTTCGCCTCACTTTAATTGAACATTTTTGTCTTCTATAAATTACTTTTGCAGGACATTGACTTTGATGGGTTTCGTCGGTTTTTGGACGCGTTCCTCGACTGTGAGACGCCGCTGGATCTGGCCAAGCATCTATTCGTGTCGTTCCTTAAGCCGAATGTCACACAGGCCCAGCTGCATGGCAAGGCGCTCAATCAAATGGCGGCCATTAGCAGCACGGCCGCCTGTGCACCCGTCACGTCCCATACGAAGGGTAAGTCCTCAGCTCTCCTCCATAGCTCCCTCTATCCATATACATCCATATCCATTTCCATTCCCATGAACATGGCAAATGGCACATGCCATGCGAGCCTCGACTCGACTCTCCCTCTTCCTCTCCTTTCTCTCTCTCTCTCTCTCTCTCTCTCTCTCTCTCTCTCTCTCTCTCTCTGTCTGTCTCTTTAATAATTGCAACACATTTCTCATTGGGCAACGCCGTGGTCGGGGTCTCTGTTGTAATTAGGCTCCATACCGAACATCAACAGCATCGCCGAGCTGATGCCGCAATGCAGCATTGGTGGAGATAGCCACTCGCATGCCCACTCGCAGATCCAGGTCCAGACCCAGGCGCAGGCACGCACCAGCTTTGTGGACAAAATCCATGGCATTACGGATAAGTTACAGCACTCACTTGGTGGCCATTTGACCCACGATCCCAGCAAGACCGGTAAATATGGCCACATCTACGTGCTCTAGGCATTCCAAATATCAAATTCACTTCAATTTCAACTGAAAGAGAAATTCAAGCGAAATTTAATTGAAATTGAATTGCAACTGAAAAGAAATTAAATTTTATTAAAATTGAATTTCCATTGAATTGAAATAAAATTGAAATTTAATTGAAAGTGAATTGAATACAATTAAATTGAAATTGAACTAAAATTGAATTTAATTTTAATTATCAAAATATAATGGAAATCAATTATAAAACTTAATGGAAAATAATTTACAGATTGATTTAAAATTAAACGGAAAATAAGATAAAATTGAATTGAAATTAAGCTAAAATTTAATTAAAAATGTAATTTTAAATGAATCGAAATTTCCTTGAAATGAAATACAAATGTAATTGAAATGGAATTGCTGAAAATAAGTGAAGCGCAGGAACTGGAATACAAATATTAACAACTTAATTACGTTCTTCTTCTTCTTCTTCTTGCTGTTAATTCCATTTGTCGCATGTGTATTTTGCTGTGTGCTTTGCAGGCAGCGTGCATCCGATGTTAACGGTTACGCCCAGCCCATTGGCCAGTGGACCGAGCATATTCCAGAGCAGCAATGCCGCCCGTCGCTCCGTGGACTCGAGCCCCTCGCACTCGCAGACGAACCACTCGCAAATGTCGCGCAATTCGTCGAAGAAGAGCAACAATTCCGTTAATTGCAAAATTGATAGTGAGTATTAATTAGATTCGAGTGAAGCAGGGTATAAAAAGGGTTCAATGTGGGGAGGAACGCGGGAGGCGTCCATCTGCCCACGATACAAGGAAATTACTCTGGGCCCAGCCCCTTTTTTGGGCTGTGTTGCAGCACGAGTTTGACTTTCAATTAGGCGCACATTGTCCGTCCGCTTGGCCCGCAGTCAGCTGCAATTAGCCAACTTGCCACACAATGTGGGCGTGCCTGATGAATAGCGCCCTATATGCCAGCTATAGCATAGTGTATGAAAGTATACGAGTTATACAAATCTATATATCGATGCGACGCATATACAGTGAAGCTTGCATGTGGAGCTACTTTCAATTAACAAACTTATCTGATCACTTTTGTTAATACAAAATGCAGCTAAACATTGCAATAAACATGAACTTTAACAACTAAACTAGAGTATCAATTGTTATCGATAACAACATCGATAGACTAGTAAACTGGAATATACATTCATATATCGACTTAGCTTTGCTCGTTATCCAGAACAGGGCCAAGAATCGTACCTCATCTTTCATATATTATTATAAACTATGTGCATTCATTTATTCTTTACTTTATTATACTAGAATATCTTTGTTTATCCATAGCAGGTTTCACTGTACATGTATATAAATATATATATATATGAATGCGACTTATGCGCGACATCTTGAGAATTTCAATTGCAGCTGCGAGTTGCATTTGCAACTGTCAGCATTTGCGGCTGTCACTGGCAAAACAGATTGCTTTGGCGACAGGCAGACAGACAGGAAGACAGACGGAGACAGACGGAGACAGATAGAGATGGACAGACGGCCAATTCAGATGCGAAATTGCATGGCACTCGCATAATAAATGAGCAGAAGAAGCTCAAGTGCAAAGTGCAAATGGCATGCGGCGCGGTTGCAGCCAATTGGTGGCAACTACTTAATCCCAGACACTTTGGACTGTCCAATTACTTCACTGACTGCTTCTCTATCTCTCTTTATCTCTCTCTCTCGCTCATTGTCCAAAAAACTTGCTAATTAGCTGCAGCAAAAATCACTAAATCCGCTGCGTTAAGTCACAGCGAGTGCAAAAGTTCATAATTTATACAACAAAAAAAAAGGGCAAAAAGGCCGTAACTGAAGAGTAAAAGGCCGCAGAAACAAGGGCCAAAAGGCAACCGGAAACGGAAACGGATATGCCGGCATAGTAAACAAGCTGTGTGCTGATATTTTGGCGATAGTCAACGTACTAGATATCCTTTGCAAGGCAAACACAGTGGCTTATCACCGTTCATTTATTCAAGTCAAGTATACTCAGTGTTAAATATGGAAATTACAGGGTATTGAAGTAAAGTAAAAGTCGCTTTTATCGAAAGAGAGTCTCAAAGTGCCACCTTGTCAAGGTCGTATGATTAGTCAAGCAATGCAAATTACAGGGTATTAAAGTTTAGCAACATTAGCTTAGTAGCCAAAACTAACTAATAGCTGTTAGAAATGCTAACACGAATTGACATGATGCGTCAATGCGAATTGTGCAAGTTATAGTGTATTCAAGATAGATCAGCTTTACTACAAAAGAATTGCCATTTTCTTACAGTTCAAATCGTAAATAGGTCTATTCTATGAAAAAATTCAGCTAGTCACGTATACCCCACAAAAAAACAGAAAATTACAAAAAACAGAAATTTATATTAAGAAAATATTTTCTTAAAGACAAAAAATACACACAATTGAATTGCAAATCTAGTCATGCCCCAAAATACAGGGTAGTAAAGGTAAACTAAATTTAGTTTAGAGAGAGACCAAGTCACGCAGACCTAACGAAACAAAATAAAGAAAAGAAACAAAATACATATGTAAAAGAAAGCCCCTTTGACAAACGAGTCCAAATAGCCGTGCATACCCCATGCCAGATTGTACAGATTACAGGGCACTAAAGGTAAGCACAAGGTAGCTTAAAGACAAAAGCAAACTCTCACAGATCAAGTTGTCGTAAATCAACGCCCAATTAGAACATTTTTGCATTTTCGCCAAGCGAGCAGCACCAATGCGTAAAATTAGCGCAGAGAGACAGAGACAGAGAGAGGGAAATGGAGGGAGAGAGAGAGGAGAGAACGAGTAGGTAGACAGTCAGACGAAGCGCGTAAGTGTAGGCAGCCATTTGTCTGGCTTCTGCTTGGTCTGCTTGCTCTTATTCTTCTGCTCATTTTTTCGGCATTCCTTGTTTCTTCTTCCCTTCTCCATTTTGGGTTTCATTTCATTCATTTCGCTCCGTTTGAAATGTGCTCGAATGATTAATGAACGTAAATTTCATTTCGTATTTTTTTGTGTTTAATTTTTTGTTGCTTCCTTCATACATTTTTCTGCTCTTCTTCATTTTCGGTTGCTCTTGCTGTCTCTTTTGTTTCGCATTTGCTTTCACGCATTTTAGCAGCAATTGTGGAGCATTTTTTGCGCTGCCTCTTTTGTCCTGGCCAAAAGGCAAATAACAAATAATGAGAGCCTGCCTACATCCTCATTGCTCGTTCAGTTGAGGTACAAAAAAAAAGTATATTCGTTGCGATCTTGCTGGAAATGTCTTGATATAGCAGCTGGAGACTAGAAGCTTACAATCTTGAATAAATATACTTTGGGGGAATTCTCTTCCAATAAATAATTAAATAAATACATAATTTTAACATACGTCTTTTGGGGCGTAGCAGAAAAGATATTAGTAAAAAAGTAATGCTTTAGACTTTATTCTAAAAACTATAAGACATAATAGTATTATAGGGCTAGCGTACCCTTTGTCTTCTTTTATCTTTATCTTCTATCTCCCATTCCTATTCTTCCTATTCTCTAGCCCTTATTTTCTGTTCACCATCCTGTATCTATCCTCTATCCTTCATCATCAATATTCTAGCTTGTATCTTCCATTTTCTGTCCTCTATCCTTTATCTTCTATCCCCTATTCTCAGACCTCTATCTTCTTTCTAGAGAGAAATTTTAATTGAATGCATATTATGCAGTCGCTAATACCCGATTACAATATTCTTACTTGGTTTTTATGGGAGGCCATTGCCATTAGCATTATATATTAAGTAAGTAAAACATGAAATAGGCTTCCTTTCTCTCTATATGTGTGTGTGTGTGTGTGTGTGTGTGTGTGTGTGGGTGCTGTAAGCGCTAATTGGATTAGTTTTGCTTTGGTTTTGCTGGTTTCGGAGCGAGACAGAGAGCAGTTTATAAGTGTAGCAGATATATGCAAGGATATTGTTACGCTGTCTGTGTGTGCTCAGCAAATTACATTTATTGGACAAATGCGTTGACATATATACATCCACACACACACACACACAGATAAGTTGAGCTATGCATTCATCAAGTTGGCAACTGTTTGAGCTGCCTTTCAATTCAGTTATTGATATCGAATATGTAAATATTAACCCATGTTTTTGGCCAAAAGTCTAATTTAATTTATGGCCCAACTCAAGTCGAGAAGCTAACATACATACATACATTTATATATGTATATAGAAATGTAAACATAATTAGCTCTTATGCCAACATAATAAGTGTGTGAAAGAGAGAGAAGGATACACATAAAGAGCGAGACGAAGAGGCTCAACTTAATACAATAAGTTGAATGTAAGCCGAAAACACGCAAATGGAATTTTGCTTAAGCCAATTAATAGAGCTCACATTGCCTTTAGTAATTAGAAAATTGAGAATATTATGTGAAATTCTATTCCCAAATTTGCCGTTAGGAAAAGAAGAATTTTGTTCTTTTCGACGTACAGCAAATCGATATAAATGTCATTAGCAACAAAGCTATACTCAAAAATAAACTCAAATTAATGCGGGAAATACGAAACAGCTGAATGTCTGTGTGTGCTAGTATTTGTGTGTGTGTGTGTGTGTGTGTGTGTGTGTGTGTGTGTGTGTCTGTGTGTGTGTGTCGCTATGATGGGCAAAGTTTGGTTCATAGGTCTGCCATTAATGAGAGTTGGATAGAACATTTTTGATTGGGTTTGTTTCGAGCTGGCGTTAAATTGCAAAAATCGTCAAATGAAAAAGAACAGAAAGAGACTAGTCTCTGACTCTTCTTCTCTGTCTCTCTGTCTCTCTGTCTCTCTCTCTCTCTCTCTCTCTCTCTCTCTCTCTCTCTCTCTCTCTCTCTCTCTCTCTCTCACTGTCTGTCTCTCGAGTTGATTAAAAGCAAAAATGTCAAAGTTGAGCAGCTCTTGGCTCAAATTGCGGCAATCAACATTAAACATAATGAGTGTCAAAGTGAAAGGCCAACTTTCAACTTTGCCCAGCTGTCAATGGCAACTGCAACGATATCCTGTTTATCCTGCAATAATGCCCAGCAACAACAACAGCAGCAATAAGAGCCAAGCGTCTGCCACTCTGTCAATGACAAATGCAATTGCAGCAGCAGCAGCAAAGCATTTCCGAAAATTCTTTCATTTGAGACTTGCTTAATACACTAACTTTTACATTAAGCTACAAACAAATTTGTTTATTTTGCAAAATTTTATTAATTTGTTTTTATTTTCGCTGAAAATATAGAAAATTCTTTTTCTTTTATTAACGAAAAATTTAAGAAATTAAATTTTTAAATTCTTATTAATTTAAAAAATGTATTTATAATTTTTTTTAAAATATTTTTTATGAAATTATTATTTTTTATATTAGGTAACTATTTTTTAAAATAAACAATTTTTTATTATTATTATTTTTTATTATTATTATTTTTTATTATTATAATTTTTTTAATTTTACTTATGTTATAATCAATGATTTTTCATCAAACAATTATTTCTTATTAATATTTTTTTAATGTTATTTATATTTATTAGCTTAGGAACAAAAGCAATTGTTTCAATCCATACAATAATACAATAATACAATAAATAATACAATATATACAAAGTGTATCACTCTAATTGCTAAACATTCTGCATTCTCTTTGTTCTATTTTCTATACTTAAAATAAAAGCTGGAATCTTATGTAAATATAAATGAATTATTCTGTTAATGATGTACAGATTGAGTTGTTAATTTGATTGTTGTGCTCTTAATTATTATTTGCAGCTGACATTAAGCTGCTGGCACGCAAATACTCGCACTTCGATCCTTTGACACTGAAGGTTCCGCTGAAGGATGTCGTTTGCTATTTATCACTGCTGGAGGCTGGCCGCCCAGAGGACAAGCTCGAGTGTAAGTGCTGGGAAAGCTATGAGGCATGCCACATCACTTAACCCTTCCCCTTATCACTCTCTCTCTCTCTTTCGCAATCATTCATTATGGTAGTCATGTTCCGGCTGTACGACACGGACAGCAATGGAGTCCTGGACACAGCCGAAATGGATGCCATTGTTAATCAGATGATGGCCGTGGCCGAGTATCTTGGCTGGGATGTCAGTGAGTTGCGTCCGGTAAGTGTCACACAATGCCTCTCACACCTTCTTTCTCCCTCTCTCTCATTCTATCTCTCACTCTCTCTTACATTGAAAAGTCATTACCCTGCAATCAGAGCCAGAGACAATTTTTGCTCATTACGCCCACAAATACGTAAGGATCCCAGAGTCCAGAACAATCAAGCAATCACTGCTGCTGGGGCTCGAATCGCGAACTAAAACTTTTTCAATTACTTACAAGCACTTAAAATTAATTCCATTTTTATTGCCTTACGATTCAAGTTGAAGCTGCGAACTTTAATAGTTTTACACAACAAGCCAAAGAACAAAAAAAAAACTCAGAATTTATAGTCGACTTTTAGATACCTGCACCAGTCTCTCTAATCGAGTTTAGAGTCTATCGAGTTTGGCTCGGGTTAAACACATATAAAGAAGATGAAAGTAAATGATTAAGTAAGGGAAAATCTAGAAGTAGTCGACTATTAAATACCTGCACTACTTTCTTGAACTGAGTTTAGATTCTTCTCAACTTCTTAGCCAATTGCTGACTTCGTTCTAGAAGAAAGGATGGCCATGCTTCTTTATGAGTAGTCAACTGTTGGATACCTACACTAATTACTTTAATAAAGCTTTGTCTCTTTATATCAAATCTCTATACATCAAGCTTGGGGAGAGATAGACACATAGAATGGCACAGAACATATATAAAGTAGTCACTCGAGTTTTGCGAAATCAGGAGGGAAACAAGAACAACAACAGGTAGTCGACTATTATTTACCTTCTTATTAAATACCTTTCTTATTCGAGTTTGCACGTCTAATACTCATTTAGCTAGTTTAGGGGAAAACTTAGAGCGAATCGCTCTGATCCTTAGCAATAACAAGAGCAATCAACATCTCCCAACTATAAAGTACCTACACCATGCTTCTTAAATTGCTCTCTTTAATCAAGTTTAGCTGGAAAATAGAAATAGCTTTAAGTAATCAAACAAATTGTCGATGAACTGGGCAAAACAGAAAAATGCGAAATGGGGACAAGGAAGAAATGTTGTTGCTGGCGACCACAAATAAAGTCAAAGCGTCACAAAACTCAATTAACAAAATACCCCCGGGTTATGCTGAAACGAGAGCGCAGAGCTGAGCTGGTCGAGTAACGGCTGGATGAGCGGGGGCAGTTGAACGAATCTAACTGCGTTAAAGCCAAGGCAGGACTACGCCGAGTTGCCGAGTGGGTTTTGCGTTCAGCTTGTGCGCACTTTCCGTTTCCATTTTCATGATGGGTTTATGACACTGAGCGCAGGACACAGGGCACAGGACTCAGCTAAAAGGCGCCACATACTTTAAATTCTAAGCAGATACACAAAAAATATTTTAATCAAAATTCTTTCCGGGTTGGAAAAGGGGAATACAAAAAAAAAACAAGTGAGATTAATTTAATTGGGAGTGAACGACTCGGAGATACCCTGAAACCTAGAGAGAACTGATGTTGATGTTGATGCATATATATTACATTCAAATCTGTAGGGATTGAAGATTTCCAAGAATTTCCTATTTTAAATTTGGTTTTCAAGACAGGGCTTTAGGTATCTAAGATTATAAATAATTATATTCATTGTAAGAAAGTTCATGCTTAATTTAACATATCTAGCTTGAAAAGTTAATAGTTATTAATAATAAGATATCTATATATTTATCGATACTAGTTATGTATCAATAGTAGTTTTCGAAACCAAATTATAAACTTAGATGACATACGATAATAAAGAATATATGTTTCAGAAACCAAACCTCTAGCTTTTGTTGAACTCGAGTTGCGACGATACTAACAGACTGATAGAAGGAAGGTGAACATGGCTAAATGAACTCAGCGCTTTACTCTATACTATCTTTTATCACATCAACAATACACCCTTTTTAGTAATTTTTAATGGGCAACGAAAGAGTTTTGTTTGCCACAGCAACTGGAGCATAGTTGAAACAGAAATAATCAAAACACTTAATGAATTGCATAATTCTGAAATTCATTTCCGGCATAATAAAACCAAGAGGGAGAGCCTAAAAAAGGATGCCGCATAAATTCTAGTATAATGAATTTTCCAAACATAAACAAGTTGCGGTTCTAGTCCATCACAGTTTTCTACTTTCGTGGTACAGCAAAGGCAAAAAGCAAAAAGCAAAAAGCAAGCGCAAAAGGCAAACAGGACATCGCATTACAAATCGCACCGGATATTGAATATTTCTGCTGTTGATTCCTGGAAATGTTCGCTTTGAACTGAAGCCACAACAAGTCCAACTACAGGATTTAAAAGAAAATGCCAATACGGAATGAAGACATACAGGAAATACACTTAAAATGCTGCATGATAAGTGACTCGTCTAGCAAATCCGATTTGAACTGCCCTAAAGCTAGTTATAGTATGTCCTTAATAGAAAGCAAACTACAGCTCACCCAGGACAATGGAATGTGGTTAGATTATTAAATTCACTCGTAATTTTCGATGGCATTTGAAGCAACTGATGCTTGCGATCATACGGCATTAGCTTTGGCTGACAAAAATATGTCCTTCCATATCCCATATCCTTCCACATTTCTAAACAACAATGTGCTTTAGGTTCGTTAGTGCTCACTTTATCAATCCTCATACAAATATGTTGGGGTCATCTAAGAATCCAGAACTTGTAAAATTTCAATGACTAAACGACCGGAAACACTAAATTCTAAATAACTCGCAAGCTACTAGGAAGATTTCAATATTCTTTGCCCAATTCATAGTGCAGAGCTATACAATTTTTTTGCCACATTCCTCGCCAGGATATGCAAGGATATGGTCAACTAATAGCAATATTTGCAAAAATATATATCCCTAGATCCTTAGATACGCCCATAATATTTTGATATAGATCGTTTCGTTTAATCCTTACGACCCGAACGCGCCAAATCCTGCGAAAATCCATTAAGATTTGACCGACTTAGAGCTAAATTTCAAAACAAGGACATTTTTACATAGCCATAACTCGGCCATGTCCTTAAGGATCCTCGCAGGACATACATTTTTGAGCTCGTGAGCAGTCATACTATCGATTGGCATTCAAGGATTTTCAGAATTCCATAAAAAATTTCACATCAAATATTTACAAGGGATATGGTCGAAAAATTGGCAAAAAATCAGAAAATGCACTTTATCTCGCCCACTTGAAGGACTATCAGGATGTCCTTTGGACCAAATGAAGTTCTCGTGGCACCAACCAAGAAGAAGTAATAAAAAGAAAGAAAGTTCTGCAAACAGCTGAGGTATAAGGACTTTTCTGTAAAGAGAAAAAAAGAGTATAGCTCAGCCGCATCCTTGCGTATCCTGGTAAGCAGGATGTCAAACGAAGTGGGGTCACTAGGACTACCAGCTAGCCAAAGGACATACAAATTGTCCTTATAACTTCGGAGATATTAGCGATTTTGTGTGTTTTTAGCCATTTCCTTGGCCGCCCAGGCCCGGCCTGAAGCGAAAAATACAAGTGCAAGATTCTTAGATGACCCCAAAATGTTTTGATGGGAATTGATAGAGCAGGTCCTTACAATCTTAACGCACTATATCCTTTCGTCCTGCGCAAGGATGTGGCCAAGTTAGAGACGTTTTTAGGCGACCATATTTGAATCTTTTCACTAACCACAACCTGTCTAAATTTTATTTGCTTCAGCCTATTATAAAATGTTTATAAAGGATAAATTTTGTTCTCATATATCCTTTAAAAAAATTTGGTCAGAGCCCTGATCTAGCGGAAGGTGTTCCTTGTAGATTGTAACAGCTGAACCTAAAAGTATGCAGTAAAAATTGTAAACTTGTAAATTTACCCCCTAAATGTTGCCCCATAAATAAAGAGTTTTTTAATTTTTGTAAATAATTCGTGAAAATTTTGTTTTATTTATTTCAATTGAATTAGAGTTTATAAATAAATATTAATAAGAAATTAAATTTTAAATAAATTAAAAGCCATTATCGTAACTAGTCAAAAGCTGAATGATACGGCAACTGTTAGACGTTCTTCATCAGGCTTCACAGGCTTGCTGTTAGTTGATTAACCAATCCTTTTGCGCAAGCACTTTAATTGGCTTAAATGCACAAATTGTGGCTGCTTAGGCTCAGCTTAGCTGGTCTTTATGTATTTATAAGCACAACCAATTCAAATGGGTGCTCCTCATACTCGCAGACGACATGCTTTTATCCTTTATGTCCCTGTTGAGTGTCCTTATGCAAAAAACAGTTAGCTGCTAATCCTTTCATTAGGTGCTCAAGTAGTCGGCAAAGGCAAAAAGTATGCTTCACAGGCTTTGATTCTCAAGTTGTCAATATTGCACATACGCCGCATTACCCAGTGATTGAGTCAAGTATTTATTATATTTCCTGAAAGAAATCAATATAAGAATAGAGTAAAATTCGTTTTTTCGCTTTATCTGTGTGTCAGACAATCGTAATATGGTTACCTGTATACATTTTGCTCGAATTACGCGCTCCCCTCCTCCGTTGCAGTCAAAGGTAAAAGCCGAAAGTCGCAAAGTAAAATTACCTTTATCTGCCTTGCTCCACCGCAGAATGTCAATCAGGATGTCATACAGCAACGAATATTCCACCTCGAGCCCATTTTTACACGATTTTTCTTCTTTATTTTTTGCTCTTACAGATACTGCAAGATATGATGGTTGAAATTGACTATGATGCCGACGGCACAGTGTCCTTGGATGAATGGCAACGTGGCGGCATGACAACCATACCGCTGCTCGTCCTGCTAGGTGAGTGTTAAGTGTATGTGCGTGTGTGAGTGGGTGTGTGTGTGTGCGTGTGTGTGTATGTGAGCATCGGAGCCAAGTAGCTGTGAAGCTTTCAATGCATTTATCGCCTCGCTGCCTCACTGTCTCACTGCCACCTCACCTGTCTGCCGTCTGCCGTGGCTGTCTCAATAATCAAGTCATTTGCAGCAGGTACACAGAAGTTCTGCAAAAAAGGTAGAACAAACATGTGAAAATAGTAAACGTGGCATTTTTTTGCCTCCTGCTGCACGTATGCAAAACTGTGCGAGGCCCCTGCCTGCATCTGCCGTGCATCCATATATCAAGCTACTCACTTAACACACCTGCCCTAACTCACCCACCTGCCATCTCCGCTTTCCAGGTGTCGACAGCACTACACTCAAAGAGGATGGCATTCATGTGTGGCGCCTGAAGCACTTTAGCAAGCCAGCATATTGCAATCTCTGCCTAAATATGTTGGTCGGCCTTGGCAAGAAGGGACTCTGCTGTGTTCGTAAGTATCAAAGAGATGCATATGATATATATACACTATATATATTATATATACACCAAGTATACTATATATAAGCTATATACTATATATATGCCATGTATACCTAAATGCCTAATGTCTCGTTAAGCTAGCGTAAATTGCTTTTATAACTGATTATAACACTATCAATAGACGAGGGTGGTTCGAAAGCATTTATATATTTATATATAAAGCTTTATAATATATATGTAGTCCTACAAAAATGTATATATACGCTTCTTACTTTCCTTAAACTTTCTAAAATCAAAAATTCGAAAGAAATAATTAATTTAAGTTTTGCTAACTCTTTTTATGTTATTTAACCACCCTCGCTTAGTTTTTCTATCTATATATATAACTATGTATCCCAGTATTTCTTATTTTAAATAATTTAATAAAAATTAAAATGCAATTTCCAAAGAATAATTTTACTATGCTTTCATTGAGTTGCTCGTAATTCTCTAATTAATCTCAGCTAATATATGAATATAATATATGAATGTGAATCTATACATCTACCATATCTTCTGTCTAGTCTGCAAATATACGGTGCATGAACGTTGCGTGCAACATGCCCCTGCCTCATGCATCACAACCTATGTGAAGTCGAAGAAGCCCAAGTGTGGCGGAGATCTGTTGCATCATTGGGTCGAGGGCAATTGCTATGGTCGCTGCTCCAAGTGCCGCAAGCGGATTAAGGCCTATCACGGCATAACGGGACTCACCTGCCGCTGGTGCCACATGATGGTGAGTGTATGTGTATGACTGAGAGTCCAAAATGAGATCTCAAATAGGCTTAAGCTATTGCTGCAGGCAGTGTTTGTATTAGGCAATCTGTTTAAATAATTAATGGTAATACACTATTGTTAATTTTCTTACTTATAAGTATTATATTTAATTAAAGGTAGACATTGCTACAAAATATATGCGAGAAAATTTTAATATTAATTGAAATGAAATTAAAAGAATTGTTAATTTTTTATAAATTGAAAATTATTGCTCCAAAATATATGCGAGCAAATTTAAATTTTGATTGAAATAAAATTCTAATTGTTTTTTTTTTTTATTTAATTAAAAAAAAATTTAAATTTTATGAAATATATTTTTTGATTTTTATATATGGGTAATCTTTCAATTTTCTTATATTTTTTTAATCCTCTTAATTTTTTTTTCAAATTAAATCTTATTTTGTCTGTTCGATTTTCTTCTATTATCACTTTATGTTCGTTAACTGTTTAGACAGCCCTCGTTGTAGTTAAAGTCAATTGTAGTTAAATTCTCCATTTAAAACTGTTTGCAAATTGCAAATAAAAATAAAATTCCTGGCATTGTCAATGGAGAGTCGCAAGCAGAGGAAGTTGGGGACTGGAGGTTGGGGGCGATAAATGCTGAAGGCATTTTTCCCTTATACTTCAAAGCATTTATTTATCTTAACAAGACAGTTGCCAACTGAGATACTGAGGAAGTGAGAAAATGATGAAGTGAGAAGCTGAGAAGCTGAGGGAAGAAATTCCAATTGTGCACAAGCTGGTGGAATTTGTTCAATATGTAGAATTTCAATTATTTTGATCAACATAGAGCGACGTCTGCTCAGTTGCTTTGGCCGTTGGCTCCTCTATTTGTTTTGATTTCTGCAAAAAACTTGTTAAGCTCCACTGATTTTAACTACACACAGAGACTGAGGAGACAGACGACGCACACTTGTGTCTTGCACTTGGCTGGCTGCTTTTGGTTCCTTTCTTTTTTTGGGTTGGCGAATTGTCACGTCTCAAAGAAATTATGCTGCTGCTGCATGCCACAGCATGCCTGTGGCACAGCCAACTGCTTGCAACAACTTTGTCTGGCGCCTCGCCTGTGACAGACCGAGCAGCTTGTCGCAAGATAATACCAAATTCGTTATCTGTAGTCAGCAACCAGAACAGACAACAACAGAAACAACAGCAGCAACAGCAACAGCCACACAAATGCTGCCAAAGCAACGAAAGTTTCTGTAAATGTTTTAGAAGCTGAAACGTTGCTGCAATAGTCAATAGTTGAGGTCTTGAGGCAAGCCCGATAAGCGAAGCCACAACACAAGCCACAAGAAGTTCGACGTAGATGCTGCCATAACTCTGTGTGCGATAAGAATATGAGTGTGCCTCGTAATTATACCCTGGAATGCATTGAAAATGCATAAGCTGGGTGGATTGTTTTCTCTTGAAATGTATGTGATAGACAGAAGTAGGCGTGTTAGAGAAGAAAATGTATATGATGTATAAGTATCAGCAGTCGAATCGACTTAACGCTGTAAGAAGAATATTATAATCACTAGAAGAGTCCATATGGCTTGGCAGTCAATAAGAGTATTCTCTCTATTCTAAAAGTATAAAGGACAAGAATATTAGAATAAAAAGTCACACCAGGATCTATCTTATCAGTCATCATATGGGTATAAGAATATAAGAATGAAAGAGTATAAGAATACAACAGCGTAGAAGTATACGAATAAAAGCATAAAGTAGTTACAGAGTAGAGGAGCAGCAGAGAAGAAAAGTGGAAATTTTTTTACTTACATAATCCACGTAGGGTCTCAAATGAGTAGATCTAAAAATCGAATAGAATACTCCACATATATGTACATATGTATGTTTATAGAATGTTGTCAATGAATGACGCTCTAGGGTATCATCTAGTCAAGCATCTCTCCTATCTGTAAACCTCTCTTGCTGCCATTTGCATTTAACAAGGCATTAAAGGTGCATAAAATTTCACACGTCCCTGGCACACACGATAATAACTGCACATAGTTGCAGTACACTGAAGAAAATAAGTAGCTGCTCTCATATCAAGACGTAAAAATTCATAAATATATATACATATATATGTATAGCAAAATGGAGGCGTGATTAAATTCCATTTAGGCGTAAATTAACAGCATTTTGGGAGGTGGGAGGCGTTCGGTGCTAACAAAGTTTTTAATCGAATTCATTAAAGCGAAATGAGCGCTTAAGCAAGCGTGCGAAGAGCTCGTCAAATAAATACGTATACGCCCAGTCAGCCGGGCCAGAAGTGGGGCATTAATTGAATTTAAAGCGCGCTCAAAATTCACTTTTTATGATTCAGATTTAATTTTTCTTTTTTTTGGGTCTACTTTGCATCTTACTGGCTAATTGGCTAGCAGAATTCGTTAAACTTTACCGCCGTCTCACTCGCCCACTCTCTCCCTCTCTCCCTCTCTCTCTCTCTCTTCTAGCTGCACAATCGCTGCGCTTCGTCTGTGAAAAAGGAATGCACTTTGGGCGAATATGCGGAGCTAATTGTGCCGCCCACAGCAATATGTCCCGCTGTGCTGGATCGCCAACGTTCCGTTAATCAGGCGCATAAAGTGAGTTGATTCCATTGGTAATCTAATTAAGAACAGTTTTCCAACTAATTCCCAACAATTGGCAAAGCTCGTAACTAATCCATATTCCATTCATACTCTTCTTGCTTACTGTACTTTGTATATTTACTTTGCTGTCACATCTAACATATATATTTACATATATATATAAATATGTATCGTATGTATATTTATCACAATTCCTGCAAAATTAAACCCAATCGTAACACCAAAACCCATAAAAACCTGAGTAGAAATCACATATGCATCAAAATCAGCAGGCAACGCACTTTCAAATTACGCCACCAGATGAATTGAGCTGCCCGTTGCTGGTGTTTGTGAATCCCAAGAGCGGAGGACGTCAGGGCGATCGCATTTTACGCAAATTTCAATATATGCTCAATCCCAGGCAGGTGTATGATCTGTCCAAAGGTGGACCCAAGGAAGGTACGTGCTAAAGATACTCAGGAAAAGTGAAAAGCGTATACAATATCTGCCTTGAGTCTCTGTTTGTCCCCTACTGTCAACAATTATCGACTTAACTGTATATTCCTCGACAGGACTTACGCTCTTTAAGGACCTGCCAAATTTTAAAGTCATTTGTTGTGGCGGCGATGGCACCGTTGGCTGGGTGCTCGAGGCAATGGGTAAGCAGCAACAGCAGCAGCCGTAAAAGCTAGCTAATAGCAGTAAATGATAACGATGTCAACCACACAGATTCCATTGAGCTGGCCACACAGCCTGCCATTGGGGTGATTCCACTTGGAACGGGAAATGATTTGGCGCGCTGCCTGCGCTGGGGCGGCGGCTATGAGGGTGAGAACATACCCAAACTAATGGAGAAGATAAAGCGCGCCTCGACCGTTAGCCTGGACCGCTGGAGCATCGAGGTAACCAACACTCCCCTCACCGTGGAGGAGCTGCGTCCCAAGGTAAGCGAAACTTAAACTTAGATACGACCCAGCTTAAATTGAAAATCAGTTCATTTAAACGGCTCTTTTTGACTTCAATTGAACACTGAACTAGACATTCGATTTGAAACTATCATATGTATCATACGATAGATTCGTGAACTACTTCACTAGCAACTTGAGACTTAAGCCACTAGCCATACAACACATAGACTGGACAGCTAGTACAACATTTTTTTTGGCAAAGAACAAGTATGCATTATGGCCTACTAAGCTTCGTGCTTGCTCGGCTTTTGTATATTCCTAAGCTGTTTAGAAACATCTCAAATTGCATCGATTTTTTTTAAGCTTTATATAATTTGAATATTGCTTTAATAATAAGTGATGGCTCGTGAGTGCTCAACTAAGAAATACCCTTCGTTTGATGGAAATGTCCTTAAAGTTAGTGTACATTTTTTGTGAAAGTACTTGCGATAATTATTTAGAAAATATAATTTTTCAGGCAGTTAAAGTCTTTCAATTTTTCTAAGTGTTTCAAGTTTACTAAGTCTTTATAATTTTCTAAGTCTTCCTAATTTTCTAAGTCTTTCAAGTTTTCTAAGTCTTTATAATTTTCTAAGTCCTTATAATTTTCAAAGTCTTTACAATTTTCTAAGTCTTTACAATTTTCTAAGTCTTTACAATTTTCTAAGTCTTTACAATTTTCTAAGTCTTTACAATTTTCTAAGTCTTTAAATTTTTCTAAGTTTTTCCTCTAAGTCTAAGTCTATAGTGTTTAGCTCAGCGATCATTATTATTATTATCATATGTCTACAGTTTTTCTTATATCTAATATTTAAACAATTCTTAACAATTATTTATAACTATTACAATTTTACTTAAAGTACTTAACATTATTAAAAAATAAAATATTTACCTGACCACACTTCACTTCACTTCACTTTCACTTTCACTTTACTGCACTGCACTACTGACCCCCATCGGGCCTGGACGACTGAAGAAATGCTGCAGCTGCTGCTCTTTATATAGGGGCACTTTCACTCAAATTCTAAGGCGAGCTCATATGTTGAGCCTGCGTCGAGTTGCGGTCGCTGCAGTCGATCGTGAAGTGACCAATGAAAACACCGTCTGCTGCTTCAAGCATTCTAAATGAGTTTAACTTAAATGTAAATGTAAGCAAATATTGCTGAATACAAAGAAATGATCTTCTGCAGCTCAGACAGACAGACAGACAGACAGACTTTTTTATGACATGAGCCTAATTTTAATAGTGCATGAAAAACTCTATTCCTTTAAGTAGGATAGAAGAAGACAAGTTTGAGACCTTTATATGTTTTTAGCAATATTAATATTTAAGTAAAACCTATTTAGAATGCTTGATACAGCAGAATGTATTCTCATTGCCTATTGGTGGGGAATACTAAATATTCTTTAACCCTTCTTCTCTGTTGTTTTGCCTATTAATCTGACCGTATGTCTGTCTGTATATCTGCAAATCTGTCTGTCTCGCTCTCTTTATCTCTAAGTCTATCTGTCTGTCTGTCTCTCTGTCTGTCTGCCTAAATAAAGCAAGCAACTAAAATGAGCTGCAGAAGATCATTTCTGTTGTCTTTATATATTCAGCAATATTTGCTTACATTTACATTTAAGTTAAACTCATTTAGAATGCTTGATACAGCAGAATGTGTTTTCATTGGTGTTTTCATTGGTCACTTCACGATCGACTGCAGCGACCGAAACTCGACGCAGGCTCAGCATTTGAGCTCGCCTTAGAGTTGGAGTGAAAGTGGCCCTATATAAAGAGCAGCAGCTGCAGCATTTCTTCAGTCGTCCAGGCCCGATGGGGGTCAGTAGTGCAGTGCAGTAAAGTGAAAGTGAAAGTGAAGTGAAGTGAAGTGTGGTCAGGTAAATATTTTATTTTTTAATAATGTTAAGTACTTTAAGTAAAATTGTAATAGTTATAAATAATTGTTAAGAATTGTTTAAATATTAGATATAAGAAAAACTGTAGACATATGATAATAATAATAATGATCGCTGAGCTAAACATTATAGACTTAGACTTAGAGGAAAAACTTAGAAAAATTTAAAGACTTAGAAAATTGTAAAGACTTAGAAAATTATAAAGACTTAGAAAATTGTAAAGACTTAGAAAATTATAAGGACTTAGAAAATCATAAAGACTTAGAAAGATAGGAAGACTTAGAAAATTATAAAGACTTAGAAAACTTGAAAGACTTGGAAAATTGTAAAGACTTGGAAAATTATAAAGACTTAGAAAATTATAAAGACTTAGAAAATTATAAAGACTTAGAAAATTATAAAGGCTTAGAAAATTGTAAAGACTTAGAAAATTATAAAGACTTAGAAAATAGTAAAGACTTAGAAAATTATAAAGACTTAGAAAATTATCAAGACTTAGAAAATCATAAAGACTTAGAAAGATAGGAAGACTTAGAAAATTATAAAGACTTAGAAAACTTGAAAGACTTAGAAAATTGTAAAGACTTGGAAAATTGTAAAGACTTAGAAAATTATAAGGACTTAGAAAATTATAAAGACTTAGAAAATTAGGAAGACTTAGAAAATTATAAAGACTTAGAAAATTATAAAGACTTAAAAAATAGTAAAGACTTAGAAAATTATAAAGACTTAAAAAATAGTAAAGACTTAGAAAATTATAAGGACTTAGAAAATTATAAAGACTTAGAAAATTATCAAGACTTAGAAAACTTGAAAGACTTAGAAAACTTGAAAGACTTGGAAAATTGTAAAGACTTAGAAAATTATAAGGACTTAGAAAATTATAAAGACTTAGAAAATTATCAAGACTTAGAAAATCATAAAGACTTAGAAAGATAGGAAGACTTAGAAAATTATAAAGACTTAGAAAATTGTAAAGACTTAGAAAATTATAAGGACTTAGAAAATTATAAAGACTTAGAAAATTATAAAGACTTAGAAAATTAGGAAGACTTAGAAAATTATAAAGACTTAGAAAATTGTAAAGACTTAGAAAATTATAAGGACTTAGAAAATTATAAAGACTTAGAAAATTATCAAGACTTAGAAAATCATAAAGACTTAGAAAGATAGGAAGACTTAGAAAATTATAAAGACTTAGAAAATTGTAAAGACTTAGAAAATTATAAAGACTTAGAAAGATAGGAAGACTTAGAAAATTATAAAGACTTAGAAAATTGTAAAGACTTAGAAAATCATAAAGACTTAGAAAGATAGGAAGACTTAGAAAATTATAAAGACTTAGAAAATTATCAAGACTTAGAAAATTATAAAGACTTAGAAAATGAGGAAGACTTAGAAAATTATAAAGACTTAGAAAATTATAAAGACTTAGAAAATTATAAAGACTTAGAAAATTATAAAGACTTAGAAAATTATAAAGACTTGGAAAACTTGAAAGACTTGGAAAATTGTAAAGACTTAGAAAATTATAGACTTAGAAAATTATAGACTTAGAAAATTATAAAGACTTAGAAGCTTGAAAGACTTTGAAAATTAAGAAGACTTAGAAAATTAGGAAGACTCTTAGAAAACCTGACAGACTTAAAAAAAACTTGAAAGACTTAGTAAACTTGAAACACTTAGAAAAATTTAAAGACTTAGAAAATTAGGAAGACATAGAAAACTTGACAGACTTGTTAAACTTGAGGGATTTTGAAAATTGGGAAGACTTAGAAAACTAGAAGACTTAGAAAACTTAGAGGACTTTAACTGCCTGAAAAATTATATTTTCTAAATAATTATCGCTAGTACTTTCACAAAAAATGTACACTAACTTAAGAACATTTCCATCGAATGAAGGGTTTTTCTTAGTTGAGCACTCACAAGCCCTCACTTATTATTAAAGCAATATTCAAATTCCATAGAGCTTTAAAAAAATCGTTGCGATTTGAGATGCTTCTAATCAGCTTAGGAATATACAAAAGCCGAGCAGGCACGAAGTTTACTAGGCTCTAATGCATACTTTTTCTTTGTCAAAAATTTTTGAACTATCTGTTCAGTCTATGTGTTGTATGGTTAGTGCTTGAACGATAATGATTATTCAATAAACTGAACTGGGCTTTCAAATTCTGCTAGTTTGATGTATGGATAGACTCGTTAAAGTCGTGAATAACTTGCAAACTCTGAAAAACTGGCAAACAGTTTGCAAAAGTGAATTAAAAAGAAAAATCCAATTATCTAGCAAAGTTTTTGCAGTTTTGCAGATTGAGTTTGGCTCAGAGTGAGAGGCGAAGGCAGGGCAATCGAATCGGAAACCGAAAAAAACGATTACACAAACTAATTTTGAATGTTGCCACACATAGAATACATATGTCTCTAACTCCCTCTATCCCTCTCTCGCCCTCCCTGTGCTTCGGTCTGTTTGACAGGTAACTTTGCACTCAAACATGCAGAAGGTGATTGAATTGTCGCAGAGCGTTGTGGTCGACAAATCGGTGATCGAACGATTCGAGGAAATCCAGCGGCAAAACTTCATCAGCAACAGCGGCAGCAGCTGCAACGACAACATGTCAACGGGCAAACCGATTATGATGGCAACAACAACAACAACTACAACAAAAACGGAAGAGGAGGAGGAGGAGGAGCAGCAGCAGCTGGAGGTGGTACGAAGTGGGAATGTTGTTGTAAGTGGCAGCACAACCACGAAGAGCATTTCAATGTCCACATTCGAAACGAGACGGGTTCAAAAAAAAACATTAACTGCCACAATGAGCAACAAGAGCAACAGCAGCAGCAACTCAAGTGGCAGTGGCAGCAATTCCGTTGGCAGCAACAGCAATCAGCCACAAATGCTGGGAGCAAGCAGAGCAGATGGAACGGAAAAGCAATCGCTAGAGACTTTGCTGCTGCAGCACAAGCAACAGCAAAAGTTGGCAGCGGAAGCAGCAGCAGCAGCAGCAGCGGCAGCGGCAGCAACAACAGAGCAAGCAGCAGCAACAGCATTTGAGCATAATCAAAGCGATGATCATAATAGTCAACAGCAAAGCATTGTTAAGCGGCAAATTACATTGTCATTAGATTTGTCCGACACCAGCAGCAATACCAACGAGCAGCAGAGCAGACAACGTCAAGTGGATAGCACGCCACAAACACCCAAAACACCAAAAGCATTCTCAACAGCAACGGCAGCATCCACACCAACAACACCAAAGACTCCCACAGCAACAGCATCGATAGCAGCAGCAGCATCAACACCAACAACACCCTCAGCAAAAACTACAGGAGCTGCAGCAACAACACCCACAGCAGCAACAGCAGCAACAGCAGCAACTGGCAGCAGCAGCAACATTCCGCAAAAGCCCATCAAAGTGCAATCGGACAAGGACTGCACAGTGCCCTATAACATTATCAACAATTATTTTTCCGTTGGCGTGGTAAGTGAACTAACAATCATCCCCTGTTTCCTGTTAGTCTGTCTTGTCTGTTGTTTCTTTGGTGAATCCGTTAACAATTTGTGCTTCTGCAGTTTGAAAGTATTTCATATTAAGAGCACAGCACGTTAGCAATCATGCCAGCCACAACAACATATGAGTGCATATCCTGGCTGAGAGTGCGTGACAAGCATGAATGAAGACAGCTTCTATGAAATCTGATACTCTTAAGAAATATATATTTCTTTATAGTACCTCTCTTTCCCTTGGTTTCTAAGAAAACTACATATTGTACTTGGAAAGACGTTAGTTAATTTTTCGCAGTCAAGTTTATATACGACATAAATTCAAAATTGATGGTAGGAAAAATCAACTTGGCTTTTATGCATGACTCAAGAACTATTAAAGCTAGATAAACCCAATTGATATGAATATTTTCAATTCCTTGGGGTATATTCAAGTCAATTATTCTATCTGTACATATAATATATATAAAATGTTTAAGAGTTCAACTTTCAGCTTTTTCGCTTAAATATATTGCCAAATTATGAAGTATTCAATTCATACTACCTTTTACTACTCTATCAAATTTTCTCTTATATAAAACTAAATTTCGTATATATCCTGCTGGGCCATTTCATTTTTGACTTTGCGACAAAAACTATAGCAATTTTTGGCTACAGTTGCTCTCTGCAGTCAAAACTTCACTGAAAAGCTTATAGCTTTAGTTGAAAGATTGTGTATTCAAGGAATTTCAGGGATTTTGCTTACACAAACTTGCTAACAAACAATGAAATGTTTCCACATAATCTCCTCATAATGCAGCTTAAATTTCGAAAGAAGCTTAAACACAAAGTCAACTGCTTCAACTGCAACAATATTCATAGCGAATGTCTTTGTGTTTATTTTGGCTTCAAGTCAATATACGAGTGCAGAGCTCTATTCACGCTATTCAATAATTCATATGGCTATATTTTCATTTGCTTAATCATTTATTCAGCATTTGTGATTTGTGTATGGAAGCAAAACCTTGCGCACATTTCCGCCCTTTTTAGCTCACAGAACTCGGCAAATGCACGCGAAATGAAAAATTGAAAATGCTCAAAAGCTGAAAAAGTGCAGTCCCTCGCTTTCTAATGCAAATTTCGCCATAAACTCGAAAGCCGCGCTAGGGAGAGCTGCAAAGAAAATGAAATGAAACTCAAACAAAAGCGTTGGGGAAATAGATAGAAGGGAATACAGTGAACTCTCGCTTGAGCGAGCAGTCAACAATTCTAGCAAAACTATATATGCCAAAGGGTGCTTATACAAAAGTAGAAAGTTGAGCTCTGATATGTTTTAAACAGTTGATGTAGTTGTAGATGCTCGACTTGGAATTACCCTGGTGATGTAGTTTGATATATACCTGGAGGCATCACTGTACCTATCTTTACAATTCACTAGGGTATATGTATCCTTTCTATATATACAGGGTACTCAAAAGTAAGAATAACAATGGCTACAAATTTCCATATTTCACGTTTGCCGCAAATTACCAAAGTGTTGCACAAAGACATTCAACATGCAGCATGTAACGTGCAACGTGCAACGTGCAACGTGCAACATGCCCGCCCCAATTGCAAATGCGGCTAAAGTTGATTGCACACACACAACCCACACACACACACACACTTAGAGGGAGAGACAAACACAGTTGCAAATAGCTGGCATTCAATCAACAACAGTCGACGGCTCATTTGCATCATAAATGCATCGATAGAGCTCAAACAGCGCAATCATTAGCGCGCGCGAACATCAGGGCTCAAAGGACAGCGGAATGCAAATAGACTTCAATCAATAGGCCACATAATTGGGCATGGCTTGATAAGGTTAAATGTCGAGCGCAAAATGCCAAACTGTGAACTGTGAGCTGAATGTGAAGTGATTTGGGATCTGAGCAAATTGAATTCTAGGAATGCAACTAACAGGCTAAACCAAACACATAAGACTGATTGAGGACTTGGCAGTTAATATGCATCTATTGCTGATAAATTGTTTGCAAATTCCTTCTTCATTCGACCTGAATGCAGGCTGATATAGTATTGACTACCCCGGAATCTTTAAAGACTGCCACTGACTATATCGAGTATACGAGAGGTATCTTTCTTTTTTTTTTGGACATGAGCAAAATAATTAAATAAAAATCCAGTCACCCCACACTTCATTCCTAGGTCTGTATTAAAACTGTTTCCTCTGAGGACAGGAAGTATAATTATAGCAATGATTGCCAGCAACTTACAGTAGAACTCTAATATAGTAGACTTCTCATGCAGCTTCCCTTGTGTCATCAACACTTCAGTCTAATAGCCCAATGTCCAGTGCCCTAATATCTAAATGTCTAAATGTCCCCAAATTGTAATGGACGACAATTAAGGGGCTAACGGGATATGCGAACTATGCACTATTTAAATTAATGAGCAGCAGGCAACGGGAGGCCCTTGCCATGCTCTCTAATTACTATTTGCCGACAAACGAGTGGCTTAAACGAGTCCTGGGCAACGCACACGGACGGACACACATTGAGCCCCAGGGACGATTTGACAGAAGGAAACCCAATCGGGCAATAAATTCGAGCATGTGAATCAGATGGCCAAAGTTTTACTTTTCTCTTGGCTAAAGGATCTTTTGAATAATTTAGCACAAGATGCAGAAGGTCCTGGGCCAGGCCAATCCAGGCCTCGAAAGTGGAAATCAAAACCAAAGAAGAAAAAACGCACACGACTAAGTAGCTGGCGAAGATTTAATGCGGCCATAAAGAAAGGTTAAGTGGCAAATTTACAGGCAGGCAGGCAGGTCATACAGATACGGATACGGATACGGATACGAACGTCAGCGGACGAAAGTCACGACAAACGAAAGCCAAAGTCCCGAAAAGCGATGGCCAAGAAGAAGTGGCAACTACTAAAACGGATGTGTTGTACAAATCAGCAAGGCGCAAACTTGACTCGTGTCCTGCGTCTAATCAGAATGAAAACACGCCCACATGGGACCAGCGAAAAAGGGTGGGGGTCGAATTCGAATGTCCTGCGATAGTGTTTACTGCTTATACCATTTGAAAACAGACAAGTTGGGTAGCTTCGTTTGTGTTAAACTATGGGTTGGAAAGTGTAAGACGCTTGCCCGAAGCCATAAAGCCTAGCCGATCGATCTAGTTGGGTAGCTGAATAATATAAGAGTAGAAGAGTAAGAGTATAAGACTGATATGAACAACTCCCTTTGTAGGTCCCGGAGTACTTCTAAAGTCTCAGATACGTATAAGAGCATGGGAGTACAAGAGTGGAGCATAAGTATTAGAATCAGCAGGCGAGTCAATCTAGCTGTAGAAGACTACAACAGTATAAGAGTATAGTATATTCTGCCCCCACAATCAGAAATAAACTCATAAAAATGTGAGCTCTCTGTGAATGCTTCTGCCACAACAGCTCAACACAGAAGTCAGGAACTCAGCTGGTCAGGCACTCCCCAACTAGAACAGTTTTATTGCTTATATTTGCACTCGTATATCTATATATATAGGGGTTATAGATGTGTGCGGGCTTGTGTATTTTGTAATGCTGCACCATTTGTCAAGTGCGGCTAAAGTTGAAATCCTTTTTGTGCAAACATTTTGCACTCTCTGCAACCCCTCGTCCTTCGTCCCTCGTCCCCACATAAACCCCACGTTGTTGTCGTTGCCCCCAAACGTAACTAAATATCAGCCTAATACGCAGTGCGCACACACACACACACACACACACACACAACACACAGACAATTGCCAGTCATGCGATTAAGATCCACAACAAATCCCAACCAAAACAAAATATATAAAAATACTACAAAAAGATGCCATCAAATTTCTGTCTCTGTTTCTTATTACATGTGTGACTGTGTGTGTGTGTGTGGATGTGCGTAAGTGTGTGTGTGTGAATGTGGGTGTTGCTGGGCTGTGGGTTCCTTTGAGTGTGCATGTGTTTGTGTGTTCTAGTTTATTTATGACCTGATGTGCGTCTGTTTAAACTGTAGGCGTCTACAGCAAACTGTCGACGATTTTGTTGTTACAAATACCCCTTAAAAGTAAACAAATGCCGAAAGGATATGCCTACCACAATAAGGAACTCAAAAACGTGAACTATAATAGATTGAAATATAAACATGAACTATATAAATATATACATACAAAATTAGAGATAGGCAAATAGTGGAAAGAGGGAGAGAGAGAAAGGGAAAGAAAATCGTGAGAATGCACAAGAACTTGAATTCATCTGTGTCTAACTAAATGATAACCAAATCGAAGTACTATAGTTATAGCTCTCTAATTTAAATAAAAAATACAGATTCATCTTCAATCATCAAGCTCTACATCGAATATAGAATATATCTATCGAAATTTATTAGAAAGATATAGTATCAAATAAGGAATATCATTATTAGATAACATAGATTATCTAGAATAAGATCATCTATGTGGTGAGCTACATACCAAAGATCAAGTCCCCAGCTGTAATAGCACTAAAGTGAATTCCATGCACATAGATAAACGGACAGTCGGAGATTGCAAGAAACCAATACACTCGGTTTCCGCCTGATGAGCAATCATCAATGAACTTAAAAAAATTGCCTGACAACAATTCAGTTATCTGCTAGTTTTCTTTGCTTAGCTTATAGGCAATTTGAATGAAAAACTTACAGGGTATTTTGTTGTCCATGCGTGTCGCTTGTTGCTATTGTTGTGGCTTATTGTTTGTTGTTGTTGTTGTTGTCATTGTGCGTGTTGTTGCCGCTGGGATTTCACTTGTCGGCTTCATTTCGCACAGCCTCCGTCTCTGACCCATGTCTGCCTCTGGCTTTCCATTTAGCACTCATATATGCGTCTGTGTGTGTGTGCATCTTGAGGACTCGCCAGCAACTTGTCATATATATATGTGTGTGTGTGTATGATATGCTAGTTCAAGTGGCAGCAGCAACAGCAGCAGCCGCAGCAGCGGCTTAAAGGTTGAGTGTGTGTGCAGAGTTTGAGTAATGCGGCATGGCAAAGTATTTCACACTGACGCTTTGGTTTAACGTCAACAATTGACGTTAAGCGCGAACTTTCTGCATTACACGATGAAATGAAATGAGAAGTTAGAGAAGTCCGGGGCAAGGGGTAAACACACACTTACACGCATATATATATATATATTACATATATGTAATTGCTCTTTTGCAGTGCCAAAAACAGATCCCTACGACTTAGCACGTTTCATGTATATATTGTGTTTGAGGCTCACAATTTTTATGGCTTCTCCAGATCCACCTCGTCCTATACTTTCCGGCTTTATGACCTTTGGGTGTCAGTTTGTCAATTTGTTTAACAAAATTTTATGGCCCACATTTTATGCGCGTCCAGTCGAAACAGTTGCTCAAGGCTTTAAGCGGCTCTCAGCATATAAGTTATGAATTTAGTTTAGCTGGCACTCGGCGCTGCCGGGGCTAATTAAAAAGTTTTCCACCTGTACCACACACACACACACACTCACTTCCACACACTCGCCCACCTTTCAGCTTGATAATTCAATTTTTGGCTTTGGAGCCGTGTAATTAATCTTATTTTGCTTTGTGAAAGCAACAGCCACAAAACGTAAATGCCAAAGCGGCTTCCCTTTTTCCAGCAAGGCAGGCGTGGGTGTAAAGAGTGTCTATGTGTGTGGGTGTGTGTATGTGTGTGAGTTGTTTGTGAGTGCTCTGTGCTGTGTGTTGTGTGGGCGCTGTGACGTGCATAATAAATGCGCCTACAAAATGTGCAACGTGTCGTATGCGCAATCAAAGCCCTGGGCCACAAGCACTTGCTCCAGCTGCGGCTTTTACCTCTGCTGCTGCTGCTGCTGCTGCTGTAGTCCTCCTGGGTTTTGCTGTCACTGTTGCTCCTACCTCTCGTTCTTCTTCTCCAGCATCTGCTATATTGCCCACAGCTCCTTCTCGTACTCCTCTTGCTACTTGTCCTCCTTGTGCTCCACCTGTTGCTCCCCTCCATTCATTTTTGCATATTTGGCCAGCAATCCGACTCCTGCTCTGTCAAGTGTTGCGTCGCTAGCCGAATATGCAAAAATTAAAATTCTGCCAGCTAGCCTGCATGCACTGCATGCATTGCGTGGACTGCCTGCACTGCCTGAATGTGCTTCACATAATCTAGCTGTGGCCTACGCTGCGTATGCGATATGCATGCCCCCATCCCTATGAGGAGGGAGGCGAGGCAATTGAGCTGGCAGCCCAATGCAGTTGGCAATAACTTTTGAAGCACGTTCCACATGTTTGTATCTCTGCATATATTTGTGCATATCACCTGCAGTAAAGGTGCAAATGCAATTTGCGATTTGCTTTGTTTGCTGACTTTGCTTTTTTCTATTGCAGGACGCCGCAATTTGTGTGAAGTTCCATTTGGAGCGTGAGAAAAATCCGCATAAATTCAATAGCCGCATGAAGAATAAACTTTGGTATTTCGAATATGCAACATCCGAGACTTTCGCTGCCTCCTGCAAGAATTTGCATGAGCATATTGAGATTGTGGTAAGCAAATAAAAATAAATAATATAGAATATAAAATATAAAAAAAAATATAAAATATAAAATATAAATATAAAATATAAAATATAAAATATAAAATATAAAATATAAAATATAAAATATAAAATATAAAATATAAAATATAAAATATAAAATATAAAATATAAAATATAAAATATAAAATATAAAATATAAAATATAAAATATAAAATATAAAATATAAAATATAAAATATAAAATATAAAATATAAAATATAAAATATAAAATATAAAATATAAAATATAAAATATAAAATATAAAATATAAAATATAAAATATAAAATAAGTAATAAAACTAAAAAATATAGAGCTAAAAGAATAAATGATGAATATAAAATTTATAATAAATTTACCTATTTGTCCCCAATCAATAGTGTGATGGCGTTGCCTTAGACTTGGCAAATGGACCTCATTTACAGGGTGTAGCTTTGCTGAATATACCCTATACGCATGGCGGCTCCAATTTGTGGGGCGAGCATCTATCACAGAAACGTATACGGAAGAGTGCCGGGCCCTTTGGCAAGAGTAAAAAACTAAAGTCGAGCGACAAAGAATTCTCAGCGACGAGTTTTAATTCCGTGGATCTATCTGTGGCTATACAAGGTACGTCGGTTATACCATCAAGATTGACAGTCTCTTTAATGAAATTTCAACTGCAGATTTCGGCGATCGTTTGATAGAGGTAATTGGCTTGGAGAACTGTCTGCATATGGGCCAGGTGCGCACAGGTTTACGCGCTTCGGGTCGTCGCTTGGCCCAGTGCAGCGAGGTGATTATCAAGACCAAAAAAACATTTCCCATGCAAATCGATGGCGAGCCCTGGATGCAAATGCCTTGCACTGTAAGTGAAGCAAAGAAACAATAAATTGAAATAGAATTTATATACATATATGTTTCTCCTTCAGATAAAGGTAACTCACAAGAACCAGGTGCCGATGCTAATGGCGCCGCGCTCCGAGAAAGGTCGCGGATTCTTCAATATGTTGTGCAGCTGATTCAGGCGCAGCGCATCGAGCGACTTCATTGGCCAGCGCAGACAGCTGGCGTCGGAGTCCGCCGATGAGCTAGAAGATAATGATTATCGCATTGTTACCAGAAGCATCACCGTCCATAATTTACCTTAGCCTTAAAAGTCCCATAGATATTATATATATTGCCCATAGACGATGTTCTAAACAATTTTTTAGAAAAATTCTCGAATCGTTTCGTATCGAGTGAGTTGGTAGAGCTTTACACACATACATTTTTTAATAGCTAAATTTAATATTGTGAATGAGAAATACACAAAAAAAGTCACATGCATTCCAGATAGTACAGCTATATATATATATATATATATATATATATATATATATATATATATATATATATATATATATATATATATATATATATATATATATATCTTTAGTTAAATTTAGACATAAGAAATCTCAGTGTTAACCACGTGAAAGCTTTAGATGTACTATATATATGGGTATATATAGATTGGTACACGTATTTATTAGGCACTGTAAGTAACACATACACACACACATACACACACGTAAAACTTGTCCAATAATGTAACTTAAATGAGACCAAAAACAAAAAAAAACAAAGAACGTAGTGCGAATTTTCAAAAATCAAATGCACAAAGTTTAAGCACGAAAAAATAAATAAATAGAGATATATATATAAATAAATTATATATACACATTTACATAGATGCATATTTACATTTAAATCCGTCGAAACTTGTTTAAACGAAAAATTATGAATTTTGCAGTCGGGCACAATCGACTGCCTAATACTCGTTTATGTTACAAAAAGAATTTCTTGCTTGTTATATGATCTTGTCAAGCTGAGCAGATCAACAGTCACTCCATTTGGTCAGGTCATGGATTTTGGATGAGACTACAGATTTGTGTATATATAGCAGAATTTCAAGTCTGTAAGTTCTTAATCTGTCTATTTATACAGTTTTATAATCGAACCAAATTAGTATGCATTCTTTGACTACGTGAACGAGTATAAAAATTTAATGCAAAATAATGCAAAATGCTGTGTGTATAAATAATAACAATATAAAATTTTTTTGTTTCCTAAAGCTAATAAAAATATTTAAAAAGAAAACATATCATTGGCTGAATTTGAATTAAAAATTTTCAGTTGAAAAAAGGAGTATAAAAATGTTGAAAAATTTGTAAATTTTGAAATATTTCTATTAAAACACACAGCAGTGCACAGAATAATACATATATTATATGTTATTTATTTATTATATATTTGTACATAAAGAAAAACAAAACAAAAAATGTAAATTGATATATTTTAAAGAAAATATCAATGAAATGGTAAAGCTTTAAATGAATTTTGATATGAAAAACAAAAGAAAAATTATAATTGATATAGTACTTTACATATACATGCATACATTATATATACATATAGATATATGCTCATAAATACTCGACCCCTACATATATATATATATGTAACGAAATACAACTGAACGAATCTAAGAATCGAATCAATATCTAAAGCGAAACTTAGAAAATAGTTTTAGGTTCTCAATAGATCATGTAAATATATATATACATATAATATAATTGCAATTGGAACAATATATATAATCACAGATAGGTGTGAGTGAGTTCCTAAACATTTAGTGTGCTTATATAAATATATATTCTACATATATACATACATATATTAAAATTTGGTATAGTTGAAATTTAATTGATATGTTAAACAAAAAAGCATCATTCCTATATATATTAATATATATATCTACATAAATAATATATCTATAATATTTAAGAAATATCAAAGATAATGTTAATCATATATATAGATATAAATATATACTTACACACATAGTACCTACTTCAACTAACTATACAAGAGCATTAGCAATACTCAGTTGTTGTATTATCATCAATGCGAGGGAAGTTTGAACTGTTCAAAAATATATATATATATTTATTTTATACCAAAAATGTATAATTTATTCTGTTTTCTTTTAATTTTCTAGTTTCATTCAAAATTCATAGGACAACCATGCATGCGAGGGTAGCTTGAAAAGTTAACGTAGTTAAGGGAAATATTTAATTAACATAACCAAAATTAAAAACATTATTTCTAGCTTGAAATTGAAGTCAAAATTTGTGCACTATACGGCAATTTAATAGTTTTTACGATTTGGCAACAAAAATATATAAGCATTAAAATAAATCATTTTTTAGTTGTTTTTTCAAGTGACTATCTCTAGTTGAAGCTCCATGTCACCTCTCCAATAGTAAACTGACATATGCATACATATAGCTTTTCAGCCATTATAAATTAGCTTTAGACTAGAGAATTATTTAAATAAAAAACCGTTGATGTCGGCTGTATTCGACTGCTTAATACTCGTTCACGTCACAAAATTAACTGAAGTGCGGTTAAAAATGTTGATATTTTCCGATAGGCTATGCCCTCGGTGGAAAGATACGAGTGCCTATTCCAAGCTTCAAATGTATAGACACGCAGACGGACGGACTTACAGACCCAATAAACCCATTTTCATTTAGTGAACGAGCATAGGGAATACTTTTAGTAGTAGAAATGGATTGATAGATCGACTAATACTGATTCAAGACCACACGAAATACACATAGTAATTATAAATATAAATCAATATATATATCAAATTTTGGTTTCGTCTATAATATGCAAGCAACTATATATTTATATATAGAGATATACATAAAAATCCATTTAATTTTGTTTGCAAACAAAACATTTTTCGAATGCGAATCCTAAAGCCCACAAAGCTTTCAAATGGGATGCAAATGCCACACAGTAGCCAGTTAACATTAATTATAAATGAAGAGAAATATAAAGAAATTACTATTAGAAGGAGCAAGAGCTAACAAATATATATATACTCTATATATGGATAAGCTAAAAAACTATGTACTATAGAACAGCAGACTAAAAATGTATTTATTTACAGCTAAAACTAGAAAACAACAATATTAAATATATATAAAACATAGTTGTATATATACATGCTTATATAAAACCTGAAAAAATCAGTTATAGCCAGAAATATAAATTAATCAAAAGATATTAAAAGAAAATATATTTAAGAAATAAAATCAACTATTGCATATAAAAAGGAATCTAAAATTTAAGTCAACCATAAATTATCTGTTCCAATTTGTACATATTATATATTAATATATAACATATATATATATCACCTTGTCTATAGTTTTTATAGTAGCAAATTCATATATGTGCCATTATGCAGCTTCAAGTGCTAAAGCTCGCTTTTTATGATTTACAAACTTTTTAATTCGACTTTTCAAAATTGTGCCAAGGCTTTTGAAAATATATATAAACAAATATAGTAGAGTATTTAGCATATAACTAATAATCATAACCATCTATGTAAACCAATGCCTATAATCAATGTTTAAAACAAACCACATATAATAAATACAATCTATGTATATAGATGTTATTAAACAATCAATTTTGTTTTATTTCCTTCAATGAGACTTGGTTTCTTTGGTGAAGTCAATTATACATATAAATAACGTATGCTTATGATTGAGTATAAATTTTATACAATATATGTAATTTATTTATATATAGACTCAATGCAATTAGATCTTTATATATAGGGTTTTCATTATTTGTTCATCTCAGTATTCTATTAAGAATATATTTACACGACACTATCATATTGATATACTTAAACTTTGCAATCGTATTTATATAGACTTATTATTAAAATTTTGTCGACTTAATTCTTACATCCAAGGATATTACAATCTCTCTATATCTGGGCTTCAAATATACAATATTACATTTTAATTTGATTTCTTTCATTGTCTTCTTTAATCAGGCCGTACCTATTGGATAACTCTAGCTTAACATAAGGTCCATAGATACTTATAAAGGTGAGTATGCGATTTTTACTCTGTTTGCCAAACTGGGCCAAAATCTCGCCGGTTCGGCATGGATGCAGCGTCATAAAGGGACGAAACAGCACCGGATGCTCCATTGGCGTTAGCATTTGATAAAGATCGCTACGAGGCGCATCTGGCATAAATAGATTCCAAGTGGCCTCTATATCCAAGAGGCCACCATCTGGTCAAAACTTTACTTAATAACAATTAATAGATTAATGTAGGAGAGATTCAACAGACCTGATCGATGAGCTTGTATATAGAGCATGGGCACTTGATAAGAGATGCTGTACACAATATGATATTCCACATTTATAAGTTCATCCTTACATTTGACTTTTTGAGTGTATTTCAGAAAAGTATTGGGCTCTTGATTGTCCTTGAAAATATAGGGAGGAAATATAGAATCGATAATGTTAAGTGGATATATACTCACCTTTTCAATAAGCTGCCAGCTGTCATTTAAATTCAAAGACATAGCCAGAAATTCTTTGGACTGACTAAGAAACTCCGACCAAGTCATAGAATCACTCATCTAGAAAGAATATAAGTAAGATTTAACATGACACATATATATAGTTTAAATTACTCAACTAAATATAAACACAGTGGTTTTTTTCTTTACATTATAAGCGCGTATGCCTCATATACATATATATTATACATAATCGAAACAGTTTACATTTTTAAAGCTCCTCAACTGGAATACTTAAGCTAAAACACACACAGAGATAATTAACGTTTTGTTTTACTACGCAAGCGAATCAGTTTTTAAAACCTTTGAAATTAATTAATATTCTGTAATATTTATATTAAATGCACTGTCCCATCAGCATTTTTTGTGTGGCTCTCCAGCATCCAAGACAGCGACTTGAATATTCTCATTGCGTCGCACTTGCACCACAGTCACAATTCCAGCTTTGTCGTCAAATTTGCAAGTGACAGTAACTTCGCTTAGTTGAAATGTAAATATTTGGGAGCCATATTTTGTGCGCAGATATACGGAACGTGGATCCGCTTCCAAGATGTCCACAATGCATTGCTTATGCACTTTCAGCTCCAGCAGTTGGGCCTCGGCATGCTCGTTGAAGCAAACGGTCAGACGATGGTTGGCCACAACCCAATTGGGCACACGCACTGCACTCGGCAATGGTGGCTGTCCGCTCAAACCATCGGGATTTATATTATTGGCCGTATAGCCAGCCGCACCATACAATTCCAAATCAGATTCCTCGCCATCTGGCTCTTGACGTGAGCCATAGAAGTCGGCATTATTTTCATTGGGCATTGCAGCAGTTCGACCTTATGGTTGAAGACAACGAAAAATCAATAGAAGCAACAAATCGAAAGTTTATGTTGTCGAACACACCTGAGTCTACGCTTAGCACAGGTGCATCATAGTAGGGTATATATGGCTTAATATCCAGCACAGGCGTGCCATCCACCATGTCAGTGCCAAAGAAGCTTATACTAGCACCGTCAATCCTTTCGATCTCCACCAGCGACAATCCAATGGGGCAAGGCCGATGCGGCGAACGTGTGGAGAAGACGCCTACGCGTTCTCCGCCTAACCGAGGCGGTGCAACCTTCGCTTTGGGATGTGCATTGTTACGATGAAAATGATAGATAATCCACATATGCGAGAAATCGGCTAAACCCTCAAGCGAATGCTCCGGATTGGTAAAAGTGCCATCACTAAGCTGTATGAAGCTGCGTAGGCGATTGCCCACGCTCGATTGCCGGGGCACGGCGCGTTTCTCTGGGAAGTCGGTGCGTATTATACCAATGGGCTTGAAGTGAGCGACGTCTTCGTTATCATTGCTGCTGTTCTGCTGTTTGGCATTGGCATTAATATCATTGCATTAGCGGCCCCCACTCACCTGCAACGCACCTGCAGGTTGTCCTTGGCCTTGGCACAGCCTTCGCAGCGAAAATCCTGCAGCAGCCGGTTTATTGTCTCAATGTCCTTGCGCTGCACATGCTGTAAATTGCGCACCTGCTGTCTGCACAACAAGATACATAAATAGCATTGAACTTGAACTTCAGCAAGATGATGGAAATTTTTTTCATTGTACCTCAAGTTGTTTATCTCGTTGCGCGCAATGGTCAATTGATTTTTCAAGTCATCCTCGTGCATGTTCGTAATGCGTAACAGCCGGAACGTGTAAACATATACTTAATTTAACACTTTTAATATACGCTTAATATTATTTTATTCTTTATTTTATATTGCGGTATATTTACCTTATTCCACTTCACTTGCCATTCGCAGACGCAAATAATTTCGATAGTCAGCCGATTTACTGACATTCGCACAAAATGTATGGCGTACTATCGTGCAATAATTTCGATATGTTTGCCATCCCTAGTTAACAATGACTTTATAAATTTCAGCCGTGAGCAAACGAAACCCAAGCACACTTAAAAAACTTGCTGGTTTGAAATTTAGATAAAGTAAAGGCAAGTACGATAGACGAAATACCATAAAACCAATTATGTTAATTTCTAAACAATATGCTGATTTAGGCAAATTAAAAATATATAAAAATGTCCCGAGGAAGTTCAGCCGGTTTTGACAGACACATTACAATCTTTTCGCCCGAGGGACGCCTCTACCAAGTGGGTAAGTAATTGAAAGAGTATATAGATTTGTAAAATAATTAACCAATTGGTGGCTGTAGAATATGCATTTAAGGCCATTACTCAGGAAAACATCACCTCGGTGGCTTTGAAAAGCGGCGAATGTGCCGTTGTGGCCACCCAGAAAAAGGTGACGGAGAAGAATATTGTGCCAGAGACTGTCACCCATTTGTTTGGCATTACCAAGGAAATTGGCTGCGTTATGACTGGACGCATTGGTAAGCAGAAGCCACACGTCAACATCAACATTTTATTTAATTTGCATATTTCCTATTACAAATTTTCAGCCGACTCCCGGTCGCAGGTGCAAAAGGCACGCTATGAAGCAGCCAATTTCCGTTATAAGTACGGCTACGAGATGCCTGTGGATGTGCTCTGCCGTCGTATTGCAGATATCAATCAGGTGTACACCCAGAATGCCGAGATGCGTCCCTTGGGCTGTAGCATGGTTCTAATCTCCTACGATGATGAGTTGGGTCCATGCGTCTACAAAACGGATCCGGCTGGCTATTATTGCGGCTTCCGTGCCTGTTCGGTGGGCGCGAAAATGACTGAGGCCAATAGCTATTTGGAAAAGAAATACAAAAACAATCTATCCGAGGAGAAGGCCATACAGTTGGCCATCACTTGTCTGTCCAGTGTCCTGGCTGTTGACTTCAAACCAAATGGCATTGAGATCGGCGTTGTGAGCAAGTCAAATCCGCAGTTTCGCATACTCGATGAGAAGGAGATCGAGGATCATCTAACCAAAATTGCTGAAAAGGATTAGGCGCCTAGCGTATGACCCCCATGTAGATGTTAAATTACCTTTTTTATAAATATTAAAAATGGAATTGCGGAAAGATTGGGAAAATACAATTAAATTATTTTTCTACTTTTTCATTAAGGTGCTTAACAATCGAGTATTTAACAATGAAAAGTGTGAAACGTGTAGTTGGATGTAGATATACCATATCGTATATAGCATATATTCATTTCCTTAATTCTCCTTCTTTTTGTGCACCTTTCCGCCGTAGCGCATCACATAGGCGTTGACATCGAACTTGCGCTTACAGCCCTGATAGTTCATATAGCGAATCTTGCCGAATATGGCGCGTTCCTTCCAGGCCTGGTCGTGAATGCCGCCGATGGACCACATGCAGCCGACGTAGCCATTCGGATCGCGTCCGTCCAGACTGTACTTGTCGTTCAATAATATGCTATACTCTAGCGCCTGCTCCGGCGTTTCGGTCCACTCTAAAATCTTTTTGGCCCAATACATCCGCAGGAATCCGTGCATTTTGCCCTCCTTCACCAGCTGCAGCTGGGCCGAGTTCCACAGGTCGTCGTAGGTACGCGAATGCTCTAATTCTTCCAGACTAAAGCAAGGATTGCGCTTGTCCTTGCGATGCGCTTTAAGCGACTCGTATGCCCAGCTATATATGCCCTTCAGGCTATCGTAATGCTCGTTGTAGTAGCAGAAGTTGTCAGCCAATTCCCGACGCACTATCGCCTCCTCGCAGTAGGCTTCAACCGATGCTTTATAGATTGTCTTGTAACGGTTTACCTCTAGGACGCAACGTTGCGCGGATATTTGACCAAAGTGCAGCCAGGGCGAGAGACCAGACAGAGCATCCGCCATGGGATCGTTGCGCTTGTCATTGAAGTGTCGCAGGCGGCGGGTGCAGAAGTCGTAGAGCTGTCTGCAGGCAGCTGTGTAGCCCGGCTTGGCCCACTCCACAGCATCCACAGACTTGTCACAGCTGAGCATCTCGTGTGCTGCAGTCCAGTCCACACTTCGACTTCCCTTCACATTGCCATGCGCATGTTTTATCAGCGGAGGAAACTCGGTTAGATATTCGCCCAATTTCGAATTGACCTTGTTGCGAATTGTGCGCGCTGCATACTCCTGCTTCTCGGAGGTAACCCAGACGGGCACCACATTGTGGGCATCAACTTGCGTGAGCGGCACATGGGCTGGCAGAGCTTTGACCACATCCTCAACCCACTGGCGCGGCAGCCTCAGCGGCGCAAAGTCACAAATTACAGCGCCGATTTGCTCGTCTTTCACAAACTGCGGCAACCGCTCCACAGCTGGCCCAAGCAGCAGATGGAATGAGATGTTCAGCTCTCTACACTGCTGCTCCACCTCCTGCAAGCCTCCCAGCATGAACTTGTAATGCCTTAAGGTAGCGTTCAGGAACTTGGGCACTAGGCAAAAGACCACTGTCAAAGGCAGCTCCAGCTTCAATGCCAAGCGCTGGGCGAAAAGCAGCGCCCAATTATCCTGAACGCGCGCATCTCGTGACATCCAGTAGACGACGCCTCCATTGCAATTCTCCTTGACTTCAGTAGCCGAGCTCAAGACCCGCACTCGTTTCTTTTTGAAAGCGAATTCATGTACGTTGGCAGCAGCCTTAAGGCGCTCCGCCTGCACGTGACTGAGAAACTGCTCAAAACTATTGTAGCTTGGCTTTGCCTTTTTTTCAGGCGCAATTTTAACTGTGTCTTCATCGCTCCCGCTGCTGCTGGCGCTATTTTCGGTCTTTTTCGGTTTCTTTTTGGCAGCGCCTTCTGCGTTGCTTTTATTGCGCTTCATGTGTAATCTAAATATAAAAAAAAGTGAGAATATTGATTTATATTATTGATTAATACTTACAATTGAAATAAAACACGACGACCGCCAAGCAATGCAAATTTAGCTCTCACAGATCCTCCAATTTGCATTGCGCATTATGGTTAAATGTTTGTTTTCTTTTCCCTCTGTCAACTGGTCACACTTTTTCACATAAACTAAAAAGCCGTTAGAGGATTTCGACTTTCAACTGCAACTGCTGCTTTTGCTGCACGCATTCTATGACAAGATTTAATAAATTTATTAGTTAGAAATAAGTAAAAATAATCCCATTTGCAATAGACCACAACAGCCGATATGCAGCAAAAATATATCTCTTGCAGGTCCTCAAAATTGCATTGTTTGCTTTTTACTAGTTATGCACTGGTCACACTTCTCGTTGTTTACCGGTTGGCAGAAAATAACAGCAGCTTAACATAATCTTAAGGAATTCGGAGTGTTTTAACAGTACTGTTAACGGCTGTTAGTAAATACAATTTGCTTGTTTTTTGAATTATTTATATATTTACTCAACTGCATACAGGTTTTTGTTTGTTTGTGTTTTTTAAATAACTCTCTTTGATATACAGATATATTCTTTCTCATACATATACATTGTACCGTTTAGCAAGTGTTACATTTTAGCCTACGCAGAAAATTGTCTTTGGAAATACGCTTACACCCGATTTTTTAATTATTTCATCTCTTCTTTTCTTTTTTGTTGTTAATAAATGTTTAAACGTGTGTGTGTGTATATACAGCTAAGAAGTTTTGTAGTCCGGCTAATAAAAATAAAATATATATATATAGAAAATATTTGAATTCACTTTAAAATTTGCAATTATACTTATTTCAAATATATATATATATATATATATATATATATATATATATATATTGTATATAAATCTAATGAATTTACACTACAATCAACGGAGAGAGAATTAAAAAATAAAATTACAAAATAATAAACAAAATTATCACAAACAATAACAGCACACAAAGTATGAGAATGGCGGCCCACTGTCGCTTATCTGCAAAGAGAGAGGAAGAGACAGAGAAAGGAGTGAACTAAATTTTAAAGAACAAGTAGATGATGTACACGAGGGTAGTCTGATCAGTTTTTGAACTAACATATCAAATATATTAAATGAAATTAATCTTTTTTTCGATATTCTAAAATATTTTTAAATATTTAAGAGGGTAGTATAACAATTTAAAAACGAAGAAAATTTTGTATATATATGTGTATAATTATAAATATATACATACACAAACTTAAATAAATTAAAATGACTTCCAAATACCCTAATCGTAATTTATATACTTTTTTCTTCTTTTGTTGCTAACAATTTAAAGCTATAGATCGTAAGTTCGAAAACTTTTCAGAGCTACCCTCGCCGCTCGCTATCGCAATAATTACCGTTATTCATGTGCAAAACTTTGGCAACTTTCTTCATAGTCGTATCGAGCTTCGATTCGGTCGTATCGAACTCATTACCAAAATCGTCCAGCATGACCGCTTGCTCATCCAATTCGACGCCAATTTGACGGGAAACAGTCTTAAGGGTGCCAATGGAATCACTGATCATGTCCAGCTGCTCGTCTTGACCCTGGATCATGCGCTGCTGTATGGACACCGTCTCGCCGACATACCGATGGCCCGGACTGTCCAGATTGCCGCCATAATGACTGGGGCTGTCTATATCCAGAGCGTTCTCCAGTTTCGAGTATTTGGTACCACTGTGCCGAGTGGCAGCCGCCGCCGCTGCCGTTGCCGCCGACATTGTTCCAGCTATAGTATTGGCCACGGATTGCGTGTTGGGACAGTCGACCAGATAGGTACGATCGTTGTGCGAGTGATAATCGTTGCTCTGATTGTGATTGTGATTGTGGTTGAGGCTGGGATTGCGTTCGTTCTCGAGCAGTGGCTGATGTGCGGTTATATCTCTGTCCCTGTTCCGATTCAGGCTCATCTTATCCTTCATCTGCTTGACCTCATCCCGAGTGTTGTCTATGAAGTGACGCCGGCTGGAGAGTTCTCGATTATCGATGCGAAACTTTGTAGGATTCTTCTCAACAATGCGTGCTAAGAGAGACAGAGAGAGTTAAGGAATTGCAAGTAAGACGAGAGTGGAAGATTCTTGGATTTTTTTGTTTTGGCAAAAGGATATTGATGGTGTCCTCCAGATCCTCGAGGTCCCATTCAATGCTGCGCAGCGAATTACGCAGTTCCGTCGTGGTCCATTCAACCTCGGCGCCTCCGTTCTCGCCCAGCTCACGCCAACGCAGGTAAAGGCCGCGTGTCTTATTCAGCGCTTTGAAAACCTCGCTGCAAATACAAGAACACGGCAGTGGGAGAGAGAGATGGGAAGATTGAGAGAGGAACAGGGGAAGGGGCGAGGGAACAGGGTTGCATCAGAATTTATTTGAGTGTGTGTTGGCATTGCAAGTGTTGTGAAATGCATACTCCTTGACAACAAAAAACGGATCCTCCAGCGTCATGACCCACGCGCGCTTTCCTCACGTATTCCTATTTGCGTTTAAATGAAATTTTACTGTTTGCCGTAACGGTACACTTGGCTTTTATTTTCATAGGGTTTTCGTTATTTTCTATTTCGTGCCCCACTCTCACATAGAGGGTGCGAGTGAGAGAGCAGCCACCCCCTTCGTTTCGTTTTATTGGTAACAAAATATATGAGAGTTTGCAAATGTTTTCGTTTCGTTATTTCTTTTTTTTTTACGACGTAAATGTGAAGGGGTTGTTTCAAGTGGCACGAATTACAGTGTATAACAATTTTGATCTAATCTACGATTACTTTTATTGGAAGTTTTTATTTTTCGAACAGCACGTTTATTGATTATTGCACATTGCCGTCTTATCTTCTTGTTGCTGTTGTATCTCTGTGTGTTTGTGTGTGTGTGGGCGAGGGGGCGTGGATACGAGAGACCGCGCTCGCGGCCAGGCTATTACGATAGCCAGAAGTAAACTGACGTTATGGCAGCGCAAAAGGAGTCTAAAGGTGGAAGGCACATTTGTTTATGCCGCTCCAGCGTCTGCGCACTGCTCGATTGCCCACTATCGAGATAACACAGCTAATCTCACTCACGCTACTCAATTGTTTATTAACTAAAGAGTTGTTAAACCATAACAAATACCAATTAGTCGCCTGCTTCTTCTTCGTTGCCTGTTCAAATGTACTGGCATTTAAGCGTAAGTAACCGTAACCAAAGCGCTCTCTCTCTCTCTCTCGTTCTCCCTCTCCCGATGGCTCTCTCGCTGAGCGAGTGCAGCAACTCATTACAAATGCCCATGATTCTTCTTCTTTGACTGTTCAACTGAACTTACACTAAGCCGTAAGTAATGTTATGCGCTCTCTCACTCTCTTGCTCCTCTCTCGTTCGCCCTACTTTTACTCACTGACTAACTCCTTAGTTGTTTGTGTTTGGGCTCATTTAACAACTGCTGTTTTAATCGCAATTTGAACTCGTAGCTTTAAGTCACACTTAAACTCACCTGCTGCACGTTGCCTGCTCATTAAGTAAATTCTTATGCACAGCAGTCTGGACTTCAACTCCAATTTATTTTATATTTTGCCAAAAATCTTTGCTACAGCTGAGAGCTACAGCTCCAGAGTATTTGTTGTGGCCACCTGTGTGGTCATTTTTGCGCACTGTTAACGCAAACATGAGCAACGCAATTGGGATCACTGTAAACATATCCCACAGAATAATTTTGAGTATTTAAAAACTCTGCAGCCTTGGTCACACAGTTTGTCCGTTGATCTGTTTTTGTAAAGAAGCGTTTTAAAAAGCGGAGTGAATCGTTCAATAAAATAAATTGAAAAAGGATTAGAATGCTGCAAAATGATGCAGTGCGCACGTTGCAATACGACAGCGAAATACGTGTGGCTCAAACAAGCACGGCTAGCGAACCACGAGGTAATGCCTTGTTTTAGCACATATAAAAGCCAATATGGAATCCAATTGGAATGCTAATGATTCATGTTAAATATTTCTTATTAGTAACTGATAATTTCAGCTAGTTGTATATGTTACAATTGGATTATTTGGTCTGCTGTCTGCCTGTGTGTGTGAGTGAGTGTGAGTGTGTGTGTCAGCAGGTACAAACTGGTCGTATCTATATCTTATCAGCAACTGTTTCTGTTTCTGTTTTGGTTTATGAACGCCTTATCAACATTTTCTTTGTTTAGCCCTCTTCAATTGACCAAATGATCGATTTATAAGAATTTCGCTAACCCATTTAAGTCTGTCTATTGAAATTAGCTTATATTTTCTGCATTTTTGTATTTGCAGTTTTTGATGGACAAATCAGCATAACTTCACAGCCGCGACCAACAACAGGTAAATTTTGGAAATTCCAACTGATATTATATACTCTGTATATGGGTGTATATGCATATGTATGTATTCATATCAGTAGTCATATTTGCTAGTCCATCATTCCTATCAATTATATATTTATTTCTATTTATAATCGATTTACTATCATGTTATATTTATACTTTTTCATTACTATTATATTTAACTATCTTTGTAGATGCTCCTCGGATACCTCTGCCCATTTCAACAGTTGCTGGCAGTCGCACCTTTATACCCTTGGCTGGCTATGATTGCCTCGCCGATTTGCCGTCTGTGCACATCGAGCAGACTTTCGAGCTAAACGATTGTGAGTCAGCTAAGAGTATCGTTGATTGATTGGCTAATCGAACTCTATTTCAATTCTCTTTAGCACTCACGGCTGTTTCGTCTGAGAATCGTTATGTGGTTCGCTCGCCTCTGGGCGATGCCATCTTCGCCGCCTCCGAGAGCTCCACGCACAACAATCGCATGATCTGGGGCGCCGGACGACCCTTCCAGATGCACTTGCTCGACAAGACGCACCAGGAGGCTTTGGTGTTCCGCAAGACGCTCGCACTGGGCGCCATTTGCTGCCAGCCCAAGAACTTGGAGATTTGGATACCGCCAGGCAACGTGCTGGGTCGTGTCGTGCAGTCGCCCACCTTTACACAGCCGGAGTTCTACATAGAGGATGGCAATACGCATCAGCCAGTCTTTTGTATCGAAGGACCTGGGAATTCTGGCTTCTGCTGCTATTGCTTGCCCAAGGAATGCTATTTTAAGGTAAATTTTAGATATATTTCTCAATATTTTTTATAATATATATGTTTGTGTTTTATCTAGATTCATTCTGGTGGCGATCTGCGCGCTTCTATAGACCACAAGTGGCTGGCCAGCAAATCGCAATATACCACAAATATTTATTTTAGCGATGCAAAGCTAACGGCCAAGGAGCGTGCCTTAATACTGGGCTCAGCATTTATGCTGGTAAGACACACACTCTCTCTTCTCTCCTTTCTCTTTCCATCTCTAATCTCAATAATTTGCATATATTTCAGGAATACATGTACTTTCAAAAGCGTTGCTAGTACTAAATTGGCAAATGTTGCTGTCGCTGAACGTGTAACTAAAGTACTTCAACATACTCTTTCTTTCTTTCCTTCTTCCTTTCAAAGTTTCAAGATGGCTAATAAAATAGACATATATATACATAACAAATTTATAAAATAATTTCCTATATATGCATAAGTATGCGTGCCTATGCATATACCTATGAGTGCATGCATGACAAGCAAAGGAAACACAGATCACAATAATTAGTTGAGTTATCAATTATGTAAGTTAGAGCGAGATGACCCTATTTAGCGTGCAGTGAGCTGTTCAATTAGAGAGCAACTCAAAATGGTCTGCTTGATTTGCATATGCATGTATGTATGTATGTATGTGTGCCTTAGTCTACTTTGATATTTGCAGCAGACAAGTCGTCGCCCGGCACAAGCAAAACAAATTCAAATATAAGTTGAATAAATATTATTCATAATATTATTGTGTTTTAATATCTGGCCAGAAATTAACTATAAAGGAAAAGAAAAGAAAATAAGGAATTTTTTTGTGTGTTGATTTTGATTGTCATCCTGCGCTGATTTTTTTCTGGTGAGTTGACTTTTGTCTCGCTCTACCTTTATCATATTCCCTGCTTTGCCCTTATTATTCTGCCCTCCCTCTCCCACTTATAATTTTTGCCAAATATCTGTTCAGCAAAAAAAAAAAAATAAATAAACAATAAAAATTAAAATTTTCACATTACATTTTTTTATTTTTTGTGTCATTTTCTTTTTTTGTTTGTAAAGTTTTTCATGCTCAGTTTTTGTTTTTTTTTTCTTTTTTGATATATTTTACAATAATGTAATAAATCACTTCATTTTTTGTTGTTTGTTTGTTTAACATACATATACATTTAAAGATATATATATATATTGTTTTGTTGTTTTTTTTTTTTGTACAATAATTTGCATTATTTCTAAATTTCTATAAACTTTATCTGTGTGTATTTAACTAACCTACAAAACTTAATATATATATGACAACATAATTTTTAACTAGAGTTAATAATTTTTGAAATTGTAATTTTTTTGTTTTAAATTTTAACATAATGCATAGTGTTAAGTAATTAAAAACAAACAATTGAAAAAAAGAGTCTCGTGGTCTCGTTGCTTTTTTCTTTAAATTTAAAATCAACGTTCTTTTATTTCAAACTTAAAACAAAAAAGTTTATTTCCAAAATTAATTTTTTTTTAGATTTAAAAACATTTTTTTTTTCAACTAAAAAATATTTAATTTTTTAAATTGAAAAAAAAAATTGTTTTTGTTTTTAAATTAAAAACAAAATTTTGGTTTACTTCAAAATTAGGAAGAACTTTGTTTTAGTTTGGATAGTTGGGTGTTTTCTTTTTTTTTATATATAGGATGGTGGGTGGTTGGGCTAAGCCTTAGAATAAACTAAATAATATACATAGTTTTTAACATATTTACATAAGAATTATTATTATATTTGTTTATTTTATAGATACGACTCACAGCACTTCAGGAGTTTTGTAATTTTTTTATAGCATTTCGAAAAAGAAATTATAAATTATACATTTTTTAATATTATGTGTTGTGTATATATAGATATTAACTAGGACTAACTGTACATATATGTATGTATATATACTAATCTATATATATATATATATATATATGTTTATATATATATGTATGTAAAGTAAGAGTTGAAACAACTTTTTTCGTAGCTGAGAGTTGACCATGAACTAAACTAAATACTTAAGTTGCAAGCTTCAGTTGCCCTTAGACATTATATATATATATATATGGTTTATAGTATATAGTATATCGTACATATGCTTGACTTTTCTATATGTTAACTCCCACACACACAGCTGCCATTCTGAGTAGAGGCTTTAAATGTCATCTAGAAATGATAAAATATTTTTAAAAACTTCAAACTGCCGAAAACAGCCGAAAGCTTTCACAACTTCAAACAGTATTGAGATTTTTATAGTAAAAGCATAAAACTGAAAATGGATACATTTTAAAGTTGCAATAGATGAAAGCTTAAGCTGCTTAATAAACTTTAGCTGAATACAAGCAATGTGCCTGTAAAGCTCTTTACTCAAGCACAAAGCTGCTAAAATCTTTAACTATTTTTAATTTAACAAATTCATAATGTAAAAAATATTTAAATATATAGAAAATACACATTTGAATTGAATACGAGATAAATCCCTGATAGTGAGCTTTTTTAAGTAAAAGCACTACGCTTACAAATTCCTAGCGTTGTAAGCTCACTAAAGCTGATTACGTATTGAGCAGTGTAAACCGCATACAATCAAATTTTCATCGAATTAAAAAACGAGAGCTTTTAATTATTTATAGAATTTTAAATTTTAAATACTTTAAAATGTTTGGCTAATGTTGCCAGTTAAAGCTTTATCAATAGCTAGATTAATCGACCATTAATGCACTTGAAGCTTTATAGATGCTTAATTAAGCTTTTTACTTAAATCTGTGTTCAAAGAGTTTTCTACACATTTTTTAGCTACTGATAAGTTTTTATCAAGATCAAGATAACACTTTAAGCAGCTTTGCACTTTTAAAGCTTTCCATTTTAGAGTGCATGTGTGTGCGTGTGTGTGTGTGTGTTTGTTGTTTAAGAGTTTCTGTTGTGTGCCCAAATGCGATATGCTTAGACATTTGATATGCGCTCGTTGATGTTTTGGTCATTGCCGCAGCCACTGTGGCTCGCTGATTGGATTTGAATTGGTAGCTGATTGGGCTTGGAATTGGAAGTGGGATTGGGATTGGGATTGGGCTTGGGGGTGGTGTTTGGCATTAGATTGGGCTTGCGGCCCGGTGGTGCCGGCCAGGCGTAGGGCCACACTCAGGTATGCTGCAGCATATACATATATTGTCAGTTGCTGCCGACAATGGGCAGCGTCAATTCATTCGTGTTGCTTCGCGCACGCTTCTCGCTCGTCTCCAGCGGATTGTCGCTCTCGTCGCCGTTGCTGCTGCTGAAGCTGCTGGCGGGCAGGCGCCGCTTCAGGCTCAGTCCATTCGTCAGCCCGTTCGTCTCGTCCTCGGACATGGAGCTGGCCCGTTGCGGCGTGTTGCCGGCGCTGTCGTTGTCCAGCGAGGCAATGGCCGAGGCTGCGGCGCTGTTTGCCGCACTGAAGCCGTCCTCCGAGGCGCTGTCCTGGTTGGCAGCGGGCATCTCGCTGCCGCCCACCAGCTGCAGCATGCCCGACGGCGTCGTGTAGCCACTGAGCTTATTGGGATCCTTCTCGAGCAGCTTCTGGGCCAGCAGCTTGAGCGAGATCAGCGAGTTCTCGCAGTCGCTCGTGTCGATCTCCGTCAGGCTGATGCCCGCCCGCTCGATCTCCGCATACGTGCCGAATGGCAGCTTCTGCAGGCACTCCAGCTTCTGGACGTGCGTCTTGGAGCGCAGGTGCTTGGCCAGGTGGCCGTGTATGCGAAAGGCTATCTTGCAGTCCGTGCACTCGAACGGACGCGGATTCGATGTGGTCGGCACTCCAAAGGTCGAGGTCATCATCACCTTGTTGCGGTGCGCCTCGGAGCGCTCGTGCTTCTGCAGATGGCCCTGCGTGCGGAACGAGATGCTGCACGGCTCGCACTTGAACTTGCGCTCCATGTAGTGGATGTTCATGTGCAGCGTCAGCTGATGCTGCCGCTGGAAGGTCTTGCTGCACAGCAGGCACGTGGGACGCGCATCGCTGGCGATGGGCGGCGGCGGTGCTGGCACCACTCGACCACCATAGCTGCTGCTGCTGCTGCTGCTGGCTGTTGTTGTTGTTGTTGGAGTGGCTACAGTTGTTGCTGTGCCAGCAACTGTTGCTGGCTCGCTGCTCGCCTTGTAGCTCTCCTCAGTTGCCAGCACCTTGACGATAGCTGTTGCTGTTGCAGTGGCAGCAGCTGTTGTCACAATGGGCTTCGTGTTGTTGCTGTTGCTCAGCACGCCCTTGAAGTCGATGGCATCTGGCTGCTGCACAGCAGCTGGCAAATTGGCATTGTGCGTGGCTGCAGCAGGAGCAGGAGCTGGAGCTGGAGCTGGAACAGTTGCTGTTGCCTGCTGCTGTCGCTCTTCAAGTTGCTGCTGTGGCTGCTGCTGCTCCATTTGTTCGTGCTCCTTCTCAGATTCTCCCAGCTCTGTTGCCTCCGGCTCATGCACCTCTATGCTGGGCACCTCATGATATATCATGCCCACCTTCTGCTGGCTGCTGCTCACAATGGGCATGTTGCTGCTGCTGGTAGTCGTGTTATTGTTGCTGCTGCTGCTGCTGCTGGTCGTGGTGGTCATTAGGTAGCTGCTGCTGCTGTTGTACAAGCTCTGCTTGCGTTTGGCATTGTGCAGCGCCTGCTCCTTGATATAGGTGTGGAGAAGAACATCCTCGCGTTCGCTCTCGCGCTTCGCCTGCTCCTCCATCTCGGCCGAGATGCGCACCTTGTCCGACACCGAGATCAGGGTCTTCATGAAGCCACACTCGTTGTTGCCCGCCCCGAAGATGACGTCGCGCATTTGCTGTGCCTGCGACTTGGGCAGCTCCATGGCAGCAACTGTTGCTGCTGTCGATGTTGCTGTTACTGCTGCCGTTGCTGCTGCTGCTGCTGCTGCTGTGGCAATTGATCTTGGCTTAGTCAAGTCCATGGGCGCACTGCTCTCGTCCGTGGGCACTTGACGCTTGGGCTTCGACTCCTCAGGGTTGGAGTAGTATTGCTCCTGTTTCTGATAGTCGAACGGCGGCTTGGGCGACGTGAACGAGCACACCTGGCGCTTGGGCTGCGTGGAGGCGCCGCCCGCCGAGCCAATGCTATTCGCCGGACTCGCTGCGGACATTGGGGCCTCCAGCTGCGCCGGATAGGGCGAGACACTCTGTGGTATGGGCGGCGTCATCGAGAGCGAGAGCAGACCACGCGCTGCCTCATGCTCCTTCAAGCGGGACTTGGATTCATCTGTGTCTGCGGAGGTGGGGAAAAGTGCGATTATTATATGAATATATAGAGTCACATATAGATAGATATCAATAGATATAGATAGATACATAGATAACAGTTTATAGCTAAGAATATACACGTGAATAGAAGAAGTCAGAGTATTTAGTCGAGTGTGCTCAACTATAGACAACTGAAAGTAGAATATTATAGCAAGTAGATCTTTTATGTAAAAGTAAAAGTGACAACGAAAGCTTGACTTGAAAATACCCGGCATATACATAAGCAGATATAAATGAATATACAGATAATGGATTGTAGCTAAGAGTATGCATATAATAGGAAATATATATATAAATATAAATATATATATATATTCAGATATTTCCTTAGCCAACGAATAATTCTCTAGAATTACAAGCTATTCATCTGCAGATCTTTAGCTAGACTCCCTTATATTTAACTGCCACCTACCACTGCTCTCCGATTCGTTATCGCTATAATCATCTGAATCTGCAGAGTCGCCGGCCATGGATGAAGTGCGTCCGCCAGCCGAAGTTGAGGATTGCTGATCGAACTCCACATCCACATCCAAGAATTCACCATCTGCGGGCATGGGACCTGGATTGATGCCCAGTTCAATGCATTTCTTGAAATGCGTCTTTGATTGCATATGCTTGGTCAGGTTGCCCTTGGTCTTGAAGCTGTAGGAATGAGAGAGAGTTGAATTGAGTTACTCCTATGATGAGAGAGAGAGAGAGAGAGAGAGAGAGAGAGAGTGAGACTCACCTGAAGCTGCAGTGGCTGCAGGTAAACGGACGCACGTCGGTGTGCGTGCGAATGTGCTTCTTCAGCATGGAGGGCTTCTTGCAGCGAATGCCGCACTCGGAGCAGACGTAGCGGCCACGCCCACGTCCGCGTATGTAGGTGTAGTCCTCGTTGGACTCATAGCCGCCCACCAGCAGTTGGCCCGGCTCCAGCTTCTTGGCTGCCTCCTCGTTGGCCTTGGCCGCCACATTCGCCTCGCTGAGCGCGCCGATGGCTGGCGTCGGCTTCGTCTGGTGCTGGTAGAACTTGCTCTGGGCGTTGTTCACCGTGGAGCAGCTGCTGATCGTCTGCTGGGAGCCGACGAGCGCATAGTTGTGGCTGTTGCCGCCGGCCTGGACGACAGTGAAGCCCGAGCCGAGCATCTTCTGCCTGGAGTCGTAGAGCGACATCACCTGCTTGGGCTTCAGGCCGAGTGGATGCGGCTGGTTCTCCTCGCAC